>OZ012686.1:15411283-15783086 GCA_963942565.1 Maea johnstoni
AAAATCTTAAATGATACAATAATACTGAAGTTTTTCGATACGATACTTTTTCCCATTTATCGCTATTTGGTGTTGTATTGAATACTAGTCCTATCCCTTCATGTCCTATTATAAATAGAAACATTATGTATTCATCTCTGAATAAGATGAATGAAATTCCTCCAAATATTTGGCCAACATTAGTCTTCTATTCAAAAAATGATCTTTTAGTGGAAGGTGGGTTGTTTTGAGCCACCAACTAGGCCATAAGAGCAGTGCTAATGTTGAGCATTAACCTTTATGCTGCTGATGACTAATTTAGCCAACACAAAATTATGCAAAAATCCTGAAAAATGACCGAAACCCTGGCAAATGGATACTCATCGGAGAGTACTCAGCGAGAGCTTTCAAATGAATATCAACATGACAGGTTTCGATGGTTTTAAAAGATTGGGTTAATTTGTGAACAATGGGTTATTATGAGATATTTGCATAGTTAAACATGTACCCTTTTCCACATAGACTGTGGATGTATAGGCCATCACTCAGCAGGGCCTGCTCTGACGGCCGTGTGGTCTAAGGCGCCGCCATTGACTGTACGCTGTCTCTCACCACTGCCTGGGTTCGAATCCCGGCCTGGGCATGTGAGAAAGTTGCCAGTGACTTGGAGTTAGGCGGTGGTTTCCTCCACTACTTACAACTGGCTAGTCACGAATTAGCCACAATTGGCATAAATGTGACGAAAAACTAAATTCAAATTCAAATTCAAGCCATCACTCAGCAAGAGTGAGATTAAGAGACTCAGTATTACACACAAGCAGGGCATGTTTTTGGCCCTTTTCTCCACATCAAATTTTACCAAAATATGATTGCTTCAAACATGCATTTTAATATTAACAGCTTTGCGTAAAATCTGGCCTAGCTAATTAGCTACGAGGATTTCAGAGGGAGGATTTTACAAGGATTTTTTCCAATTTAGACTTTGTTCAAAAGTTATGGAGTATGAAAGTTCAAAAATGCGCATAGTGAAAATGTGGCATGCTCATGGTCAAAATTGTTTCTTTTTAAGGGTAGTCTTACCTTTTCTATGATAACATCCTCCAAGCCTGGTGGTGGTGCGTCGGCCTCCTGCGGGTCGCGCTCCAGCATCTGCAGGATGACTCCAGGTATGTGAGCCCTCTGGTGGGAGGTGAGGTTACTAACGTGGTTGTGGAGGGGCTGCCAGAGGTCGGGGGTCGTCTGGAAGACGTTGGCCAGCTGAGCGGG
The DNA here is from genome assembly GCA_963942565.1 of Maea johnstoni. NCBI lineage: Eukaryota > Metazoa > Annelida > Polychaeta > Spionida > Magelonidae > Maea > Maea johnstoni. Next base: position 15,412,529 of record OZ012686.1, read on the forward strand.
AGGCAGCTGGAGGAGCACCTGGAACGACTGCGGCTTGGTACGCTGGCAGCACTTGATGAAGCCCTCCCACACCTTCTTCTGTTTCCACACCTCAAAGAAGAACACAAAATATTTACGTTAAATACCCCTCCAATAACCTTTTCAGTTTCCATAGTTGCAGAATGACCACAAAAATATTGAGAAAAATTAATCCCACATTTAAATGCAAATTCAATTGTCAAATTTATTCAGAAAAATTACAGTATCTTAAAAATCACATGAAAGATAACAAAAATATTACAAATGAATGATAATCAATTCAAATGTAAATTTAATTATTGAATTTATTAGGAAAAATTACAATATCAGAAAAAAATCATCAAATTCATAAGCAGGATGAGAGAATAGAGTATGTATTAAGGCTGTCATTGATAAGAAATATTTATCAATTCGATAATCGACAAAATTATTACCGATACGCTACTTCGATTCGATTCAGTGAATCGAATTCAAAATGAATGAAAACCAACAATGTGCTCAAGAGGAATGGTTGTGGTTTGCATGTGGGGGCAATTTTTTGACCTATTGATCACAGCCCTAACACATACACATTCATCTGTGTGAATTTTGGGATAAATGGAATGGAAGCACACATTTGTCTTGGGGAGTTGATGCTGTTGAAGCTGTGTTTTCCTAAATAAAATATCTATTTACCTAATTTGCATATGAATCAATATTTTGTACCTTTTTCGATATCAATAATCGATAAGGTTTATTAAACGATTCATCGATACGGGCGGTATCAATGACAGCCCTAGTATGTATTCATGGAGAGACAGACCCAGAGTTTTTCGGAACTAGGGTTGGATGCCATGTGTCGGCAGTAGAATGGGTGTAGTAGGGGGGGGGGGGGGAAGGTTGACTGTAACGTGTTCGGCGTTCATTTACACTACAGGTCTGTAGTGTAAATGAACGCCGCTATAGCTACGCGTCGCCACCGTCGCGTTCTATAATTAGCTTCCAATTACTTGTGACGTCATCAAAACTGTAAAATCGCTAATTTCACTGATTTAAAAAAGGTTTTTAATTTCCTAAAAGTGTATTCTTAGTACAACTAGTCCAGTGAATGTATCCATGCTGTTTGACCAAAACAGAGTGGACGCTATCATACATAACTGGAAGAACCAAGTTTTCAGTAATGAAACAATCCAAGGCGTTCCACAAATGCATTCAACGTGTTTGAAGCCGCCTATCGGCGGGTTCCGGAACCTCGCGTCTAGTCATTGTAACTTACTTGTTTTGTTATGAGTCTTTGCAGTATGTTCATGACGAAGCCCATGAGGCGCGGGTTCATGGAGAGGGACTGGATGACGGTCCTCATGAGGAGTGTGGGCAGAGGGTTCTGCTCCATGAGCTGCTGCATGACCACCGCCAGCACCTCCTGTGTGTAGACCTGCTTCTCAGAGAAACACAGGTTGGTGGCTGCAAGAAATATAAACAAATGCTGTAATCTAGTAGTTTGCTCATGCACTGGTTAACCCATTGACACTCAGAGTTCCTCTAGAAAGTATCGTCTGCTACGTTCATACTTTTGAAAATGACTCGGGAATAAAGCAAAAGTTCCCAAGATATTTGAAGGGTAATTGTTCTTTGACTTCTGGTTATCATTTCTCCTTCAAAAATTTTACAAAAAATACTTTGGTTCGAAAAATATATCTTAAAATTGTCCGGCCTTTTTTGGCCACTCTGAGTGTGAATGGGTTAAACTATCCAGTTTCCAGTTCTCAGAGGAACTGCGTTCTCCCCAATTCTGATCTTGGTCGTCACCACCAAGCACAAGGCAGCATTTGTCTGCTGATTTCATCAGTGCCAGTTCACTCGTCCACCTCGCGACAAACACCCCTTTTCTGCAATTGGTCACTTGTTTGAAACATAGTATCTTTTGTATACAATGCACCATTTCTTACTAATTTAGTTCATTGACCAGTTTTTCTCTATTGTATAAGTGTTTATTAAAATCAACTCCCCAATTCTGGCTCAGAGTTGTTATGAATGCATGCATACGCACCATTTTTCTGTCAAATTTTTGCTCTCAATAGTTCCTAGGTGAAAACGAACTCAGATGATAAGCGAGATTAAACTAAAATAACTGGTGATAAATTAGTTACAGCCTGTTTTGTGACAGCGAGGTAGATATAATTCTTTTTAACCCTTCCAATGCTGAGGCTACTTTTATCCAAAGCCCAAGGACGCTAAATCTTTGAAAACCATCTAAGCCTTTATATTGGTATTCATTTGAAAGCTCTCGCTGAGTTCTCTCATTTGAATACCCGTTTGCAGGGTTTCAGTCATTTTTCAGGTTTTTTGCATCATTTTGTATTGGCCAAATTAGCCACCACCGGATAAGGGTTAAAACTCTTAGTCACCAACCCCCTCAGCCACAGAGTGACTCACCTTTAATGATTGTTTTCATGTCACATTTCTGTGGGTCTATGTTATGCAGGGTGACGAGCAGGTCGGCTGGGCTGAGAGGACTGGAGTAGCTGTCGTCCCCGTGGCCGCCCAACAGCCGATTAAACACTTCCTTCACCACCACAGGATTAAGCTTGATCAGCTTGGGTAAGGCACTCACAACTTCTTTCTGCAAAAATAAAAGTTTGTTTTTTTTTTTGTTTTTTTTTTGTACATTTTTTATTTTCCTGCTTGCCGGGCAATCACAGCTATGCCAAACATCCTAAAATTTGGAAAAATAAAAGTTGGTGAACATGTCAGACAAACTGAATAAGATGAATTTTTCAATACAGTGGAAGCTGCTAGATTGAGCAGCTTTGTACATTGAGCATGTAAATATGTCACCTAACAGGTCTGAGGTTACTAGCTCTAATAGCTCACTACAATGAGAACTCTAATTCCCACCTGGAATGCACACCTCCCTGACAACTTTGAGGGTAACTTTAACCCTTCTAATGCTGAGGCCACTTTCGTCAAAAGCACAAGGACACAAAAATTCTTGAAAATCATCTAAACCCTGTCATGTTGGTATTCATTGGAAAGCTCTCGCCGAGTACTCTCAGATGAGTACCCATTTGCCAGGGTTTCAGTCATGTTTTAAGCCAAATTAGTCACCAGCAGCATAAGGGTTAAGATAAAACAAGAACTGAAAGGTTTTTAAAGAATGATTGTTACAACCCTAAAGGAGCAACAAATTTTGGTAAAATATTTTGTTAGATATTGTGTTGTTTTCAAAATATTTTCATATGCATCAGACTATATGAATGCACTCGATGTGAATGGATTAACATCCATAACCATTAACCGATTTGCCAAACTGCTAGCAGTGGTGCAGCTCCACCTGTACAACAACAGCAAGGCCTCTACTGTTTATAAGAGACAGGATGCTAGCAGTGGTGCAGCTCCACCTGTACAACAGCAGCAAGGCCTCTACTGTGTATAGGAGACAAATGATGCATAGAACTTCACAGAGTTCACAATGAAATTGTATAAATCTTTTATATGCATTGTCAAGAGGTATTGATACAAATGATACAAACAAGTTAAATGTCTGCATCCACATGGACAAATATACACCCATTAAGAGCCGCCCAACACTTAGCCTTTTAGGGCAGCTCTTGAGCTGCTCATTATGTATGCAGAAGCTGTCAGCTTAGGCTGGGTACACCTACCCATCCATCCTCAGAACTAAACTATTATCCCAGATAAAAAATACCCCTTGGTGGCCCATATTTAGGATGCAGGATTTTCTGGACCTTGACATGAACTTAATGCAGTGAAACCTCTCATTATGAACAACTCCTAATGTTAACACAATTTCCCAGTCCCATTTGTATCTTTTACATTATGAAAAGACCTCTGAGATGTGAACAACCCCTATTGGGAATGCTTTTGTACTACTTACAAGGTGTTCGAATCTCCACAATGTTACTCTATATACTGTTTTTATCCTTTCTCTAACAGTGCCTCCTTACCTTTGTGAGACCAGTAAGGACAGGGATAAGGAAACGAACATCTGCAACGCGTTTGTGGTATAAATCTCGCACACGTCCCACAAGTCTAGGTGATGGTGCAACTGCAGAAAAAGACATACATGATACATATTAATGTATAATTGAGAATAATGGCAAAAAGATATATCAAAGTTAAGGACAATTAAACAATATGTATTTCTCTAACAATATGTAGAAAGTATGAAGTCCTCATGTAGGGGTTTGATTACTTTTTACTGTTGAAAAAATTGTATTGTGGCAATAGCTTAATGTGACTTCTTTAGGCTGTGACGATCTCATTCCCAATATGAGGGTGAGATTGTTTAAGGAGCTTTTACATTCCTTCATTTTCCAATAGATGGCAGCAGTTATATTTATAAGCAAGCTTATCATTACCAGGCCATGATCGTGATATAAGATTACATATCTTATGGATTTTATGAGGAGTGTCTCAAGGTATGTTTGCATGCGAACTGGTATTTAATTTTGAAAACAAACTATTGCAGATTTTGAGAAGCAAATAATAGTTTAATGTTTTTGATTTATCACTTATAGGACAATATCTTCATGATTTTAGCAGCATTTAAAGATTTAATGTCTTGCTTTTTTTTAGCCAATAATGCATTCTATAAGGGTAAAATAGATAGAATAACAACTTTATGATAGACTCTTTATATAGTTGGCATTCTTAGGATTTTGAGCTACCAATTGGAGAACCTTGCCCATTTCCACTGAGGTGGTCTAAGGATGACAGAGCACTCTCCCTTATATGGCAGCCATATTAGTCTAGAATAAGGCCAAGAAAAAAATATTTTTTGTTTCCTGTAACGGTCTGGAAAAAAATAGGGTAGGTAGATCGGTAAAAGTATTTCTTTTTTGCATTATTATTTTGGTCAAAAATGTGTGTTTTATGCATGTTTTACGTTGATTGGGAGTTGGGAGGGTGGAAAAAACTTTAAGGTAGGGATATTTTTGGATAAAAACTTGTTAGGATAGGGTAACAGGAAACAAACAACTTATTTTTTTAGGCCTAAGCTACTGGGAAGGTGCTCCCACGTGCTGTACAAGGCTAGACCAGCAGTGACTGCCCTAGTGCCCTTTCATTTGAAGTGTGGATGCCCCAGAGCAGGCAACATCAGCTGGATGGCAGTCAAGGTCCAGTGGGCTCTCGAGCTGGTGCTGCCTGCTCTGTGGTTGTACTACAAAAGAGAGGATGTGCTTCCAACCGTGATATACTGCTCCTGGAAGTGTCTCTCCATCAGACTATTGTAACCACAAAATCTTTATATACACAGTGGCAGGTCGGCTTCAAGCCAGTGAAACAAACTAGGATGAGATGCAGTGTCTTAGCCAGGATTTAGAAACTGGGTGCCTAAAATTGGCAGCTGTAAAATTTTGGGGCGTCCAAATTTTTAAGGGGTATCACAATATACTCATATTTCAACCATAAACATGTGTAAATTCATCAAAATAAGGCATGATATCATTAAACAGTGTCATGGGAATTGTTTGGAGATGAAAAAATTCAATTATAAGCTTGAGATTGAGATTTTTAGAAATTCCACCCCCAGAAAATTGGGTGTCCTGAGGGGTTCTTTTTATGGGTTTGGGTGTCCAAAAAGGCACCCAGATGCCCTGCTGGCTAAGACCATGATGAGATGAATGCCGTTTCATACCTTTATCAGTGAGGATGTGTATGACTCGGGTTATGAAGGTCTCTGCTCCTTTCGGGCAGTTCTCCACTAGTAAGAGCAGCTGAGGGGATTCCATGCCCATCCCTTTCACCTGAAATAACACAAAGGAAGAATAACATTCAAACTACTACTTTCTAGGGCTGTGCTCATCAGCCATTTTTTTGCGATCCGATTGATGGCCTAATTTTTCTCAATGTCAATTTTCTCGATTCGATTCTGTCGCGCGCGGCTGTGCTTGGAAAAGTGTGGTTGGGGCCGGACCATCACCATGTAAAAAAAATTGCGTGGTCCTCTCCACACTTTTCCAAGTACTACCGCGCGCGATAGTATCTATCATAGTGCAGTTTCAATGGCGGCCAGCTTTGGCCGGCTCAGCGCCGCAGACTTTTTAAAGAATAGGGTAGGCTCTTTTGTATTTTGGGGGTAGGGAAAACAATGGAGGTAGGGGGGGGGGCCGTATCGAGTTTGGCAATCGATGACCTCTCATGTTGAACATCGATCTTACGACTTTGCCGATCACTCGATGTCGTGCTTATCGAGCCCAGCCCTACTACTTTCATGTTAATTTCATTCAAGTTTATTCTGCTAACATGATAAAACTAATAATGATTATGACCTAGGTATGAACATACTTGGATTAGTTTTATTTCACATATTCAGGAGGTGCAACTATATGGCACCTCTGAGCACCATCCCTTTCAACTAACAAAAGTGTATATATAAATATATATATATATATATGTATATATATATATATATATATATATATATATATATATATATATATATATATATATATATATGTATATATATATATATATATATATATATATATATATATATATATATATATATATATATATATATATATATATATATATGTATATATTTTGATGGATGGATGGATGGATGGATTGATAGATAGATAGATAGAGATATGTATAGATATACATGATTACTTACAGGCGACTCCAACATGCGTAGTATTGTCCTCTTTATATCAGCAGTTGGGGCAGCTGTGAAGCACTTGGCTAACCTAACAAGGGAAAAGTGATAGGAAAAGTGAGAATACATGTGTGAATGTATGCATGTATATATATATATATATATATATATATATATATATATATATATATATATATATATATATATATATATATATATATATATATGGTATAGGTAATATATATGTATATATATATATATATATATATATATATATATATATTTATAAATATATATATATATATATATATATATATATATATATATATATATATATATATATATATATATATATATATATATATATATGTATATATGTATATATATATATATATATATATATATATATATATATATATATATATATATATATATATTCATATATATATATATATATATATATATATATATAAATATATTTATATATATATACATATAGGTTGCAATTCAAAATCAATTAAATGGATAGTTAGTCTTGTTGCTTGTTCTTCTGACTGTAGATTGACAGCATTATTCTCCATTCTGATATTTTACCAGATCAAAGGGCCCTACTTACTCGTGTATGAGCTGGTGGTATAAAGGCATCAGGCCCAGGTATAGGTGAAGACATAGCTTACTTGTGTAGTCTACAGGCAGGTGGTCTAAAGGCATCAGGCCCAGGAATAGGTAAAGACATAGCTTACTTGTGTATAAGCTGGTGGTATACAGGCATCAGGCCCAGGTACAGGGTCTGACACTTAGTTTTCATGCTAGGGGCCCGAAAGGGTGTTTCGATAGAAATTAGAGGTCAAAAACAGGATTTCGGATAATTTTTCATACAATTTTGGACTGAAAAATCTAGGGGCCCACAGCAAAATGAAGGGGTATATGCCCCCGGGCCCCTGGAAAAGTCGAACCCTGAGGTATAGGTGTAAAGACATAGCTTACTCGTGTATGAGCTGGTGGTCTACAGGCATCAGGCCCAGGTATAGGTAAAGACATAGCTTACTTGTGTATAAGCTGGTGGTCTACAGGCATCAGGCCCAGGTATAGGTAAAGACATAGCTTACTCGTGTATGAGCTGGTGGTCTACATGCATCAGGCCCAGGTATAGGCAAAGACATAGCTTACTCGTGTATGAGCTGGTGGTCTACAGGCATCAGGCCCAGGTATAGGTAAAGACATAGCTTACTCGTGTATGAGCTGGTGGTCTACAGGCATCAGGCCCAGGTATAGGTAAAGACATAGCTTACTCGTGTATGAGCTGGTGGTCTACAGGCATCAGGCCCAGGTATAGGTAAAGACATAGCTTACTTGTGTATGAGGTGGTGGTTTACAGGCATCAGGCCCAGGTATAGGTAAAGACATTGTGTATGAGCTGGTGATCTACAGGCATCAGGCCCAGGTATAGGTAAAGACATAGCTTACTCGTGTATGAGCTGGTGGTCTACGGGCATCAGGCCCAGGTATAGGTAAAGACATAGCTTAATGTGTATGAGCTGGTGGTCTACAGGCATCAGGCCAAGGGATAGGTAAAGACATAGCTGACTCGTGTATGAGCTGGTGGTCTACAGGCATCAGGCCCAGGTATAGGTAAAGACATAACTTACTCGTGTATGAGCTGGTGGTCTACAGGCATCAGGCCCAGGTATAGGTAAAGACATAGCTTACTCGTGTATGAGCTGGTGGTCTACAGGCATCAGGCCAAGGGATAGGTAAAGACATAGCTTACTTGTGTATGAGCTGGTGGTCTACAGGCATCAGGCCCAGGTATGGGTAAAGACATAGCTTACTCGTGTATGAGCTGGTGATCTACAGGCATCAGGCCCAGGTATAGGTAAAGACATAGCTTACTTGTGTATGAGCTGGTGATCTACAGGCATCAGGCCCAGGTATAGGTAAAGACATAGCTTACTCGTGTATGAGCTGGTGATCTACAGGCATCAGGCACAGGTATAGGTAAAGACATAGCTTACTCTTGTATGAGCTGGTGGTCTACAGGCGTCAGGCCCAGGTATAGGTAAAGACATAGCTTACTCGTGTATGAGCTGGTGGTCTACAGGCATCAGGCCAAGGGATAGGTAAAGACATAGCTTACTCGTGTATGAGCTGGTGGTCTACAGGCGTCAGGCCCAGGTATAGGTAAAGACATAGCTTACTCGTGTATGAGCTGGTGGTCTACGGGCATCAGGCCCAGGTATAGGTAAAGACATAGCTTACTCCTGTATGAGCTGGTGGTCTAAAGGCATCAGGCCAAGGGATAGGTAAAGACATAGCTTACTCGTGTATGAGCTGGTGGTCTACAGACATCAGGCCCAGGTACAGGTAAAGACATAGCTTACTCGTGTATGAGCTGGTGGTCTACAGGCATCAGGCCAAGGGATAGGTAAAGACATAGCTTACTCGTGTATGAGCTAGTGGTCTACAGGCATCAGGCCAAGGGATAGGTAAAGACATAGCTTACTCGTGTATGAGCTGGTGATCTACAGGAATCAGGCCCAGGTATAGGTAAAGACATAGCTTACTCGTGTATGAGCTGGTGGTCTACAGGCATCAGGCCCAGGTATAGGTAAAGACATAGCTTACTTGTGTATGAGCTGGTGGTCTACAGGCATCAGGCCCAGGTATAGGTAAAGACATAGCTTACTCGTGTATGAGCTGGTGGTCTACAGGCATCAGGCCCAGGTATAGGTAAAGACATAGCTTACTTGTGTACGAGCTGGTGGTCTACAGGCATCAGGCCCAGGTATGGGTAAAGACATAGCTTACTCGTGTATGAGCTGGTGGTCTACAGGCATCAGGCCAAGGTATAGGTAAAGACATAGCTTACTCGTGTATGAGCTGGTGGTCTACAGGCATCAGGCCAAGGGATAGGTAAAGACATAGCTTACTCGTGTATGAGCTGGTGGTCTACAGGCATCAGGCCAAGGTATAGGTAAAGACATAGCTTACTCGTGTATGAGCTGGTGGTCTACAGGCATCAGGCCCAGGTATAGGTAAAGACATAGCTTACTCGTGTATGAGCTGGTGGTCTACAGGCATGAGGCCCAGGTATAGGTAAAGACATAGCTTGATTGTTTCCTCTGTCCACACATCCTGCACATCTGCAAACAACAACACAAAACTCATTCACAAAATCAACTCCTGCAAAACATAAATATAAATCATATACATTTGTTAAGGTATTACCTCAAGCTACAACCTTTCACACTATATAGGGTTTCCTGAATGCAAAGAGTTGAACCCAAAATCTATTTGAAAAAAAAAACAGCATCATAAGTGCAATTTGTGTGTTTTTCTTATGACGGAAGGTATATTTGCATAAATGCATTTGAAAGGTTGAAAACAACAATTCCTTTGCTTGTAAATGTTCAATGTCTCACCATGTTTGGATCTTCCAGGTGCAAAAAGGTCAGCTGGTGGCTTGGCTAATAATAGGTAGTTGAGCTGTATGGTGGCGTAGTGCTGAAAATAACAAAGATAAAACATGCTCATTTCAATTTTTTCACTCATTAGTGCTATGAGCATAAGAAGCTGCTAACCAGTTTGTGTGGGTGGGCCCAATTAGAATGCTCAGTAGAAAGGATGGCTAGGCTATAGCCTAGATTCAAACCTATGATACACATTAAAATTCATACATTTCTGTCTTCATGATTGATATCATTATTGTTATTATTATTATTATTATTATTATAATTATTATTATTATTATTATTATCATTATCATTATTATTATTATCATTATTATTATTATTATTATTATTATTATTATTATTATTATTATCATTATTATTATTATTATTATTATCATTATTATCATCATTATTATTATTATTATCATCATTATTATTATTATTATTATCATTATTATTATTATTATTATCATTATTATTATTATTATAATTATCATTATTATCATTATTACTATTATTATTATCATTATTGTTATTATTATCATTATTGTTATCATTGTTAATATTATCATCATAATAATTATCATTATTACTATCATCATCATCATTGTTATCACCATTACTGATAAGCATTGCTGCCCTTGCTTCATCATGATTGAGAGTTGAAATTAATTTTCTGAAACAAACACTCTTTTTGAAAAAACACACATTTTATCACATTAATTTCCTCCTGGTATTTTTGAAGTTAACTCATGTATAAAGTGTTGCCCATACCAGCCTGTTTGCAGTAAAAGTGAATCGATATTAGCCCTTCCAATGCTGAGGCTACTTTCGTCCAAAGAACAATGACGCCAATATTTCTGAAAACCAACCAAACCCTGTCATGTTGGTACTCATTTGAAAGCTCTCACGGAGTACTTTCACATGAGTACCCATATGCCAGGGTTTCGTCGTTTTTTCATGATTCTTGCATTATTTTGTATTGGCCAACTTAGTCACCAGCAGCATAAGGGTTAGGAGTGGACTTACCTGTATTGCTTCTCGCATATCTTTTCTGTCATAAAGGCCTTTGGTCACTCTAATGGCATTGTTACGAACCTTAAACAGAAGAGAAAAGGAAAACTTGTTAAAAAACTTCCTATTAAATGAAATTGAAAATTTGTAGTTCCTGCAAGATAGTACCTTAGGCCTAAAAAAAGAAATTGTTTGTTTCCTGTAACGGTCCGAAAAAAAATAGGGTAGGTAGGTTGGTAAAAAAATTAATTTTCATTATTCTTTTGTTCAAAAATGTGTGTTTTATGCATGTATTACGGTGATTAGGAGTTTGGAAGGGTAGGGATTTTTTTGAATAAAAACTTGTTATAGGGTAGGGTTACAGGAAACACAACATTTTCTTTTGGCCTTACACCACACACACGACTTTTGAAAATTTTACCTAAGAGAGTAGGTCAACAATGGATATGCTGTCTCTAACTTGTTGACCTACTGTGGTAAATAAAATTTCTACCAAAATCTATGCTGTAAGGTATTATCTTGCAGGAACTCCAAATTTTTCATCCAGTTGCCCAAGCCAAGTATACTTAGCAGATGTGCATGGTACTTACATATCAAATGTACCCTTTATTGAACAAGACAATGTCATTTGAGATAAAACACTGTAAAATAGAAACTGTGGTTAAAGAAAACATATAGTTTTAACACCAAGACCGCAGTGATCGGATTATAATTGTTAGAAAGGGGACAAGAGTGCTAAACAACTAGATGTGTTATTTTGAGTGTGTCACAAGCATCACAGCCTTAAAATGTTTGTGATACAAAAAAAATATCAAAATTTCTTAAACATTACAATCTTTTATCAATATTTTTAACAAAATTGCCTACCTCCCAAGGCCTTATTTCATTTGTTAAATTTAGCACTGCCGGCATCAGAAATTTCACTTAAATACCAAACTGCCTTCATGCACAGGGGAGTCCTATGATCTCATTGTCACACCAGTGCGCAATGGAGGCTTCAAAATGTGCGAAAGGCCAAATCCAACCAGCACTGTTAACCCTTCCAATGCTGAGGCTATTTTCGTTCTTACCGCATGGATGCAAATTTTTTTGAAAATCATCTAAACCCTGTCATGTTGGTATTCATTGGAAAGCTCTCGCCGAGTACTTTCAGATGAGTACCCATTTACCAGGGTTTCGGTCAATTTTCAGGATTTTGCATAATTTTGTATAAACAAAATTAGAAACCAGCAGCATAAGGGTTAAATATTCAGACAGCATGGCTGGTTGAGTCGTTCTGATACTTTCTGTAGTATTCATTTTGATAAGATATTATCACACATGTTAAGCCTCAAATTGTATTGTACATTTTTATCCAGGTTTTTAATATTGATGGTGCCACATTCTTTTCAGCCATCAAAAAATGCCGTGCAACAGCACTGTTCGTCTGTGCTCCAGGTTTTGAATGTTTGGACAACCCAGTTAGCAATTAAGTCAATTTTACACATATTTTCAATCTTAAACAATACCATATAATATTGGACTTTTTCAATACAATACTTTTTTCTCATTCGATATTGGTATTTGGTATAGTATTGAGTACTGGTACCTATCCCTATGGGTATAGAACTCTTTAAGTCAATCATGGAATGGAATATAAAATAGAGAATTAACCCTTCCAATGCTGAGACTACTTTTGTCCAAAGCACAAGAATGCAAGATTCTTGAAAAATCATTGAAACCCTGTCGTCTTGGTATTCATTTGAAAGCTCTCGCCAAGAACTTTCAGATGAGTACCCATTTGCCAGGGTTTCAGTAATTTTTCGGGTTTTTTGCATCTTTTTGTATTAACCAAATTAGCCACCAGCAGCATAAGGGTTAAGTACTTACATCAGCCTTTTCATGAGCAGCAAAGTCGAGCAGGACCTCTAGGAATTCCAGCTTCCTGTTGGGTCTCTTCAGAATCAGCTCCTTCAGGGTGGTCATGCCTAGATAGATACGTGTCTGTTGAGGGAAAAAAATAAATGAATTACTACATAAAACATTGGTCAGTCAAGCATACAGGTGAACTTGGATATGACGGACCACGGTACGATGGATTTTTGCATATGACGGACGATATGCTTGGTCCCAGTCAGATGCATATCAAGTATTCGTCATATGTATACGACGGATTTTGCATATGACGGACCAATTTTCTTGGTCCCATTGAGTACGTCCTATCCAAGTTCACCTGTATTACAACGTAACATTTACATTGCAGTATTTTCCTTTCCCCTGTAGGTTTCTGCCTCAGGGAGAACACAATAGATTAATTAAACAGGGGAGAAACACTGAAATTTGTAGTTAATATGCCTGACAGGAATTCATTATTGGAATGGAAATTGATTATACACAATTGGTTATACACAATTTATATAAATATCAATGAACACATTTCTCATGCTCACTTAACAACGTGACTATTAGACCATTATGAATGGAAAAGAAATGCAGAACTTGACTATAGAAGTTGCTGAAATGGAAGATAAATTAGGGTCATGATCAAAATTGTGACTGTCCTATATTTGATAATGAGGAAACTTGGGCTTAGGAATAACTATAGAGTAACAAAGCCCAGACTCAGGGCCAAGTATTTCTTTTATGTCTTTTATGTATGCAGACTTAAAACTGAGTCAACCCTGATTCATCAGTTCTGAATTTCCTGAGTTCTAAATCACCCTAGGAGCAATCAATGATCAGCCAAAGAAAATAACACTTAGATATTAAGTAAAAAAAAGTGTAAATCAGAACAGGAAAAACATTATATAATTATACCATAGCTAGTCTAAGAGCGTATCTGAATGAATAAAATGGCCATATAGTGATGAAAGTTTCTTCTTTAGGGATTTGTTTGACTAAGCTTCGGGGCACCTACCTCATCCTGGCAGTATCTCCTGAGCACCTGGACAGCATTGGGTGTGATGCATGGGGCCTCTAACAATAGGCGACTGAACAACCTACAATTACAACACAGAGGCAGCTGGATAAGCAAGGCCTTGACTTTAGGCCTAAAAAAAGAAATTGTTTGTTTCCTGTAACGGTCCGGAAAAATAGGGTAGGTAGGTCGGTAAACAATATTTTTGTTGCAATATTTTTTTGGTCAAAAATGTGTGTTTTATGCATGTTTTACATTGTTTGGGAGTTGGGAGGCCGGAAAAAACTTTAGGGTAGGGATTCTTTTTAATAAAAACTTGTTAGGGTAGGGTTACAGGAAACAAACAACTTTTTTTTTAGGCCTTATAACACCTTGAGAAAGCAGCATTATCATCCGTAACCATGCAATTTTATGTGTGGTTGAACGAATTAGCCAACTAAAACTGGACTGCTAAATATATTTAAAAGGTTTTTAGCAGCGCCTTTAACAATCTTTCTTTTAGACTTCTTGTTGTGATCATCCTAAATTTAACTGCATCTTAAAATCAATGTTGTTCATGTTGATGTGAGTTAAGTATTGATGATATATTAATGCTGCTCCAGTGTTTAACAATTAAAACTAATTCCAGATGTTTCCAAAGATGATTAATGAATTGCAAGATGATATCATAACCAAGTGAATAAACTATAAACATGCTTCCTAGTCAGATAGAAAAAAATAACCCTAACACTGCTATCTCTTAAAAGCAATCAATGCTTTCTAATCAGAGTCTTAGCCAGGATTTCAAAAATGCCTGGCCAAAACAGCAATTCCAAAATTTCTGCCCGTCCAAATTTAGCAACTAGTCTACTTCAAATCCTTATACCAACTACAGTTATTAGCCTATTGTGTCAAAAAGGGCAATTTACACTTCAGCTATATCCCAGAATATTGTTTGTTGGGAAAATATTTGGTCATTTCCCAAAAAAAAAAAAAATTGAAAGTTTTTCATAGAAATTTTTGCCTGTCCAAAAAGGAGCTTCTCAGGAAACTACCTGTCCAAAAGACAGGCAGGACAGGTCTTGGCTAAGTCCCTATTCCTAATTGTTAGTGTTTGGAATCGGTCACAATTTTCAAGATCGATCATCGGTCCATCTGAACGACCGATCACCGATTAATAATCGAAGTTGTGTACATGGTTTTCCGTGTCGCCATTTGCGCTATTGTGTGCTGATAACCACAACAACAATGGCGGCATCGTAACATCGCCTCAGCACGCTCAGAGAGTTGGATCTGGAGCGGTCCAGCAGTGTTTCCTCTTTGGTGGGGCAATAAATACGTAACTAAACTTTTTTTCTCAGATTTTCTGACAGGCAGGATTACCGAAAGTCCAGCTATTTCTTTGAATATAATTTTTATCCATGTTCGTTTTTTTGTTCGAACATGTGAAATTGCGTTCGATCATCATAATCGGAGGCACAAACGAACGCTGTTCGGCTTGTTCGAACAATCGGACGAACACTACTAATTGTTTATTGCAATATCATTGGTTACCCTTCTCTCTGGTCAGGTCTCTCCAGTAGTCCTGTCAGGAGTCTCGTTAGGCAGTCGTCATATTTGCCGATGGTAGGTTTCTCCGGTCCCACGCTGGATAAGTTATAGCCCTGGTAGTTGGCATATTCCTGGTAGAGCCAGGCGAAGGCCAGGTCTGCCCTGTTACGCAGGTCGGCAAAAATATAATCCTGAAGCTCTACAAGATAATAGAGATGTAGAGAAAACATAAGTGATCTTTCATAAATGTGAGGTTTTTTTTTTTTTGTTTTTTTTTTTTTTTGAAGCCTAAAAAAAGGAGACAGGCCTTTTCTAAAAAAAAGGAAACAGGCCTTTTATAAATATGAGTTGTAGGTTTTGGGACCTTGGTGGCTAGTAAAGGCTCGGTTGGCCCTCTTATGCATGTCTGCAGAAAAATCTAATCAAGAAGAAAGAGCAACTTACATGTCTTAGAAAAATATAATCCTAAAGCTCAATAAGAAAATGAAGTAAAGAAAAAAATTTCTTTCATAACTATGAATAGTAAATTTTGAAAGTTTTCACTAGTGTAACTGCTTTAATATTGCTCAAGGTCCTACAGCACTAAGAAATATGTTTAATTTCCTGAAACTTTAAAGAACATGGCACAGTGATCTTCAAAATAACTTTGCTTCATGGGGTCATCGACTTTTGTTTTTTTCATAGACTTTTGGAAAAATAATGCAATTTATGTCACAAACATCTCATTCTACAAAATTGATTTCTTCCTTTGCAAAATGTATCCCTTCAGAGATACTGGTACTGCCTGAAATACAGATCTGACATGTTCAAATTATTTTTCTGCTGTTATATAGGAAAGATACGCCAAAATCAAGGAATTCAAGAAACAAGTTTTTAACCCAGAATGTGTAGAAGTCAGAATTGCTGAGTTTAATTTTCACCAAATTGTGCCTAAACTATCTAAACAATACTCTTAACAAAAAGACAGAAAAAAATGACAGGTCATCAGGTTAGTTTTCGATCCACAGATGGTTGAAGTTTGAGAAGATTTGGCAGATTTTAATTAAAAATGGTACGAAAAGTTACCCGAATGGTACCATATTTACGATTGCCAAACTGGGACATTACGTTTTAAAATCTAGGCTAAGAGCCTTGGTTCAATATAGCAATCTAGTATTGAGTAAGAAATTATTTCAAACAATTAAAATTGTAGCTTTGAGGAGCCCTACAAGGTATGACGGCAATATTAACCCAAATGCTGCTGGGAATTAATTTGACCAATGCAAAAAGATGCGAAAAAACCTTAAAAATGACTGAAACCATGGCAAATGGGTACTCCTCTGAGAGTACTCAGCGAGAGCTTTCCAATGAGTACCCACAAGACAGGGTTTAGATGGTTTTCATAAAATATGGCATCATAATACTTTGGACGAAAGTAGCCTCAGCATTGGAAGGGTTAAGCCCTGGAGTGGTTGGTTGAATTCTTACCTGTCTTGAATAGCCCACTGAACTGTGAGACTAGACCTGAGAGGATCTTGGTTCTGGCTGCAGACGCATTGCCAGCAAAGGTGGATTCTACAAAGAAGTATCAAGGTGTAAACTTTAGTCTCCACAACGGATTTGCTGCCTTCTAATCAGTACAGACAACGGTCAGTAATTCCTATAAGGCAAATATCACTTGCAAATCCTTTCTGATTCCAAAAATTTAAATATATTTTTGTCTTGTATGACAGAATAGCCTTCCCATATGTTTGCATAGCTCTAACATAACTTATAAAGTGTGAAAACACTGATATTCCCAAATGCTGTTATTAGATATGAGCTGCCTTATCACAAGAACATTTCAAGACAAATCAAATGTTCTACTCTGATTTCTATTCATAATACTCTACTTGCTAGCCATTCATCCCATATTATTTCCACTACATGTAATACAACATAACAGCATTGATATGACACAACAGCCCAACCAGTGATTTGACCCTAAAATATGACATTTGTACTCGAGGGGAATGTGACCATAACCCATTGGCACCCAGAGCAGCCAAAACAGGCCTGACTATTTTGTTGATATTTTCCTCACAAAAGCGTTTTTATCAAAAATATTTGAAGAAGAAATGTGTATCAGAATATTACCAACAACTCTCCTTCAAATATTTTGTGAGAATTTGCGTTATTTCCAAGTTTTTTTCAAAAGTATGAAAATAGCAGACGATACTTTCCTGGGGAACTCTGAGTGTGAATGGGTTAAAAAAGCACTCACTTTCAGAGTCGAGAACTCTCTTGAAACTCTGCTGTGCCATGCGCTCTAGTTCATTGACATCCATGCGATGTGTGATGTTGGACAACTTGAAATGTTTGATGCCTTTTTTCACCGGCTGCTGAGGAGCCACTATTTTGGGTTTCTGGTTTTCCTTTGTGGCGCCACCTATTAAGAGAAAGAGAAAGCTGACACATACATCCAGGGTCTTCGACAGGATTTTGAAAATGCCTATCTGAAACACCAATCACAAACATTCTGCCTGTCCAGATTTAGCTACTCAGCTACTTCAAATCCTTATACAATTACATTAAATAGCTCTTTGTGTCAAAAAGAGCAGAGTTCTTACACTTTGGCCATGTCTAAGATCACCATTTGTTAGAAAAATATTTTGTTTTTTAACGCAAAAATGTCATAATTGGAAATACATTTTAGAAATCTATGCCTGTCTGAAAAGGGGATTTACAGGACACTGGCCGTCCAAAGGACAGGCAGGACGGGTCCTGGCTTAGTCCTTGCTTACATCAGGTTGCACACAAGTAGTACTGGAAGAAACTTATGGCAATAAGAAGGGACGAATGAAAATGTAAAGTTGACAGGCTGACATGAAAATAGCAATAGGTTGATAAGCAGGTTTGTGATGTGGTGTTTGCCTAAGCTCTACTATAGCACATTGCTGTAATCCAGCCAAAAGAAAATATACCAGTCAGATAATGCAATACAATCCAAACATTAGGCTGACCTATAATGGAAACCAGAGGTTAGTATGCATACAAAATGGATTTTTGAACTGTACCGCACAAAAAGAAAAGGATAGGATTGCTGTACAGCACAAAGAGAAAAGGATAGGATTGCTGTACAGCACAAAGAGAAAAGAAGGATTGCTGTACCGCACAAAGAGAAAAGATGGATTGCTGTACAGCACAAAAAGAAAAGGATAGGATTGCTGTACAGCACAAAGAGAAAAGGATAGGATTACTGTACAGCACAAAGAGAAAAGGATAGGATTACTGTACAGCACAAAGAGAAAAGGATAGGATTACTGCACAGCACAAAGAGAAAAGAATAGGATATCTGCACAGCACAAAGAGAAAAGAAGGATTGCTGTACAGCACAAAGAGAAAAGAATAGGATTACTGCACAGCACAAAAAGAAAAGAATAGGATTACTGCACAGCACAAAGAGAAAAGAATAGGATATCTGCACAGCACAAAAAGAAAAGAAGGATTGCTGTACAGCACAAAAAGAAAAGTCTAGGATTACTGTACAGCACAAACAAAAAAGGATAGGATTACTGTACCGCACAAAGAGAAAAGGATAGGATTGCTGTACAGCACAAAGAGAAAAGGATAGGATTGCTGTACGGCACAAAAAGAAAAGAATAGGATTACTGTACAGCACAAAGAGAAAAGGATAGAATTGCTGTACAGCACAAAGAGAAAAGAATAGGATTACTGTACAGCACAAACAGAAAAGGAGGATTACTGTACAGCACAAACAGAAAAGGATAGGATTGCTGTACAGCACAAACAGAAAAGGAGGATTACTGTACAGCACAAAAAGAAAAGGATAGGATTGCTGTACAGCACAAAGAGAAAAGAATAGGATTACTGTACAGCACAAAAAGAAAAGGAGGATTGCTGTACAGCACAAAGAGAAAAGAATAGGATTGCTGTACAGCACAAACAAAAAAGGATAGGATTACTGTACAGCACAAAGAGAAAAGGATAGGATTACTGTACAGCACAAACAGAAAAGGATAGGATTACTGTACAGCACAAACAGAAAAGGATAGGATTACTGTACAGCACAAAAAAAGGAGGATTGCTGCACAGCACAAACAGAAAAGGATAGGATTGCTGTACCGCACAAAAAGATAAGGATAGGATATTCTTTAGCTTGGATCACACTTACCCACAACTGTGTGTATGGCGTGTTTTGAAGTGGCTGCATCGTCTCTCCAAGGTGTCAGCCCCCCATAGGTGGGAGAGGACGCCACATCAGAACCAGATTTCTGAAAATATATAGAAAACCCCATATCATAAACTAATATTTTAGAGCCTAATACACACTCCCAGGCAGAACACAGTGGCCAGTAGGAACTAATTATGTACTCTAAACATTGTAAGAATGCATAATATTATATATTAATCTGAATGAGAATATCATATTTCAAAGTTCCCTACTCACTTACATATGGAAGGCCAAAGTGGACAAATAGAGCATTTTCTAATATTAATAAATGATTTATTAATATTAATAAATGATTTATTAATATTAATAAATGATTTATTAATATTAAGAAATGATTTATTAATATTAAGAAATCATGGCATTTATTAATATTAGAAAATGACTTATTAATATTAGAAAATGATTTATTAATATTAAGAAATCATTTCTTAATATTAATAAATCATTTCTTAAAATGCTCTGTATTTCTTAATATCAATAAATCATTTCTTAATATTAATAAATCATTTTCTAATATTAATAAATCATTTATTAATATTAAGAAATGCTATCATTTATTAATATTAGAAAATCATTTATTAATATTAAGAAATGGTCTGATTTATTAATATAAATAAATGCCATTTATTAATATTAAGAAATGCCATTTATCAATATTGAAAAATAAGTGACATCTATTGGAGAAACCTCGAACTATTCAATTCTTTATGAATTAATGAATGCTCCCTGGCACATGGCTGTTGTTTCAAAATGGCAGAGGGAGTTGGACGTTATTTTGGATAATTTAGTTAATATAATTCTATTTAAAAATCAATAAGTATAATTTAGTATTGTCTACATCTAGGGTCTTAACCACAATATTGAAACCGGATGCCCAAAATTGGCAATTGTAATATTTTTTTGGCGTCCTTTTTTTTGAAGGGAGATCACTCTATACTCAGATTTCAACCCTTAACATGTATTCATTTATCAAAATAAGGTATATTATCCACATACAATGCCATGGGAATTATATTGAGATGGAAAAAGGATCAAATATATGCTTGAAATTGACATCTGACTGACGGCAAGGTCAAATTTTCCCGCTCGGCTAGGATTCCCCTCAATGATTGCCAGTCGGAGCGTAATGGCCGTTATAGCACCTTTGCGCTCTCACTGTTCAATTTGCTTAGACGTTCGCAGCTTGTCAAAAGATCGTTAATTGGTCAAAAGTACTATCATGCGGCGAATATGAACAGTGAGAGCGCAAAGGAACTGCTGAAATGGCGGAATTCAGCGCTCATTGCTGATTTGCACACTCGGCAAGCAAGTGTAAGGGGGTATTCATTATTTCAAATGTAAAGTCTCCCTGTACAGACAAAAGATGGCGCTCATTTATTAATATTAATAAATGCCACAGTTGGAAGCCAAAGTGGACAAAAATGGGCATTTATTAATATCAATAAATGCTGATTTTCTAATATTAATAAATCACACTATTTATTAATATTAATAAATGATTTATTAATATTAGAAAAGCATTTATTAATATTAATAAATGCTCAACATTTATCAATATTAATAAATGATTTATTAATATTAATAAATGATTTTCTAATATTAATAAATGATTTATTAATATTAATAAATCATGCCATTCATTAATATTAATAAATGATTTATTAATATTAATAATGATTTATTAATATTATAAAATCATTTATTAATATTAATAAATCATTTATTAATATTAATAAATGCTGAGGATTTATTAATATTAATAAATCATTTATTAATATTAATAAATCATTTATTAATATTAATAAATGATTTTATAATATTAATAAATCATTTATTAATATTAATAAATGATGCCATTTATTAATATTAATAAATCATTTATTAATATTAATAAATCATTTATTAATATTAATAAATGCTCTTTTTGTCCACTTTGGCCTTCCATACTTACAAGCTTAGTCTGAATACTTAATTCTCTCAAATGGCAAAACAGACTGTTGTCGGGCATTTCTGGGCACAAATCTGGAATATCCTGAAGTGTACTCTATAAAAATGACCAATGTATTACATTGGCATCTGTTAAAATATTCATTTCATACTATGATTTAATTAGACCTGGGATCAGTTTTTCAAAATTTAATTTTTAATAAGTTGCCAACTCACATCTTTTCCTTTGCTTTCCAAGACTCCCTTTCCTATGCCTGCTATTGTGAGCTGTGTGGCCAGGAGCCTGGCGCAGTGTTTGATCTGGGCCTCTGTCCCGGCTGCAGCGATGGGTGTATAAGTGGCCTGGAACGTCGCCGGCATAGTATCAGGCAGCATCACCTGAAAGAAAGATCAAAATACACAAGTACTGTAGAATGGCTAATTTTTCCGTGTGACAATTTTCTCTAATTTTTCATTTTTGGGTTTTCCCGTTTCTAATATTTCCGAAAAGAGGACATATATTTTTTTCCGTTTTTAATTTTCCCCGTTTTAAGTAGTCCACAGTCTTATATGAACATGTGCCATGGGTTGGCATCTTATAGACTGGAGACAGTTGCCAGTGTTATATAAGTATGTGCAGGGCCATGCAGCAGTGCATGCGGTGGTGGGACTTTCACCAGTCTAGAGAGGTGACTAGAAATAGATCACCAGAGATTTAATCTCTTAAGTAGGTGAGTTGCAGTCACAGCATGATCAGCAGTCCTCCAGTGACCACAGATTGCTCCCTGCCGCATGTGGATTGCAATAAGGGATGACCACTATCACTCTGAGTAAACGCAGGTCTGACCATTGAGAGATAAAGCTTGGCCAGTCTATTTAACTAAGGTCAGAATTTCCTGTGTTTATTAAGTCCGGACATGAAGTGTAATGATTTTCCCGGTGTTGTTTATTCCCGTTTGATAGCATTCGGGAAAAAACGGGAAAGTAAAACACGGGAAAATTAGCCATTCTACAGTATTTGTAACCATAAAGTTAAAGCTGTAAAACGCTTTTGTAGTAAGGAATCTGAAATATACTTCTTATTGGGCATAGTCAATGATATCTCTAAGGTTGTTCTGAATCTACAGTGGCCATTACCTGTGAAAGTAATGAGATTGTCATTTGAGTGAAATGTTGTAAATATTGAAGTTAAATAGAATATGGGTTGACAAAGGTCGGTTGGCTATGATGTTCTCTATCTGATACCACTCATGAATTTGGAGATACACCTTGTTATATGATTATGTTACTGTGAGGTATGTTTTGGGATGGCGCTTTTAACAAGGTTGCAATGGTACTGATCACCTTAATGGCCTCTGAAATAATATACACCTTAGGATGGACTGCCCACAAACCACCAAGCGATACAGAGTACTTTTTCAAGTCAACCTACACTGAAATACTGGGTTAACTTTAAAAATTAGATTTCACTACCATAGATTTACAATATAAACTGTCTAGAATTTGATATAGAGCAGAAACTACTAGTATCAGAAATCCTGGATTCATCCCTTCTATAAATTTCACTCTTAAATCTACAAACAGTAGAAGACGGTGCATAATGCAATTTCTGTCAAAAGAGATAGTAAAATGCTCTACAAACCATGCTCAATAGCACAAGATCAGCAACATTCTCAGGTGTGAGGTTGGGAATGAGGTCTGTGGCTGTGACGTCGATGGCTGTCGACTGCTGGTCCGTCTCTGTCTTGCTCTCCGTGGTAACGAGTGGCGAGGTTCCACCATCATCCTCATCATCTTTTGCCTGAAACATGAAGAGTCAGTGTAGTTAGTGATGTCATTGATATGAGATTTTATCGATTCGATTAATTGACATATTTTTCGAGTGCCTGAGTAAAGCACACCATTCCTTCCAATTTCTCTTACAAAAGCCATAGAAAATACTTCAATATTTAGTCAAAGAGTTTCACTTTGCATTAGTTTAACAGGAAAATGTCTGGGAAAAGTGTATCTTTTATTAATCATCATACGCCATTATTGGAGTACAGAATATCGATTATTTCGATTAGATACCCAACCATTCGATTCGATTTAATTGACAAAGTGAAAATGTCGCTTTATTGATTTGTCGACTATCGATGACATCCCTAAGTGTAGTATTAAAAGCAATGATGGTCTAATTAATGGGAACCTCACAAGTACTTGGAGATAAGTGGTAACTAAGGCCCATTCCCGTCAAAGAGGTCCCTTATACATTTTAATGAGGACCTACAATATTTTATGACAAAATTGTCACAATGTAGTAATAAATTATAATTATTCAAAATGTTAGGGGAGTTGTTTGTTGATGTCTGTTTAACATTATTCCTAAAATATTTCCCAATATGTTTACAACAGAAAGACATCCCCAAAATTGTCAAGTTACACCATGAATGACTAAAATAAATACCGTATTCGCCTGAATAAGCGCACCGTGCGGGTGCAAGTTGGGAAATTTTTCTGAAGTAGGGGTGTTGGCGATCTTCCGTTTTACCGCACCCCTCAATGATTGGCGGTCGGAGCGTAATGGCCGTTATTGCACCTTTGCGCTCTCGCTGTTCAATTTGCTTAGACGTTCGCAGCTTGTCAAAAGATCGCTAATTGTTCAAAATTACGATCATGCGGCGAATATGAACAGTGAGAGCGCGAAGGAACTGCTGAAATCGCGGAATTCAGCACTGGTTTGCACACTCGGCAAGAAGAAAGGTATATGACTTTGCATTTCTTACTATTTCTGGGGGGAAGTTTTACGAGTCTTTTTATGACAATTTCGCTAGCCATTCCCCCTCAAACTGTGAAAAATTGTTGGGGGGGGGGGGGGGGGGTGCGCTTATTTAAGATAGTGTGCTTAAACAGGCGAATACGGTATTATCTATTTTGGTCTCAAGCACCAGGACAAGCACTAAAATACATTTTAAGCTTTTAGACCACTAAAGCAAAAAACTCACCTCAAGTTTTATCTTTTTGGCTGCTGATGAAGCCGCTGCTGCTGCTGCAGCTGCGGTATCCTCTGCTTTTCTCTTCAGCTTGTCCATATTTTTAGGTAAATTTTTCACCACCTAGAAATAAAGGATCCTATCGTGAAGCATTGTCATGTGATGAAAGAAATATACAGGTGAACTTGGATATGACGGACCACTGTACGACGGATTTTTGCATATGACGGACGATATGCTTGGTCCCAGTCCGATGCATATCAAGTATTCGTCATATGTATACGACGGATTTTGCATATGACGGACCAATTTTCCTGGTCCCATTGAGTCCGTCATATCCAAGTTCACCTGTACAACTTCAATGTGTGACAAACATGCATGATTTTAAGCGTTTGAGATAATTCAAAGTTTTTGGATAGATAACTGTATAATTTTGATTTGATAAAGCTCCTATCACAGAGCATTGACACAAGTTATCTTGAAAAAAGTGTCAGATTTTGGTTATAAATCCACAATCTGGGACTAGCCAGGACGCCTTTGCAATGGGAATATTTTCTCAATTTCTGCAAGCTATTAACATTTCAATTGCTGATTTGTGCGGAAAGTACAAAGTAAATATTTGAACATTTTCTTATTGGAATGAAAGAGTAAATCAATGCTCTTTGAATAATCATTTGCTGCTTAAATGGTTTACTAATAATCAGCTGAACAAGTTTTCAGTCAGCAATACACTTATACTGATGAATGCTTAATATGTAATGGATTTATTATTTTGAATTTTTGTCTTTTCAAAAGTACCTATAAAATACCTATAAAATTTGCTGGAATCGAGTTAGTATAGCAGTATTCAAATGCATGTATGAATTATGAATCTTGTTGGGTCAAATTCTTATTTCATTATGTCAGTGGTGTAACTTTTTATTATTTTTGGTTGTCCTGTAGATTTATTCTTTAGAAAGAATACATTAATATCAAATTATCAGTATCATAAGAGCTGATGCCTTTCTTAGTCAATGTTAGTTCAGCTAGCACTGGATAATTATAAACCTATTGAAAATAAAGATTGCCTCTGCATGTTATCTTGAAATGGATCAACTATTTGTATCATAAGCAGTGGAACTCCTTTATCGTGGACTCCCATTGGGCAAGTCAAAGTGTCAACTACTGTCAGGGTCTTAGCCTGGATTTCCAAAATGCCTGTCCAAAACAGCAATTTTAAAATTTCTGTCCGTCCAGATTTAGCTACTCATCTACTTCAAATCCTTATACCAGCTACTATTAATAGCATTGTGTGTCAAAAAGGGCAATTTACTCTTCAACTATGTCCTAGAAGATGGTTTGTTATGAAAATATTTGGTTATTACACCCAGAAAGTCAAAATTGAAAAATCATCATAGAAAATTTTGCCTGTCCAAACAGGAGGTTTTTAGGAAACTACCTGTCCAAAAGACAGGTAGGACGGGTCCTGGCTAAGTCCCTGGCTGCTGTGACTGTCTAGTCAGAGTGCAGGATCTTCATTTTGAATTGGCAACAGGGCTGAAGCATCAGCTTTTGAAACATTAAAGATCTAACCAGCCATTAGACTAATTATGTAATTCTTTAAAAGCAGCAAATCCTAAGTGGAAGCAAAAGTAAGTGCTTTGTATTGAATTATTGTAATGCAATTGAATTGTGTTGATTGAGAGTGCTGTAATATAAGTGTCTAGTGAAGAATAGAACAGGGGTTTTGTGTTGATTGAGAGTGCTGTAATATAAGTGTCTAGTGAAGAATAGAACAGGGGTTTTGTGTTGATTGAGAGTGCTGGAAGTGTCTAGTGAAGAATAGAACAGGGGTTTTGTGTTGATTGAGAGTGTTGTAAGTGTCTAGTGAAGAATAGAACAGGGGTTTTGTGTTGATTGAGAGTGCTGGAAGTGGCTAGTGAAGAATAGAACAGGGGTTTTGTGTTGATTGAGAGTGTTGTAAGTGTCTAGTGAAGAATAGAACAGGGGTTTTGTGTTGATTGAGAGTGCTGGAAGTGGCTAGTGAAGAATAGAACAGGGGTTTTGTGTTGATTGAGAGTGTTGTAAGTGTCTAGTGAAGAATAGAACAGGGGTTTTGTGTTGATTGAGAGTGCTGTAATATAAGTGTCTAGTGAAGAATAGAACAGGGGTTTTGTGTTGATTGAGAGTGCTGTAGGTGTCTAGTGAAGAATAGAACAGGGGTTTTGTGTTGATTGAGAGTGCTGGAAGTGGCTAGTGAAGAATAGAACAGGGGTGTTGTGTTGATTGAGAGTGCTGTAAGTGTCTAGTGAAGAATAGAACAGGGGTTTTGTGTTGATTGAGAGTGCTGTAAGTGTCTAGTGAAGAATAGAACAGGGGTTTTGTGTTGATTGAGAGTGCTATAAGTGTCTAGTGAAGAATAGAACAGGGGTTTTGTATTGATTGAGAGTGCTGGAAGTGTCTAGTGAAGAATAGAACAGGGGTTTTGCATGTGGTTTCACATTAAAAATCAAAAGGTCTTAACCCTTATGCTGGTGGTGGCTAATTTTGCCAATACAAAATGATGCAAAAAACTTGAAAAATTACTGAAACCCTGGCATATGGGTACTCATCTGAAAGTACTCAGCGAGAGCTTTCCAATGAATACCAACATGACAGGGGTTAGATGGTTATGAAAAATATTTGCATTCTTGTGTTTAAGAGGAAAATAGCCTCAGCATTGGAAGGTTTAAATGATGGTAGTAATGATTGAGAGGATTATTTTGCTTGCCTCTGACTGTGTGGCTCCCAGGTCTGTGAGTAGAGTGGTGATCTGCGTGTGGTAGTCGTAGGAGGCTGGGTGGCGCAGCAGCTGCAGCATCTGAATCTTCAGGTGTTTTCTCACACTGCTCACCTGAGACTTTGCCAGAGTGGGAGGCAGGTTCACTGTCACACAAATACAAGACGAATATATGAAAATTACAGGTGGGAGGCAGGTTCACTGTCACACAAATACAAGACGAATATATGAAAATTACAGGTGGGAGGCAGGTTCACTGTTACACAAATAAAAGACGAATATATGAAAATTACAGGTGGGAGGCAGGTTCACTGTCACACAAATACAAGACGAATATATGAAAATTACAGGTGGGAGGCAGGTTCACTGTTACACAAATAAAAGACGAATATATGAAAATTACAGGTGGGAGGCAGGTTCACTGTCGCACAAATAAAAGACGAATATATGATATTACAGGTGGGAGGCAGGTTCACTGTCACACAAATACAAGACGAATATATGAAAATTACAGGTGGGAGGCAGGTTCACTGTCACACAAATACAAGAGGAATATATGAAAATTACAGGTGGGAGGCAGGTTCACTGTCACACAAATACAAGACGAATATATGAAAATTACAGGTGGGAGGCAGGTCCACTGTCACACAAATACAAGACGAATATATGAAAATTACAGGTGGGAGGCAGGTTCACTGTCACACAAATACAAGACGAATATATGAAAATTACAGGTGGGAGGCAGGTCCACTGTCACACAAATACAAGACAAATATATGAAAATTACAGGTGGGAGGCAGGTTCACTGTCACACAAATACAAGACGAATATATGAAAATTACAGGTGGGAGGCAGGTTCACTGTCACACAAATACAAGACGAATATATGAAAATTACAGGTGGGAGGCAGGTTCACTGTCACACAAATACAAGACGAATATATGAAAATTACAGGTGGGAGGCAGGTCCACTGTCACACAAATACAAGACGAATATATGAAAATTACAGGTGGGAGGCAGGTCCACTGTCACACAAATACAAGACGAATATATGAAAATTACAGGTGGGAGGCAGGTTCACTGTCACACAAATACAAGACGAATATATGAAAATGACAGGTGGGAGGCAGGTTCACTGTCACACAAATACAAGACGAATATATGAAAATTACAGGTGGGAGGCAGGTTCACTGTCACACAAATACAAGACGAATATATGAAAATTACAGGTGGGAGGCAGGTTCACTGTCACACAAATACAAGACGAATATATGAAAATTACAGGTGGGAGGCAGGTTCACTGTCACACAAATACAAGACGAATATATGAAAATTACAGGTGGGAGGCAGGTTCACTGTCACACAAATACAAGACGAATGTATGAAAATTACAGGTGGGAGGCAGGTTCACTGTCACACAAATACAAGACGAATATATGAAAATTACAGGTGGGAGGCAGGTTCACTGTCACACAAATACAAGACGAATATATGAAAATTACAGGTGGGAGGCAGGTTCACTGTCACACAAATACAAGACGAATATATGAAAATTACAGGTGGGAGGCAGGTTCACTGTCACACAAATACAAGACGAATATATGAAAATTACAGGTGGGAGGCAGGTTCACTGTCACACAAATACAAGACGAATATATGAAAATTACAGGTGGGAGGCAGGTTCACTGTCACACAAATACAAGACGAATATATGAAAATTACAGGTGGGAGGCAGGTTCACTGTCACACAAATACAAGACGAATATATGAAAATTACAGGTGGGAGGCAGGTTCACTGTCACACAAATACAAGACGAATATATGAAAATTACAGGTGGGAGGCAGGTCCACTGTCACACAAATACAAGACAAATATATGAAAATTACAGGTGGGAGGCAGGTCCACTGTCACACAAATACAAGACGAATATATGAAAATTACAGGTGGGAGGCAGGTTCACTGTCACACAAATACAAGACGAATATATGAAAATTACAGGTGGGAGGCAGGTTCACTGTCACACAAATACAAGACGAATATATGAAAATTACAGGTGGGAGGCAGGTTCACTGTCACACAAATACAAGACGAATATATGAAAATTACAGGTGGGAGGCAGGTTCACTGTCACACAAATACAAGAGGAATATATGAAAATTACAGGTGGGAGGCAGGTTCACTGTCACACAAATACAAGAGGAATATATGAAAATTAAGGGTGGGAGGCAGGTCCACTGTCACACAAATACAAGACGAATATATGAAAATTACAGGTGGGAGGCAGGTTCACTGTCACACAAATACAAGACGAATATATGAAAATTACAGGTGGGAGGCAGGTTCACTGTCACACAAATACAAGACGAATATATGAAAATTACAGGTGGGAGGCAGGTTCACTGTCACACAAATACAAGACGAATATATGAAAATTACAGGTGGGAGGCAGGTTCACTGTCACACAAATACAAGACGAATATATGAAAATTACAGGTGGGAGGCAGGTTCACTGTCACACAAATACAAGACGAATATATGAAAATTACAGGTGGGAGGCAGGTCCACTGTCACACAAATACAAGACAAATATATGAAAATTACAGGTGGGAGGCAGGTTCACTGTCACACAAATACAAGAGGAATATATGAAAATTAAAGGTGGGAGGCAGGTCCACTGTCACACAAATAAAAGACAAATATATGAAAATTACAGGTGGGAGGCAGGTTCACTGTCACACAAATACAAGAGGAATATATGAAAATTACAGGTGGGAGGCATGTTCACTGTCACACAAATACAAGACTAATATATGAAAATTACAGGTGGGAGGCAGGTTCACTGTCACACATATACAAGACGAATATATGAAAATTACAGGTGAGAGGCAGGTTCACTGTCACACAAATAAGAGGAATATATAGTATTACAGGTGGGAGGCAGGTTCACTGTCACACAAATACAAGAGGAATTTATGAAAATTACAGGTGGGAGGCAGGTTTAGGTATGAAGTAAATTTGGCACCGAGGGAGAAATTTTGGAGAGACGATTTCTAACACAGCAGCCTAATGGGAGGTTCCCGACTCTCATACCAAATAGCATCAATACATAAAATGAGTATTAGAGTCGGTCCCGGCTAATGTTACCAATGACTCCAGGAATAAATTTAGGAGGCCTTAAAGGGGTTTGAAAAAGTACTGATTACCATGACATCAGCATATGTTGTTAAAGAATTACACTATTAACTCTAGTCCTGCCAGACCCCCTGCTGGCTCTATATGCCCCTGAAACCAGCACATTCAGCAGAATGCCTGGTGGTTAAGTACCTTATAATTCAATGACACTATACTCTAACAAAACTTGGGGCTATCCCCGTATGTCTGGTATCAAAATAAAGCTGGAAGAGGGGGCTTTCAAAATAGACTAGTGGCACGTAGATTGTAGGGGGGAAAAGAGGGTAATTTAGACTGGTAAGCCAGTCTTTTCTAGTGTTTCTGTTGGAGGTCAGGATAAAGTCAGACCTGGCAGCTGAGCCCCAGATCTTACGGTCCGACTTATTATCCAGACCTGGCAGGAGCAGAGTTAACATTCCTACCATAGATCTGTGCTCCTGATATACAAACTAAGTGTAAAAACTCTTACCATGAAGAGCCTCGAATCCCTGAATGACCCTTGAGATGAACTGTGGCCTCTGCTTCGCCAGATTGGTCAGGCAGGTCATACAAGTCATCAGGTTAACACTGAAATAAACACAAACATTTTCAATTCTATAAATTCTGCACCAACCAGTTATGCCATCTGGGAAATTCAACAAACTACTGTATACCTTGTATATCCTTGATCTGTACCTGTACATATCATAAAAAGACAATCAACATCACAGTGAATACATTATTGATGATATTTTATTAAGATATTTGTACAAAAACACAAGAATGTAGTTTAA
Organism: Maea johnstoni; assembly: GCA_963942565.1. Taxonomy (NCBI): domain Eukaryota; kingdom Metazoa; phylum Annelida; class Polychaeta; order Spionida; family Magelonidae; genus Maea; species Maea johnstoni. The sequence goes on from OZ012686.1 coordinate 15,443,857, forward strand.
AAATTTCAATACTATTAAGTCAACAAGATGGCGGGCCGCATTCACAATTGATCTGATTCTTATAACTGCAGTTTCAATCTTGTTAATCTGGCACCTTGCTATTGTATAATAATGCTTCTGTTTGCTATAAAATCACTATTACAATCACCATTGTTCCGAGACAATTACAATCGCAATAGGAATATTCAGCCTTTTATCATACTACAGCTAAGCCATACCTGGATATGTGTGCAGAAGCTTGGAATACCAGTAACTGTTCAAAAGCACTCCTGCCCTCTTCTTCTAGTTTTTTCACCTTGAATTTGGGATGCTCGTCAGGAATCTGATCTATAGTCATATCATTTTCCTTCATCTTTGGAATTTCAGAATCCTGAAAGAAGAACAGTACACGTAAATTCGCCCACACTTGGGAAAACGATGGTACAATATGTACAGAAGGACTAGGCTATTCCAAGGGATGACAAGATGCAATGTCACCAATGCAACTATTTTGAACAATCATGAAAAAATTGAAACATCAACTTCAAGGGTATTGTTTCATCTCCTAAGAGGCCTGAACATCTTGATGCACAAAGTATGAATTTATGTCATCAAATACACAGACCAATGCAAACTTCAGGGGGAAATACAAAAAGACACTTTCAATTTTCATGGAAAAAAGTTTTTACTTTTCTTTTTGTTAATTGCATGCAATTAAACTACCACAAAAGCATTGTAGAAATGCTAAAATACAGTTTAACTATCAACACCATATCATATGAACCTAAATACAGAAGTGAAAATTTTCAACTTACCGGCATTCTTTTAGACAATGTGAACACCAAACCTTCCATGAACTTAATGGAATGGGTGCGAATTCTGAAATAAAATGTAATAACTTTTATTCCTAAAACAAGACCAACTGAACCACATTTAATGTTTATGTTACCATGTTTTCTATGCATAAAATTAAATTCATTCAGATTATTTAAAGATATGGAATTCCAATAAGTAAACAAAGGACCCCTTAGCCAGGACCCGTCCTGCCTGTAGATAGGTTTATACTTAATCTGGACGGGCAGAAATTTTCGAATTGCTGTTTTGGACAGGCATTTATGATATCCTGGCTAAGACCCTGCGATATGCCCAAGGTATATCATATGGTCTAGTTTGAGTTGTAATAAGCTAAATGGGACTTTGAAATCAACCAAGGAAAGCTCTACAAAACTAGCCTCTGGTTTTAGAATCAATTAAAGAGTATCGCTGCCTTCAAAATTAAAAAGGGGCTGTGATGTCATTGACATGCAACTGCTTGCAGGCTGAAATCTGTTCAGTACTGAAGTAGAACACACTAATAAATGCTCTCAAAAGTGAATGATTTGCAAAGAACAAAGTGGTGTATGAGACTAATGGCCGTATGCACCGGTCCTACTTACCCCCTAAGCACTACTTACCTCCCTGTAAGTAGAACTTACGCGCTGCATACCGTGCACTAAACGGTAAGCACTACTTAAACGGGCACTAAACTGCCTGTAAGTTTTAGTTGGGTCTAGAGGTGACTAAAACCAAAACTTATCAACTTTATTGCATCTTTCCTATTAGGCATGTGAGAAGAATAACTGACTTGGGGTTAGGTAGTGGTGTTCTATGGTTATTCCGGTTTCCTACACTAATTGGCACTGGCAAATCAGCCTCAACTTGCAGAAAAATGACCGATAATCAAAAGATTCAAATTCATCTTCATTTGTATCACTGAGCAGAGCCCACACTTTTGAGTTTTGACTATGAAGTCAATAGATTAATGAACCAGTTATTAGAGTTGTGTTACTGTTACTATGAATGGATAAGAGAATACTCAACACACACATACATACATACATGTTTGTATATATAATATATAAATATATATTTATATATATATATATATATATATATATATATATATATATATATATATATATATATATATGTATATAATTATATATATATATATATATACACATGTATAAATATATATATATATATATATATATATATATATATATATATATATATATATATATATATATATATATATATATATATATATATATATATATATATATATATATATATATATATATATATATATATATATATATATATATATATATATATATATATATATATATATATATATATATATATATATATATATATATATATATATATATATATATATATATATATATATATGTATATATATGTATATATGTATATATATATATATATATATATATATATATATATATATATATATATATATGCATAAAGATAGTAATAGATAGGTATAGATGCATATGTTCATACATTGGTGTAGAACTGCAGATACATAGAAAGATAGAAAAATAGACAGATACTAGTAGATAGACAGATATGTATGTATATTTATGTATGTGCAGATAGATTGATCAATAGATATATGTTATGAAACTCTCCAACTACTGTAACCATGAAACAGATTTCTCATATTCCTAGAAAGTGGGTGCTTTCTTTCTTATTGTTCGAGCCATTCTTCTTGGCCAGCATAATACATCAAAAAGACAGAGCAAGAAGAGGAGAACATGTGCACCTGATCAGGTGTTCATCTGGTCAGGCTGGCCACCCCAAAATAGCTGAGAACAATGTAGCCCTTGGTACTGTAACCACAAAAACCACACTTACGTAAGTGCTGGCTTCTGGGCCGCAGCGCAGCACAGTAAGTCATTACTAAGACTTACCGGCTAAGTACTACTTAGGTAAGCACCCGCTAAAACTTACGGTAAGTAGGACCGGTGCATACGGCCATTAGGCCTAAAAAAATAAATTGTTTGTTTCCTGTAGCCGTCTGCAAAAAAATAGGGTAGGGAGGTCAGTAAAAAAAAAAAATTGGTCAAAATTGTATGTTTTATGCATGTTTTACGTTGATTGGGAGTTTAGGGTAGGGATTTTTTTGAATAAAAATTTGTTAGGGTAGGGTTACAGGAAACAAACAACTTTTTTTAGGCCTAAACAAACAATGGCACTGTGTCTCAGCGTATAACTATATACTGCAAATTACATTTTCTAGAGGTGTACTAGGCAGTGTCTTAGCCAGGATTTAGAAACTGGGTGGCTAAAATTGGCAGTTGTAAAATTTTTGGGCGTCCAAATTTTTAAGGGGATCACAACATACTCATATTTCAACCATAAACATGTATAAAGTCATCAAAATGAGGCATGATATCATTAAACAATGTCATGGGAATTATAAGGTCATGAAAATATTCAATTATAAGCTTGAGATTAACATTTTAAAAAATTCCTCACAAAAAAATCTGGGTGTCCTGAGGGGTGCTTTTAAAGGGTTTGGGTGTCCAAAAAAGGGTTTGGGTGTCCAAAAAGACACCCAGACGCCCTGGCTAAGACACTGGTAGGCTGGATTCTGTATACCTGAACTCAGCTACAACGGACCAATATCACGGCACACACAATGCTATTTTCGATGTAATTGGCATTGTGTATGCCGGACAAACACGTGTCTAGCAGTCGGCTCATTCCCACCAAGACTAACACATGTGCTGAGTTACGTTCGGCCAGACAGCACTCAGTTCGCACTGTCTGTTAGTTCTCAGCAGAGAAATACATACTTAAATACAGCCAGGCATATTCGTTGGCTGTTTTCAATTATATGTATCTATCAAATCTCAAGAAATCTCACCAGTTGTTAACACAGCAGACTGGCATTTAGAATTCTAGGTTAGATAATATATTGTACATTGTACATTGTTTATGGTGGATATCTATCTGAGTATCTTTATGATTATATTTGGTCCATTATAAGCCTTTGTGGCTGGTCGGATTTTTAACATTTGTGCAATGCATGTAATGAATGTCATTTTCTGGATTGGACAATAAACCATTTATCAAAAATGCCATTTGCGAAAAAGGGGGAGGGGGCAATCTTCTAGGTAATTATTTTTTAAATATTTGATGGTAGCCCAAATCTGGAGGGTGGTCAAATGTCCCGGGAATTTACAGTACCTACCCAGGGACTTACCCAGGACCCGTCCTACCTGTCTTTTGGACAGGCAGTTTTCGAAAAACCTCCTGTTTGGACAGGCAAAAATTTCTATGATGATTTTTCAATTTTGACTTTTGGGATGTAATAACCAAATATTTTCCTAACAAACCACCTTCTAGGACATAGCTGAAGTGTAAATTGCCCTTTTTGACACACTAGGCTATTAAATGTAGCTGGTATAAGGATTTGAAGTAGATAAGTAGCTAAATCTGGACGGGCAGATATTTTGAAATAGCTGTTTTTGACAGGCATTTTTGAAATCCTGGCTAAGACCCTGTACCTACCCATCGTTCTCGGAGTCCAGCATATCTGTTATCCTTGCCTTCATGGTGATGATGTATTGCCATGTGGTCTGCATGGTGTCCGTGATCTTCTTGGCCTTGGCCAGCCACTGCAGGCCCTGCTTGAAGATGCCCGCCATGGACAGGATCACTCTCTTCTGGATGTTGACATTCTCATCCTGCAGCAGCATGCTCAAGTTACCCACAACCTTCTCCAGGATCTCATTGTCTTTCTTACTGTAAGATAAAAGACAATTATATATATATATATATATATATATATATATATATATATATATATATATATATATATATATATATATATATATATATATATATATATATATATATATATATATATATTAGGGATGTCATCGATAGTCAATAAATCAACATTTTCACTTTGTCAATTAAATCGAATCGAAATAATCAATATTCTGTACCTCAATAATGGCGTGTGATTATCAATAGAAAATACACTTTTGTCAGACATGTATATATATATATATATATATATATATATATATATATATATATATATATATATATATATATATATATATATATATATATATATATATATATATATATATATATATATATATACATACATATATACTTACACACACAAGTATGTAGCAGGTGTTTGGTACTGATGCAATGAAAAATTAAGATCTTTTTAGATAGTAAACAACACAGTTAAGGCTGTGATGCTGGTGACACACTCTAAATCGCGTGCTATAAGGTATTCTCTTGCAGGAACTCCAAATTTGCCTTCCAGTTGCCCTTAAGCCTAGTATATTTAGCAGACATGTATGGTATTTATAAATCAAATGAACCTTTATTGATCAAGAAAACCTCATTTGAGGTAAAACACTGTAATTTAATTGAAACTGTGTTTATATCGAGGTCAGCTCAAGCAGGTAAGTTACATCTCTGCTGTGGACAGAAATATCCGTCCATGGCAGGCAACAGCTACGTAACTGCATTACTAAAATATACATCCATGGCAGGACTCGACTATAGTTAAGATTTATTCCAAAATTATCAAAACTTTCAAAGCAATGGTACATACAGGGTATTTAAACATCAGAAACCATGCAGCGCAATGTTCTACTACAGGTGAACTCGGCTACCCCGGACCACTGTACGCAGGACTTTTAGCTATGACAGACAATATGCTTGGTCCCAGTCCCATGCATAACAAGTACGTGTATTGGACCATGCGTAGGCTGCATAGTCTTAGCCAACAGGGCGTCTGTGTGCCTTTTTGGACACCAAAACCCTTAAAAAGAAGCCATCAGGACACCCAATTTTTTTGTGTGTAGAATTCTAAAAATGCCAATCTCAATCTTTTAATTGAATTTTTTCATCTCTTTATAATCCCCATGACATTGTTTAATGATTATTTTGATGAATTTATATGTTTATGGTTGAAATATGAGTATATTGTGATCCCCCTTGAAATATGGACACCCAAAAATTTTACAACTGCCAATTTTAGGCACCCAGTTTCTAAATCCTGGCTAAGACACTGGTAGGCCGGATTCCGTATGCCTGAACTCGGCTACCACGGACCAATATCACAGCACACACAATGCTATTTTCGATGTAATTAGTATTGTGTATGCCGGACAAACACGTGTCAAGCAGTCGGCTTATTCCCACCAAGATTAACACATGTGCTGAGTTACGTTCGGCCAGACAGCACTCAGTTCGCACTGTCTGTTAGTTCTCAGCAGAGAAATACATACTTAATATCCAGCCAGCCAGGCATATTCGTTGGCTGTTTTGACTTATATGTATATATCAAATAAGGTCCCCGATGCAATAACATACTAGTGGTGGGACGAGTAATCGGAAGCTCGAGCTTTTGGTCGCTGGGGCCTCCGATCTGAGCGCTCGAGTTCAAAAATTGATCGCTCGGGAATTACGAGCTCATGACACTTTGAAAGCAACACATGCTCCCGATGCATGTGTAGCCTAGCGATGGCCAAAACATCCAAATTTGCACCAGATTTCCAGAAATAAAATGCTTTTTCTTAAGTCTCCGTGTCAAATGCGTAGTACGCCATTTTCTGGTGTACCGATTCTCAATGCCGTGGTACATCGTATGTGTGCCTGGCATGTGCCGGCATATGCTGCGGCGCAATTTTGTATTAAATCGTCCGCCTTACGATCTCGTCAATGTGGCCGTAAAACTCGATATTGACTCGAGTATTGGACGCTAGATTTGGCGAGCGCTCGAGTTCATGTTTTTGGGCCGAGTACCAGCACTATAACATACACACTTTCATATGATGGGCTGAGTGTCATACGCATATGACGGATTTTGCATATGAAGGACCAATTTTCCTGGTCCCACTGAGTCCTTCATATCCAAGTTTGCCTGTACAATGATTTAGAATAAAGAATGCCTTCTTTTAAACAAAAAAATCATAGGTGTTCCTTACCAAGCTTCTTCCATGAATCCTATTACAAACTTCTTCACATCCACAGACTTGTCAGCCATGAAAGCAAACATTTCCTAAAAGAGACAACAGAAAAGTCGTTTTAAAGTTTAGACAAAATTTTGTTGGGCAGGTAGAAATCAAAGTTTACCTAACCTTCTTGGCAAGTGCCTTCAAAAGTTAACGTTGAGCCCTGATAATCACTGTATTTTATACGACCAATTTTCAGGTAGGAATACTGTTACCACTAAGCACTATACAGATACACCTATATATATATATATATATATATATATATATATATATATATATATATATATATATATATATATATATATATATATATATATATATAAATATATATATATATATATAAATATATATATATATATATATATATAAATATATATATATATATATAAATATATATATATATATATATATACATATATATATATTATATTATATATAAATATATATATGTGTATATATATATATATATATATATATATATATATATATATATATATATATATATATATATATATATATATATATATATATATATATATATATATATATATATATATATATATATATATCTGTATTACTTTTATAATACAATCTATTTCCCCATTCTCTGCATTTGGTATCATATTGATTATGGGTGATAACCCTAAAGCTTCATTACTGAAATAAGAGCCTTAGTGGTTTACTGTTGTTGTATGTATTATACAATGATTTTTGGACTTAGTGATAGCAGGTCATTCTCATCTTTTGATGAAAGTATTCAGCACAGATGCAACTCAACTGACAATGTCCTCTTTTTTCTACATTTAATTATTTTAAATTAGATAACTTTAAATATCTAATAAATTGCAGAACTGTACCTCAAGAAAGTTATCCAATAAGTTTGGTTCCTTATGTATGATCAACTCTTGCACTTTCTTTAGGTTTGTGACTTTGGCCGCATCTCTCTCCTGTAACGATGCTTGATTCAGCAATTCCACTACCTGAAATAAAGATGATATACTTATTACTTAAATTGCGTCAACAACTGATTTCTGACATTATATACATAATGGAAAGCTTAGACTACAATAGTCAGATAGGTACTAATTGTGTCATATATTCCTGGCCAGGTACTGTTTACAAAATTTATGGTCAAAAACTGAGCTCTTTTATACTCTGAGGCTCAGTAACATTTCAAAGTTCATGTGCTGTTCCAGTTTTATTAGTGATCAAGCCTGGATTTTAAATCGCAATTCCTTAGGTTCATATCTTCAGACAATAAAGTCCTATTTTATGCAAATGAGAAGATATTAAGGACAACAGCTGGTAATAGATAATCACTGATTTAAGTATAGAGATCTTTTATAAAGGAAGAGGTACTTGGTGTTTCACAGCTTAAAGAGTATTGCTGGGACAGTAGTCAGGGGTGTTATAGGCATGCATACTCCTGGGAATTGGGATAAGGGATGAAAAAGATGACACAAACACCTTATTAATCCCTTATGAGTATATATTAAATACTATAATGAAGTGCTTTAATGTGAGCTAGAAATGTGTGCGGCTACTTTTTGTTTTTTGATAAACTCACTTATAATGGAAAGATATGCCAAATATTTCTTGAGAGGTTTTGTTTATCTTATGGTGGCCACCATCTTGAGGAATTCATGTAAGGTTGAAGCAAGCAGTCATCAAGGAGCCCATTCAACTTGTAAATTGGCACATGCGGCAGGTCCTTATGACTATTTTCATACACAATATTTCTCAAATTAATCATCATGAACTACCATGTTCTTTGTCAAATGCATAAAATTTGTTTGGTATTTGATAAGTAAATATTTTCTTTATCAACAGAGATCTTTCAAATCTATTAAAATTGCTGTTTTTCTCAATAAAAACTGTCCCTAGAAATCAAACGCTCTTTCGCGACAGGTCAACAATAGGTGAATCACAGATGGCACTTAAAATTCTTAAAAACTTTCACCGGCAAGTTAATGTGGACCTTTTTCTTTTTCAGATACAGTAATTGCAAAAACTAAAGTAGCGGCACGCATCCATATCCATCCAAGTAAACGCCAATGCTATTATGAGGATTGTACTTGTTTGCAACAATTAACTTTCTATTACCAATAAAAACATACATTTTCTTTATATATGCACTATAGTATGTATATAAAGAAAATGTATTTTTTCAATCTGCTGTCTAAACCCTGTGGGCAAGGCATCTATACTCATCTTATGGAAGGTAGTGAGAATAAGGATGCATAGCTAATCAGAGTGCCTTCTTGTTCTCATGGGTACACCTGATGGCAGTTATGGTAATCTTTACCAAATTGCAATTAAATCAACTTTCCTTGGCCTCTGACCTAGATTGAAGTACCTTGTCATTGGCAGTGAAAACATTACTCTTTAGGAGATGCTGCCTTTCAGATGGTTCACAAAACCTTTTTGCTGACTTATTACTGAAATCAATCCTTCAAATTCAAGCCATTGAGGCAAGGAGTGACAAAAATTAGTCATAAAGAGTCATGAATATGGAAAAGTGATTGTTTTACAGATGACTTTTTGGTCATAAATTGGCTAATTAATAGAAAAGTAACAGAAAATTATTTATTACTTTTGGGATCAGTCTATTACAATTACTTGTACTTAAAGATTTTGACTGTCTTTTAATTATTACATGCTATTACTTTGAAATTGGGCCTATCACCTATTACTTTTCTATTACCTATTACCCCATGTCTGGTACTATACACATTGATAATATTCCGGCTATGCAGCCAAATGCTGAAGCATAGGCTGCATAGCCGGCTGGCCGAACACGCAGCCCCCGGGGCTGCATAGCCGGTCAGCCACTTCCAAGATTTTTAACAATGCCAGGTATAGGGAGGTGTGTCGCGGTAACGCGGTTCATACCATATAGTCGATAGCAAAAAAAGAATAAATATCAGGGTATGGACATCGCTGTCGGTTAAATCTGAGAGGAGTAGACAGGGAGTGGGCACTGGGCTTGCATCATCAAATTTCGCTGCCTCCCACTACTATGAGTCATAGATAACCTGTGTACCCCATCTCCTTGGCAACCTATCTGACCTAGATAGGATGACATCCCCCAGCCAGCCAGTCTCTCTGCTGCATGCTTACAAAAAAATCACGTGACCAATACTTCCCCAGGCAACACCGCGTAACCCGAGGCGCAGATGCCAGATGCTAGCTTGCAGTGCCAATGGGGTTGCGGCTCAAGGGGATGTATTTCTCTGGTTAAATGCAGAATAGACCAGACCTATAGCATATATAGCAATTTTGACATAATTCATCCTACAACGCATCAGAATATATGACAAAGTTGCAAGAATGGGAGAAATGCTCTGAGATACTTAATTTGTTATCAACTGCCACAGAGGAACTACAAGGGAGGAGTGGGCGATAATAGGGCAATACATCAACTGGTCTGCTGGACATTCATGTCAAAGCTGTTTAGTGATGCGAATATAACTTCGATTGACTTTGAGTACAAGTCAATTCAAAAGATCGAATCACCCACAATTGTGTTTTCGTTTTGTTTTGTTGTTGTATTGCTCGGTGTCAACACGACTGACATGAGTCTGAGAGAGACTGCATTATTCCATTCCAGGCAAGCAGCACTTCACTTGACTCTGCACCTTACCCTATCATAAGTAGACAATTCCTCTAACGCCTCGACTTCTTCCTCCATGAAAAACTGCGCTGCAGTACTTCGCCTACTTTCTGACGCCATTATGACGGTGGCGTACTTTTATCACACAATTACACTTAGTTTACATCAAACCAAGATAGAGCCAGAAAACCACATTTGAAATGACAACCGGAAGTGGACTAATCGAGCTAACTGGTGTGGAATTGTGGGATATTGATGCCGCAATGGACTAGTCCATGTAGGTGGAAAATGTTTTATTTTGTATCAGTTAAGGAAAAGAGATCCAATATGACGTAAATAAAAAGATATTTGTTTAAATTCACACTAAATCGTTTATACTTTAAAGACCTCTTTGGTCATAAATTATTTTTTCAAAAAATATTTATGCCATATACAACCACACACCCCCTTTTGAAATATAGATTGGTATATCCCAAAGTAATGTGACAGTCATGTGACTATTTGTTGACAGGTGCGGGGTATGTGAACCCTATATCCTGACTCAAATGAATGCCTATGGGGCGCCGAAGAAGCCGAAGAATGGAATAGGAGAGAGACGGTAGAAAAATTTGAGAGCCTAGTAGGAATGAATGAGGAAGGATGCGAACAGCTGGCCAAAATAGTTGGGACAGCTGGGAAGAAAATACTGGCATCAAGACAATGAAGACGGTAATAGGAATAAGATCAAATGTGGCAGATGAGGACATATAAGAAACATGAGATAGTGTGTAAATGGGAGTACAAGTAGAGGGGTGCGTGAAAATACATGTATATATTGATCTGTACATACACCTGTTACTTTATTGTTATTGTTACACTGTTGATTTCCATGTTAATAACTAACACCATATCTGTATAGCAGGAAAGGGGTATCACCACTAACGCTATGTGTGAATGGAGTCACAATACTGTGACGGAATGAATGCTTGGGGAATGAGTAAGAAAGAGAGGAATGAGAGAAGGGTTTATATAACCACTAAACAGGGGGAGGGGGGTCGGGCGCCACCCCTAGATCAGGGGCCCAGTAGATAGAGATCTGGGAAAGGGGACCCCTCGGTAGCTCCCCTGTAGTGGGGTGAGCCCGCGAGCCAAAGCGGTTGCCGATCATTACCTACCTACCTACCTACCTACCTATGAGATTTTCTTTCAGTATCATGATTAGTTGTTATCCTTCAAAATAATAAGATATACCAACTGAAATGCATGGAAATTATTTTATTCATATGCTTTTACAGTTATGCATACTCATAAGTGTGTTGGATTCAAGTCTTAGCTATGGTTAGTGTTTCTTATCTATTTTAAAACTTTTCATCTAAAAATAAAATGTTTGATATAGTCAGAGATCAGATTCTAAAGTCAGACTCAGAGACAGTCAGAGTGATGGAAAAAAATTGGAGATTAACTTCGATCTGTCAAACTTAAGAACATTTGCTAGATTGGAGTTTTTTCTATCAAATAGCCTGAGAATGCACTTGGCTTGCATTGCAAGGAACTCTTGCAATGCAATGCATGGCTCTGATTGCAAGGAAATGCATTGCTAATACTGAACTTGCAGAATTAATGTCATGTGTTGATTTTAATCTTGGCTCGGCAACCATTAGAAAACATGATTTTTGTGCCATTTTTTTACCGAGTTGCAAGATAAATTTTTATCACTCAAACCCGTTATAATAGCCATTAAGATCTGCCACTGAGCATTGGTGCAGATTTATATAGCCTTGCCAATGGTGTTTGTTGCAAAGCTTCGGCCTTCCCGGCCTCGGCTTTGGCAACAAACACCAACGTCTCGGCTTTAAATCTGCACCAATGCTCAGCGCCAGATCTTAATCCAGGGTTCCAATTTCCCAGGGGCCCAGGGGCATATGCCCCTAGAATTTGCTGTGGGCCCCTAGATTTCTTCGATTAGGGGCCAAAAATAGTATGTATTTGAACCAAAAATCCTGTTTTTGACCATATATTTTTGTCAAAAGATTTTTTCGGGCCCCTAGCCTGAAATCTAAGTGTCAGACCCTGTAATCCCTATAATAGTGATTTGTGAGTGGGTGGTTCTGCTATGCACCTAGTTCAATAATGTTGAACCTTACTATATGCAGAGAAATACATCCCCTTGATCCGCAACCCCATAGGTACTGCATGCTAGCCTCTACAGCATCTGCGCCTCGGGTTACGCGCTGTAGCCTGGGGTTGTATTGGTCACGTGATCTGTGCAGTTAGCATGCACTGGCTGGCTGGGGGATGTCATCCTATCTAGGTCAGATAGTGAGAGGCAGCGCAATTTGATGATTCATGACCAGTGCCCACTCCCTGTCTACTTCTCTCAGCTATATGCAACAATATTTTATTGCATATGTTCGGTGTTGCATATGTAAGGTTCAATGCCATCCTCTAATTTTATGTTAGCAAAGATGGTTTAAAATAGCATAATTAAACGGAAACCAAAGTTTGGCTTCTTTGTTAAATAAGTGTCATTAATTTACATATGATATGCCTTCCTCCAACAAATATTTTGGACTTTCACCATAGAAACAATACATGCTATTAAGGTTAATAATATTTGTGTTGCATTTGCGTCAATCCAAATTTCAAATTAAGGTCATTCCGTAAATATACCGGCTTTTATAAAACCAATATGGTGGCCATTTACAACTTATCCAACTCGACCGCCAGTCAGAAGTGAAAAGTCTGATAAAGGTCTTATTTAAATGACGCTGTCATTGATTTATGATGGCAATACATAGACCTAGCTGTCAGTTACTGAAAAGAGGGGAATTATGTTTCCTAAATCTTTTTACGCATCCAGATTCAAGCAAAATGCTTCCAACTAGGTTCTGATCGGAAGCCTGCTAACATAGTTTATGAGATCATTGAGATGACACTAAACTCTAATCCCGCTATACAATATCAGAAATCAGCAAAAAGGGTGCTAGGGTTTTGGCACTGAACTGCTATGCACCATAATGATTCTCAGTTAAACCAATTAATGCTGCAAGTTCCCCCCTAAAATTCTCTGTCACAGTAATGGCTTTTTATGACCTTACACCTAGTAGCTTTAGGAAATGTAATAATTTTATATTTCATTTCATCAGGTATATAATGAATAGACTGTGCAGTGACCTAATTGAACAAAAAATTACTGGCTACTATCATTCAATGTGAAATATCCTTCAATGTCCATTTTAGGAGGCTATGAAAACTCCTGGGTACTTATTTGATATTACATGTAGTTATAATATCAGTATCAGTGGTGGTAGTACCGTGGTACGAAGCCTCACTAACTAAACTAGTAGACAAATGCTGAAAGGGGCCTGCAAACATGTAAAATATTGTGGCTTGTAAATATAAGCCAGAGTGCCAAGGGCAATTAACCCCTCTGACAATGGTAATGTCAGGGGTGGAATTTGGATGAAACGATGGATCTCATGCAATGGTCATAATAAGAGAGTCATGCAGTCCTATTTACTGGATTGAAATTTCCTTAGTCTGGGCTAATGCTATTGTCAGAGTCCTCAATTTTATTCCATACAATCTCAACAGATCAAACTCAAAGTGCAATAATTTTGATTTTCAGGTCAGACCTATTGGAAAATAAGGCAACTTGTTGAGGAAAGAACAAAAAGCACCATCAAAGAGCAGTTAAAAATAAAGTACTCCACACAGTCACCAAGTACGAATGGGCCAACACCTAAAGTCAAAACAGTTTTCTTGGAGCAGCCTCTAGATCATTTTGATGTTGGAGAAAAGGTATTAAAATATTATTATTATTATTATTATTATTATTATTATTATTATTATTATTATTATTATTATTATTATTATTATCATTATGTATTAAATTATATAGATACATACATGGGCAAAGTCAATTAAGTTGTTATGTAGTCACATATTAGCTGTTCACTGCTAAATAACAGTTATTAAAAAGGCACTGATATCAAGTTGTATATTGTTGGAAAGGACTTGTGAAGTTCTTTATTATGGTTTTAAAGTTATTTTCAAAAAAAGTTTTTTTTGATGGGTATACCGTATTAAAAAAGTGAAAAAATTTGCCTGTTAGATTTAAATAATTGTTATCTTAACTGGTTTTACTAAAAAAATCATCCCACAAAGTCTTGTTACTGAATCACATTTACCAAATGTCACAAGTCACATATAATAATGCTCAATACTCTATCAAATGTAGTTTTATTTGGTTCAATTCGAAATATTTCTTTATATTTTAGTAAGATAAATGGAAGATCGCCAGTCAATACCCCTTAATTCTAGCAATCTTTTTTTTCTTAAATTGCTACTCGCATGTGTGCTTATTCAGACAAATATATGGTACCTAGGGCTGGAATCAATGAGAAAAATGTCGAACCGAACCGATTCTGAAATTATACCAATTCCGATTCCGATTCTTAGCGTTGTTTTGGTCTCTCAGAGGCAAAAACAAAAATTGTCAGAACTTGACTAATGACTGCTAAGAGAAGAAACCAAGGAGTGATAAGTTAGCAGTTATCTAACAGTGAATGACCATGGATTTATCATGAGAGGGGCCTGTATTTTCCAGCTGGCCAGCAATAATTTTGATTAAATAAATACTGTTTATCTAGAAAGGATTTTATTTTTAAAATTTCTTTTACTAGAAAGATCTAATACAGATCAATACATTTCTTTTGAAACTTACATGAACAACCTTCCAGTGTTTCCGGTTGACATGTTTCCACATGTTTGTAGTGCATCTATTGTATGACAAGGCACAGTCATATCTTACAATTTAACTGCCCCAGCCCACACAACCACTGTGAGAGTTAACCACTAAGAAAAACGCAACAAAAAAATATCAAAAACCAAAAACATGAAAATGAAAAAAAAATAGATTAAAAAAAAAAAAAAAGCAACCACACAAACTTATCTACACATTGACACCATTGCTATCCCTCTTGCTGATTTTACTGTTTGTCCATTTATGCAACTTTTAATTAGGAAACAAGGAATTCTTAGATGTTATACAAATGTCATATTTCAAAATGAAGTTTTCCAATGGAGGAATCACCTCGCAGCATTATTCCGTCATTTTTACCCATTTGATTTCCAGAGGACATACAAACAAAGGCATTTTGTGAATGACAAATTCTGGAAAACCCCGGATGGACATGTCTTTCTATACATTGGAGGGGAAGCTGGCTTATCGCCATTTTCTTTATTGGGAGGTAATTATTGTAAATAGACCGGTAGTGACCTCAAGCACGTGAGGAACCAAT
This sequence comes from Maea johnstoni, assembly GCA_963942565.1. NCBI lineage: Eukaryota > Metazoa > Annelida > Polychaeta > Spionida > Magelonidae > Maea > Maea johnstoni. The sequence continues at coordinate 15,459,576 of OZ012686.1, forward strand.
TTACTTGTTATTGATATAAGTTCACGAAAAATCATATTGCAAAGATGGTTTCACCAACAGTGGCATGATTATTCATTGTAAAGAGACTACAGTACAGTTGGGGACACTGAATTTACAAATAAAAGGATAGATAAAATAGTTTCAGATTCATGCCCAAATCTGAGACTGATATCTACAGTAGAACCTGTCTACATTGAACACTCACGGGAAATGAAAAAGTGTTCAATGTACGCAGGTGTTCAATGTATCCAGTTTCTGGAAATTGGAGGTGAAATAGAAACAAAATCAAGGGTAATTAGAGAAATATGATCATTTTATTGCGAAATCTACTATGTCTTTACCTCACTTTCTTCATATAGTTAAAAAAAACTTCACATGTGTAGTATTTGAACAATATCACTTAACAAAACAGTTAATCTTAAGTATCTCATTTGTCCTCATTTTCAGTGAGAAGTTTCAAATCAGTGCAGAATGTTCAAAGTAGACAGGTTAAATGAGGCCTGCGGGAACAAATTTGGTGTTCAATGTTCAAGGTAGACAGGTGTTCAATGTAACCAGGTAGCCTCCCATTGGTTTTCCATGGGAGTGTGCCGGGACACGAAAAAGTGTTCAATGTACGCAGGTGTTCAATGTACACAGGTGTTCAATTTGACAGGTTCCACTGTATATCCTTTTATATATAAATTCCGCCCAAATCAAAGTGTATTTTCTAGTGTTGGGACGATCATCGATTATAATCGACGCTCACTCGGTTGCGTCTTTCATAATGATTTATCGATTATGAAACTGGTTATCGATAATAATCGGAAAATACGACACCTAGCGGCGAAACATGAAACTAAAAGACTGGCAAGTTGTCAGCTTTCTCGCTATGAAAGTAAAAGTGCTCCAAAATGTAGAAAAAGTATTGGTCTTACGAAGCATGTACTGGTATTCAGGTACCAATCCAAATCATGCATGTTGGGGATGCAAGCAGGAGCAGATCGTAAGAGCTTATTTGGTGCACTTTCACTCTTTCTAAGGAGTGTTACGAAAGGTGCACATGTATCAAATTCATGTCTTCAAGTTATCAGACGTTTGAAAAACAATAAAGGAACAGAGACAACAGGTACTTCCCAAGCCTTACCCAGGCATCTGGAACACCAGGAACAGAGATAAAAGGTAATATTATATAATATATCACTAACCTGGGATGCCACCAGGGGGGTCTAAAGATTTTGTGATACATAACATGGGTTTAAAAATAATGCATGTTTCTTGCCCCTGCCCTTGATCAATGGTGGTGGGAAGGGGGGATGATCTCTGATCTCATTCTTAGGAACGAGATTTCGGTCTGACACACCGAAGTTCTGCCCAATTTTTTTTTCATGCTAAAAAACTTAGTTATATTTAGCGCATGTTTATCTATTATTGACATTCTTTACCTTCACCTTTTAATTAGTAATAGGCTAATAGCAAGCAATTTTCATATAGTCTATTACATAATTTTGCACTCTAGACATGTACCCAATTACCGAAAAAAGTGTGATGAACCGATTATGATCGATAATCGATCGGTTGGCTGTAACTGATTATCGATTATGAAATAGCAACCGATTCCCAACCCTAGTATTTTCACAATAAAAATGAGGTTATGCAGTATCAATAATTAGATAGTAAAGGTAGTTCGGTTTCCATTATCACATTAAGTTTCTGTCCAAACAGTTTTGTAAGAATGAAAGACGATGAAAGTAGTGCTTCATGCTCTATCAGAGAAATTATGTTAAAATGATGAAGCAATATCTGATTCATAATATTTTCCATCTCTTTATTGTTTTCAGCATTTGCATTTTGTTGCCAATTGCATATTGCAGGTGCCCATGTAGAGTATGCTGAGAGATTTGGCGCTTTGCTGTTTGCTGTAGAACACAGGTTTTATGGAGCAAGTATAAGTGATACAGGTTTAGAGCTCAATGATATAAAGTTTCTCTCCAGCCAACAAGCGTAAGTTCAGAACTTAAATTGACATATAACTACATAATATATATATATATATATATATATATATATATATATATATATATATATATATATATATATATATATATATATATATATATATATATATATATATAATATATATAACTACATAATATATATATATATATATATATATATATATATATAAATATATATATATATATATATATATATATATATATATATATATATATATATATATATATATATATATATATATATATATATATATATATTTATATATATATATATATATATATATATATATATATATTATGTAGTTATATATATTATATATATATATATATATATATATATATATATATATATATATATATATATATATATATATATATATATATATATATATATATATATATATATATATATATATATATATATATATATATATATATATATATATATATATATATATATATATATATATATATATATATATATATATATATATATATATATATATATATATATATATATATATATATATATATATATATATATATATATATATATATATATATATATATATATATATAATATATATATATATATATATATATATATATATATATATATATATATATATATATATATATATATATATATATATATATATATATATATATATATATATATATATATATATATATATATATATATATATATATATATATATATATATATATATATATATATATATATATATATATATATATATATATATATATATATATATATATATATATATATATATATATATATATATATATATATATATATATATATATATATATATATATATATATATATATATATATATATATATATATATATATATATATATATATATATATATATATATATATATATATATATATATATATATATATATATATATATATATATATATATATATATATATATATATATATATATATATATATATATATATATATATATATATATATATATATATATATATATATATATATATATATATATATATATATATATATATATATATATATATATATATATATATATATATATATATATATATATATATATATATATATATATATATATATATATATATATTAGCCAGAATTTAAAAAACTACTTGTGTGGCCAGAATTGGTAAAATTTTGTAAAATTTTAGTTTATACTATTTTTTAAGGGGAATAAACTTGATAATAAACATTAACATGAAGATTTATTGAGAAAAGGTAAGACCCGGTTTGTGTCGTCTATCAAGACCAACTTTTAAATTTACCGATTTTTCTATCTGGCCTTTCTAGAAGGCCACATAGACAAATCAGATAATTAAAAAGTCAGTGGCCTTGATAGACAACACAAACTGCATGGGTCTAAGAAAAGGTATGACATCCTTATACAATGTTATGTTCTGGATCAATGATACTTTTGAGAATAACTATAGTATTAATGTATGCAGTCACAAAAAAGGAAGGAAAGTTCTACTTAAGTTCCAAACTTATTTATGGTCTCATTGAAATATTTTCCAAAATTTGCCTATGCTCTGATCACTATCAGCATGAATGGGTTAATAATCCATATTGCTAAATAAGGATTGGTGTGCTATTTTTGGAAATTTCAGATTGGCTAATTTTAATGCTTAGATTTTTTTAATGCTATATGAGGAAAAGTTGCTGTAGTCTTCAAACAATCTTACTCATCATATTGCTAGGTTTATCTCCAGAAATACACTTTTTACACTCTACCTCATACCTGTACATGTTAATTGTGTTTAGGTTAGCTGATCTGGCCAGCTTTCACCTGTATGCCAGTAAGAAGTACAACCTGACCTCTGGGAACACCTGGGTTTGTTTTGGGGGATCCTACCGTGGTGCCCTTTCTGCCTGGTTTAGACTCAAGGTAAGTGTTAATGGAAATTGTGTGAGGCCTAAAAAAAAAGTTTTTTGTTTCCTGTAACCCTACCCTAACAAGATTTTATCCAAAAAAATCGCTACTCTAAAGTTTTTTCCGCCCTCACAACTCCCAATCAATGTAAAACATGCATAAAACACACATTTTTGACCAAAAAAATAATGCAAAAAAAAAGTTTTTGCCGACCTACCTACCCTATTTTTTTCGGACCGTTACAGGAAACAAATACTTTCTTTTTTTAGGCCTGATCAATAAGAAATTGAATTTCTTGGATCTACTGACACAGGAAAAATAAGACCCAAATAAATTGTAAGAACGCATGATAAGAATTGCTGCTGCCTTGACTAGATAACAGGAAAATTCTTTTTATAACTTTTTATAGATACTCAAGTTATTCTTAGAATATGCCTTCCTAAGGAAACATGCGCTATAACTTGAGTTTTTGATGAGTACTGACTGCTTTCCTCTGACCACTTACAACTGCATGGCTATAGTCAAGATGTGTAGCCTTAATGTAGCAGAAAAGTAGTCATAAACAAATTTCCAAATCCTTTATGGCTATGAGTAAGTATAAGTTTGATTTTCTTGCAGTACCCGCATCTTGTATATGGAGCTATTGCATCTTCGGCACCTGTGAGGGCATAGGTCAACTTCAAAGGTTACAATGATGTAGTGGCGGCGAGCTTCTCTGATCCAGTGGTCAATGGCTCTGAAGAGGTAAGTGCAAATACATTACAGTATCTGTTAGGAGTGTAATCGATACCAAGGAATCGGATGGAATCGCCGATCCCATGGAAAAGATCGCTATAAAACCTCATAGCGATCATTCCGATTCTGGAATCGGCAAAATGTTGATACTGATTGACATTTATTTTGTCATCATATTGCAATGCAATAAGATGACAAAGTAACGAGACAATGCATGGAAATGTTAAAACAGTGAAGCATCTGATACAGTTTTTCACCTAAATGCTATGATTCTTATCCCTGTACATGTCGGTAGGAATTAGAATCGGAAAGTATCGGGAAAAAAAATTACCGATACCAATCACACTCCTAGTATCTGTCTGAATAAGCGCACAGTGTGGGTGCAGGTTAGGGTTGGGAATCGGTTGCATGAATCCTCACCAACAGTTATGTACCCCATCCCCTCCTTTCGAAGGGTGTGAGTTTAAGACATAGTGGCACAAACTCAGAAACAGTATAGTGACTCTCTGATTTTGCTGAATTATTTGAGAATAATACATGATAACATTGAGAAATATCAGACTCGATCCTTTTTATTGGATTGTAAGTGGTCAAGTATAATTAATAAATCTTCCAAATACTTACATATTTTACACTTTTATATTTTGCAACAGAGAGTCACTTAGGGATCAAATGGAATTAGGTATTTTGGAAAGAAAGTGTAATCAGAATATAAACAATTTTGTTATGATTTTTTTTTTGAAATTCTTGCTTTATTCTTATATAGTTACTCCCATCATGTCCCAGAGCATATGTGTGATATTTCTAAGAGGACACAGGTAAAAATTGACGGGCCCGTTACAGGCCCGTTAACCCGTTATAACGGGCCCGTAACGGGCTTGTTGTAACGGGCCCCTTACGTGCCCGTATAAATTATAAAAATGATGGGACCGTTACAGGTTTTCAAGCCTTGAAATGTCGATATATTGAGGGATCGAAAAACGGGGCCGTAAGGGCCCGTGAACTTTTACCTGAGTGTGTACTTACAATTTCACTTGCTTTACAGTGTGCATCCAATATTCGCCAAGCCTTCACTATGGTGGACATTCTGCTGGACAAGGGGCATCACAAGGAACTGGCTCAAGATTTAGGATCCTGTCAAGATCTCTCTTTAAAAGAGGACGTGGTCCAGTTTGTCAGTAATCTTGCTGTCGTGTTCATGGTAATCGCACAGCATAACAACGAAGGTGGAATGAACATCTCACATGCCTGTCAGAAATACATGGCGGCCCCTGGGGAGCCGTATGCCAATCTTGTTAAGTTCTTTAAGGTATATATGATACTGTAAAGGTATTGATATTAACCCATCAACACTCAGAGCGTTTCTAGAATGTATCGTCTGCTACTCTCATACTTTTGAAAATGACTTATGAATAAAGCGAACGTTCACAAAATACTTGAAGGAGAGTCATCGTTTGGCTTCTGATCAACATTTCTCCTAATGTTTTTGAGAAAATGCTTTTGTAAATAAGATATTTCCAAAATCATCAGGCCTCTTTTGACCCTTCTAAGTGTAAATAGGTTAATGTGGAATTAATGATAGCGACTTTAACGAGTGGGTCTGATTCGCTAATATTACTATCTGCTTTCACAGTAAATCTGAGTTCCTTTAAATTGCAATATACCAATCAGGACGGACCTTCTTTGACAAGTGGGTTCAATAAACAGTCGCGTGGCGATACTAGTTAAGCGCATAGAATCGGAGAGGTTCAAAGAAATCAGGATTGCAATAAACCCATTCCGACAATCACCCGTATACTGTTCATAGCTCGATCTGATTATCTTGAACCCTTAACCCTTCCTATGCTGAGGCTACTTGCGTCCAAAGCACAAAGATGCAATGATTTTTGAAAAACCTCTAAGCTCCGTCATGTTGGTATTCATTGGATGGCTCTCACCAAGTACTCTCAAATGAGGACCCATGTGTCAGGGTTTCAGCCATTTTTCCAATTATTTGTGGCATTTTGTATTGGTCAAATTAGTCACCAGCAGCATATAGTTAATTTCACTTGTTAGGTGGTTGCGTCGTAATGAAACAAGGTCTAGTCACTATCGTTGGGCTTGAGTGGTAGATTATCAATACATGAATTAGAATACCACCACTCAGATGGCACTCACAAATATTACAATCTGCTTAATTATTGAAAAGCAGATTGATTCATGAAATGTGGATTCGTTAATAATTATACCTTTACAGTAAATGCTATTAATTTACATATGCTAAGCAAGCTTAATACCCCCTTTGTTCAACACAACTAAATCTGAATTACTTTACAACACCCCCTCCAAAAATACAAAAATAGATGAAGAAAAATTGATTGAAACAAATGAATGAATGAATGAAGAATTACTAAAAGAAAAAAAATGAATAATATGTATCATTTTGTTACTATTAATGAAGTGCTTATTTTTTCTAGGATACTCACTTCAGCCTCTTTGGAAAAAACTGTATCGACAACTCCTGGAAGTCTTATATCAAGCAGTTGAGCAACGTCACAGTTGACTGAGATCAGGGTGTGGGAATCAGACAGTGGACCTTCCAAAAATGTACCCAGTTTGGTTATTGTAAGTCTTGTTTTAAAACAGTTGCTAAAAAACAGACTCCAATTGGTTATTATGAGTGTGTCTAAAGATATTTATTATAGAATTTGCTATTATGAAATAATTTACACTTGGATTTTGTTGCAATATTGGAACATTTTAGGTCATATGCTATTATATAAATATGACATCCCAGTGGGGGTAACATGATGGAATGGATCCCCTCAGGAGGATGGTTGTACCTCAGGAATGTTACCCCACAGGGATGCTATATTTGTTTTATTATACAGAAAAAACCCTAATTTGGTAAAATATCATGATAACAACAATTGATTTGTACAGTTATTCGCAGATGTTATTTTCTTTTTCGTTGTTCCCAACAATAAGATAACTCCATAGGCGGTGACCTCAGAACGGTGACCTCAGAACGTCACATAACAATTGGATTTAGTGTTGTTGGAAGCATGTGCATGTCTGTGTCTCCCATTGTTGAGGGAGGAGGTGTCACAACTGCCATGTAAGGGAGGTGCCAGAGTGACCCGTCAGCGCAACATCGCCATGTGAGCACAACAGCATTGAAGGGTGAACCTCAGTTAGCCAATCACAGTTTACGAGCCTCACATGACGTGTAATGATATTGAATAAACTACTCTAAAGGCATTTTATTTCTTACAAATTGCAATTGTTCTTATTATTTTGTGATCATAACCAAACTGCTGCTTTCAACTGCTCTGTAATGCTGGTGATAGTGGCTCTGACACACCACGGCCAGCCGCTTGCCCCACCCCAGTAGGGGGTCTTCCTTATGTGAAGTATTCCAATTGCCATGTAAGGGAGGTGCCAGAGTGCCCCGTCAGCGCAACATCGCCATATGAGCACAACAGCATTGAAGGGTGAGCCTCAGTTAGCCAATCACAGTTTACGAGCCTCACATGAGGTGTAATGATATTGAATAAACTACTTTGAAGGCATTTAATTTCTTACAAATTGCAATTGTTCTTATTATTTTGTGATCATAACCAAACTTAAATGGGTTCAAACTTACTTTAAGTCAGTCATTTATTTGTTTATCCGAAATCTTTTAATTGCAGAAAAAATTGATACTGGTCTACTTAATTTTGGGATGTTATGAAGGATATTTAAGTCTCATTTTTACATGTTCTCGTTTTATTTCAGATCATACGTGTGATGCTGGCACAAACTGTATGTTCTCTAAATACATGGATCTGAAGAGTAGCCTTGATATCTGTCAAGATGTGTTTGGTATTCCTGCCGAAGAGGTCTATCGCATGGTAGATTTCACCAATTCCTACTACGGGTCAGACCAACCCAAGGGAACCAGGATAGTCTTTGTTAATGGTAAGTGATAGCCTAGAAAACAGTCAAGACTGGTGAAGACAAACCAAAGGTATAGTCTAGAAAAGAGATATAGGGGTTCTTGGACGTGTGTGCTAGAGAATGATATTTCTTACACGAGGGGACAGAATTTTCATCTTGGAACAAGCCTCTGGCGAGTTCCATGATGAAAATTCTGTCCCCGAGTGTAAGAAATATCATACTCTAGCACACAAGTTCAAGAACCTATTTCTGCCACGTCCCATAGATAAATAAACAGTAAATACTCGGGGAAGCTTCACATATAATGAGCGTGCCTGAGCACGTGCCTGGCATTTCTAGGTCACGTTGATAAGCAACGAACGTGGTGCATTGTTCCATATATGGCAATCTTTACCAAATATGGTAATAAAATCATTCCAAATGCCCATTGGGAATGGCCATTGGGAATCAAATTTCTTCAATGGGTATTTCAACCCCATAGTGGTAGAAAACACTGGGTAAGACACGCATGAGGGGGCCAGAAAAGTCTTTGGGAATGGTAAGTGATAGCCTTAGGATAGAGTTAAGACTTCTAAGGTTAAACAGGTCTAAAGGGACAAGAATGGCTATTTCTGATCATGGTGAGAGATAGCACTATTAGTATTTAAGACTGCTTCAGGGGAAACTAGAATTTGGCCACAATGTTTTTTTGTAATTTTTTTTTATACTTTTTAGTTCATTTTCCTGCCTGTAAGCTATGATCATCATATATTGTGAAGGCTGAGTAACAGGTATGGTAGCAATTATGCTATAGACATGTATTGAAATATACATATCAGCAGATTTTTTTTTTTTTTTAAATACCAGATTTTTCATGAAACTTTCATTATCGTGTTCAGTATTTTTCAAAAAGTAGTTCAATGAGACAGCTCTGAACATGGTACATCAGTCTGTATATTAGTTCTATATATGCCTCCCCCGGGGGCCTGGGTCTATTTTTTGCCTGTTAGATGACTTAGTAATTATGAAATTTTATAATAGAAATCTATCCTTGTGGATTAGTGTAAGTTACATAACTTCTCACCTTCCCACCCATGATGGGTAAGGAAACACTTACTCTGCTTCACATCCCGGCCTGGGCTTTTGGGAAAGTTGCCAGTGACTTGGGGTTAGGCGGTGGTTTTCGCCGTGTACTCCGGTTTCCTCCACTACTTACAAATAGTCACAAATTAGCCATAATTGACATAAATGTGACGAAAAACAAAATTCCAAAAAAAAAACATAAAAAAAAATCCGCTTCTCTAGACATCTATTCCTATCTATGGAGTGAGGTACGTACAGGAGAGATGCTCCCATTACGATGCAAGATGCGCCTATCCTCCTGTCATGGTCCAATTGATGTTGCCGCTCTGCAGTCACACTTCATTTCCAGTTGTGCCTTACAGAGCGGTACTGGGAGTGTCTCTACTGTAGCATCATCTCTGACTAATAGAACTGCCAAGAACAAGAGAGCACTATGCAAATCTTTAGATCCCATGAATTTAAACTAGCATATCAGTATTTGCCCACATATAGAAATGTCCTCCCCAATTGGATAGTGAAAAGCTAGGAACTGCAGGAATGATAAATTACACTATCTGGCAAAGGACTTTAGTTTTGGATCATGACAAAAGTATACCTGGGATCATGGACATTGCATGTTATGAATAGACTCAATCGAACATTTTGGAGAAAAAAAGTTGATTATCCTAAAAGTATGTATTTTGTTGCAGTAATGTTACTAACTGATGTCTTCTTTCCCTGCCTTCTTTCCTACCTTTCCATCCATGATGGGTAACGAAACACATACTCCACTCCACTGAAATCTATTCCTATAGGTGGAAAGCACTGAAAAACTTAATAATGCCATTTTTACTTCAAACTGTAGGTTCTATAGACCCTTGGCATGCGTTGAGTGTGTTGAGCAGTCTGAGTGCTACTGAGACAGCCATTTACATCAATGGAACAGCACACTGTGCAGATGAACAGTCCACCTCCTCAAGAACCCCACCAGCAATCCTAAAGGCCAAATTGGTAAGGATAACTCACAATAACGCAAAAGCTGGACTGTATCAAAAGTAATGCTACAATGGAGAATCAACCGTTCTGAAAGTCCAGAGGGCATTGTGTCAGTTTGAGGTAGAACTTCTCTTACCAAACACAGCTGGGAATACCAAGGAATTAATATTCCCTTGAACAGTTTGTAAGATTTATGCCAAACTATCAGTGGTAAATTTGTTATCCATGCTTTTCAAAGTAATAATGCAGCATTAGTCGTTTGTTCAGTTGTTTTACAATACTACAATTTGCCGGAGAAAGATGTCTTCTATTTTCAGCCAATTACTATCATTTGACCTAGTACACTGCATTTATTTATCCAACAAAATTGCAGCGAAATACCATTGTTACTCTCTAACGTTGCATCTTGACTTTTTATGCTGAGATCTTGTTAGTGTTAATCATAGTTTAGGACTGTCATTGATATGACAAGTATCGATCAATCGAAATAATTTTTCCAATTAATCGAAAAAAATATTTTGTCAATTGTTATGTCAATTAATTGAAACACATTTCTTCACCTTTTACACCATCTTTTGCCATTTTTAGCCAACACTAAAAAGAATTTTGAAGGGAAACTCAAGTATTCAATCAAAGAGTGGAGTGTTAAGAAAACCTTCATTGTTCTTGCATTGTGGGAATCTTAGGATCCTAGCCACAAAAATAATGTGGAATATGTGAAAATATTATATTAGTGCAGTTCTTCAAAATCGAATCGAAAAAAAGTGGATGTCAATGACAGCCCTACTAGATATGGTTAAGATAATAGTTTCCAGAGATAAAACTCATTTACGTAATGTATCATTTCTTTATGTAGCTTAGGAATGGTGAAAGAGTGTGACAAAATCAATGTATTCATCTATGCCTGGCTAAATCATGATAATTGCACTTGGTTGACCTTCTTTGTTTTAGTTGAACAAACTTTCACTTTCTTCTTAATCTCACTTATTTTACATCGTTTTGTATTCTTTCATTACAGCAAATCACAGAAAGGATTGGAAGGTGGTTAAAAGATGCAAAAGTACATAACATGTAATAGGAGCAGGAAAAATCAGTTCAAATCTGCTTTAAAGCTGACCTGCCAATGCGAATTCAGGGATTCTCAGAGCGCTTTCAGATCGTCCAGATTACTAAGAAATAAGATACAAAAGAGATATGCTCCCAGGACTGCTTTCATAATGCAAGATACGCCTACCTATCCTCACATTTTCAGTGCTGCTACAGAAGAAGTAGCATCGGCTTGAGAGACCACCGGACCATGACAGAGTTCTACCAAGAACGAGAGAGCACCATGTGATCTTAATATCCCTAAATCTAAACTAGAATGCCAGTATTTGCCCATATATATATATATATATATATATATATATATATATATATATATATATATATATATATATATATAGATATATATAGATATATATAGATATATATGTATATATGTATATATATAAATGTCTCCCCAATGGTATAGTGAAAAGCTAGGAACTGCAGGAATGATGAATTACACTATATGGAAAAGTTTGGGATCATGACAAAAGTACCTGGAATCATGGAGAATGCATGCTATGAATAGATTTAATTGAACATTTCGTAGGAAAAAGTTGATTCACCTAAAAGGATGTATTTTGTTGCAGTAATGTTACTATCTAATGTCTTCTAGCAAATTTCCTTTGAAATGCATCAAAGGTTAGCAAAATATAATGACTTCATTGGAATGCCTCAAGAAACTATACACATGCAGGATCCATCTATAATTCAATTCATCCATGACCAGATCCTTTAGCAGTCAGTTACCAGTACATATATTATATGCCATTGTTACACAAATGAGCATTTTATTATCCCTGATATGAAGCATGTTTGCTGTAAGAGATAAATCTCTTTTAAATACGCTTCCCAACCAGTCTGTCTGTACCTAAATGTTTTGCTCTGGGTCCTTACACTCAGGGCACCAGTGGCTTTGTATGTATACTGCCTTATAAAACAGTCAGCACTATTAAAGGGTTGTTTCCTTTAAGTTGAAAGGTTAATGGTCTTCACTGAAAATCAAATTTATATCAACATAGATTACTCACTGATTATCCAGAAATGCTTTAGCTGTAATACCATAATAAAAAATAAATTTACCTAACCGATGAGATCACCAAAAGATTTCAGTGCAGACCTGCCCTCCCTTGACTCAGAAGTGAAATATTCCTGCTCATCAGAAGAACAGCTGTGATATTTGTATATATTGGACATAGTTGTAACGATGACAAGTACTGTGTATGTAACCTGACAGGTGCTTTAAGGATCGATTTTATTTAGTATAAGTCATAATTGGTATCTGTAGACTATTGTTTTGGGGTTACTGCATAAAATGCTATATGATATTTTATATTTGCCATTTTTTATTCAGTGGTCTTTGTCATGCCTTATTAAAATGTGTATTTGTTAACATCTTTATATGGCAACACTGAAATACTAGTTTCCATACTCCAGAACTATCCTGGGGTCTGTTTCTCGTATCGTAAATTACGAATCGTTCCTAATTTACGATTTCCTAAATTTAGGAACGTCTTTACAAAGATCAGTTATTGCGTTTCTCGAAGCTCTTCGTAAATGACCGTCAAATCATTTAATTGATGACGTCATTTACAGGAAAATATTGTTGTATATTCCCTTTGTTGGGTATATAGTCCTATTGTTGCGTATGTCACTCACTATGGGAGTGGCATCAGTGACATGAACGTTAGGGATGGATGGGTCATTTATCCCACCGTAGCGTACTGTTGAAGGATACAGCGATTACCATCCGCCCTACGTACAAAGGCAACCAAATGTTCCATAATAAAACAATTTTGGACCTACTACCATATGTGTGCATGAAAAGGGTAGATAAATTACGTTTTTATGCAGTATTGTTCGCCCTTCAAATTAACTGCTTAAATGGTTAACGATTTTAAAGGATTGGTGAAGACCGAGGAAGTATCATTATCTTTTTTTCTGAGAGGGGCCGTATTAGACAACCATTATTCAACAATAAAACAAATCTAACATATATCTAATATCTAACCTACACGCATGTGGTCTTTATTGCGAATTTCGCAAATTCATAGGATACCTTTGCTACGAAAACGAGCCAAGCAACCAGTCATTTTCACGACCGTTTTTTTGCGGAGAAAAGATAGAACTTTATTTCTCCCCCATCACTCTATCTTTTTCTTTTCTGTCCTGATGGTCATGTGGTCAAGTGCCCATGTAGGTGTGTGAGATTACCCCACGTTGCCATGCAACAAGGGTCCAAAGACGTCATTCCTAAATTTACGATGACCTTTGAGGTTATCGTAAATTCTAAGCGACTTTCGTAAATATTTATGAATGTGGCAGCTGCGAGAAACAGAAAATCATAAAGTACGATTTTCAACAATGAAAATCGTACTTTACAGTACGAGAAACAGGCCCCTGTGTACTTATAGCTTATTTTCTACATAGTGGCCATCTTTAAGTAGTCTTCCCTTGAGCAGGTCTTGTATGTATAGTACATCTATAACTTCATATGGCCATGCAACTTATAAATAGGTTCCTTTTCTCCTTAGAATTCGTTTAACCCATCCATGGCAGGAGCTCCTCTCTTCAAATATTGTCTTAGAGCCTATGACACCTTGGAAAATACTTCTGTATCAATCAAAAATCCACAAAATAACTGGAGAAGAGTTAAGATTTGATTTGTTATCACCATTCTATATCTTTTTAATATAACTATGGAATACAGCATATTAAGTTCACAAAATTTTTGAGGGAGAGAAGAATGCAAAGATCTTTGAAAACCATCGAATCCCGGTCATGTTGGTATTCATTGGAAAGCCCTTATTGAGTACTCTCAAATGAGTACCCATTTGCCAGGGTTTCAGTCATTTTCAGGTGTCTTTTTCATAAATATGTATTGGTCAAATTAGCCATCAGCAGCATAAGGGTTAACATTTCTCCTTCATAAGTATCTTCAAAAGATGCCTTTACTAGAAATATATCCCCAAAATTGTAAGGTCCGTCTTGGTCACTCTAAGTGTGAATGAGTTGAAATAGATTGGGTGGTTTTGGGCATTATAGTAAGGCATGATAGATGGGTTAAGTTGCCCTTCAGAATTATTAAGGGCCATCTTCAATAAAAGTATGACATAAAGAGGTGATTTGGTGAGAGAGCATGTAAAAACAAAGCAGTTGTACGAAGGGAATGGTCTAAAATATCTTCACTTGCAGTAAGGTTTGGGAGTGGAACGTGTCTATTGCTTGCGACCTAATAATTGAGAGATGTCAGGTTTGTATTTGGAGGATGTTCCTTTGATTTTGTTGATATTATCTTTTGGAATGGAGAAAGGTATGTGAATTAAAAGGATTTTTATATGAGATAACATATACACTACATGGTATAAATGAAGTCAACTTTTCTATATCAAAATGATGAGATTCTAGGTGATATCATATAGATGCAAGAGAGATTTTGTAACATATTAAGTTAGTTTAATAATTCTTCATATAGAATCGAGACTTTTTGGATAGTTCTACATAGTTGATCTTCAACACTTTTCTAGCTTTTTAATACTTGTATTGTAATTTTTAATGTATACACCATGTACACAGAGATTTAAAGTTTCTACTATGGAGGTTAGATTGCTTTGCTATAAAACATGTATATGTAATAAGGAAACCTAATTAAAAGATGACAGAAATTATTTTAATGGTTTTCACTTGATTCTTAAAAGATTCATGATAAAGAGTGGTCATGCACTTTCCTGATAGTTTAACATTCCCAAATATTCTTTCCCCACTATACCCCCTTTGCATAAGGTGTCCCACATGGAAAAAAGGAAAAAGGAAACTTGTCTGTCCAATGTAGAGTTAATGATCTGTTTATGAATGGTACCAGTAAATATAACACAAATGTATTTAAATACCTGTACTACAGTCAAATAAAACATTACTAAATGGTTATTTAGAGAATAAAAGGAGGCAATAATAAGAGTGAGAAAAAATGTATTTGACTTTTTAAAGAATTTATTATAGTCAAACATACAGAATTATTTAAGTCAATAGTGACCAGAAACACACACACTCACCGGTATTGAATTAAATATTGCCTTTCAGCAGGATTTGAGGCACTTGTCTACATCCATTAAATCACACTATTGTCACAAGGTTGGCACATAAATATTTATACATGGTCAATCAATGACACCATTCAGCTACCTTAAGGTGGCTTGTGGGGTTAATTTTTGAATAGTTTTTATTTTAAAGATTTTACATATGTTAAAGCCTACATCCTTTTCCTCATTATCAGATCAATTGTAAAAGTCACGAGACCATCTATTCCAGAAGCTCACATGTGTTTTGCATACAAGCAGGAATGTTTTTGGCCCTTTTCTCAATATGGAATTTTGGGTATCAAGAATGGATTTGCTTATAATTTGGCATAGTTATAGCTGACAGTATTTCGTACAGGTGAAATTTTCTTGATAAGTCATCCAGTTCTAAAATGACTCAGTATAAGTGCAACTTATATTTATATAAGTTGCACTTATACTAAGGAGTCATTGTGTCTCGTCCATTAATATCTTAGCCTGAAGTTAGGACTATAATCTTTTGCATTCATTGGCTATCAGGATTATGATAACTGAACCGTTCCCAAAAACATTAGGCGTCTTTGTATTCAGTGGTGTTTTCAACACAACACCACAGTCACAAATGTGCGTATATCGTATACAATTTTTAATGATCTAGCACTTTAACAGTCCCCAACATATAATCCCAGAAGCATTGGCTGGGATGCTTAAATGTAGTAAGAAAAAAAAACAATGCATTTCTGTAACCTCACACACTTAGCAGTAGCGGCCTATGGGTTAATATGAATGACCTAATGAAATAGTCAAAGCTTTCATAATATATAAAGAAAACAATAGCAGGTCACGATAAATTGAAGAGAGATGTATGACAATACAGGTGAACTTGGATATGACGGACTCAATGGGACCAGGAAAATTGGTCCGTCTTATGCAAAATCTGTCGTATACATATGACGAATATTTGATATGCATCGGACTGGGACCAAGCATATCGTCCGTCATATGCAAAAATCCGTCATACAGTGGTCCGTCATATCCAAGTTCACCTGTATCATATCATTAACGAATGAAAATGACACCAAGAATATATGAAACATCCATGCAATGCCAAGAATGGTGACAAATACATATATGCAACAGCAACGTTTGAAAGAAAAAACAAAACACAGTTTCAGTTACAATCACAGTATATATGTTTGAAAAAAAATGCATTAGAAACAAAAACATAAACTTAAGATTGGCAGCAACATGTTTGCCCTTTTGTATCAATGCTTGCTAAGGGATTTTGTTAATATTGGGAAGAATAGTGATAATGTATGCTTGTATGACCAACCAGCTTTGGTGCGGTGCGATTTCACTTGGGTACGTGAAAATCTGTGGTAAGGGAGTCAGAGGTAAGCAAGTTCAGTAGTCTATATACTGAATTGAGCACCGCTCAAGGATAAACTGAACTTGTAGTTTATCTGCCAACTGCGAGGGAGAGTATATATAGTTTACGTAATCACTGAATTGAGAAGCAATCAAGGATGACTATGGTGGTAGAGTTTTACTTCTGCAACCTGCATTAGGCCAGAGATTTTAGTGAATACTCAAGCAATATTTAAATAACTGATTCATGTCTGGATGTTTTTCTTGACAAAAGTTGTCTAGACTTCTGATAGTTTTGGAAGTACCTTCGAAAAGAACATTTATTCACAAAATATTTGAGAAAGAGTTGTGAGTTTGTTTCCGATCATTTTTTCTCCAACAAACATCTTCCACTAGCTATAGATGCTCTGGTCAAAAGTCAAAACGATGTCCCAGGGCCTTCATGGCTAGCTGCCTGCACAGGCATGAATGGGTTAAAAATGGCCTAGAAATTCATCTACCATTTGCATGGACAAATAGCCCTGGTTAACATGGACTGAGCTTGATTCGAGGATGGCTGGATTTGAAGATCATCTGGACCTGCATGGATGGGTATAGTTCTAGCAACTTCTAAATTGAGTTAGCAATCAGATTAGCTTTCTAATTTATCTAAGTTTGTTACCTTTATCATTACATCTGCTAGAAAAATCATCGATGTAACAATTGGTAAGCATTAACTGAGAACATCTAACCGTTGTCAAAATTATGGCAACCATTGCCAAAGTTAGCATACTTTTTGCACAAAGAAAAGGCATAATCTTGTCAGCTGTGTTTGCGTCTCTTTGTTTGTTTCTATCACTTGCAAGGCTGTTAATTCTAGCAATCGTTTGAACTGAGCTTCACTCAAGGACGGCTCAGTTTGAAGAGTTTTTCTGCTACCTCCTCAATCCTGCTCCTGTACTCCAGTGGTTTGTAGTTCCCCTCGGGTACACCTTTATAGCCATACATGGCGCCGAAACAGGCAGCCGCAATCACACCTGTAGAATCACTGTCACCTGCATGGAACATGGACCTGAAAAAACAACACACAATTATGCTTATACAGGTGAACTTGGATATGACGGACCACTGTACGACGGATTTTTGCATATGACGGACGATATGCTTGGTCCCAGTCCGATGCATATCAAGTATTCATCATATGTATACGACGGATTTTGCATATGACGGACCAATTTTCCTGGTCCCATTGAGTCCGTCATATCCAAGTTCACATGTATGCTGACGTCTGTCAGGCACAGGAATCACATGCATTAGCATAATCTTAGCTAAGATTTGGAAACTGGTGCCCATAATTGGCAATTATTAAGTGGATACCATAAAGCATGACTTTGGTTTTTATCATAACATCACATCCACAATAAAATCAATATCACTAGCATAAAATGATTCTAAAGTAACTAACGTACAATGATGTATTGAAATCCCATCCTTAAAAAGTTGATAATAGGGCTGGACTTAAATACTGGCTTCTTCCAGTTATCCCTGGCAGTTAGGAGATTATAACAATAGAATTTACTGAATCTAGCATTAAACAATAAAAGGCTTGTTGGTAAGAAGGGAGATTAATTGGAGTAAAGGGAAAATGTAATTCTGATCAAACTGAAAAATAGTTTGGTCTTTGTTGAATGAAATCTCTTTAATTCAAGTCTTGTCTCAATGTATGGGTAGTGAGACTTGAGGGAGCACAAATGGTATCCTTTTGTTTTCAAAGATCTTATCATTATACAGGAATGGGGATGCTGGAAGACACAAATATGTATTTCTATTCTACATCAATTTGCAAATAACAAGGAGCCTTAAAAGTTCATGTTTCATAGAAGATATCTTTGAGCCCAGGTATGAGTATTCATCCTACTTGATGCTCTTTTACTCACCTGCTACAAAGTTCCTCCCAGTTGTCTTTGGAAGCTAGGAGGGCGTCATAAGCAATCATAGGGGCATCGTGTCCACTGCGGCCTGCCCAACCATCAATACTGAAAGCAAGCAAAACATGAGAACCTTGAGGGCTGGGAAAATATGCCAGCTGTCACAACCTCAATACAGAAAATAGACAAAACAGGAGAACTTTGAATGGTGGGAAATATGCTAGCAGTCACAACAACCAATACTGAAAATTGGCAAAACACGAAAACTTTGAATGGTGGGAAAATATGCCAGCTGTCACAACCTCAATACAGAAAATAGACAAAACAGGAGAACTTTGGATGGTTGGAAAATATGCTAGCAGTCACAACCTCAATACTGAAAATAGACAAAACAGGAGAACTTTGAATGGTGGGAAAATATGCCAGCTGCCATAACCATTAATAAAGAAAATAGACAAAACAGGAGAACTCTGAATGGTGGGAAAATATGCCAGCTGTCACAACCATCAATAAAGAAAATAGACAAAACAGTAGAAATTTGAAGGGGTTGGAAAATATGCTAGCAGTCACAACCATCAATACTGAAAATAGGTATAATATATGACAACTTTCATGGGTGGGAATTAAAACATGCTAGCCTCCACAACCATCAATACTGAAGATAGGTAAAACATAAAGGACTTGAAGTGGTTGAAAATATGCTAGCTGCCACAACCATCAATATTGAAAATAGGCAAATCATGAGAAAATTGAGGGGTGGGGAAGTATGGGAAAATATCTAAGCTGTACAACCAACATTGGTAGAAATAGGCAAAACATCATTTTCAAGGGTGAGAAAATAAATATATATGCTGGCCGCCTCAACTATCAATACAGTAGATTGGTAAAACATGTGATTTTTTTAACCCTTAAACTGCTGGTGGCTGAATTGGCCGATACAAAATGATGCAAAAAACCTTCAAAGACTACTGAAACCCTGGCAAATGGGTACTCATTTGAGAGTACTTGGCGAGAGCTATCAAATGAGTACCAACATGACAGGGTTTTGATGGTTTTCAAAGATCTTTGCGTCCTTGTGCTTTAGAGGAAAGTAGCCTCAGCATTGGAAGGGTTAAGGGACTGGTTGGGATTGAGATAGGCTAACTGTACAGTCTCTATAGTGATATCAAAGGCAACGCACTGTGTAGGAGACATCCATAAAAAGTCTCCATGCATGAATATTACAAGCATTATTGATGGCA
The DNA here is from genome assembly GCA_963942565.1 of Maea johnstoni. Taxonomy (NCBI): domain Eukaryota; kingdom Metazoa; phylum Annelida; class Polychaeta; order Spionida; family Magelonidae; genus Maea; species Maea johnstoni. The sequence continues at coordinate 15,479,841 of OZ012686.1, forward strand.
GTACAAATACCAAGATGAACTAAAATCATGAAGGGTAGCATTAATTTCTTTAACCAATTGACTTACATTAAATCATCAACGCCTCTAACATAATGAATTTATTACATAATTATGCTATTACATCATTAGCCGATGCATTTCAATAATCATACACTTGGTGTATTTATTTTCCATTAATTGTCACTAGATACGCATTTTGAATGCAAAATAGAACAAATATAAATGGATCGTTATAATAGCGAATCGGACTCACTTGTTAAAGTCGCTAATATTACTTCCACGTTAATACTTCAAACTTTGCAGTATCTAATATGTTGAAAAAGAGCATTAACTTAAAAAAGCCACAAATTGAAGGTTCAACAAGATATATACAGGTTGATACGGTAACCCCTTTTATGGACTGGGATCGACATGCCATAGTTCTATAAAAAAAATGTCTCCTCTTTTCCTTTCCATCTTACCTGAAAAGCCTGTATATCTCATCTCGTTCTACAACTCCATATTTCTCTGGGAACTTGGGATCTGCCTTACCATCAATTAATCCTGAAAATTTGAGAGCACTGTATCAGAGGAGCGGAGGTCAATCATTATTATCACCAATACCTTAAGATAGATCCCTGCTAATTCTAAGGTTATGAATGTAATATTCTCTTATTCAAATTGATAATGAAATCAAAATTTATGTAGATATAGAATTGAATATCTTTGTAATAAAGAATCAATAATTATTCAATCAGTTAATCTGCTTATGATCAGATATCAATATCCAATTGTAATTTCCCAAAGCAAACATATTGTTAATTTTGCTGACATTAGTAAATTTAAAGAAGTCCCAATATGAGTAGGAAATTATCTAATGGACATTTATAATTATCATATTTTCTTTGGGTGTCTGCTACTTTCTCTCAGCCAAAGGGTTAGACCTACCTCTCTGTTCTAGGTACCACCTCCATTTATCCACAAAGTATCCCCAGACCTCCTTGGTTTCCTTTACGTACAGGCCCGCAGACTCAATGTACTCCATTGCCTTAGGAAGCACATGCAGTAACCCTTGACCCCAGCTGTTGACTGAAACCATGAGAAATTAAGTCAACTAGTTTTCTCTAGTTCTAAGTAGCCCTCTAGTGTTAATTGTTATCACCTGCATACTCAACCCATTCACACTCAGAGATCCTCTAGAAAGTATCGTCTGCTACTTTCATACTTTACAAAATAACTTTAGAATAAAGCAAAAGTTCACAAAAAAGTTGAAGAAGAGTTGTTGTTTGACTTCTCTCTAACATTTTACATTCAATTGTTTTCCAAAAAAATGCTTTTGTTAGAAAAATATTTCCAAAATTGTCAGGCCTGTTTTGGCCGCTCTGAGCATTAATGGGTTAAAAAGATAACAGAAACTGTTTTTAATCAAAAAGCCGGAAGTGGTTAATTCCTTAAAAAATGTAATTATTCAGTAAGAGTCGGGCAGACACTAAATGCTGTGAGAAACTAGAATATCTAACTTGTCAGAAAATGCAATTTATTTTTGGATGAATTTTTTTTATTATGATTGAAGGCTATATACTGCCTAGCTTGTGAGGAACGAACAATGGGAACAACAGTTCCATTACAACATAAATACTTTTAGTTTGTGATGTCATTGATATGAAATCTTATGGATTCGATTAATTGATATATTTTTCGATTCGATACGCCGTAACATGATCGTAGGGCACAATTATTTATAGGGATGTCACTTATATCCTTTTTTTTGATCTAGTTAATTGCTATACTCTATAAAATACACCATTCCTTCAAATTTCAAATGTCTGGGAAAAGTGTGTTTTTTATTAATAATCATACGCCATTTTTGGTGTACAGGACATCGATTATTTCGATTCGATACCCAACCATTCGATTCAATTTAATTGACAAAGTGAAAATGTTGATTTATCGATTTGTCAACTATCGATGACATCCCTACTTTTAGTACTTACTTGGTCTTCCCTGCATGGCATAAGACACCAGCAGAGCACTGGCTAGGGCGCCCAGAAACCCTGTAGGGTGGTGATGGGTCATTCTACCACTTTCAATACTATACATGATCAACTTATCCAAATCTTCAGGCCTGAAAATAAAATTGTACAGGTGAACTTGGATATGATGGACTCAATGGGACCAGGAAAATTGGGCCGTCATATGCAAAATCTGTTGTATACATATGACGAATACTTGATATGCACCAAGCATATCGTCCGTCATATGCAAAAATATGTCATACAGTGGTCCGTCATATCCAAGTTCACCTGTATACGCTTACATCTTCATGTATGTTGTGCAAACTTCATAAAATATTAGACGATGATTTTTAGCTCACAGAACTGATAGATTCTATGGCAATAGCATTTTTTAGCATTTTAATAAAATTGATCATCTATCAATAGCTGTCTTTTTGTTGATTTGTTGGTTGGCATTTACATTAGTGATTACTTTCAACAGTTAGGTCATAGTGCGATGAGACAAAAACCTGAAACTGGTTAGAAATTCCCTTCTCTTTGCAATATGTCACAAGGGGTCTTTCAGTTGCAAAAGCACCACAGGCAGCCCATCACAATGCTGCACATTTGTCCAGGTTAACCTACTAATGAGGATCCAGCCAAGACTCAAACCCACATACAGCCACCCACTTGTCATGTGTCATGAACACTAGGTCATAACAGTCAATCAAACCTTGGATGAAGAATAGAATGGTTATGTAGCGAGAGACCAATTACTAAATACCCTATGGTGAGATGCTGGCCTCATGCCAGGAGTACCAGAAAAGCCATTAGCGCGAGGTCACGTGGGAACAAGGACCAATCAGGGACTCGCATCGATTACATTACAGAGAAACCTTATCTCCACCACCAGCTGGGGGTGCCCAGAGCACCAATTAATTGGCCTATTAGCGGCTATTAGTTGACACTGGTTGAGACCAGCATGTTCAGGTTGACCGGCTGGTTTCGAAACCACTTGTGTTTGGTCATCTAAGATCAAACTAACCTTGGGTATCTCAGCCCCAGACACATGGATCTCATGGCAGCCCCACAGCCCCTGCCGGTAGGGTTAAATGGAATCTGGTACCCTTTCGGCTGGTCAGGCTGCAGAAGGTCACAACCCTAGAATGGAGAAGAGTTGAAATACTGATTAGATTCAAAGTCCCCATTTATAATAAAATCTGAATGCTACAATACTTATGGAAATAATTTGATAATAATGCATGATTTGAAAAAAGATAAAAGGAAAGTTATTTGAAATAATGACACAAAAAGACATTCAATTTCAAACAATAAAATAATTTTCTAAAGCAATAACAGTATTTACACCTGCAACTTAAGCGTGTATACATTCCCAGATGGACGTGTGGTTTAAGGCATTGCCACTGACTGCTAGCTGTCGTTCACCACTGCCTGGGTTCGAATCCAGTGGCCAGGGCATGTGAGAAAGTTGCCAGTGACTTGGGGTTAGGCAGTGGTTTTTTGACAGATACTTCGATTTCCTACACCACTTGCAATTGGCTAGTCATGACTTAGCCGCAATATGGCAGAAAAAGTGTCGAAAAATTGAAATTGCATATTCCATTCATTCCTGGGCCTGTTAACAGCATGTACTAAAGACAAACAATCCTAATTATTGATCACAATGACCGTGCCTGTAGCAAAAGTTACTTATCTAATATCATATCGCTTTGTTCCCATGATTGATATGAGATTAGAGAAGAATGGTATATAAGTCTAATTACAATCTAATTCATCTTAACCCTTATGCTGCTGGTGGCTAATTTGACTAATACAAAATGATGCAAAAAATCTGAAAGAATTTCTTAAACCCTAGTACATGGGTACTCATCTGAGAGTACTCAGCAGTTGCTATCCAATGAATACCAACATGACAGGGTTTACATGGTTTTCCAAAAATCGTTGCGTCACTGTTCTTTAGATGAAAGCTAGTTGGCTTAGCATTGGAAGGTTTAAAAGAATGTTACCTCTTTGGTGAAAAATATCATTCATACTAAAAACCATGTCATACCAGTTTTCAAAAGTGGTGACGATTTTATAAACAAACAAAATAAGAAAATGCAGTCAAACTGATTGTCTACCTTGATTGATGTGGGTCCTGGTTTCCTTCCTTCCATATCGTGCATACACTCCTTAAAGCCTCGAGCTATCTCCAACAACATAGATTCTCCATCACTCTTGCCAGAAACCAGGGCTGCAAGAAAAATGAAAACGCTTAATCAACTACTGTATTCCTTTGATCAAGTGCACAGACCCCAAATAAGCGCACCCTGCCCCCCCCCCCCTTTTGTCAGAAAAATGTTGGAATTAAAGGCAAGCCAGCATACATTATTTGAACAGGCCTTCTGAACCTCCCAAACCTCCCCCCGCAACATTAATGTTTCCTTACCTTTACATATGGGACCGTCACAGACTGTATATATATATTCAGTCAGTCAATCAGTCCCACCATCCCTCAAGCATCCAATCAGACATGGTATAACAAAAGAGATGGATTCGACTCTCACTGGATCCCCATTAGCGGGTTGGCCTGGTCGCTATATAAATATATGGTGTTTTGGAAGGGTGTCTATGGTCCCTCTGCAACTGAAAGACCCCTTGGAACTATTCGCACAGAGAAGGGAATTTCTTCCCGGCCCCGGGTTGCTATCACGTCGCGACTGTGTGATGACCTAAGCTATTGAAAGCAACATAAAACCCCATTCCTTTACTCGTAACAAAAGAGTGCAAAGCATTCAAAATTGCCAATACCCCTTCTAGGAAATATTTTGCTAACTTGTTATCGGCACATGCGTATTCGAAGGAATACGGTACTTCAGCCAAATCCTCTACCTTGCCAGGCTCCTCAGCATCAAGACACTTGAAAATAATATGCTAAATAGGTCACTATAGGAAAGAAAATGACTGGAAGACAATTAATGATGACATAAAGTTGAAAAACTTGAATGATCAAATAAGGCATTTTACTAGGAAACAATGAACAAAATTAGGAATTTAGGCAGTGTGTGTGTGTGTGTATGTGTGAACTGACCATAATAAATTTAAGAGCAGCATTTTTTTGCCAAGATTGTTGATTTAAAAGTAGATGGAATGCTATCTATTCTAACATTTGATTAAATCACTTATATGACCAAACGAGACACTTAAAAGTAAATAGAAAGAGATAAGAAAAAAGTGTTTTCAAATTTCTTCCTTAATTCTTTATTTTGTGTCAGTTTTTTGCAGTGTTTTTTGATTTTTTCTGTATTTTTTCTACTCTCTTCAAGTTTTTCTACCTATTTGATACATACTTATACTGCTACTTAAAACTGTTGTCATTTACAGTTAGAAATCTGAAGTTCAAGTTTGAGACATACCCTCAGCAAGTGCAAGATGCATGACTGTATCATCACTGATAGGCCAGCCAGGTAAGGTGACTGAGATATTCTTCAGACCTCCCAGCTCAGCCAACTCCTTATGAATCTGGGGCCCTGTAGTAGAAAACAAAGAATAATTAATAGGGCCAAGAAAAAAATATTGTTTGTTTCCGGTAACGGTGTAAAGATAAATAGGGTAGGTAGGTTGGTAAAGAAATTTTTTTTGCATAATTTTTTTGGTCAAAAATGTGTGTTTTATGCATGTTTTACGTTGATTAGGAGTTGGGAGGGCGAAAAAAACTTTAGGGTAGAGATTTTTTTGAATGAAAACTTGTTAGGGTAGGGTTACAGGAAACAAACATCTTTTTTTAGGCCTAGCTATAAAGGACTTTGTACACAAGGAGGGAGGAAAAGGTCCTCTCAGAAATATATTCCAATTGAGAGTCCCTCAAAAGGCTTGATAGCCTTAGGACATCATGCAGATAGAAGCTTCATTTGGAAAATGTTTGAAGAAATATCAGTCAGAAATCAAAATCTATTGCATAACATGCATGCTTAATAAACAAATTGACTACAAAATACACTCCAACAGGACTCTGAGCACACAAAGATAAATTAAACCAATAATTTATACAGCGGTCAAAAGCTGCCTGACAATTTTGTTGAATTGTTCAGACAAAAGAATAATTGGAATATTAGGAAAATATTTGAAGGAAAACTGGTAATCAAAACATCACCAACAACTTTCCTTCAAATATATTGTATAATTATTCTTAATTCCAAAGCTATTGTAAAAAAATCACAAGAATCATATATCCAGACAACAATTTCTCAAGGAGCTTAATCTTCATCACCCTTATGCTGCTGCTGGCTAATTTGGCTATTAAATACAAAATGATGCAAAGAAGCTGAAAAATGACTGCAACCCTGGCACATGGGTACTCATCCGAGATTACTCCGCAAGAGCTATCCAATGAATACCAACATGACAGGGTTTAGATGGTTTCAGACACCGACATAAGTGCTTGCCTGCTTGCCCCTGCAAGTGAATTTTTGAAGAAAGGGCTTTTGGACAAGAACTTCTTAGTTTTTAATTGCCAGAATGGGCAAGCTGATTTTCTGATACTAAACACATTTCTTTTATAGTGAATGGCCCAAATACCCAGAGATATGCAAACAATACAACACAACTGAAAAGAAAATAGTTTTCATATTATTAAATCCATGATAAACAATACATGCCCTTCTAGCATATGTTATAACTTATTTCCGGCAAGTCAAAAGTTATCTAAGGCAAGTAAATGTCATGGTAAGTTAGTTCTGAAATTATGTTGGTGCTTGGGTTTCAAAAATCTTTGCGTCCTTGTGCTTTAAATGAAAGTAGCCTCAGCAGGCACCAACATAAGTTTCAGAACTAACTTACCGTGCCGGGCAAGTACTTTATGATTTTAACTTGCCCGACATCATTTCTGGCTTGCCCGAAATAAGTTATAACATATGCCAGAATGTCTTTTATTATTTCTCATGGATTTAATGATTGTAAAACCATTTGCTTTTGAATTGTGTTGCATTATTAGCATATTTCTAAATATTTGTGCCATTTTTCTACACAAAAATTGTGTAGTGCTCAGAAAATCAGCTTGCCCATTCGGGCAAGTGAAAACCAAAATGTACTTGCCCGAAAGCCATTTTTTCAAAAATTCGCTTGCCAGGGCAAGCGGGCTAGTACTTATGTCGAACCTTGCTCAGCATTGGAAGGGTTAAGCATGATTGGGTATAAATAACCCATTAGCGCCTAGTGTGGCAACATTTAACATAATTCATCAAATACATGTAGCAATTTCTGAAACTTTTTTGTAGGGGAACTACAACTTTCAGTTAAAATTTTTTTGAATTATTGCTTTGTTATCAAGATATTTCCGTGTGTGTAAGACCATGTAAGACCAGACGTGAATGGGTTAATTATTGTCATTATCTTTAACCTGTTCACGCCTGTAGCACCTAAAACCACCTGATTATTTTGGTAATATTTCTCAAACAAAAATATTTTCAGAAGACATTTCATGGAAAAATGTTAATCAGAAACCAATAAACAACTACTCTCAAATACCTTTCCAATTTATGCTTAATTCCAAAATTATTTTCAAAAGTATCACAGGCCAAGACAACATTGGTCAATAAAATCCCTAAGCATGAATTGGTTAACCCATTTACACTCAGAGCGGCCAAAAGTGGCCTGATAATTTTGGAAATATTTTATTTATGAAGGTATTTTCATGAAAATATTTCAAGGAGAAATGTTCATCAGAAGCCAAACAATAACTCTCCTTCAAATATTTTGTGAACTTATGCTTTATTACAAAGTTATTTTCAAAACCATTAGAGTAGCAGACGTTACATTCTAGAGAAACTTGTGAGTGTTAATGGGTTAACTCAGACCATCCTTACCTGAGGTACAGTATTCCCATTCCTGGTTCTTATATCCTAGCGCATCTCCTGCACCACTCAGGACCATGGCCGCCTTATAGCGTTCAATATCTTCGTGAGGGGAAGACATGATTTGACCTAATGTATTCTCCTTTTACACTAGTAGTCACTATGGTGCTATCTGAAAAAATCAATGCTTAAGTCTATGTGATAGTAGTTTTTCGTAACCTGACTTACCTCTTTGACTTTTTTACAATTTGCCTTTATCTTATATCAGACATTATAGATATCAACATAATTATTTACAATTTGCCTTATTACTTCAAATATATGTGCAATGCCACTGTATTTACTATCCCTTATGCCCAAGACATACTAGAGTCTATTAGGGCAAGCCGAAGTGCTCTAAAGTAAGCATTTATTGAATTCCATAAATGATTTATGGAATTCCATAATTTATAAATGTATTTATGGAATTCCATAAATGATTTATGAAATTCCATAAATGATTCATGGAATTCCATAAATCATACATGGAATTCCATAATTGCTTAACTTTAGGGCACTTCGGCTTGCCATGAGAGTCAGACTATCACACGATTTCAAAATCTGCATGTCGGACCCGATAATTCTTCCTATTTTGTGATAGATGAATCCGATTTCAAGGCCAAAAACGGGCGGAACTGTCTATATAAGCTGGTACTGGTTTACGACCCTGTTTGCAAATTAGTACCAATTTTGATTTATGTATTCAAGTATTCATACTGACTTGCAATTGTTGCACAAATATATGGATATTGTACAAAATTTGTGAGAATATTGCACGAATATCTCACGATAATCTCTGGACATAAATCACTGACTTGCGATTATCTAGCAATATAAATAGCTCTGATTATCGTATGATAAATCCTGCAGGTGTGGCAGATGTCTTCAATTGCCTTGTTTACAGTTTTTTGCTCTGTACTTATGTTTGGTGCCTTAGTTGTATTGATATACTTTTGAAACAGGTCTTTTATTACCCTCTACATTAATGAGACATTTTCAGGAAAAGTCAGTGGTTCCCTGCTGACTCTTCTCCAGTTATTTTAGTTTTGGCCTCTAACATCTCCCAACAAAAGTTTGACATAAGAACAGCTATCAACAATTTAATAGATAGATAAGAATAGTATACGACTACCGAACTGCAAATGTGTTTTTATATCGTGGCATAGGCAAAGTAAATAATTTTCAAAAATGTGGCCCAATCACGGTAGACAAATGACATTTGTGGCACGACTAACAAAGGCAACTATTGGGTTTATTAATAATGTTTTATTCTATTAAATATAAATTATTAAATATTTACATATATACAATACATTTTATACATAATATAAACAATACAATAATAATTACCTATTGCTATGAATATAACAACTAAATGATATGGTTCGGTATTACATGAATATATAGTATGCTGTAAGTTGATTAGTATACCATATCAAACGTAAGCAGTGGCATATTGAACGATGAGAAATTCATATATACATTATGAATAATCTGATCAAGAAAAAGTTGCAAACCCACATGAATCTACTAGAAAGCTAGACAGAATCAAGAAAATCTGCAACTCTTTCCTGTTTAATGTATGGACAATGGGTTGACCTCTCAACCCTTACGCTGCTGGTGGTTAACTTTGCCAACACATAATGATACAAAATACCCTGAAAAATGACCAAAACCCTGGCATATGGGTACTCATCTGAGTGCTCAGCGAGAGCTGACCAATGAATACCAACATGACAGGGTTAAGATGGTTTTCAAAAATCTTTGCGTCCTTGTCCTTTGGACAAAGGTAGCCTTAGCATTGGAAGGGTTAAGAGAGCGGCATTAGAATTGTTATTAAAAACAGTCATTGTATGAGGGAGGGAAAAGGATTGTATGGACCCTGCGGGACCATAATCAATAGTTCTCGTTTATATATTCCATCGATTTCTTCCTAATAAGGATGGGTCCGGGATAATTCTGTTAGGCCTTAAAATTGATTATGAAAATGATGTACAGCAGCAACTTTCGCTGCTGACCAAAGTTTGTTTTGAAGCGCCACAACTATTGTGTTATGGGCGTTTGACTATTGCGTCACATGCTATCATAACGTGACGTATCATTGATTTTTGTTTGGCAGGAGAGTGCCAGATGTCTCTCCCGTCGCACCACAAAATCCCTTTCGTGTTGATCACCAAACGTGTGCAAATGAACTTTTGGTCAATTGATATTCCCGAGCAGCTATAAAACAAGATGCGAAGATGCCCAAAGATGTGTGAAGAGGACTCAATTGCGCAGAGTGACAAAATACAGAATATTTCTTTCAATAGAAATATTCTAAACTATTTACGATTTTGATAAAGTTATAGTTGAACAGTTTTATTCAATCAAATAACTTGCAAAAGTTAAAATTTGGTCAACTAATCTAAGCAGATTACTGTATAGCGATCTAGTTACAAATAGCATTATTGGGCTAGTTCAGTCAAGCACTGACTGTGCGCATCCCCCACATCCTTCCCGATTGTAATCAGGTCGGAAGCGTCTAATATCTTATTCATCAAATGGCATATCTGTTAGCCAAAGCTTTCTGAACTATTGATACATAGGTTAGGTTGCCCTAAGTGTGTGGTTGTAGAGATATCTGGGTGCTCTGGTATGTTTGTCATTAAAAGAATTGCCAAACGAAAAATAAGGTTTGAGAAGATAGTACTTAAGAATTAATCATGAGTGATATATCGCAAACGGTTATCTAGGTGCTCCGATTTTTTGCCATTAAGAAAGATTTCATGGTTACTGTCCCCAGGGTGGGTACTTTCTAGTTAATATAAATTCATAAATCAATGGTTGCTGTTTTGTTTTATTTTTTCATTTCCACCATTTGAAATTAGCCCAATGTATGCCTTTATTTATATTTCAAATTTTCCAACCAATGTAAATCTATCCTCTGAATGCAATTTAGGGCTTGTATAGTCAATAAGTACTAATTATACTACTACTACAACTACTACCATTAGTACTACTACTACCACCTCCACCAACCCACCACCACTACCACCACCACCACTACGACGACTATACTACTACTACCACTACTTCTACAACAACTACTACCACTACAACTACTGCTACTACCACTACCACTACTTTTACAACTACTACTACTACCACTACTACTTTAAAGGATTTATAAACATTTACAAATAATACATTGAAATTATATATGCCAATTCTATATTTGATTTATGAATATTCATAGATGTTCTTAAAACGTTATAAATGCTTTATTTAAAATATTTTTGAATGATTAGGCCTAATAGATACTTATTTTCATCTATTAATTTAAATAAATCATAAATATGCATATTCTTTCTACTGATTTGTAAATATCAATGCAAGGTATATATATATAAAAAACGTTTCATATTCATAATGCATATGAATTATATATACACACATATACATACAAATATAATATATATATATATATATATATATATATATATATATATATATATATATATATATATATATATTTATATATATATATATATACATATATATATATATATATACATATATATATATATATATATATATATATATATATATATATATATATATATATATATATATATATATATATATATATATATATATATATATATATATATATATATATATATATATATATATATATATATATATATATATATATACACACACATATATATATATATATATATATATATATATATATATATATATATATATATATATGTATATATATATATGTATATGTATATATATAATTATATATATATATATATATATATATATATATATATATATATATATATATATATATATATATATATATATATATATATATATATATACTTTATATATACATATGTGTGTGTGTATGTATACTTCTTACATACAGAATTCTGCAAGTTTGCCTTATTCCTAGAATTGAATTAAATCGTACATATCTTAATATTCTTACATGCGCCTAGACATAGAAGCCAAGACTTATCTGTCTTATGGCTGCCTTTAATGTCTGTGGTAGAAGCTGCGAGAGGACTGACCCAGTTAGTCAGTGTTGTAGACAGCGTGTGCTACATATCAGGTCGCGTAGTATTGAAAAAAGCAATACTACTCAACTACACACTAACCGGTGTAGCGTGGAAAGCAGTCTAACTCGTACAAGAGGCCTTTAAAAATAGGCCATGAGCGATGGCATGAAAAACTTGAATGCTAAACGGAACATACGGGTTGGTGGAATGTTTTGCTAGAATAAGTATTCGCGCTTTCAATGTTGAGGTATTATTCCAGAATGGGCGTGGTTCGGGAAGAAACAAAAAAATCAGCCGGTCACACTTGCCGCTACGGACTTGAGGTAGGTTTGTATATTTTTGAAGCTATGCAGTTTCATCAACTCTTTTACATGAAAAGTCGAGCAGCACTGTCCATAATTTCCTGTATCAAACCTATCACCTTTTCACACGTGTGCTGCTCGACTAGTCATGCCTCAAATTCAATGGCGGAACGGACACGGTGAAAATTATCGCTTCCAGCCAAAAAGCTCTCATTTCTCGCACTCTGGACGGATTTGAGTGCTGTAAAGGCGTCACAACGTAAATTACCAAGGCAGGAAACGAATTCAGTTGGTTTGGGTGGCCAGACTGGGCTAGAAATGTGAGCGCCCAGTTTTTTGGGCGCAGTGGAAAAGTTTTGTATGGGGCTTTCTCTATCGTGGGTATGGCCAGTCAACCTCATAATGTAAACAAAGGCATACCTGACGATAGAGTGGCTCGATCTAAGCCCGAGGGTGACAAATCTCCCGAAGAGGATACAATCATGCTGGCAACACCACAGAGATGTTGCATTTGTTTTATTATACCGAACAACGTCATACCGCGCAGTCTTGGGATATCCTCCTCCCCCACTTCCTTAAAGAGGCCTGCCGCTTGGGGTGCTGCCATAACTGCTAATTAAGCACTCATAAAAGCTACGACAAAAGGTCAATGTTATTTTCATTATCGTTCTCAACAATAAGACAATTCCATTGTTGACGACGGTATTCTGCTCAGGCCCTGACATAAGTTCGCCATGCGTTGGGTTGAAAGCATGACGTCTTCAACAATAGATGGAATCCTGAAACGGTAGGTTTACAATTCAGCACGAGGGCGACAATCCTCTCTCGGGGAAGTTATTCCTGGTGGAAACCCCACAGGGATGTCATATTTGTATAATGTCAAGGAGTGTTCTTATTCCGATAGCGTATTCTAAATTGGAGGCCTGGTGCGACTTGGGCACGTATTATTTTTTTTAATTTTTGATATCTGCTCTAGTTATTTCTTGATTCGACTTCAAAAATGAAGAAAAGTGAAGTTCTACAAAAAATATTGATCATGACTTTAACTTGCTCTAAAATCCTTTCGGTTCAATTTTTTTTATTTAATAATACAATCTCGCGTGTTTGTACTGTTGGCAATTGTTGGCAACGGGCAAATTTACAATTCGGACCTACTGAGCAAATCAACATTCTGCGTAGTTGTGACAAAAAAAGTATGTTTATACATACACGCGTTAGTGCTCCTAAGATATTTGCCAAGTTTGGATGTCAAAGACGAATTTTTTGTAACAGAAAAGAGGAAAAAACGGTCAGCCAGGCGTGGCTCAGACTGACTCTAGAAACTTAAATTTATGAGACGACGAGCAAGGGCAATGAACGAAAGTAGAAAATCGTAAACGCATTGTCCTCCCACTGCTTACGCGGGTGTGGGAAATTAATGTCTACATATTACCATGGCAACATGCTTCCCCGTAATCAGCTTGTAGATCACTCCTATACAGGCGTCACTGAGTACCTGCTCTGCTCCTTTAAGTCCTTGATGAGAGTTATCAAATAATGCTTTAGTTTTCTCTAATGGAAAAGAGATACTGTATATGGAATAGATACCTTATGTTTCTTGGAACTTTTTGGGGCAACTGCAGGAGGTTAATCCATAGCTGCACTGAACTTTTGAAAAGTATTATGGTCATTTCCACAGAGGTATCCTGCTAAAACTTGTAATACATTTATAGCGTAGAATTTTCCATTTGTGTCAACACTTAAGGAAAGTCTGTCATCATGCACGATCCTCATTTGAGTATCTCCAAAAATGGGCTGATAAAATTCCCTTTCTTGCAATAGTTTAACTTTCCATCAGGGCAGTATGCCCGCACTTCGGTTTCCTGAAGGCTGTTCTCAAGTTCCTTTTGAATGCAGAATATGTCTTCCTGTTACCCTTTCTTCACAGGATTCTGTCCCATCTTCGTAATTCATTTATGAATATTCGTAAATGAATTATGAATATTCAAAGATAGAACACATTGATGAATATTCGTAAATGAATTATGAATATTCAAAAATGTATTATGAATATTTGTGATTCATTTATGATTATTCAAAATTAATTATGAATATTCAAACATGTCTTTTTTGCCCTTTTTTACTTGCCATATTGGTCACCAAAGACCCTTAAATTCAAATAATGAGTGCTCCTCGGAAGTTGTAAAGGGGGGCAGATAACCAGCTTGCACAAGGAGTGGAAAAAAAATGAAAACATTTCTGCTATTTTTGGAAAGACCGTGGAATTCATTTCTGTCGTTTTCCTAAAAAACAGCGGGTAGATCATTTTTGGAATTCCATAAATCATTTATGGAAGTCCATGAATGCTTACTTTAGGGCACATCGGCTTGACATACACCTGCACCATCGTACACCTTCACCTTCGGGCAGATTTTCATTTATTTATGTTTGTTTGAGAAAATTGAAAATATTATTTCAGTCAACTGAATGGTGTCATAATAACATAATTCGCCAGTATTATCCAGTAGCTAGTGTTTATCCGATAGTTACCATTTCTCCGACTTTAGCATATGGTGAGGATATCGGAGTAAGAATTCGTATCCGATATTTACCTGTAACCGCCAAGTCGCCACAGTTAATTACTGTGACAGCTATACAGTCACACAGTGAGCAGTTGAGGGGAAAGCCAACTTCTAGGTTCCGTACCAAGAAACTGAGTGTGAGTAATCTGAAAATATCTATGTCTGCAGGGTCCTATCTCACAAACGTTGAATATAATGGCTTAGAAATTTAACCCCATATATCACTCTTGGAAAATGTACTAATTGGCAGTTTTGGCCAGATTTAAGAGAGGAGGGTGAGGATGGACAGTTGACATAAGCGATAAGGTGCGAAATAGACCCGGTTTGTGTCTCTATCAGGCCATCCTTTTTGTTTATTGATGTTTCTGTTATTGCTCGGAAAGGCCAAACCGGTTGCGCTTAAAGGAATAGCGCGGATATACAGTTGGTAAGGTAAGGTGCGAAAGTGTCTGACAAACATGGGGGTAGACTGTTGGGGAAGGTCACAGTGAGGAAAATGTGGGGGGTGGGGGCGGGGCGGGTTGGGTTTTCTGGGAGCAAACTGCCAAACTGCATGCAGCCGGCACAGCTTAAACAGATACTATAGCGCGTTGCTATGGCAATAAAAAGTATACACTATGTTTTTGTGGTTTTGGTAGCTGTTTCTGTGGTACCGGTTTGGTGCCATAGCAACCAACTGAGACAGGACCAAATCCCGACTCACCAACATAACATTTAGAAAACATTATTTTTGTGTCATTTTTACAGAGTTGTTAGATAAATATTTATCACTCAAACCTGCTATAATAGCCATGAAGATCCGCCACTGTGCATTGGGGGAAATTTATAGCCTCGCCAAGGGTGTTTGTTGCAAATTTTGGCCTTGGCGGTCTCAGCTTTGGAAGTGAGTTGATCTGTCAGAGCAGCCAAAAACCAAAGTCAGGCATGATTTTAAAACCATGCATTAAATTATGTATTGGAAAACTATTTGGATGTTTTTCTGCACCTGATCTACTAACACCTCATCACTTTATCTGCAGGCATCATTCTATTAGCTACCCGACTATACCTTTGCCACTACAACCAATAATATTTTGCAGAATATTTTGGTCAGATGGTGCGATGCACGTGACACACGTGATGATATCAACAATCATTATAGCATGTTGCCATGGTAACAAGGCATAATTATTTTTCAAAAATGGTTTGAACAGATGATTTTGTTTACGGTTTTCTTATATGAACCGTTGTCATGGCAACAGAGTAACCACCTCAGGGTCTAAATATTGAAATGAATAAAGAATTTGACTGTTTACGGGTTTAATTTTTAACCCTTTTAAAAAAAATGGTAGATATTGTTTTCTGGTGTTCATACAAGAAAATATTGCTTTCCAATAAACTTCAGAGACATTAAGCAGGATGTCTGCTTCTCATTCAAAATGGCTGCCAAACTCAGCAGCTGCTTAAAACTGAAATTGTCTTTTTTATATGTAAAAACAAGACATTCACTGGTAAAAGAGTCCTCTGACTGATAATACATTCTTTTCATCTGCCCAGTTGACCGGTAACTCAAGTGAAATGAACCGTGGATGTGTTGACTATCATGCCAAAATAATATTAATTCAACCCTGACAACTCATGCAACTTTCAAAATATCGTTCAACTTGGTTAAATATATCATGCAAATAAATATAATATGTATATATATATATATATATATATATATATATATAAATATATATATATATATATATATATATATATATATATATATATATATATATATATATATATATATATATATATATATATATATATTACTTGAAGGGTTGTTATCTGGAATTAATAGGTTACGGCCAAGTTGATCACAGGGCTATATATGTAAATGACTCATCCAGCTGTGTCTTAAGTGCTTGTGGACATTGCAAGCACTTGGCCATCATAACTTGCATTCATAAAGGTTATTTCAAGGGTTTGACTATGGATGGCAAAGTCACCTCAACCTGATCAATATGTTTAAAGTTCATTAGACAATGTCTAATGTCTAATGTCTAATGAACTTTAAAGGTGGGAGGTCCAGTGAGGGGCAGGTTAACCCTTCTAATGCTGAGGTCCGAATCACAAGAATGAAAAGATTTTTGAAAACAATCTAGACCCTGTGATGTTGGTATTCATTGGATATAGCTCTCACTGAGTACTCTCAGATGAGTACCATGTGCTAGGGTTTTAGTCATTTTTCAGGTTTTTAATTTAGTTTGTATTGGCAAAATTAGCCAGCAGCAGCATAAGGGTTAATTCAATGACTCAGTGTCCACCAAATGACCCTTAGATTGCCTTACTACCCATCCAGTAGGTTTTCTCATTTACCAGTGACCTTCCCTTCTAAAAGTGTACAACCTGGCACAACACCCACAACTTTTCTGAGGTCATGTTTCCATGTATCCATGTTTCCAAAAAATATACACCCTTCCTAAGTGGCATGATATATTTCTAAAAGTTGCACCATATATATATATATATATATATATATATATATATATATATATATATATATATATATATATATATATATATATATATATATATATATATATATATGTTGCAGCCCAACTTCCGATCGTAAGTTGGGCTGGATTTTGCTGGCCCATCTTAAGATGGGCTACCCAACTTCGGATGACCCAGATAATACAGTAGCCCAGCCCAACTTCCGATGGCAATGATTTTTCAATTTAGTGTTCATCTAGAAGTTTATAGCTTTGTTGGAATATTTGTTTATTGAATAAGATGTGAATTTCATGAGACAAATTACTTGCATTTTATTGTTAAATCTTTACTTAAACACTACTGAATACTTCTGATTATGCTGAAATTTGAATATAAGTTGATTACAGATTCTCTCCTCTCCTTTTGTAAAAAAGACAAGAAAAACAAAACAAAGAAATAATTATTCAAACACAACAGATTTATTTACACGTGTAATGTTTCTTATTGTGCTGGATTCCAGCACCTGTTAATTGCAATCCTTGATTGATTACATTCTTTTCTGGCTTCTAGAATGAGTTTAAAAAGTTGTATATGCCCTACAATTTTTTACCTGTCTAACAAAATATAATTTCTATTACATTATTTATAATAGATGTCTGTAAAAGTATAAACATTTCATAATTAGCCAATTAAGGTAACATGGTACATCTATATTACTTTTCTTTATCTACATTCAGGATGAAGGGCTTCTTTCTGACACATCTTAATAAAGGTCTCAATTTAAAAAGTTCAAAGACCAGTTTTCTGATATACTCATTGCTCTCCAATATTTAAAAAAAAAGGTTAAAAAAATAATTCAAACTATAAAAACATAAATATTTCTCTCTTCCCTCTTTTACTATATATTGACTACCAAAAAGATAACTTTCTCAACTGCTTCATCCAAAGTATAGAGTTGGCCAATCCAAGATCATAATGTCTAAATCTTACTAAATTTGGATCTGCCAAAATTTAATATATGTGTCGTTTAGGTACAAGTACCAATTCAATCTGCATACACCTTATCTCATATCAATTACAACTTGAACCATGTATGTTCATTTCTTACTACCTCACCTCATCTAGATACTATAAGTGCCCTGCTCTGATGAATCTTGATAAGTTTTTTGTCTATTTCTACTGTCCTGCCAGTCACATGAACCTCCTCCATTAATGCATTTACATTTATTTTGGCACACACATGATTATATAATTATGTCAAGAATTTGCAAGGGGTAATAGAATACCTAAAAATACTAATAAAAAAGCTTAAAAGACAAGAAAAAGA
This sequence comes from Maea johnstoni, assembly GCA_963942565.1. NCBI lineage: Eukaryota > Metazoa > Annelida > Polychaeta > Spionida > Magelonidae > Maea > Maea johnstoni. The sequence goes on from OZ012686.1 coordinate 15,498,413, forward strand.
TTCACTTTTCCCTTTTTGAGTCATTAGTAAAATACCATTGCTATTCCTTCATTCAAATTATAATGATTCATCATCTATAGCTTATGTAATGTATGAGCACACAACCCATAAATAATAAAGGTAGTACTGTGCAAATTATCTAATTACATTAAATTTGAATTACATTAAATCTGAAAAAGCTTAAAATTCCATATATATGACTCTTTAATTTGTTGTAAAAACATGATTATTTTATTTTGTTTTTCTGCTTACAATCAGCAATACTGTTTTGAGTAATCAGGTTATTCTAGCTACCCATTTCAATTTATTTCTTGGACTAATATTATCTTGTAATTTAAAGTGGATGCCCCATGAAAGAGTTGAAAATTCGATATTTATAAGAGTGCAAAAATTCATATGAATATTCATGAAGGGTTACATCCTGGTATCTATAATGATCGGAAGTTGGGCCAAGCCCATCTTAAGATGGGCCAGCCCAACTTCAAATGACCTACATCCTGGTATCTAGAGATCGGAAGTTGGGCCAAGCCCATCTTAAGATGGGCCAGCCCAACTTCAAATGACCTACATCCTGGTATCTAAAGATCGGAAGTTTGGCCAAGCCCATCTTAAGATGGGCTAGGGGTCATCGTAAGTTGGGCCAAGCCCATCTTAAGATGGGCTACCCAACTTCCGATCGTAAGTTGGGCCAAGCCCATCTTAAGATGGGCCAGGATCGGAAGTTGGGCTGCAACATATGTATATATATATATATATATTCATCTCCACTCTTATCACCTTACAATGGATCTTCAATACAGGCCAACTTTTCATTTTACTGATTTGTCACTGTGCCTTCCTCGAGGATTGGAGGCACAGAGAGACAAATCAGTGAAGTGAAAAGTTGGCCTGGATAGAGACACGAACCGGGTCTAGGTAAATATGTAAGTGGAGATATTAAGAGTTACAGTTTGCATTTTTGTTGGAAATATATAACACATTAACAAGTTTATGTGTGGGTTTTACGTTTAAGAGTTGAGTCATGACACCCATTTTTTGTGAGTAATTTCCTAAAATGTCAATTTCAAAGCATATGATAAAAAAAATTCAACCCAAAATAATTCCTATGACATTGTGTAAGGGTATTATGCCTTATTTCAACAAGTAAATACATATTTATGGTTGTAATCTGAGTATATTGTGGCCTCCCTTGAAAAAATAGGACACCCAAAAATTTAACAATTGACAATTTTAGGCACCCAGTTTATAAATCCTGGCTAATACTTTATGTATGATGGAATCTTTGATCTATTTCTGTTTTATTTGAATTGGAGTTCATCATTCTAGGTTGTGATAGCCAGGATGAACAAGAGTGAGCCAGGATGGTATTTGTCTACGATGGTCAAGTCAACGAAACCCCCTCCTTATGCCTGGCTGGATCCTAGTACACTCTATGCGAACCCAGAGGTGAGCATGCGATTTGGAATTCAGGGCTCGACATTGGTGCTTGCCCTGTTGCCCCGGGCAAGTAGAATTTGTAAATTATAGCTGAAGGGCAAGTGAAAACTGTATCTTGCTTGCCCCACTGGGCAAGTGTGCTGTATATATTTTGGGTTTACTTTTGAGAATGTGTGCAAGTTTTGTGGTCTGGCACCTAAGCTTGTCCTAGAAAACATGCTTTCACATGCTAGCACCATGTTTTACTTGGTTTTAAATGAAACCTAAAACATGCAATTATTTCAAGGGCAGGTGAAAGTTTGAGTGGGGCAAGTGAAAGTTGAATCTCACTTGCCCTACAGGGCACGTCGCCACAAAAGTTAATGTCGTGCCCTGGAATTTCAATAATAGTCAGTACTGGAGTACTTGGAGACTTTCTCAAATATGCCCCAGATGGAATTTAAACGGGGGCAATGGTGAGAGACAGTGAGCAGTCAGTGGCAACGCCCTAGACCACTCAGCAGGTCAGTCTCCTGCACCCAGAGGTGAGACAAAAAAATCACTCTTCTGACTGCAGTCATGCCTGCTCCAATTGGGTTAGCCTACATTTCTGACTGCAGCAAATAGATATTAAGGTTATGATTGCCAAATATGTCGATGAATTGAATTTCATTTGAAGGTTTCATAAAAAAAATATTTGATGCAAATAGAAGAATTTCTAGTTTGACAGCAAAAGTTAAGATTCTCTGAGCATGCCTGCGTTAAGGAGTCTTGTGTAAAGGCCAATGATAACAGTTTGGTGGGTAAACCACATTTATCCCATTCATACCTTTAGCACCCAAAACTGCCCGACTAATTCAGTGACATATCTCCAAGTGCTATTTTCGGAAGAAAAAAATAAGGAATATTTATCATAACACTGTTTACAACTTTCCTTCAAATATTCTGTAGTATCATTCTCAATTCCAAAGTTATTGTCAAAAGTACCATAGGTGCCGATGTAATAGAGGAACTCTTAAGCATTTCTTGGTTAAGTTTTGTGGGGTCAACTGCATAAAGTTAAGGGCTATTCCATTTGAATGTACATGGGGGGGGGGGGGGGGGGGGGTGGAACGCTCACCTATTAAAAAAATCATGGGGGGAGGGGGTCAAGATGAATAAATTGGGGGTTTACATGAAAAACAAATCATGGGGGGGGGGGTCTGAAATTATGAGCGTTCCAAAAAAATGACTCAAACCCTGGCACGCGGGTACTCATCTGAGAGAACTCAGCAAGAGCTATCCAATGAATATAACCAACATGACAGGGTTTAGATGGTTTTCAAAATTATTTGTGTCCTTTTGCTTTGGATGAAATTAGCCTCAGCATTGGTAGGGTTAAGCCCACATATATACATATGACATGGATCTGATGTATTTTGTCATGTAGGCTTTGCAGGCAGCAGTGGAGGAGCTCACTCGCCCCTTTAAGGCAGAGGATATTGACATGGTGGCTGGAATTGAAGCAATGGGATACCCTCTAGGTAATGTAATAGTATCAGTTATACCCTGTTTGAGAGTCAGGTACATCCTGCGATACACCCTCAGTATTTTCAAGTAGTTAAGGTTGTTTTCTAAAAGGCGTAAAAGCATAAGCTTAAAGCTGTTGTTGATGAAATTGACTTAACTATAAGGACCATTTAGGAGGCCCTCCAAATAAAGGTAATTCCAATTAATTGATTGACTTTGGGTTAACCCTTATGCTGCTGGTGGCTACAAAATAATGCAAAAATCATGAAAAAAACACTGAAACCCTGGCATATGGGTACTCATGTGAAAGTACTCAGTAAGAGCTTTCAAATGAGTACCAACATGACAGGCTTTGGTTGGTTTTCAGAAATATTGGCATCATTGTACTTTGGACGAAAGTAGCCTCAGCGTTGGATTAAGGGTTAAAGGCTCTATGAACTCAGCTTGAATAACACTTAGTAACTGGCATTTCAACTAGTCTGGTTTGACTTCAGTAGCAAAAATATTACTGGTCCACCACTAGTGCAGATTGTACTTATGTCATCCACCAGACATAATTAAGTACAATCTAACTTTATTCTCAATTGAGAAAAGAAAAGTAAGAAAAGTAAAATTATATGCATTGTCTCTCATATGCATGCAGGGCTAGTAGTATGATGACAAGAAACCATTTTATTCTAGGTGCAACAGTTACAACCTTAGGTTGAAAGCAACGTGTGTTCAAGTTACCCTTCACTAACACAACTAAGACCCTTAATTACCTATCTGAAAGGTACTTATGCATCTAATGCACACATGGTATGACAACATTTAATGAACATTAAATAGAGTCACATTTGAAAAATATTTTGAGAGGAATTATTTTCCTGATGCAAAGGCAGCAACTTTCAGTCAAATACTTTTCAAAATGTGACTTATTAAGATATATTCCTATGTGACACTTCAGATATGATTAGTTTAATTACCTTTTACCAGCCTGTACCCTGAAATACAATTTTTCATCCTCTATACGCTGTTTTCTACATAGTCACTGAAATAATAGTATCATGGAGCGTTTTGATTTTCCTTATTTTGTAGGAGCTGCAATTGCTTATCATTGGAAGAAGGGATTTTTTCCGCTCAGAAAAGCAGGGACACTTTGTGTAGAAACCAATTCAGTCAAGTTTTATGATTACCAGAAAACAGAGAAAGCCTTGGAGCTAAGGATAAACCCCTTCCCTGAGGGTAGGTATAGAGTGTGGGTGCTGTACCTAACGAAGAGAAGCATCAGGTGCAGATACTGGGTTGGGATGAGGGCACCCCCTCCAGCTTTTACCCTTCAGATGCTAAGGTTATTTTTGTCCAATTTACAAACCAAGTCTTGTGGGTACTCATAGGAAAGCTCTCGCTGAGTACTATCAGATGAGTACCCATTTGCCAGGGTTTCACTAATTTCCCAGCTTTTTGTCATCATTTCATGTTGACCAAGTTAGCCACCAGCAGTGTAAAGTCAAGGGATAAATATGGCTCTGTTTTAGTCAAAAAGACATTCAGTAGTTTGTTGTGTGTTATGATATAGCTTGGGTCATCTTCTCTACAAATTGACATTAAAACCAATGGTGATGAAAAGATTTCACCTTTGAACAAATCTTGTGATTCCATTATTCAAATGCTAGATGATGCTATTTTTCTATCTGCCAACTATTCTATCATCCCAACTATTCGGGGTGACCACTACTCTTAGTATCTTGTTGTATTTTCAGGCACAAGGGTTTTTATTGTTGACCAGTGGATCGAGACAGGAGGAACCATGAATGCCACTATTAAGTTAATAGAGGATGCAAAGGGTGTTGTCGCTGGTAAGTATTCCTGTAGTATGATTTTTGCTCAAAAACCAGCTATTCACAGACTCATGCCAATTTCGTTAAATTTCTTGGATTCCCCCAGTCCCTGCTTAACCCATAAATGCTCACAGCAGCCAAAACAGCCTGACAATTTTAATAAAATCTTTCAAACGAAAGCATAGTTAGGAAAATATTTGAAGGAGAAATGTTAATCAGAACATTACCTACAACTCTCCTTCAAATACTGTGCAAGATCTCTTGCAATTCAAAAGTTACTGTGAAAAGTATAATATATACCAGACGAAAATTTCGGTAGGATCTCTTAAGCATTAATGGGTTAAAGACACAGTGCTTAGTGAATCACGCAATCATGCCTTGCTTTCAAAAAGCACCAGGGCTTTTCTGAAATTTTCATGGGCAACCTTTAATCTTTTTAATCACCTGATATATCTACAGGCCAGTATAAATTTCCTCAAACTTTGATATCTGCTTAGGTGTAAACTTTCTCCAATTTTGACTGTGTCCTGGATAACGGAAAAACAGTTCTTTATCTCATTCAGCAAACAATTACTGACAGGCAATTTTCAATTCAGGTGTGACATGATAGATAGTTAAAAGTTAATATATTGTTTTCAGCACAGGTTGGAAATTATAATTATGTATAGATTTTACTTATGTAATGTCATAATTTTCTGTAGTTTATTACACTGGAATGAATTTATAGTTATAAGTAGATTTTAACAAACGTGTCTGTAGTAATCTATATGTTGGCATTGGTTTGACCTTATCAGGAGTTTTCCACAGTTTTAATACACATATGGCACTCAAGTGTCACTGTTATTATGGTAGTGGTTTGACTTCATCAGGAGTTCTCAACTGTAACTTTCTCTGCTCCATTAGAATGTTTACGGTATTCTATCTGTACTTGGCATACTGGTTTGACTTCACCAGTGCTTAATACCAATGGTGGTATCGTTTAGAATGTTTACGGTATTCTATCTGTACTTGGCATACTGGTTTGACTTCACCAGGGCTTAAACCTTCCAATGCTGAGGCTAGTACAAGGACGCAAAGATTTTTGAAAATCATCTAAACCCTGTCATGTTGGTATTCATTGGAAAGCTCTCTCATATGAGTACCCATATGCCAGGGTTTCAGTCATTTTTCAGGTTTTTTGCATAATTTTGTATTGGCCAAAGTAGCCACCAGCAGCATAAGGGTTAATACCAATGGTGGTATCGTTTCTGTGTTCTGCCTTCAGGTATTGGAGTGATCTGCTGTGAGAAGTCTGACGGGGGAAAGGCAATCAAGGAGAAGTACCAGGTGCACACCTGTGTCCCACCTCATATGCAGGACAAGTTCGATAACCGAACTTTCTTCGATTAATGGTAATTTTTGAAGAAAATTTTTTTTGAGTTATGTTTCTGTGCAATAATAATGATCAATCTTGAAATTTGACTTCTTAAAATCAATTCATATTGGTAAAATTAATTGAAAGTCGACTTTCTTTCAGGTTATTTGTTAAAACAGGGTTATTTGTTAAGCCTGACAATAGAGCCCTGCCGTATATAATCTCACACCTATGCACGTATTTCATTAACTCATCAAAAAAGATCTTTTGAATATCTTAAAAACAGGATAGTTCTGATAACTATTAAAAGGAAACTTAGTTTTTAACAATGAACATTCTGCTTCCAACCGTCTTATAAATGGTGCTTTCATGAGAAAGATTTCTTAACCCTTATGCTGCTGGTAACTTATTTGACCAATACAAAATAATGCCAAAACCTGAAAAATGAATGAAACCCTGGCAAATGGGTACTCATCTGAAAGTACTCATCGAGAGCTTTCAAATGAATACCAACATGACAGGGTTTAGATAATTCTTTAAAAATGTTGCGTCCTTTTGCTTTTGACGAAAGTAGCCTTAGCACTGGAAGGCTTAACATTATCATAGCATTCCAATAATGAATGTACTGATAAAGCTTTTTGTGTGAGATACAATGTATGGCATTGAATAAACAGGACAGATCTGCTTATTGTATTTCATTGTCAATTTCTGTTCGGTCCCTAATGATCTTGTATTGCAAGTGCTCACACATTATCATTAGTTTCATAATGTCATACACAGACAGGGTCCTCTATCCACCTAGTTCAATAATATTGAACCTTACTATATGTGCAACGATATCTTATTGTGGATGTTCTGTGTTGCACATGTAAAGTTCAATGCGATCCTCTAATTTTATGTTAGCAGCGGTGGTTTAGCATAAAACCCATAAACAGAACCAATGCTAGGCTTCTTGGTCCTGAAAGTGTCATTAATTACCATATTATATGTCTTCTTCCAACAAATATTCTGGATATTTCGCAATAGAAACAAAACATACTATTCAGGTTAATAATATACTTGACACTTGTTGCATTTCCGGTAATCCAAATTTCCGTTCTGTAAATAACTCTGACGTTTACAAAATCAATATGGCAGACAAATACAACTTTTCCAAGTCCATCGCCGGCTGGAGATGAAAAGAGTCTGATATAGTCCTATGTACACGGCACTGACTTTAAATTATGATGGCAATACATAGAGCTGGGTAGCCGTTGGTGATTGAAAAGTTGTGTATGTTTGTATGTGCCCAGATTATAGCAAAATGCTTCCTTTAAAGTTTTGGCGGGAGAGTGCTAACATGATTTTTAAGACTTATCACTAAACCCTACCGTCAGTAGGATGAAAACAGAAACGGGAAAATAGGTAGGGTTTATGTCTGAACTACTATCCATCCAGTGGAAGACCCGAGGCTGGCTACAGTGGTTGTATGAGGTGATCTACTATAAGTGGTGCTTGGGTAGTTATGCAGCCAAGGTGTGCGGTGACAAACTGTCACTTGGGGAATGAAATAACTTCCAAAGCAGATACTCTCCCAAAAACAAAGGAATGTTGCAATACATGTATTTAAACAATGAACATTCTGCTTTCAACCGTTTTATAAATGGTGCTTTCATGAGAAAGATTTCTTAACCCTTCCAATGCTGAACAAGATATTAAAATGTGTTAACCCTTCATTGCATGTTAATAAAAAATGTTCTAGAAAAAAGTGTAATGCTTTTTATGCCTTGTCAGTTCAGGGATATCTAAATAACTAAAACTCTTAGCTAATAACACAACATTCCAATAAATAAGAAGAGGAAAAAGTTGTTTCATTGATTTTATTAGCAGCTCACATCCAGACGACTATTTACATAAGCATAACACGATAATCAGAACCACATTCAATTTGCCTGCCATTTGTACACCACAGATATACATTAAAGATTCTACCAACCATTCATACACGGTTACATAAAGCAATCCAACCATGCCCATTGCCCACCGCTACACAACAGTGGTCTGAAACATAACCCTTCCAATGCTGAGGCTTCTTTCGTCCAAAGCACAAGAACGCAAAGATTCTTGAAAACCATCTAAACCCTGTCATATTGGTATTCATTTGAAGGCTCTCGCTGAGTTCTCTCAGATGAGTACCCATTTGCCAGGGTTTCAGTCATTTGTCAGGATTTTGGCATTAGTTTGTAATGGCCCAATTAGCCACCAGCAGCATAAGGGTTAAGAAAGTTAAATCTTGCAAAATCAATTCAGTGCAAAGATAATCAACGCGTTTGTGTATTTCAAATAAAGAGGCAATTTTCCTTCTTGAAAATATGGTCTTCCGTGTGATTTATTTAACAGAGTAGGTTAATGGCCAGATATCAAGACAAGTACAGTAAGTGGAATGCTCATTGCATACAAATACTGCTCAATCAAAACATGCACTATAGCATTAAACTTCAGGGTTACCTGTATATGATAATTTTGACCTTCGATTTTAACATGCATATGTATATATATATATATATGTATATATACATATATATATACATATATATATATATGTATATATATATGTATATATATATACATATATGTATATATACGTATACATTTATATATATATACATATATATATATATATACATATATATACATACATATATATATATATATATACATATACAATTCCTTTCTGCCAATTTCGAAGCTTGCTAGGCAAACTTCCAGGATAGAAAATCAAAAATTTATTTACAAAATGTTGGGACATTTTGTAACACTCTTAAGATTTCAGACTCACCAAATATATTGAAAACAAATAAAACCTAACTGTATGCTTTACCCAAATTTCGCAAATGGTCCTCACTGGGCTGGTACCAAAATTTGGACCACTCCCACTGCTTGCCACAAAACAATGCAGACGTATAACTAATGGTACCATTTCAAGTACAGAAAGAGGACATGTTCATTTTCAAGCAAGGTCTTAGCCAGGATTTTGAAAGTGGGTGCCCAAAATGGGGCATCACAAAAATTTTGGATTTCAATATTCAAAGGGAGACCTCAATACATTCACAATTTAACCATCAGCATTTATGTATTTGTTTCTCTTTGAATAATGTCCTTGCATCTACATTAAAGTAAACCCTTCTAATGCTGAGTCTATACTGTCATCCAAAGCACAAGAACGCAAAATCTTTGAAAACCATCTAAACCCTGTCATGTTGGTATCCATTGGGTAGCTCTCACCGAGTACTCTCAGATGAGTACCCATTTGACAGCGTTTCTATCATTTTACAGTTTTTTTGCATCATTTTGTATTGGCCAAAATAGGCACCAGCAGCATAAGGGTTAAAAAAATAACTTGTAGGAAATTTACATTTTTAGGAACTGCTGACTGAAATATTTGGGTGAACTGAACTGTCATTTTCAAGGTTTAGGGTGTCCAAATGACACCCAAAGTCCTTGCTAGCAAAGGCCCTGCATTTTACTATACCTACATGATTTTGGTTTGTGCCAAACAACATTTAGCATTGGTAGAGGTACCGGGATATCCACTATTGTACTCTTATACCCAAACCTAATAAGGGATATCGCTTGCAGTCCTTATCTACATCCTTATAAGGGTAGATTGGTGCGAAGTATGTACATTTATAGCATGGATGTGCACAAAATCAAGAGGCACGTCAAAAGCCCCAACATAAAGTATACCCAGTGCAATATGTACAGGTGTTTATCCAACTTCTGAAAGATGCTGTGCTTCTGTGTATTTATGTTTATATAAAAATAAAGCTACACTGATAGGATACCTTCCTCACACGGTGAATGATATCAAAGGAATTCCTATGTTTTCCCTCAAAAATAGATACCTTTTGGAAAACTCTGCTCATCCTAAATTTCTGAGAATAGATACATACTTCAGATAGATGGGTAACAGAGAAGTCTTCATATTGTAAATATCAGTATTGATTTTAAATGATAGATATAGGAAGATTATTTTAAAAGGTTGAAATAATTGGAGAATATCAAAGCCAACTAATATACAATGACTTTACCTTGGAAATGTAGCTTTCTCCATTTATGGATTTCTAACCATTTGATGGTGAAATACCAATCCTTTTATGAACATTATATCGTGAAATCAACGAGCAATAAAATTAGATAAACCATCCAGAGATCAAAACCTCACATGGAATTGTTCTTTAATTAATAGGTTGACGATAAACGATAGTTTTCCCTTTATATTGACATAACTGAATAATTGATAGGAATTGCAAAACACTTATCTAGGAAATTACCGAGGTAAAACAATTTGAATGTATTCACAAGTTTCATCATTTAATATGATGAAATATATACAAATGAATATCTATATCTGAAATGTATGAAAGATCAATATTGCAGATGAAAGGACTAGCAACACATTCAATAACATAATCAATTTCACCACATTAAAGCAATTCCCTTTTCAAGCAATAAAAATTGTACATCACATTGATTAATAGGGAAGGAGAGAGACACACTATTAATTGTTCACTGAACTCTATAATATGAATATATGACATATTCTTTTTATACAAATGCCATTTCTAGAAACTAGAACCAAAATTGTCACCCACTTAAATAAAATTTTAAAAAACTTTGAAAATGAATTGAAGGTTAAACTATGTATATCCTGGTGGAATATATTGATATTGAAAATATCTCCATTGTAGTACCTTCTACAGCTGTGATACTTTCTATATGATTTCATTATTGGCAGCTTTATGCAGAATTATGTATGTTCTGCACATTGCAAAAACATCTTGGATAAATAATGGAAGATAATGGAAATGCAAATGTTCACTCTGTTCTTTTGAATTGCATTCACTTTCAAAACCATCAATTAACCTTTCATATAACTACCTACTCCCAATCCTTGCCACTGACTGCTCAGTTTCTTGCGCCACTGCCTAGTTCAAATCCTCACCAGGATTTGTGAGAAAGTTGCCAGTGACTTGGGGTTAGGCATTAGTTTCGCCGGGTACGCTGGTTTCCTCCACCACTTATAACTAGCTGATGACCAGCCTATAGCCCATACTTGGCAGAAAAGTGATGATAATCAAAATTCAAAGTTCCAATGAGTGTCTTGGAAAAGTGACTTTGGTATAGACATCATGTAAATAACATTTAATTCACAATAGGAGTACATTTGCTGTTTCCTTTTTTTCGAGAAATATTCCCCTGTCAAATCTTGCTAATAATTACCAATATTTCACTTTATGTTATAACAATCCCTGGGTAGACTGAGCAGGACTAAGGAGTAAATTCAATACCATGCCATACACATAACTTCAAAAAAAAAGTTTCTTCGCTTTAATTACATTTATGTAGCAAAGATGCAAACTGTGTGTCACTTGCGGTAAAACAGAAACAAGTGAGATCGATCACCTATGAATTTGGACCACCATTATAATATCTTCTAAAACAATTACATAACCAAATTCCATAAAAGGCAGAAATCTGTAATTAAGAGAAAAGGGTTGTTTATATTAGGTTCTTAGAAGAAATATTTGTCAGGACATAAGTCTTTTCACTATTCAATGAACATTAAAGAGGGCTTTGATCCTGTAGAGTACACTAACCATGGGAAGGTTCATCACTCTCTAACTATGCAGAATTTTAAGAAGACTAGCATGCTTCTTAGTTAGAAATCTAAATTCCATAGGTCTCATTGAAAAATGAATAGTTAAACCATTATAATTTAAGATATGAAACTAAAAATTTGCGCAGATAACCGTGTCTTTCAGTATTCATGCAGGTGCATGTGCATGAAGGATATAATCTAGTAGCATCTTTAAAGAGTTTGCATACATTTGTATTTACTAAGATTAATACAAATAAATACTACGATTTTTAAGTATTGAACTACTATTGGTTGACTGTTTTCTTGTGATTTCTTAGCTTCCATTCACTCTCAGGGCTAATCTTACCAAAACAAGCAAACACAAAAATATGGCGTCATCAAAGTAGCATCTGAGTACAACCCCTGAAATATGAGTGTTGCTATTCACACTGACCCTTAACAAAATAAATAGAAATAGAGATAATGGTAGCAGTCCCCACAAAGATCCCTCGGTGATGTTCATAGCTCATTTCAGCCCTAACTGTGGCAAATACTTGACTTTAAACTTAAGAACAGAATCACACCTAATGAACCAAACATCTTATTTTCCAATATGTACATCCTTTGTGGTGCCTTTTTCTCCTTCTCTTGGCTCAAAGTCTTTTTCCGCTACATGGAATTACAATCACTCCATCTTGGACATCTCAAACTTGGTGGTCATGATCTCTTCATCAGAATCCAGTAGACTGGGGAGGGCCCTGAAATAAAGCAATTAAAAGGAGTGAAGTTCATTGTCAAAGCTACTACTAGTAATGCCTAGCCAGCTGTTAAGGATAACTGGTGTAAAACCACCAATTAATCCTAAATCAGTAGAAACTTTCCAAGATACCTCAGGTAACCCTGCGCAGAGGTGAGACATGGCTAAGGAGATCAAAGTGAGGGTAAAATGGTCGTAATTACTGTAGAATGGCTAATTTTTCCGTGAGTTAAAATTTCCCGTTTTTTCCCCGAGTGCTTTCAAATGGGAATAAACAACACAGGAAAAAACAATACAGTGCATGTCCGGACTTAATAAACACGGAGAAGTCCTTGTCCTTACCCATTAATATTACTCTTTGGTATACTATGATTAAAAATCTACATAAAACGGGAAAATTAGAAACGGAAAAAAACATATGTCCTCTCTTCGGAAATAATAGAAACGGAAACGCCCAAAACAGAAAAATTAGGGAAAATTGTTACACGGAAAAATTAGCCATTCTACAGTTAGTAGAAACATTGATTTCAGTTTTACTATGCAAGTATGACTGATGCATCTTTCTTCACACTGACATAAGTGATAAGAAAATATAGAGTACTTATATCATGTCTATATGATTAGAAAATTAGGCCAAGTTTCTCACAATGACTCCATCTTAGACATCTGAATACATGAGTCCACTTGCCTGCGCATGTCCAAACCTAGTTATTGTTTCCTTACCTTAAGTCCCCCTAAATTGATGTAAATTTTGAAAATCAATTGAGACTGATTAGTCTCATAAAGGCAGAGGCAGAATAACATAACAGTGTATTACAGGCAAATTTGCCTACCCCAGACCACTGTACGCCAGACTTTTGGCTATGACGTTGATATGCTTGGTCCCAGTCCCATGCATATCAAGTATGTGTATTGGACCATGCGTAGGCCAGATTCCTTTTGCCAGAACTCGGTTAACGCGGACGAATATCATGGCACACACGATGCTATTTAAGATATAATAATTAGAATCATGTATGCCGGACAAACACATGTCTAGCAGTCCTCTTATTCCGATTGACATGAGCAAATGTGCTGAGTTACACTTGGCCAGAGAGGACTCAGTTTACACTGTTTCGGCTTTCTCAGCTACTCTGGCAAATGGCATACTCTTTAGCTGTTTTGACTTTTATATCTGTCAAATGAGGTCCCCAATGCAGTAACATACAAACACGCACATTACGAAATAAGTCAGTCATATGCATATGACAGACTTCACATATGACGGACCAATTTCGCTGGTCCCATTGAGTCCGTCATATGCAAGTTTGCCTGTATTTTCTTCTGCCATAGTTAGATGCAGTCACTTACGTGTCAGCCACAGATGAGGGGATATTGTCCTCAATCCACTTCAGATCATCTTCCTGAAATTAAAGGAGACAATTTTCGTAAGTAAATGAACCAAATGATGCACTTGGTCACACTTCTCAGTTCATTACTCAAAAATAAACTGCAGTTCCATTTGACGCAATAGTCCATTTCCTTTAATACTGATGGCTTGGAAGTCACTTACTTATGTGCATTATAACAAAATAATTCAATTTGTCTAAGAACCACTTCTCTCTCCTTCAATCAATAAAAAGGTCCCAGTTTCCTTTCATAACGATAAGTCTATTTCTTCTCATGTTAAAGATTTCAGATTTTTCAGGTATTCCTCTCTATATAATCTATAAATATACCATCAGAAAATCAAGCAATCAAGAGAAATCACGAAGCAGCAGAGACTCACGGCTTTCTGTTTGGCATCCTTGACCTTGGGTGATCCATTGGACTGACCTTTGACCCCTCTCATCTTCATACCCTCTGAAAAGGACCAGGAATGTACATAGAAGTGTGGGACAATAATGGTGGCCTCCGAGGCCCGAGTGGTAGGGTTGACTGATTGGCAGATTGCAGAGAAATAGCATCCAGTGACCCAGGTACAATTTCCAACTAAATCAATAACATATAAAGTCTTCATTGGGACAAAAATACCTTGGGACATCAGGTGATGACTGCACATCTAATCATTAGACAGTAGACTTTGATGATTTGAGTACTGGGCTAGTATAACGCTGTGGCAGACCTGGTGATCTTACCTCATTATTTTTTTTGTTAGATACTGTGTCAGTCAAATGATAGTACTAAAATATCCATACAGCTGCACTTCAGTCAAGCCATTTTTATCCCAATAATACTCACAGTGGCCAAAAGCAGCATGGCAACCTAAGTGAAATCTTTCGAACTAGAGAATATTCATGGAAATACTTGAAGAAAAAATGCTCTTCAGAAATTTCCTAGAACTATCCTTCAAATATTTTGTTGAAATATCCTTCAAGTATTTTGTAATATCGTTCTTACACTTTAATCATTGTAAAAATATCATAGGTACAGACAACAGTTTTAAAAGGAAGTCATTAGCATTAATGGGTTTTAAACTAGTATCTAAGTTACAAACATCTTGATAGGTTATCATCATCAACATCCCATGTGGGATGTCTTCTAACAATAGGGGATACATGTATTACTGTATTACAGGCTTTAAACCTCACTGAGAAATAATTTTTATTATCATTACCTACAATTTATATGCAAGGTAATTTGGCACAAATCCTGTTATTAAACCTACCAAAGGCATCATTTATCATAGGTTCCTCTTCTTCATCATCAGCAGCATCCAACAAGGGTGAAAAAGCATACCTGTAAAAATAAATTGAAAATTCTTATGATCTACTTTGGCATATTTACAAACATCATTTGATTTTGATAAAGGGAAGTTTATTGCATATTTAGTATCACCTTCTAAAGTATATTCCTATCTGCTTATTTCAGAGTTGAAAAGCAAGGGAAAATCACCTTGAAATCTTTTACATAACAATACAGTGTTAATATTTCCTCCGAGATACAATAGATAAGCGATATTTTCAACTGTTCTTCCTGCTTCAAATGCACTGTCAACTTCAAGAAGTTCACTAATGAATGGTGAACTGCCTTCATGCAGGTGTCCAGCCAGCAGGAAAATCAAATTAAATACCAATAAGTACATGTAGTTCAGGTATAACATATTTCAAATGATACAGTAACTTTTCTCCATTTTATCTCAGAACTTGGTACTGAGTACCAGTAGCAACCTTTCATGGAAGTCGCTTACAGCGCATTTGAAGGAGAGTTGCTGGTAGCATTCTGACTAACATTTGTCCTTCAAATATCTTCCAAAAATGCTTTTTCCTGAAAGATTTCAATAAAGTTATCAGGCGGCTTTAAGCACTATGAGTGGTAATGAGCCTTAACCCTTCTGCTGCTGGTGGCTGATTTGGTCAATACAAAATGATGCAAAAAATCTAAAAAATGACCGAAACCCTAGCAAATGGGTACTCATATGAGAATGCTCAGCGAGAGCTTTCCAATGAATACCAAGATGATAGGGTTAAGATGATTTTCAAAGATTTTTGAGTTCTTGTGCCTTAGACAAAAGTAGTTTCAGCATTTAAAGGGTTAAGGCACCCCTTGAGCTGAGCCTACACATTGCATGCCGAGCCATACTTGCCTCTGATTATTATTGGTGGGTCGCCATAAGATCATGATAACAAGAAGAATGACAGAGAAAAGCAGATGCCAGTATGCATCATCCACCCACAACTCTTTCCAGTCCTGCAATACAAAAAACATTGCACAATTAACACCACTTTGACAAGTTTAACAATTCAATGTACTTGTACTAAATCAAGATATTGTGCTGTGATATCAAGTGTCCAGATGATGATTTCCTTGACGCCAAGCTGGACTTTATATCAAGACTAGTTGATTATTGTTTTAGAAACTTGAATGTTGAGAGTTGAGCATCAGCAATGAAGTGTAATAGTATCTTAACCCATCTACACTTAGAGCGGCCAAAACAGGCCCGACGATTTGGGAAATATATTATTTACGAAAGCATTTTTTGGAAAAAAATTCAAGGAGAAATCTTTTTCAGAATCCACACAACTACTCTTGTTCAAATATTTCGTGAACTTTCCCTTAATTCCAAAGTTATCTTCAAAAGTATGAGAGTAGCAGAAGATGCTTTCTGAAGCCCTCTCCTATGAATAGAATCTACAGAATAGTAATATGAGAACAACAAAAGCAAGAGCATAGAAAGGCTACTTACAGTTAGACATGTAACCAACTTGTGTTGTTTAATTGACCATATCATAAAGGCCACCGATGCTGCAATAGTAAAGAAAAAAGTAAAAAAGTAGTAAAGAGATTTAAAGTCAATAAAGCAAACCCTAGCAGCATATTTATGCAGATAAGTTCTAGAATCAGTTGCATTTTAATTAATAATGGTCCGTTTATTACATTATGGCTGTTTTGAAAGTCATTGTTTTTGTATATGGATAGTGCCACTGAAGACACTCTAAATAGTGAAATTTTGAGGAAATGAAAATATGCTGTCTTGTTCACTTTTACAGCTGATAGGAAGACTGTATTATGACCCAGGAGATCCAGACTTTTTTTAAAGCCAAAATAACAATACTTTAAAAATAAAGAAATTACTAGATGTGTTTTAGGATAACAAGTACTTTGGTATCAGGAGTCAAATCCTTGGAAATATGTAGAGGTTTCTTTATGAATCTAAATATGTTTACCTTAATTCAAATTTCATCATGTCTTACCCTTGACAACCACTTAATTAATTATTGAGAAATCATTATTCATCAAATGTTTCCCTGAATTCATGAGTATGAAAACTCTTAGAGTTTTTGCCCAAAGGTATCTTAGCAATTGTAAATCATCTACCAAAGAGAATGTCAAGCAGGGTTTGACTTTCCCAGGGGCATATGCCCCTAGATTTTGCTGTGGGCCACTAGATTTTTCAGGCTAGGGGCCCAAAATAGTATGTATTATAACCAGAAATCTTTGTAAAGTTTTTGACCACTTTTTTTATCAAAAGACCTTTTCGGGCCCCTAGACTGAAAACTAAGTGTCAGACCCTGTCAAGTGAACTCACCTAAGACTGCAAATATTAAAGTATTAGTGAAATGTTTGTAGAGAGACAGCTTGACAAGGTTTCGTCTGAGGCGCAGTGTCCTTGTGGTCTGGACGAGGCTGGTGAACACATACACAACGTCAAGGAAAATAACAACTTCTACAGCTAGTAGGAGTCAAACATAGTGCTCAACCCAACTAAACATGAGTATGAATCATATGTTGATGGAGATAGAAAGTGTGTCATTCATCAAAGTTATATATCATCAAATATGGTTGCCTACAGGACATGGTAAATCAGAGTGAAAATGACAAAAGAGAACTAAAAGAGTATGGGCGGGATAACAAAGTTGTATAAATAATAGAGTTACACAAACTTGAATGTATCCTTAAACATTCATTTTTCACTGATTTTAGGGCAGGGTGATAAGAATTATATTTTGCCTGATTACAAGTTAATTAGGGGACTCTTCTTCTTCAATTACAACACCAAATAAAATGACATCAGAAGTTAGGGAATATGACTTGAGTATGCAAGTATGATGTTCGCGATTAGCATCCGATACCGGTTTCATCACTCCTCAGAGCCTTTTAAAATTAAACTACAGGTGGATATAAATGGTTTGAATACAGGCAGTTCATTTCTAAACAGAAACGTGCCTTTAAACTTAAATGAGAGAAAATTGGTATTTTATCAAGAAAATGTATAGGTAGTGTATGCAGGGGATTTACTGACTTCTGAACCACCCTCTTTATCTGCATTTGGTGTCTAAAAAAATAGCATGTGCATCTCATATTTCATCAGTTGTAAAGGATATCCACCAACAGATACCAGCATCTAGCACAGCCAGCGGGATACTGGCCAGCAACGCTTGTCTGGACGGGTCAGTCTTTGGCTGCAAACACAATAAGAGAAATGCATGAAAACATTTATAAGCAAATGAAATACAGGTCACATATTGAGATCAGTAATAAACATTCTAAATGGATTTTGCTTAAAAGAGCTGCTTCCTGCAATCCACATTATAATAAACTTGTACATGTAAAATTGAATAGCACACCATTTTGAGTAAGTCGAAAATGTGCTTTCTATTGTTACAACATAATCTATTATGTTGTACTAACCCTGCCTTCACACTAACTTTATCTGCACACAGTATGTATTTTCTTACTCATGAAAGATACAAGAGCCAGTCTGAATAGGTCACTCTTCTTACCAGAATCCTGACAAACAATTTCTGTTGAATAACCTCTTAGCTTGCTCATACAGTTTCTTAAAACATCTATTGACTACTTCAACTGAACTGGAATATTATCAAAAATTGAGTAATCAGGCCTATGTAAAAAGTAACGAGGAGAGGGTGAAAAGGGAATGAGAACTTGGAAAAATATCTTTAAGATGCCCCATTTCAGTTTGTCTAATTTTTCAAGTACTTGCAAAATAAAACTCTTCGAAGTATAGATCAACCTCTGATCTAATATCACTTATACAAAACAAGAAGCCACAGAGGTTTAAATTTGAGGTTAAATACTAATCCTGATTAAGACTTTTTAAACACAATACAAAATTCCACCTTAAATCAAACGCTACCACCACAATAGTTTAAAAGTTCAAGGATACACAAAAAATACGCAAATTATAACTTTCAAAAAGGATAGATATAGGTGGACTAACACAGTACAAATTTAAGGTGCATTATAGTAAATGTTATGTTTATCAATATCACTTAATATTAATACACATCGTCATGGTATGATATTCAAGTTTTGTTAAATCAGTGCAAGTGTGAGGAAAGTTGCCAGATTCCATCGAGACAGACTGACATTGTATAAATATCATTTATCATGTCTCTGTTCTTAACCCTTCCAATGCTGAGACTACTTTTGTCTAAGGCACAAAAACTCAAAATATCTTCAAAATCATCTGAACCCTGTCATGTTGGTATTCATACGAAAGCTCTCGCTGAGCTCTCTCAGATGAGTAACCATTTGCCAGGGTATTAGTCATTTTTCAGGTTTTTCGCATCATTTTGTAATGGATAAAATTAGCCACCAGCAGCATAAGGGTTAAGGGTAAATAAGTATATCAAGATGAAACATCTTGTATAGCTAAAAAGTAAAATGCACCCATAGAAAAAATGAAAACTGACAATAAGTATCCAACACTCGCTACAAAGTAATATAAGAAAATAGGGATTCAAACCTGACCTAAGTGCAATAAGAATAACAATCACAAAGGTCACAGAATGTGATTGTGAGGAAGAAAAGGAGAGATAAAATAAATAAAATTATAATAAGTGAAATAAGAATATTTTGAAAAATACTTCACCAAAGAATCCTATCCATGCAGACAAAGGTCAAAAGAACACAACAGTGTTGGTCAGAGAACAATTCATTCAAAGCTCAGACTTACACTCTACAAACCTCATCATGAACAGTGATCTTAATGTGGTGAAAAATATCATGGAAGGTAGCTAGGAATTGACAGCTTTAAAATGTTCATGATACATAATATTATCAATATTTCCTTACTAATACAGTATCTAAGCAGTATTTTAATGATACTGCTCGTTTTCCTGTGAACCTTTTTGTAAAAATTTAGCACTGACACAACATTTGCTATTAAATAGGGAAAAGCCCTTTTGTGGAGAAATCCAGGCTGCAGAGAATGCAAGGACTGAGATTCTATGACAAGTACCCCACTCTCAAATCTAATCGAAGGAAAAGTACCTAAGGCTCAAAGTACCTTTGTAAATGCAAATGCACTATATTTTCCATTAGTTCATCACAAGAAATATATTGTAGTTGTGTCAAGGAATAAGAAAAAGAGACTTAGTTGGAGTACATCAGAGAAGAATTTAAGGACAGGACACCCAATAGTATAGACAAGGGAATTGTCAAACATCTGATAGAGAAATTTCTTTGGAGAGTCCAAACCAGGATTTAGAAATTGGGTGCCCAAAATTGGCAACTGTAAAATTTTTGGCTATTTTATTTTTCAAGGGAGACCATAATATATTAAGATAACCTCCTGTATTTACTTGATTAATGAAATAAGGTATAATATCATTATGCAATGTTATATATATGAATTACACTGAGTTAAAAACATTAAATCTAAACATGAAACTGACAATTTTTAGAAATTCCTCACAGAAAAATTGGTGATACTGTAAATTCTCGGAAATTTAGGACACTTTTTATAAGTTACGATTTTTGCTGGTTGCTGTCTGTGGGCAAGGTTCTCAGATAATATCAACTGTGACTGCCCGAGATTGGAGAATAGCAATTGCTCTCGGCATTGGCCGTTTGAAAAGAAACAAGCACGAGGTGCCACAATAAAATGGAAATAATCCCCTATTGATAGAGGGTAGGACTGTCATTGACATCCATTTTTTTTTCGATTCGATCATTGACATTTTATTTTTCGATTCCGATTATTTCGATTGGATTTTGAAGAACTGCACTAATGGAATATTTTCACATGTTCCACGCTATTTTTGTTGTGGCTAGGATTCTAAGATTCTCAAAATGCAAAGACGATGAAGGTTTTCTCAACACTTTTTGATTGAATACTTGAGTTTCTCTTCAAAATTCTCATTAGCGTTGGCTAAAAATGGCGTAAAAGGCTGAAAAAATGTGTTTCGATTAATTGACATAACAATTGACATAATATTTTTTTCGATTAATTGGAAAAATTATTTTGATCGATCAATACTTGTCATATCAATGACAGTCCTAATGGAGGGCTGCTTCTGGCTGCTGTGAGTGGGATTTACAACAATGGACTGCAGCTGAATGGATTTGATCAGTTCAATTCTGAATGTGGCGAGCGATCGATGGGTGCTGCTATGTTAGGTAACTTCTATTAATTTAGGAAGTTATCCAACAAGTTAGGCGAAATAACTTGAGAATAGGTGAAACAAATATCTCATCTATTCTCAAATGTCTTTCTTTGTCAGATTGACATAGAAAAACATGATTATTATTCTTTAAAAAACAAGTGAAGTTGAGAAAAACAATGTTTTGTGGAGTTGAGAACGGCCAGGAACCAGCCGGTTGCCATTTTCTTTTCAACCATTGGTTTGGGACTCAAACCATCAAACAACATTCCTGAGAATTTACGGTATGCGATTTTTGAGGGTTTGATTGTCCAGATGATGCCTAATATAAACACCCTGTTAGCTAAGATCTTATCGCTTAGTTTCTACATGTTTTAGCGTTAGGAAATATGGACCTACCCTGAGAACCCTGAGGCAGCCTTCAATGGAGCCCAGGATGAAGTACAGGGCTAAACACCCTGTTAGCTTAGATCTTATCTCTTAGTTTCTACATGTTTTAGCGTTAGGAAATATGGACCTACCCTGAGGACCCTGAGGCAGCCTTCAATGGAGCCCAGGATGAAGTAGAGGGCGCCGACACCCAGCACTCGGTGAAGCATAGGACCAAGACGAGGCCTGCAAAATAGAGCACACAAATTTACAATATATAGACACAGTAAAGCTACCATGAATACCACAAATACAACATCATTCTCATGTGCAAAATGAGATCAGGTAAGGGTTTCCATTGGCAGGTCCAGTTGAGTAAAAAACTTAAGGTACTTGAAGAGCATGGCGCCACTTAGGGTTGCATACCGGTACTCGGGTACCGATAGGAACCGAGACTCATTTCAAAAAGAACCGGTATTTTACCGTTTCGTTGAGAACCGGTACTAAAAGGCACCGTTTCGTTTTTTAGTACCGCTTCGTTTTTCTAGATGAATCAATTTGTTACGGCCAATCCGATGCGGCAATGACGCAATGTGTGCTGCTTCCCGCCGAAAGAGTTATAGACACGCTGTCTGGAATAGCATTCGGCGGGAAACACGATACGATGTAACATCCCATGCACGTTCGCAGTGCGTGGTGGCGATCATTTGCTTCGGCTAACTTCGTCAATGTCCGTCTCAATCGTTGGTTCTGTTCCTCAATTCTACTATTGATTGTTGTCGTAGAATTGAACCACACTTGTTAGCAACACAAACGTCGTAAAAAAGCCGATAAGGCCTGGGAGATCAGAGGCACCGTTTCGCTGTTAATGATACCGGTACCACTGATACCGTTTCGCCAGTACCGGTACCGGTATCGTACCGTTTCGTGTTAACGGTATGCAACCCTAGCGCCACTGGTCTTTTTAAAATCGGCTACAGATGGCTACAGACGCCCCACTTTCGAGCAAGGGCTCATTGTATTTTTTTCAATCTTTACCACATTCATGCCTGTGAGCACAAACATGACCTGTTTATTTTAGCTGTATCCTTTTGATCAGAGCAAGTTTAAAAATATCCAAAAGTGCCACATTGTGATCCATGGAAAAAAGGGAGGAGTGGAAATAAAATGCTACAGTGGTAACTGTTATGGAGGGACATCATAGACATTATCCCTAGCAGTAAAAAATATATAATTAACTTTACAACAGTATCAACCAATAATAAATACTCACTTTACAATTCCAAAGCCCAGGCTAACAATAACCACCAGCATCCTGGCCAGAGTTCTCTTTAGGCAAGATACCAACTCAGCAAACACAACTGCACCTCGGACTGAAGAAGAAAAGAGTAATCTTTAATGAGCTGCTGTGTGGTCAATATGATAACTGCCAGTGGTTTATTTGGTTTGTGTCAAGGACAACTTACCCTTATGCTGCTGGTAACTAATGTGGCCTATACAGAAAGATGTAAAAAAACGGAAAATGACTGAAACCCTGGCAAATAGGTACTCATATGATAGTACTCAGCGAGGGCTTTCAAACGAATACCAACATGACATGGTTAGATAATTGCCAAATATTTTTACGATATTGTGCCTAGGACAAAAAGTATACTCAGCATTACAAGGGCTAATACATGACACTTATTGAAGTTTCAATCATCAAACAAAATAAGATGCAGGAAATCTTCACTAACAGGTGAAAGATTGTGTATATGTCACTACAGAAAATTCTTGAGCTAATTTCATGTATAATTTGTCTCTATTATTCTGTATTATTTTGGGATCCTTCATACAGGTTTGAATAAGCAAGCATGCCAACTCAGAGGTGTTGACAGCATGATGCAATCTCCCTCTGGATAATTGTCACATGGGAGCAGGGGCTTAGCCGCCTATGCGTCCAGCGTGTCATTTGGACACTGTTTTGACAATTTGGACACCCAAAAGTTTATGTCAGAATTTGCTGATGATGACTTTTCTTAGAAGATAGAAGCTGTAGTGTCGCCTATATAAGACACACAAAGCAGTTACTGGCCTAAAAAGCAAAATCTTTAAATATATAGGGTTTATGTTATTAGTAGTATGTAGTTTGTACCACACTTTGGACACGCAAAAGTCAATGAAACCTCCATTTGGACACCCTGTTTCTAAATATTGGCTGAGACCCTGCATGGGAGGCTCCATCGTTGGTAGTCGACAATACTTCCTCACAGGACAGAGCAATGCTGGCAACACCAAATGGTGCATTATTGAGTAATGGAGAAATACAATTCAAGGTTATCAAATAATCGGTCAATGCATTAAACGAGACAAGTTACCTGATTTTCCTGTAGTGTTGATGCTCTCATATTCACCAAAAAATACAGCCTTTTCCAGCATTCCTGAAAACAAACATAGATACACATATCAAACATTTTTCCAAGATCAATTATATAAATTTCAACACAATTAAAATTAATAATTCATATTGATTGTCCTTAGAATAAACGTGAATGTACCAACTAAGAAGTTTATCTATGTGGAGTCTTGATCCAAACAGATACTGAAGTATAAAGTCAACTGACTTATTGTACAGCTATTACCAATACCTTAACTATATCACGAATAGTATCAGTGAGCTTGTTTTATTTAATACACAACATGGTATATAACTTCTCCAATAAATAACCAGACAAAGAGTTAAAAATTTAAAATCATTATATATAATCAGGGCTCGAAATTAGGGGGTGCCCAGAGTCGAGGGCTCCCTTGAATTCTCCTGTGGCTCCCTCAAATTTCTGCAGGGAGCCCAAAGATGTACTGGTTTCTATGCACATCATCTCTGGGTAGCTTTAGAAGATTTAATTGGGCTCCCTGGAAAAAATCTTAATTTCGAGCCCTGATAATGTATATATAAAATCAGTCATGCCCCAGGTTCTTACCTAACAGTACTACACCACCAATCCAGAACTGTATTCTTAGGAGGTCTCTCCAATTACAGAAGGTCAGAACG
Source organism: Maea johnstoni (assembly GCA_963942565.1). Classification (NCBI taxonomy): domain Eukaryota; kingdom Metazoa; phylum Annelida; class Polychaeta; order Spionida; family Magelonidae; genus Maea; species Maea johnstoni. The sequence continues at coordinate 15,523,117 of OZ012686.1, forward strand.
AGCCACACAATACCGTAGATCACATACACTATGCACATTACTCCATAAAACTGAAAAGAAAATCCACAGTCAGGAAGGAAAAATTTACAAAGGATTGAAGGCAAATCAAATTCTCTGGGTTATGCGTGAGGTGCATTTGCATCCAAATTAAATCATACATTCAACCCTAGGAATGAAAAAATCAATCATATTACAACAATTAAGAGGTTGTTAAAATATAATTGAATAAGCAATCTTAAGAACATAAAAATCATGTCAATGGTTCAAACACTCTGACATAAAATAAAACAAGAATTTGACTTTTGGTTTCTGTTTCAGATATTTAGCAATCAGTTCATCAGACATATTCATTGAAATTTGATACAATAATTATTTCAATCTACAATGAAATTGAGAAGAAAGAACTGATCTTTTACATGCAAAACACTAACAAAATCTACCACAATGTCACTGTAACTAAGTCCTCTATAATACTGCAATTTAAAAGATGTAACTGTAGTTTACATGCAAGAGTGCCACTTTACTTTAGGATACTCACAGGTAGGAGAGGCCATTCCGCAGCAGATAAATAACCAGAGGTACCCTTCATCCAAATCTCAGCTAAAAAAGAGGGTGCAATATATATACACACACACACACATATATATATAAATATATATAAATATATATAAATATATATATATATATATATATATATATATATATATACATATATATATATATATACATATATACATATATATATATATATATATATATATATATATATATATATATATATATATATATATATATATATATATATATATATATATAACAATTAAGAAAGCACTAGGATGTTGGACTATAATATTTAGGCAAGGACACTCACCCTATTTACGGACACCGATTATTTTGAGAACAATTCCTTAAAATGTCAGGTTAATTAAATAGTACTAACATTAGTGCTCTTACGATTAATCGTAAGCTCAAGCTTTTGCTCGTATTGCAGCCTCCTCCAAGCACTCGAGCCGCCATTACAGCTCGCCGAGTTCGCCGAAAATGTAAACAAAACCACATCGCACGCTTTACTGATATTCATCCGCCATGTTTTTTGTCTTGCTTACATCTTTCCCACGTGGGATCCCACCGAGATCGCATGATAGCAGGACGTGATTGGCTTAGGCAGGCATGGGCCTGTTCTAATTAGCGCGATTGACAGCAATTAGCGTTGCTCATTGGCTTAGGCAGGCATGGGGCGGTTCTAAATTAGCGTGATTGACAGCAATTCATTTTGCTCAGCTGTTGATTTCACCGCATGTGCGATGGGTAGTTAGGCCTCGTAATAAGTCGATTCAACGCTCGGCGGTTTCAGCGATTGCTCAAGCCGTATTTTAGCGACAAATCCGACCTCTAACTAACATGCACAAAAAGTACCATCATCTGTGATGTATAGCCTTTCAGTATACCATATGTAGTCTATTTGGAACCATAGACTGCCCCTTATACATGGGTTAGGCAAGTATAAAAGTTTCAATGCTTTTTAACCAAGAAAATAATCCGCATTGCAAAGTAGTCCTTAAAACCTATACTGGAACTTATATACTAGTCAGGAATATGTTGTTCTAATTGATCTGTTTCAGGAGTCGCCTGTATTTAAATACATGTACATTTATTTTTCTTACCTGTGGCATTGAACTTTTCATTATCTGTGTTAGGTGATATATGGATGATGAGAAGGTAGACGCCATCCTGCCATGCCTTTGTGATAATAGAATGATCAATCTGAAAACAAAGGATTGAAAACAGTGAACGATTTAACCTATCTCAGCTGACTTAGAGACATTATTTGACATACAAAACAGAAAAGGTTTCAGTATGCAGAAAAGTAAAATTTACACAGTGGTAGTATATCACTGATCAAATATCACGTAACATGACCCAAGTTGGTTTTGTGATTTTGACACACAATAACATTTCTATTTCATTTTACTATTTCCACATGTCCTGCCACTTCGTCTTCCTAGTGGGTCTTGTCAATTTGAATTTGAATTTTTTGTTTTTCGGCACATTTATGCCAATTATGGCTAATTCGTGACTAGCCAGTTGTAAATAGTGGAGGAAACCGGAGTACCCGGCGAAAACCACCGCCTAGCCCCAAGTCACTGCAACTTTCTCATATGCCCAGACCGGGGTTCGAAATCAGACAGTAGTGAGAGACAGCGTACAGTCAGTGGCGGCGCCTTAGACCACATGGCCGTCAGAGCAGGCCCTGGGTCTTGTCAAGAACATGACATTAACCTCACCCATCAGCAACTCAGCAGGCCAAACTGTATAACTGCTATGCGAAAAAAATGTTTCAGGTCACTTATACAAGATATCTAGATAAGCAGGAAAAGGCATATTCTTTAAATTTCAAATGTTCTATTGCAGGGCAGTAACACAGTAAGAAGCATTTATAGTGTCTTTATAATAGACTTAATAAGTCTCAAAGTCCAAAACAAAATTATTTACAAATTAAACTTTAAAAGCACTCATTTCTTATATCTATATTTATAATGGGCTGATGCAGTTTATTAAAAGTGAAGTAAAAATGTGTAAACGGAATACAAGAAAGCAATATTTGCGAGTGAGCCTCCCTGCTGTGCTTAACTAAAAGCAGGGGCAAAATTCTATAAATGCATTCCTGGGCTGAGAAGCTGCAGACTAGGTACAACTTTAGTACCTCTGGGTGTGATGAAAAAGAGGGAGTGACTTGGTAAGCATGTCTGAACATGAGTAATAATTTGAGTAATTCTTTGGCTACCTTTCAGCCAATGAGCCAAACATGGGCCTGACTAAGGGGAGACGCTGACTTTCAAAGAGTGCAGGGCTCGACATTGGTGCTTGCCCCATTGCCCTGGGCAAGTAGAATTTGTGAATTATAGCTGTGGGGCAGGTGAAAACTGCATCTTGCTTGCCCCAATGGGAAAGTATGCTTTGTATATTTCAGGTTTACTTTTGAGAATGTGGGCAAGTTTCATGGTCTGGCATCCAAGCTTGTCCTTGAAAATATGCTTTCACATGCCAGAACCATGTTCTACTGCGTTTTAAATGAAATATTATCAAACATACAAGTTTTCAAGGGCAAGTGAAAGTTGGAGTAGGGCAAGTGAGAATTGAATCTCACTTGCCCTATGGGGCAAGTTGCTGCAAAGGTTAACGTGGAGTGAAATAAATCTATAAGATTTTCCTTCTTCTTGGTAGAGCCTGGCCTCACAGAATAACATTAGTCTCAAAATAGTAGTCCTTACCAGATTCCCTGGAGCCATGGTTCCATTATTGACCAATGCCTAGAATGAAATGCAAAAGAAATGACAATAAAATGAAGCCGTCAATTGAAAACAACCCATGAGTTTGAAAGAGGAGGTAAGCTATATAAGTTTGCTCAATAATAATTTCCTAAATGTACTTTTCAACACCAAAACTTAGTCTTTTTATTGGTTACTAAAATATCACCTTAAGAAGATTAATCAACTGAAGGAAAAAGTCTTTCCACATAACTGTATCCAGCCATCACCATAGGTGAAGGTCAATAACTGAGTAGAATATTATCTTATTTGAGGGACAATTTCTTTACTATACTAATGGATTAGGAAAAGTTATTGAATAACCCAGAAAGAAGTGTCATGTAGAAAGTGAGAAATATAACAAAATATCAGTTACCTTTGATTTGATATCTCGCTTTGAAATGGATCTTTTCTGTTTGGGTTTTGGTTTGGCTGTGGAGGGTTTAGGCTGCAAAAAAACAAGTAAACAGATGTAGATGAAGGTCAAACCTCTTTGCAATAAAAAACAACAACAATCACTCTTCCAGTTCATGGTCTTAGCCAACAGGGTGTCTGGGTGTCTTTTTGGACACCCAAACCCTTAAAAATGCACCCCTTAAGACACCCAAATTCTTTTGTGAGAAATTTCTTAAAATGTCAATCTCAAGCATATAATTGAATTTTTTCATCTCCATATAATTCCCATGACATTGTATAACATGGATAACATGCCTTATCTTGATAAATGTATACATGTTTATTGTTGAAATCTGAGTATATTGTAGTTCCCCTTAAAAATTTGGACGCCCAAAAGTTTAACAATTGCCAAATTTGGGCACCCAGTCTCTGAATCCTCGCTAAGACCCTGTTCCAGTTACTAGTTCACATTCGGAATAAAAAATCATCCTAAATCACTGCTTTTCAAATGAGATTAATTCTATTCCAATTAAAAAACAGACATTTCTCAAAATGCAATCAATCAAAGCATTAGAGTTACACTGACTAAGTCATCCATGATATTCATTGTCAAGTGTCCATGGTTCAGGCACCCTGGTTTTAATCTCAGTGGACCTTGTGCATGATCTATGGGTGCAACAAGTGACCCCACTTTGAAGCTTGTACTCCATACAAAAGCATATACAGGTGAACTTGGATATGACAGACCACTGTACGATGGATTTTTGCGTATGACGGACGAAATGCTTGGTCCCAGTCCGATGCATATCAAGTATTCGTCATATGTATACGACGGATTTTGCATATGACGGACCAAATTTCCTGGTCCCATTGAGTCTGTCATAGATCCAAGTTCACCTGTATAACACCTAGTCTTGCTGTATTAATGTTTGTCTACTTGCTACCTGTGCAACATTTCGCTTCCTCAGGCCAGTCAGCTTGAAAATGTATTTGTGTCTTGTTTAGCCATTTGCACTTTGTCAGACAATTCTCTCTACATCTTAGAATAATCAAACAGGGTCTTTTTTAACTTGAATCTTAAGTGAAAATATCACAATGTGGCTATTGATGATGTTTCAATCACAATCAAAGTGGTTAATACTTATACGGTATACATCAGGGGCTTATCCGCCTATGCGTCTAGCGTGTCCTTTGGACACCCAGAACACTGTTTTTTGACAGTTTGGACACCCAAAAGTTTATTTCAGAATTTGCTGATGATGACTTTTCTTAGAAGATAGAAGATTTAGAAGCTGTAGTGTCACTTTTATAAGACACACAAAGCAGTTACTGGCCTAAAAAAGCAAAATCTGTAAATATATAGGGTTTATTTTATTAGTAGCATGTATTTTGTACCACACTTTGGACAAGCAAAAGTCTATGAAACCTCTATTTGGACACCCTGTTTCCAAATATTGGCTAAGACCATGGTATACATTAATACATATAATCAAGATTAAGTGTCATTTAGTGAATATATAAATATACACACCTTTCCTTCAAAGGGCTTATCACCAGCATTTTTGCCAGGTTTGTTGGGTGTTGACTTGTTTGCAGTCGTTCCTTTGTTAGCAGTGGATTTGACACCTGTAGGTGCCTTGACAGGCGCTTTTGTAGTAGCTTTGGTTGTAGTTGGCTTAGGTGCCGGCTTTTTGGTGGTCGTTTTGACATCTATTGCAGACAGGGATTTAGGAGACCCTGCCAAATCCACTTCAGTAGAATTGTTCTAATAAAGATATGAATGTATCTTATTATTAAAGCAACAAAAACAAAAACTTGGAGTATCCTTACAAATAGTAATTGCAAGGTCTTAGTGCTCGGACTGTAAATCGAAATATCACTGACTTGATCAGTTGATCTTAATAGATTGATATACCAGCGATCTGCTCCGGTAAACAAACCGCCATTTTGGACTTCAAAATCACGTTGATGATCCTGTCATGGGCGTGATTTTGATCAATTTCAAAATGGCAGCTGTTTTGTTTACTGGAGGGATCGCCGGTATAATGATCTATTATAAGTGGCAAGTGGCGTTGTGGTTAGTGAAGTTACCCAAGTATCGTTTTTTATTGATAATATATCGTCATCTGAGACGATATATCGATAAAAGCATCTTCTTAACCCATTAATGCTTCATCCAGCAATTGTCGTCTAGATCAATTCTTGTGACGACATCTTGTGAATTGAGAAGGATTTTACAAAATATTTGAAGGAGAGTTGTTGGTAATGTTCTGATCAAAATTTCTCCTTCAAATATTTAGCCAATAGTGCCAAAGCCTGAAAGATTTCATCAAAATTGTCAGGCTGGTTTTGGTAACTGCGGGCATTGTATTGTATATTTATTGACTACGCTCAAGGGCGTATAAGTACGAAAAAGGCTAAATTAGCATTATCTTTAAATGGCATTAACTAGTATGTGGTATTTACTTCTGGATAAAAACAACCTACACAATATAATATCACTTGTAAACGATGGTTCATGTTTTATAATACAATTTCTTTTGCAGTGGTTCATGTTAAAACAGCTCCTTATGTTGAATTTCGTTGAAGGTGCCATGCGACGTTATTAGTTACACCATGTTAGAAATTGTTGTTCAACCTGATATATACCCGAAGACACTCATATGACATGAGGTGGAGGCCCACACAAAGGGTCTTTAGTGTCTGAGAGAAGAGGATTTATCATGTATTAAGAATTAGCAATTTTCTTAAACTGTTTAAAGTTTCATACACCCAAGTTGGTTCAAATAACTCTCCAACATGTACAGGCGACCTAGCTGCTAATAAAAGTGAACTTACCTGTTCACTTGGGGTGGCACCTTGTGAGTTGTATCCTTTTTCACTCTCATCCTCCAATATGATGGTATTCTGGTTACAGGGAAAGACCTGGACTTTTGACTGCTGGTAGCGGACCTCCTTGTTGATGTAAGGACCATAGACTATGCCAGGCGTATTAAAATAGGTCATAAGTCTTGCCTGGGGAAGATAAATTTAAATAAATACTTGACCTGGTGTATTTTGCAATGGATAGCTATTGCCAGTAAATGCTTTTTAAGGCTGTGACATGGTCTTAGCCAGCAGGGCGTCTGGGTGTCTTTTTGGACACCCAAACTCTTAAAAAGCACCCCTCAGGACACCCAAATATTTTTTGTGAGGAATTTCTTTAAATGTCAATCTCAAGCAAAAAATTGAAATTTTTCATCCTCATATTATTTCCATGACTTCGTATAAGGATATCATGCCTTATTTTGATAAATATATACATGTTTATGGTTGAAATCTGAGAATATTGTTGTCCCCCTTAAACATTTGGACGCCCAGAAATTTTACAATGGCCAATTTTAGGCACCCAGTTTCTAATTCCTGGCTAAGACACTGCCGCTGTGATGCTGGTGACACACTCAAAATAGCCCATCTCCTAGTTTAGCACTCTTGTCCCCTTTCTAACAATGGTTATCCAATCCCTGAAGTCTTATTGTTTCAACTATACGTTTTCTTAAACATAGATGCTTGAGCTGACCTGAATAGGACCACAGTTTCTAATTTGAAATGTTTTACCTTAAATGACATTTTTTTCTTAATCAATAAAGGGTACATTTGAATGATTTGATTTGTAAATACAATGCATGACTGCTTTATATACTAGGCTAGGGCAACTGGATGGAAATTTTGGAATTCCTGGAATACCTTACAGTTACAGCACACGACTTTGGTGGAAATTTTACCTAAGACAGTAGGTCAACAACATATATGGGTGTATTGCTGTATCTGACAGTTGTTGACCTACTTTTGTAAGTAAGATTTCTACCAAAATCATGTGCTATAAAGTAGGTGAATGTGGAGTGGTGACTCGATGTTATACGAAGAACATCAACTGATTTCTCTTCTCAAATTGAAAGATAGTGACCTATTACTGTAAATCACTTAAGTATAGCGGGAACAATAAGATAGCGATAATAGCGCTCTACCCATATGCGCTATTGTAAAATTCCCGTCTTTATAATAATCTTAATTGAACTTGTTACTGCTGCTCCTGTTCACCGCTATACTTAGATCACGCTATCCAGGGCAGTATCGTAATTGCGCTATTTAATGTTCACGCCATATTTAAGTGATTTACAGTATCTCCTTTCTTTGCGAAATCTGGTAGTTAAATCGATCCAACATCCAACATGGAGACTGGATACGGTTGATCTTGACAAGTTTTTGAAGTTGTGCTCTCCCAGGCCAGCCTGGGACACGTCTGAGGGGAAAGTACCGTGGCTCTGGGCCCGCCCAGGAGCCGCAAGCTCAACTGGACATGTTAATGTATGGAAATTTCATCTTTGCTTTATAAGAGAGCTCCAAGTAGACCAATGTTTAAACACTTAAAAACGTTTTAACCCTTATCCTGCTAACCACAACAATTGTTGTGGTGTGCAGCAGTGCCCATAGGTTTCACAGCAGTAAGGGTTAGGCCTTAAAAAAAAGTTGTTTGTTTCCTGTAACCCTACCCTAACAAGTTTTAATTCAAAAAAATCCCACCCTAAAGTTTTTATCGCCCATCCAACTCCCAATCAATGTAAAACATACATAAAACACATTTTTGACCAAAAAAATCATGCAAAAATCTTTTTAACGACCTTCCTACCCTATTTTTTTTTAGACCGTTACAGGAAACAAACAATTTATTTTTTAGGCAGTAATTGGTACTTTTCAAGTAATGAATAAAACATTTCAATTATCTTTCTTACCGCTCTCTCTTCGTCTGTGCCCTCATCTATGCCCAGGTACTCCTCCGCACAGTTGGCGAGCCGCAGCAGCCAGCTGACCTGCACTTTCACATCTTGCTGACTCTCACTGTGACAGTGGACTGAAAACAACAAGAATAAAATAAATATTTCACAAAGACAAGAAATATACTGAGAGTATCATACAGTGTTCAACTTTCCCAGGGGCCCAGATTTTGCTGTGGGCCCCTAGATTTTTTAGACTAGGGGACCGAAGTAGTATAAACTGTATACCGTGTTAATATTGCGCATATAAAATAATGCGCTCAGCAGATAACTGCCTTGGATGCGCAGTTTAATTATTGCGCATTGATAACCTCCATCTCAAGCAGTGTGAGGGGGCCAAGGGTATGCAACCTACCCGGCTTTTGGGAAGGGTGGTGCTGCTATATTCAAGCCGGCCAGCCCCTTAAGGATGACAGAGGCTGCCAGTGTTATAGGCAAGTGCAATCTTTATTTCGTCACTGGCCGTGAACAGCGTTATGTTGGTTGCAATTAGTAACTCTGATTAGTGGTTACCAGCATGTTTGATCACACTAGAGTGTGCAAGTTGTCTACATCGTAATTAAACAAAGTAGCAGCAGAGGCCGCGATGGGTCTGTATGTTGAATGACAAGCTATCATATCAGTGTGTTGAACGGTACAAGGAATCCAATATCCAAATGATAGTTGTTGTTGATAAATAGTTTAGTGTCCAATCCATAGTGCGCAGTTTAATTAATGCAGACTCCATGGGTGCGCAAAGTACACATTAATTAAACTGCCGCAATATTAACATGGTATACAGTATATAATAACCAGAAATCCTGTTTTTGACCACTAATTTTTTTCAGAAGACCTTTTCGGGCCCCAAGCCTGAAATCTAAGTGTCAGACCCTGTCATATCAAGGGTCATTTAGGAGTCTTAAACTAGGAGGAAGGATAAGAACCACTTTGTGGAACTGATTTCTGGGGTAAACCACTTGTTTCTTATAAAGAAAATGGAGTATATATACTTACTTTTTAAAGCTACTTTTGATTGGCTGTATACACTCTTGCTGAAGCTTGCATACTGTCCACCCTGCAAATAAAACCACATGCAATTTAGAATTTAATATATATATATAAATATATATATATATATATATATATATATATATATATATATATATATATATATACATATATATACCTGGAGCCGTTCACACTTTGTAGATTCAATATCGAACGGCAGAATTCAATACTACCATTTGGAGCTTGATATTTAGTGATGTCATTGATATGAAATTTTATCGATTCGATTAATCAATATAGTTTTCGATACAATTCGATTCGAATCGATACACCGTAACGAGCTCGTTGGGCACAATTAATTACCTTGTAATTGCTCAAAATAAAAAACATTCTTGCCTTTTTAATTCATTCATCAAACATCAAATTAATGAATCAATTCTGTATTTATGCATTCATCAATTATCATAATCAATCATGATTTATTTTATTATATTTTTATTTCATTTGAATACATGTATTACTATATTTTTATTTCATTTGAATACATGTATTACTGTTATTTGTATTGTTGTATGTCTATATGGACGCTCATTACGTTTGCTCATTTAAGACACAAACGTTTGAAACGTTCGTATCTCGAATACTGCGCACTTGATGAGCAGTACGTTTAGCGAACGTTTCAGACATTGGTGTTGTGAACGTACTGCGAATTCTATGTGCGCAGTAAAATAAAATGGTGGCCGTTTGTTTTGGTGAGCGAATCGATCTACCGCTCATGATTTTGCGTGTACTTACGGCTGAGAGCCGTAGTACAACGAAAAGCACTACCATCGAAGGTAACGGCCGTTGGTTTGGTTAGGCTGAGCGATCGCTCATGATTTTTTGTGTGTACTTACGGCTGACAGCCATAGTACATGGTAAAACTTAACCCCCAAATGTAGCGGCATTTGGGGGTAAATTTTGTCGATTCTTTCACATCGATATGGCTGCCTTATCGATGCGACTATCGACAGGGTCTTATCTAGCGGTGCATCGACTTGGCGACTATCGATGACATCCCTATTGATATTACCACGTGGCCACAGCAATCTGACCCCCAGAGGTCACCTGCCTCGTTCTGACCTCCAGCGGTGCGCATGGGCATTGTGTGAAAAATGGCCAAAAGCACATGCTTGTTCTGATAGATCGTTGCTTCAGCCACATTTTCAGTCGTAGTTGACTGACTAGAGTATGAATATCGGTAGAATTGTACGGAAGTTCAAGATAAGACTAGTGAGAGACTCAGAACAGATATGGATCAGGGTCTTAGCCAGGATTTAGAAACTTGGTGCCCAACATTGGCAATTGTAAAATGTTTGGGCCTCAAAACTTTTGAGGGGGACCACAATATACACAGATTCCAACCATTAACATGTATGAATTTATGAAAATAAGGCATAATATCCTTATACAAAGTCATGGGAATTATATGAAGATGAGAAAATGCAATTATATGCTTGAGATTGACATTTTAAGAAATTCTTCACAAAACTTTTTGGGTGTCCTGAGGGGTGCTTTTTAAGGGTTTGGGTGTCCAAAAAGATTCCCAGACATCCTGCTGGCTAAGAGCATGATATGGATTGTTTTTTGTTGATTTTGCCCCATGCTTCACTGTCAAATTAGCGGCAGGGAGTCTGTGCTGGCTCTCTGGTTGAGGTCCTACTGAGATTCTCCTCAGGCTCATGGCTCTTTGCGATGTATTTGTTCTTTTTACTTAGCATGAAAGAGCAGGTGATAAATTTGTTACGCCCTGTTGGAAAGTGGAATCCGGCCTGCTATCCGTCCTCAGTCATGAATCCAGATCCCACTCGGCTCCGTCTTGTGAGATCTGGATGAATTTGGTTGGATATCAGGCCAGATTCCACTTTCCAACAGGGCGTAACTAATAATATATGTATATTTATAATATATATATATATATATATATATATATATATATATATATATATATATATATATATATATATATATATATATATATATATATATATATCACTCTTCATTGAGTAAATGGTTGAAACATCATTTATCACCTGCTCTGCTGTAATTCTCGATGCTGATTGGTGAATAGGTGTTAGACCTGGAGCCATTCACACATTGTAGATTCAATATCGAATGGCAGAATTCAATATCGAACGGCACAATTCAATATTACCACTTGGCCAGCAATCGGACCCCTAGAGGTCACCAGCTTCGTTCTGACTAGACCCTCCATGCCTTAACGTAACGTCCCTATGCTATTGTTGCTCTGACGGGCCTTACCTATACACCACTAGTCCTGTAGTGTAAAATATTTGAACATGAGTCTGTGTAATGTAAAGAAATAAATCTGTCACTAGTCTATAATGGATGAGTTTGACTGTATGAACTTAATAAAGGCTCATAAGGGCCATTTTTTCAAATAATGGTTTAAAACTAGTAAAAAAGTGATTTTTCTAACATGTTTCTCGGTCGCTGTAGTTCTGTCAGCCGGTACTACCATATGTAGGCCGAAGCAGGGACTTAGCCAGGACCTGTCCTACCTGTCTTTTGGACAGGTAGTTTCCTAAAAACCTCCTGTTTGGACAGGCAAAAATTTCTATGAAGATTTTTCAATTTTGACTTTTGGGTTGTGATAACCAAATATTTTCCTAACAAACCATCTTCTGTGACATAGCTGAGGCGTAAATTGCCCTTTTTGACACACTAGGCTATTACTTGTAGCTGGTATAAGGATTTGAAGTAGATTAGTACTTAGCTAAATCTGGACGGGCAGAAATTTTGAAATTGCTGTTTTGGACAGGCATTTTTGAAATCCTGGCTAAGACCCTGGGCCGAAGCATGTCATAAAAGTTTATTTAATTCAATTGTTGGACAGCAAGTGGATGTGTGTTGGTGCCAGTGTCTTAGCCAGGATTAAGAAACTGGGTGCCTAAAATTGGCAGTCCCAAATTTTAAGAGGTATCACAGTATACTTATATTTCAACCATAAGAGATTGAGATTTTTAGAAATACCACACTAAAAAATTTGGGTGTCCTGAGGGGTTCTTTTTAATGGTTTGGGTGTCCAAAAAGGCACCCAGACGCCCTGCTGGCTAAGACCATGGTTGGTGCCATGGAGATAACGCAACAACTTGTGTGACAACGCGTGAATTAGCGGCCATTTGCGAATGGAAGGCCTTCTTCAACATGCCTCCATAGAAAGTTAAGATTTTTCCAAAAAGGGGGATGTGAGTAAAATAAAATATTGTCTGAAATGATAAATAACCACTGGTCTTCAAATACAAGTAAGTTTTATTTCATGCAAATCTGTCAGTGCTTAATCACGTACCATGTTCCAAAGATTTCAACAGCAGGACCTGTTGCCCCCACTGCAAACGGTACGGACAGCCTAAGGGGGCAAGTCTCCTAGTCTACATTCTGACCTCCTAAGTTATTTCAAAATTTTATGAGGTGTATTTGTTCTTTTTTCTTAGCATAAAAGAGCAGGTAATAAATTAGTTACGCACTGTTGGAAAGTGGAATCCGGCCTGCTATCCGTCCTCAGTCATGAATCCAGATCCCACTCGGCTCCGTCTTGTGAGATCTGGATGAATTTGGTTGGATATCAGGCCAGATTCCACTTTCCAACAGGGCGTAACTAATAATATATGTATATTTATAATATATATATATATATATATATATATATTTATATATATATATATATATATATATATATATATATATATATATATATATATCACTCTTCATTGAGTAAATGGTTGAAACATCATTTATCACCTGCTCTGCTGTAATTCTCGATGCTGATTGGTGAATAGGTGTTAGACCTGGAGCCATTCACACATTGTAGCTTCAATATCGAATGGCAGAATTCAATATCGAACGGCACAAAGTGCGATTGGGCCTGCCGTCCTACCTCAGTCATCCAGATCCCACGTGGCTCATGAAAACGGCCCTTATGAGCTTTATTAGGCTTAAAATAAAAGAGGTTTCTGCCCTCCCAACTCCTAATCAACGTAAAATATGCATACAAAACACATTTTTGACCAAAAAAATTGTACAATTTTTTTTTTACTGACCTACCTACCTACCCTATTTCTTTCCAGACCGTTACAGGAAACAAACATATTTTTTTCTAGGCCTTCAGTTAATACAGTCAAACTCATTCATTAAACTACTTTAACTAGCAGTGGAGGATTTATTTCTTTACAATTCACCGACTCGTGTTCCTTTTTTTTACACTACAGGACTAATACCGTAAAGGTAAGTACAGTCAGAGCAACAATAGCATAGGGACGTTACGTTACAGCACGAAGGGTCTAGCTCAGCCCCTCCCATTCAAAGATGCACCTGGACTCAATTCAACTTCACACAGATTTTATAATTGTAAATAATTGCCTGTTGTCATACTGGAATAAAATGGCACTGGTGTTTGAAACTTAAACATACAAATGTCCCCATAGCCAGTATTTAAATACTAAAGATAAATTTCTGGCTGCTGCAAGATCACTTCCTGTGAGCCGGTGTCAGAGTTTCATGTGCAGGAAATGCATTCTGGCTTTGCAGAACCACGTCACCACCTTGGCACATACCCTTCTTTTCATACCTAGAATTTCGAAGAAAACACTCGTTGTTGTTGTCATGTGTTAACTTTGATACAGACTTACCGAATCTAAATCAACTGTCCATGTTCCTTGCTCAGGAAGCGCAATACACGAGTAAACAAGAGTCAAAAATAACAGCGACACAAGCGCAGCCATCTTGGACCCTTTAGAGGAAAAGTTCCGCAGTTAATATGAAAGACATAACCAGAATCCTAGATTTAGCATTAAAAAATGAAATAGAAAATTTAACACTACAAAAGTAATAATTATATGTAATTCATATACTACCGAATGGTAAATGCTGTAATTCATTTTTTATTTGAATAAAACTCTTATTTCTTTATTGACCAATCATAGGATCCGGCATCACATTCAATGATGTGGCAACATGGTGGACCAAAACAAATCAGCTTAACCTTTTGAGATCTCATTACTGAGGGAGTTGGTAGTTAATATTCTAATTATCACAACATGGATATATCAGTCGACAAAATGAATTTCTTATTGGCCTTATTATTTACCATATTTTTGAGAAGTCGAGCAGATTTCAACCCTTTTATGGACAACATCTACTTCCAAGTCAACTGGCCTGGGCCAAGTGCTGTAAGCCTAGATAGAATCATTTGTATCATAGATATGTGTGTGTGACTGTGTGTATATTGAAAATGTATATATGTATGTATGTATATATATATATATATATATATATATATATATATATATATATATATATATAAAATATTATATATATATATATATATATATATATATATAATATACATTTTTCCATGTATATATATATATATATATATATATATATATATATATATATATATATATATATATATATATATATATATATATATATTAGTGCTTGGACTCGGCCCAAAAAATGAACTCAAGCGCTCGGCAAATCTAGCGACCAAAACTCGAGTCAATATTGACAGTCTGATATTGAGTTTTATGGCCACATTGACAAGATCTTAAAGTGAATGATTTAAAACAACGTTGCGCCTCAGCATAGTCGCAGGCATATTGCCAGGCACACATACGGTGCAGGGCTTGACATTAAGCACTGTCCCGTCGTCTAGGACAAGTGCTATTGACAGCCGGGCAAGTATTTCTGTTCAGCTACTGTTCCGGCTGACCAGTGGAATTATTAGACGCATAATACATCACAGGTCCAGTTAGAAGTTAATATTTTGAAGAAAATTGGCTACGATATACAGAGAACCTGTAGATAGGAGCCTTGGGCTGGGTGGCGACCCACATCCCACTTAGGCTATGAAGATTTGGGAACCTATAGCCTGGCAGTTCTCCTCAGTTTCTAGCTGCAGCCTGATCCCTAGGGAGGCCGGGCAAGTAAAACATGCTGGGCAAGTGAAAGCCTCATGGCACTTGCCCGCAGGTCAAGTGCCTCAAAAAATTAATGTCAAGGCATGCAGTGTACCGCGGCATTGAGAATTGGTGAACCAGAAAATGGCATAATATGCATCAGACACAGAGATATAAGAAAACGCATTTTATTTCAGGAAACCTGGTGCAAGTTGGGGAGTTTTGGCTGTCGCTAGGCCACACATGCATCAGAAGCATGTGATACTATTAAAATGTCATCAGCTCGTAATTTCCGAGAGATCAATTTTTGGACTCGAGCGCTCGGATCAGAGGCCCCAGGGACCGAAAGCTCAAACTTGAACAGATTACTCGTCCCACCACTAATATATATATATATATATATATATATATATATATATATATATATATATATATATATATATATATATATATATATATATATATATATATATATATATATATATATATATATATTTATCATTTGTATCATGAATATGTGTGTGTGTGTGTGACTGTTGAAAATGTATATATGTATATATGAAAATATATATATATATATATATATAATATATATATATATATATATATATATATATATATATATATATATATATATATATATATTCATAAATACATATAAATATGGCAATCTTAACCAAATATGGTAATAAAATCATTCCAACTACCCATTGGGAATGGCCATTGGGAATCAAATTTCTTCAACGGGTATTTCAGCCCAGGGTCTTAGCCTGGATTTAGAAACTGGGTGCCTAAAATTGGCAATTGTAAAATTTTGGTGCGTCCAAATTTCTAAGGGGGGCAACAATATACTCACATTTCAACCATAAACATGTATCTAGATAGACTTATCAAAATAAGACATGATATCCTTATACAATGTCATGGGAATTACATGGAGATGAAAATATTCAATGTATGTGCTTGAGATTGACATTTGACGAAATTCCTCACAAAGAAAAATGGGTGTCCTGAGGGGTGCTTTCTAAGGGTTTGGGTGTCCAAAAAGACACCCAGACGCCCTGCTGGGTAAGACCATGTTTCAGCCCCATAGTGGTAGAAATACAAAATCCTGTACACAGTTACACACACTCAAAAAAGCCAGCAATATTAGCAGTTGTACCAAAAACTTCTAATACCACTATCTCATATACATTAATGATATATAAAAGGGCACCTGTAGACTAAACTCTTCAGACGGCATTGTTGAATGATATAAATTTATATGGCATGTTTTAAGAAAAGGAATGTATATAATTGATTTGATTTGTATTTCAGGAACCTTTGACTGATGAGAATTCCATGGTGGTGAGGACTGCTGAGAATGAACAATACAGATGCATTCTTCCTGAAGAAGACCTCAATGACAAATTGGTAGGGTGAATTTAGAATATTTTTTTTTAAGTTGTAAAGAAATCTAATCTATTTTACTGCAGTATCATTCGTGCAATAGCTCTAAGCACTCTTTCAGTAATGATCTCATTTAATATCATTTTTCAGAAATTTTATTATAAGTGATGTCGGAAGAAACTAGAAGAATTCTCTGTTACAGAAAAAAATCATTTTTCCATGTAGAAATGCTTCTCAAAAGGAATTGACAACCCTAGTCTCTCTCTCCAGGTCTCTAGACCTGAATTTTCTTCCGCTTCTGTGCTTAAAACCAATGGTGGCAAGGCATTTTTTCTGTATAATTTAATAAGGATCTCAGCCAGGATTTATAAACTGGCCTTCCAAAATTGGCAATTGTAAAATTTTGGAATGTCTTACAGGGTCTTAGCCAGGATTTAGAAACTGGGTGCCCAACATTGGCAATTGTAAAATTTTGGGGCTTGCATATTTTTAAGGGGGACCACAATTTACTCCAATTTCAACCATAAAGTTGTATAAATCCATCTTAATAAGGCCTAAAAAAAGAAATTGTTTGTTTCCTGTAACGGTCTGAAAAAAATAGGGTAGGTAGGTCAGAAAATTTTTTTTTTTTGATTATTTTTTTGGTCAAAAATATGTGTTTTATGCATGTTTTACGTTGATTGGGAGTTGGGAGGGCGGAAAAAACTTTAGGGTAGGGATTTTTTTGAATAAAAACTTGTTAGGGTAGGGTTATAGGAAACAAACTACTTTTTTTTTAGGCCTAAGGCATGATATCCTTATATAATGTCATGGGAATTATATGGAGATGAAAAAAATTCAATTTGTATGCTTGAGATTGACATTTTAGGAAATTCTTCTAAAAAGAATTTGGGTGTCCTGAGGGGTGCTTTTTAAGGGTTTGGGTGTCCAAAAAGACACCCAAACGCCCTGCTGGCTAAGACCATGATGTCTTATTTTTCAAGGGAGATCCACAATAAACTCAGATTACAATCAAAAACATGTATTAACTTAATGAAATCGAGTTTAATGTCCATATATATATATATATATATATATATATATATATATATATATATATATATATATATATATATATATATATATATATATATATATATACATATATATATATATATATATATATATATATATATATATATATATATATATATATATATATATATATATATATATATATATATATATATATATATATATATATATATATTTATACAGTCAAACTTGTGCAAACGACCACTTCTCTTAAACAACCACTTGCTGTTACGACCACTTTCAGATCCCCCCACGGCTATTCCCTGTATATTTTACCTTGATTAAATGACCAATTGCTTGACGCGACCAAAGACCATGAAATCTTATCCCTAACAGTACATGACCTTTCATTCAACGGCCACTTGAATGCCTAGACGCCTTGTCGATATTGGAAAGGCCACAATGAAATGATGAAATAATCGGTAAAATTGAAAGAAAATATAATTTTTAAGGGTCCTCAATTAATGTGGGAGTTCAACTTTTGTTTTTTGAATTGTTTAATCTTAAATTATTAATGAAGAAATTTCAACAAACGCAGATAAACATAACAACCTCAATAATACCTGGACATTGTTAGAAATTCTTAGTTTTTTCATAACCTCACTCAGACCCCCAACCCCTTCTTAAGAGACCACCTCCTCAAGAGACCACTTTTGACATTTCCCTTGAGCGGTCGCTTAATAGAGGTTTGACTGTATATATATATATATATATATATATATATATATATATATATATATATATATATATATATATATATATATAAATATATATATATATATATATATATATATATATACATATATATATATATATATATATATATATATATATATATATATATATATATATATATATATATATATATATATATATATATATATATATATATATATATATATATATATATATATATATATATATATATATATATATACAGGGCATGACGTTAACTTTTGCAGCGACTTGCCCTGTAGGGCAAGTGAGATTCAATTTTCACTTGCCCTACTCCAACTTTCACTTGCCCTTGAAAACTTGTATGTTTGATAATATTTCATTTAAAACACAGTAGAACATAGTTCTGGCATGTGAAAGCATATTTTCAAGGACAAGCTTGGATGCCAGACCATGAAACTTGCCCACATTCTCAAAAGTAAACCTGAAATATACAAAGCATACTTTCCCAGTGGGGCAAGCAAGATGCAGTTTTCACCTGCCCCACAGCTATAATTTTCAAATTCTACTTGCCCGGGGATATGGGGCAAGCACCAATGTCGAGCCCTGATATATATATATATAAATATATATATTATATATATATACAATGCAATGGGTATTATATCGAGGTGGAATTAATTCAGTGATTCGCTTGAAATTGACATTAAGAAATTCCTCACAAAATATTTTAGGGGTCCTGAAGGGTGATTTTTAAGAGGTTGGGTGCCCAAATGATGCCCAGACGCACTGCTGGGCTTATGAAGTTAATGCTTGGCACATGGGGTGGGCTAACAGTGTTTCAATAGTAAGGCTATGATGTGTCTCCTTAAATTAAACAAGTATTTTCATTTCTAGCAAAAGGAAAAGGAAGGGTACGCGGGTCCCTCAGAATTGGAACTTCTTCAGCCCCTCATGCAACAGACGAGCTGTTCATATAGGGTGAGTATCTTACATACATTTTAACAGGAGTAGCATAAGTTCTAGTAACTATTTAATTGAAGGTTGTTCCAAATTACCCCTGTCATATTTTGGATAGCTTTAAGGCATAAAGCATTGTAGATCACCTGCCAAAGCTAGCAATATGGGAGACAATCTTCAATCTGTTCTTTTTCGAAGTGTAAGCCCGGTCTGACACATTTGTAAATTTCTTGATTAAAAAGCAATACTCAAGGGAATCGTGGACTTTTCAGTTAACATTTCTTTTTGGGTTTAATCCCTCCAAATATTTTTTCAATTATTACTCTGTTTGGTGAGTTATGTTAAACGATGTAAACCATTTGTGTAGTACAGATTCAAATGGGTTAAATGTGAGGCATACTTGCTTACAGAGCTTCTTACCCCTTAAAGAATATCAGCTGATCATATTGAATAATTAAGTTCATATAATCAACAGAATGTTATTAATGTCTGATAATGTAGGTGGAAGTGAATGAAATATGTAACTTATATGTAAAAGAGATTGAAGGTGCATTTCAATTATTTTAGAGGGACTCTAAGATCAAACACTAAGAACTTATTACAGATACCACTCACTAATCTGAAAAGTGCACCACGTCTTTGGAATGAGCTCCCTGACGGCATCAATGCTGCTGATAGTGTGCAAAACTTCAAGAAACAGCTGAAAACATTCCTATTTCGAAAGGAGTTTAATTGACTATATGGACCATGACAACTGTCCAATGACTCTAAAGCGCTTTTGAACATTATAGGTGGAAAGGGCGCTATATCAAATATCAATTATTATTATTATTATTATTATTATTATTATTATTAATTATATATATCTCAATATCAATCTACCAGTGGAAGTAACAATGTGTCTATTTAGGTTCTTACATCTGATGATTGTTTCCTCTCATTTCAGATTGAAACCTACTGGACGTATGAACTTTGTCATGGGAAATATCTACGGCAATATCATGAAGAGAAGGAAGTGGGAAAGGTTACTAACTTTTTTCACCTAAATACAGTTGTGGTCTAGATTAGAAATATAAATCTTTGAGGTCTGTTAGTCAACATAACATAATGAGAGATGCCTGTGCAAAAGTTTAATGATAAGTGTCTGTAACAGGCCACACAAACCATCGCAGTAGGGTCTTAGCCAGAATTTTCATTATATACTACTACACTGTCTGTCCATAAGACAGGCTGGATGAGTCCTGGCTAAGTCCCTACATCACATATAAAGCCAAGTTATTTGTTAGTACAACTAGTCAACTCGTGTTTTATTTCTAAAAATAATTTCAATATTTATCTCAATTATTTTTCAATCCTATTAAAGCCGTCACAATATTTTGCTAATTACACATTATAGGAAACTGCAAATAAAACGTCTCTTACAAAAAGCATGTTTTAAAGTTGAAAAATATGGGAAAACCAAACATTAGACCTTAATGACTTTGTTCATAATATCTAACCAAATTGTTGTAGTGATATTTAGTATTACATTTCTTCTTGCTTTTTCCAGAAACCGAAAGTGCAAGAGTACTTCTTGGGCAACTTAAATAAGCCTAAAACAGGTAAGAGCATTTACTCTATCAAAATTTGTCACTCATTTTCCACCATATGCACTTCTTATTATCTTAATGGTGAAACATACTTTTTTATGATGCAGAACTCTTCACTCAGACAAAATTATTGATAAAGACTGAATTTAATCATGCAACTAAATATGGCTACATGATAAGAAACTTGTTGTACATTCAATGTTATACCCCAATTTATATCCAATATAGATACTTCTCTCCTCTTTGTGTTACAAACAAATGTGCACGCATCATTACCCACTTCATGTGCTTAATTGCAGCAGTTCCAGTTGATGAGACCACTGCCACACCAATAGAGAGGCCACCTACTCAGGAAACTCAGACAGAACCTGCAGGACCTCCAAAGGTAAGAGTTTTATTACAATACGATGTTAGACCAGATCCAATGGTGCAGTCACAGGACTGGCCTGAGTGCTTGCTTAGAGGCATGGGGTCCAGGGTTTAATCCCATGCTGGGGCTTGTAGGGGGTTTGACTCATATATAAACTGGCACTGCTCATGGTCTTAGCCAGGATTTGGAAATAGGGTGTCAAACGAAGGTTTCATAGACTTTTGGGTGTCCAGAGTGTGGTACAAAGTTCACACTACTAATGAAATAAACCATATATATCTACAGATTTTGCTTTTTTATGCCAGTAACTGCTTTGTTTGTATTGTAGGAGTGATACTACATGCACTATCTTCTAAAATTGTCATCATCATCAAATCCTGACCTACACTTTTGGGTGTCCAAACTGTCAAAAAACATTGTTCTGGGTTTCCAAATGACACTCTGGACGCATAGGTGGCTAAGCCCCTGGCACTACTACAGAAAACCTCATTTCTTTCTCTTTAATTTCAGTTGCCCAAATTTTGGGAGAGATAACTTTGACATGTTTCATATCCATTTCATATTGCTACCTGTGTCATTTGCCTATTTAAAAAAGCTCTTCCTCTAATATGTCAGAGGTATCTTT
Organism: Maea johnstoni; assembly: GCA_963942565.1. NCBI lineage: Eukaryota > Metazoa > Annelida > Polychaeta > Spionida > Magelonidae > Maea > Maea johnstoni. Next base: position 15,545,264 of record OZ012686.1, read on the forward strand.
AAAAACACAAAAGGTAGCAAAAATTATTTCTGAGAGGAATCTTTTAAAGCAATCTCATACATAGGACCAGGAAATGTTAACCCTTATGCTGCTGGTGGCTTATTTTGCCAATACAAAATTATGCAAAAAAAACTCAAAAATTACTGAAACCCTGGCAAATGGGTACTCATCTGAGAGTATGCAGCGAGAGCTTTCCAATGAATACCAACATGACAGGGTTTAGATGGTTTTCAAAGATTTTTGCGTTTTTGTGCTTTGGGCGAATGTAGTGTCAGCATTGGAAGGGTTAACAGTAAATGCACCTCCTTTTTTCAGATACAAACCTTAAAAGTTGATGGAAACGAGTTTCCTTACTTCGCAGTCAACTTCACTAATGGGACACCATGTGAATTAACAAAAGGTTTCCGTAAAGCCACTTTGCGCTATGTGTGCCACCAGGAGGGCAAAGGTGAAATGTACGAGTTGAAAGAATCCTCAACATGTGAATATGAAGTGACTGTATTGACTTCCTTGCTCTGCTCTCATCCGCGATACAGGTAAGGACTATATGTTCATAGCTTCTACATGGCATGTCATACCTCAGGCCCAGAGCCCTTGGAGGTCACATAAGAGCAGATAATTTCAGTAGATATTCAGGTTTTCTTGAGAAAAATATGTTATTGAAAATTGAGCACTTTGAAAATTACAAAAAAGCAATAATAATTTTTTAACTTGTTTTTAAACACAATATCTTTTTGGAAAATTGTTTAAAATAAGAAAGTTAGTTTTGATTTAATAAAAAAAAGAACTGGTATTTAGAAAAAGTCCCAACTCGAAAGCTCCCCAAGATTTCTCATAATCAGTTGCTTATATTATACATCCTGCTTGATTATTGGGTTTCTATTGTGCTGTTTTCAGACCCAGCAAGGACCCTGTAAACAGCATACAGTGTCATGCCATGGAAGGGGCACCTATCAGGCCCAGGAATCTGGATAACCTAATGCTTTTCAACTCTGATGGAAAATTCTCACAGCCCCCTAAGGTAAGTAAAACTAACCAATTGCTGAAACATTCCAATTCAGAGTACAGAATTTTTTTGAAGGGAAATGTCAAGATTTTTAGTTAGAATGCAGGGTGTTTGAAATATTAAAAGCTTTTATTAACATTTAAATAGAGAAAAATACATACTTATCTAAGGTATCTACAATATAGAATCCTACATAGATATCTTTTCATACTGATAAGCTAAATGCATAATGAATTTTTTAAAGTACGGTAATGAAATCCGCAACTTATTTTGATATAAAATAATTAGGAATGTTTCAAGAATTAAAAGGTTTTTACATAAGGTTTGACAATTTTGACTGGATACTAGGCTTATGTCATCTATTTCATACTGATAAGCTTTGCATAATGAATTTTTTAAAGTACGGTAATGAAATCTGCAACTTATTTTGATATAAAATAATTAGGAATGTTTCAAGAATTAAAAGGTTTTTACATAAGGTTTGACAATTTTGACTGGATATTAGGCTTATGTCATCAATTCATAGTGATAAGCTTTGCATAATGAATTTTTTGAAGTACGGTAATGAAATCCGCAACTTATTTTGATATAAAATAATTAGGAATGTTTCAAGAATTAAAAGGTTTTTACTTAAGGTTTGACAATTTTGACTGGATACTAGGCTTATGTCATCTGACACAAAAATGTAATTTTTTCAAATACTGAAAATCACTTAAGTATAGCGGGAACAATAAGATAGCGATAATAGCGCTCTGCCCATATGCGCTATTGTAAAATCCCTGTCTTTATTGAATTTTTAATTGAACTTGCTGCTGCTGTTCCTGTTCACCGCTATACTTAGATCACGCTATCCAGGGCAGTACCGTAATTACGCTATATAATGTTCACGCCATATTTAGGTGATTTACAGTACTAGGTGATGAAAGATATTTTATCTGTGCCCATATGCTTTGTTGTTGTAGCAGGAGAGGGAGCCCGATACCAAAGCTTGGGTGAAACCGCCAAAGGAGGCGAGGAACCATCGGGTGGAGAGCACTGTGGGAATCACATCAGACAAGCAGCTACTCCGAGACTTCCTCAATGGAGATTACTGTTTACATGGGGTATGTGATATACAGGTGAACTTGGATATGACAGACTCAATGGGACCAGGAAAATTGGGCCGTCATATGCAAAATCCGTCGTATACATATGACGAATACTTGATATGCATCGGACTGGGACCAATCATCTCGTCCGTCATATGCAAAAATCCGTCGTACAGTGGTCCGTCATATCCAAGTTCACCTGTATATTTCATGTCATGATTAATCATGTGCTTTTATGTTCTAGAGCAAATACCAAAAAATTGAGAAGACAAAAATATTGTTTTGTAATTTTTTTATATCGGTATTAATTATTGGCAATAAAAAATCAAAATTCTTTTAAAACTTAGAATAATGCCAAGGATGAAAATCTAACCCTGCATGCTTCTTTTCTCTGCTATGCTGTCTTTTTATTTGCACAATTATATTGCAAATGACACTGTACGCCAGTGTCTTAGCCAGGATTTAGAAACTGGGTGCCTAAAATTGGCAGTTGTAAAATCTTTGGGCATCCAACTTTTTAAGGGGGATCACAATATACTCATATTTCAACCATAAACATGTATAAATTCATCAAAAAAAGGCATGATATCATTAAACAATGTCATGGGAATTACAAGGAGATGAAAAAATTTAATTAAAAGCTTGAGATTGAGATTTTTAGAAATTCCACACTAAAAAAAATGGGTGTCCAGAGGGGTTCTTTTTAAGGGTTTGGGTGTCCAAAAAGGCACCCAGACGCCCTGCTGGCTAAGACCATGCTGTACGCTGTACGCAATTGATGTTGGTATTGAATGCAATGGGTTCTGCTATTTTCTTGTTTTAATTTCCAGGCGAGACTTTGCTTGATATATCATTCTTGCACATACGATGCCTGATTGGAAGGGTTCCTTTTATTCAAGGCAAGATGCCCAACCTGGGAAGAAAATATGGTTAAACATCTCATATTGCAATTAATATATTTGGTTTCATGTAAGCAACATTAAATGCTTCTTTGATAAACATCAATTAAGTTGAATTTTGATTGAACATTGCTTTAACAGTTTAACTTCTGTCTATTTCAGATTTATAAGTATTGTATGAATAATTGATTTGTTTATTGCTTCAGGGAAGTGGCTGGTGGAAACATGAGTTTTGCTATGGCAAGTCAGTGTCTCAATATCATGAGGTAAGACTCTTCAATCTCTATGGACTAAATTCTTATTTTCTGTCAACATCCACAAATCTTAGGGGTGGAACAATGAATTCTGCTATGGCAAGTCAGTTACTCAATATCACGCAAGATCCTTCACAATACTTGAATACTTAATTTCTGTAAATATCCATAAATCTTCGGTATGCTTCATTTACTTTAGTGTTAGGGAATCTACAAAGCTTTTATTACTCCCAAATAGGACATCCTTCGAAAAAAAAGTGTTCCTTACTTTCCCTTATAAGTTTGTTGTGAGTTTTTCTAAGCCCCCTTTAAAATCAAACAAGTGAAATGCAAGATATTTTTCAGTTTTGTCTGAATTCCTCCATTTCAAGTAATTTGGGCCTATCCAGTTGTTCTCCATTTGAGCTGATTAATCCATTGTGCTTAGAGTGCTCCTTAAAAATTGGGACCACGCTTTTTTTAAGAAAGAAAAATAATGATGTTTGGTTTGCTAGAGGTATAAAAACGTTGACAAACCTTTAGTGGGTGGCATGCCTTATATTTTGATTTAAAGATTTTCCACCTTCCAGTCTTTAATGCGTTTGAATGATATTATAATTCAAAGGTTTGTACTGTTTTTGTTATTTTATGGATTTCTAGGAACCGACAGGTAAAACAACAATTACTCTGGGCATTTGGGATAAAGAAAAACATTTAAGCTTTCTGGAGAAAAATCCTTCAAAAAGACCTAAGACAAAAAGAAGGTAAGTTTGATTTCCTTCAGATCTATCTTTGGTCTCAACCCTGAATTTAGACTTTAATACTCCATGGCAGCATGGACACTATATTCCTCCTATATTAGCTTAATCTTTGCTCATTAACAGAAAAAATTATTCCATTAAATTTTTTAGATTTGTGAACTATTTGTCATTGGTCCTCAATTTTACATGAGATTGTTTGGCTCAGTTAGAGTGTTAAAGTGTTGATTGCTTTATAATCCCGATGAAAGGCATCATTGCTTCTTCATTCTAATAATACTGTTTGTGAAATATTTTGCCTTAAAAAAGGAGTGTCATGTTGCTAACGTTTGAGCAAAGACAAGGTCTAGTAAACTGAGGAATCAATGTGATAATTATGATGTTGGTGTGTTGAGATATCAGTTATCTAAATATTTGATATGTTGGCAAGCCTACTTCAGATTTCAAGATAAATATATTTTGCTGCAATTTCTTTTTCATTTTCTTGTAGTTATATTGTGCAGTTTTATAGTGGGGGAGATATTTGTGACCTCACACAACAGCCTAGGACTGCTGAAGTCAAATTAAAGTAAGTGTTTCTCCTATTAACCTCACAGCTAAAAATCATTTGTAGAAAAATGAAAATAAAAATGAGAATCTCTTGCATTTGAAGAAATTAGGTGCCTTTTAAAATTTGTTAATTTTTTACTTCCCTTATAGTCTAAATGACCCTGTAAATCATTTGAAAACATTTCAGTTGATTAGAAAAAAATTGTAATACATGATTATTAAGTCATTCTATTGAATTTAAAATGAAATAGAGCCATTACTCTCAATATACATTACCTGTTCATATCTTGAAGATTGTGATGCCAATTGCTCCCTGACAATCGTAATAAATTGGATTTCCCAGATGGGAATAGGTGGCGCCATCCACTTCCACGGAACAGGTGTATCAGGGACTCTTGTTGGGCCATGCGTTTCGCAAATGACGAATCATGGACCTGAGACATACATACAGACTCGGCTCCCGAGGTCTGGAGGTGTTTTGAGCTGAAATTCAAAGCCCTTCAGAAGAAACATGACTTTGTGATGGGCCAGACATGCCTCCCACAAAGGCTTTGGTATTGGAGGCCATAGTGGTAATCGATGAGAAGCCTGTGCCTACATCAACAAGCATGGCGGGACTCATTCCCAGACCTCTGCCTTCTAGCTCTGAAAATGTAGGACTGGTTTGATCATCACAATCTAGTCCTGGTGGCAGTTCACCTGCTGGGGACACAACGTTCTGGCCAAAGTGTTGTCCAAGGGTGGTAGTGCCCTCTAATCCTCAAAGCACTGTTCTCAGTCTGGGGGAGTCCAATGGTTGCCCTGTTTACCATTCAGAGGAACAGGAAAGTCCTGGTGTTCTTCTCCCTGTACAGGGAGCTGGAATCGAGTGGGGTTAATGATCTGACCCAGAACTAGGATGCCCTGTTCGGTTATGCCTACCCTCCCATTGCCATACTGCCGAGGGTGCTGAGAAAGATTAAGCGCCCCCCATCTTTGAGGTGGCCCAGCCAGATATGTTTCACCAAGTGACCAAGATGCTGGTGGACTTCCCCAGGACCCGGGAGGCTGCCAGACAAGAGAAGCCTCCTGAAGAGAGCGTTGCTGACTTTGCCTCCCGAGGAAGGAGGGAACGAACCCGATAGGTCAATGATTCCCATCCTACCTACAGAGGGATCTGGACCCCTACTCTGCCCCTGTGCAGTTCCTATCAGACCTAGCCAAGATGTCTGACCTTTAGCCTATGCAACCATTGTGGGTTATCTCACTGCTATTGGTGCAGTACACTCTGGATTCTCAGACGGCCTCTCGGTCTCCAATCATCCGGTACTTCACTCCCTCATGAAGGGAACCTCAACTCGAAGACTGTGACCTTCATGGGACCTCCCGAACGTACTGGATAGGACTGTCATTGATATGACTAGTATCGATCGATCGAAATAATTTTTCCAATTAATCGAAAAAAGTATGATGTCAATTGTTATGTCAATTAATCGAAACACATTTTTTCAGCATTTTTCGCCATTTTTTGCCAACGCTAATAAGAATTTTGAAGAGAAACTCAAGTATTCAATCAAAAAGTGTTGAGAAAATCTTCACTGTCTTTGCCTTGTGAAAATCTTAGGATCCTAGCCATAAATATAGGGTGGAACATGTCAAAATATTCTATTAGTGTAGTTCTTCAAAATCGAATCGAAATAATCGGAATCGATAAATAAAAAGTCAATGATCAAATCGAAAAAAAATGGATGTCAATGACAGCCCTATTACTGGAGCACCTGTCTCAGTCCCTGCATAAAACATATCGGTCAAGACAGCCTCTCTCATTTAATTGGCATCTAGGCACATGGGTTGACTGCTTACATGCATGCCATGTGGACCAAGACCACTTGCAAAAAGAGAATGGCAGCTACCTTTTACTGCCATGCTGGACAAGAACTAGACTCCGGCTTTTATATGTGAGTCAGTGATTTTGGCTAACCTGTCAGACCACTCTCCAGCTTACAGGGTCCACTACCCTATCCAGGCTTTGAAATGGTACTTGGACGAGGACAAGACCATTCGAGGGAAGGAGAGTGCTTTATTCATCTCCTCCAAGGAACCTCACCGCAAGGCAGCCAAAGTGAACATTGCAGGTTGGGTGAAAGAGGCCATAGAAGCTACCTACCGTCACCTGTTGGTAGAAGTGCCTAGCTATGGGTGTCTGAGCCCATGACACCAGGCAGGGACTTAGCCAGGATTTAGAAACTGGGTGCCTAAAATTGGCAATGTTAAATTTTGGGCCATCCAGATTTTTAGGGGGAACCACAATATTCTCAGATTTCAACCATAAACATGTATAAATTTATCAAAATAAGGCGTGATATCCTTATAGAATGTCATGGGTATTACATGGAGATGGAAAAAGTCAAATTATATGCTTGAGATTGACATTTTAAGAAATTCCTCACAAAAAGTTTGGGTGTCCTGAGGGGTGCTTTTTAAGGGTTTGGGTGTAAAAAAAAGGCACCCAGACGCCCTGCTTGCTAAGACCATGACACCAGGGGAGTGGCGGCTTCCTGGATGAGATTACTTTAGTGAGGTTCTACCTCAAGGAGCTTCCCAATCTAGAAGGAAAGTTTGGGCAGGCTGTTCTCACGGCCGTGAGCTCTTCACGCTCGTAACTAGGCCATCACAGCTGTTAGTAAAGGTGGGACACTGCTTCAAGATATGAACAGGTAATGTATATCTTACCTGTTCTTTATCCCCACCCATCCTCCCCTAGTCTTTGTTAAGGTTTACGAATTGAGCTGCAAGATATGGAAAGGTATGTATATCTAAGTAATAAATAGGTAAATAACCATTAATTTCCTGCGCTAAAGACCTGATCTTAACTTGAAATGCCTTCTGTTTGTCTAGATGTAAAGAGAATAAACAGCATCCACATGCAGTATCGATATACCTCGTGGAGCCTACGACTTGTGAATATGTACTAGTGGTAAGTTCACTAATTATTAAATAACAAATCTTTTATTTTAGCATTTTATTTAGAAATGAAAAATCTCACTTGTTTAGTCTCATATTTTTTCACCAGAGACTCAGTTGCTACTATAAGATTGAAATGTAGATATTAGGCTCATTTATCATCTCAAAGGTATAAATAATGTATTATAATTTTATGATATTAAGTAAAAACTGATTTCTTGTCTCATATAAAGTCCATTGTCCAAGAACCAAATTTAATTTCATCAGTTCACTATTTTCTGCGATGTATGACATTTGTTTTGACTCAGCAGAAGTTTGTTTTCTTCTAAGGTACATGACATTCTATGCACTTAGTCCTTTTAGATTTAAGCTTCTTTTTATTCTACCAATTGAAATTCACTGATTGATATACGGTATTCCTCAGTTTAACCATACAGACCCCAGGGTCTTAGCAAGGATTTCAAAAATGCCTGTCCAAAACAGCAATTTCAAAACTTTTTGCCCGTCCAGATTTAGCTACTTATTTACTTCAAATTCTTATACCACCTACATTTAATAGCCTAGTGTGTCAAACAGGGCAATTTACACTTCAGCTATGTCCTAGAAGATGATTTGTTAGGAAAATATTTGGTTATTACACCCCAAAGTCAAAATTGAAAAATCACCCTAGAAATGTTTGCCTGTCCAAGCAGGAGGTTTTTAGGAAACTACCTGTTGAAAAGACAAGTAGGACAGGTCCTGGCTAAGTCCCTGACAGACCCCAAATCAGCGTACCCCCCCCCCCCCCCCCCCCCCCCCTTTCTTCTGAATTGTTTTAGAAGGGCAAGGCAGCAGAGATTATTTTCTGGCTCTCTGAACCTTTCCAACCTCCCTTAGGAAACGTAAATGTTTCCATACCTTTACAAGTGGGATTGTCACAAACTGTATATTAATCATATTTTCAAGCGCTTCAACACTTGGCGCTATTAATCCTAGTCGCGCAATTGCTCAAGCTTACAATTAGGCATAGTCGAACAAAAGACAAAGGAGCGCATTCAAGCTTACACATTCTCTTAAATGGAGGAATACGGTAGTCTCAGTTTTGTTTCCATTTTTTACCTCTTTTCAATTATTTCTAGGTGGAGTCTCCCATTTTTTGTGGACTTATAGAAAAGGCTGATGAAAATGGAATTCTTCAAGGTGTTCAGCCATGATCTGGTTTTGGTTTTGGAGATGGATGTTTTAGCTACAAGGACAACTAACTGCTATCCTGGGACAAGTATCAAGCGGTGCTGGGGAAGATTGGCATTGTAGAGCTGCACTCTCCAAGGGAGAACGCTCACAAGCTCACCAACACAATTCTTCACGGTTTCTCATCATGCTAGGATCTCTGTGTTGATATTTATGATAATTGGTCTTGTGTGGATCTCCGGCTTAAAATACTATATCACACATAAGTCATTACATTCAGTGTACCTCATATCAACACTTGAGCCATGGTCTTAGCCAGCAGGGTGTCTGGGTGTCTTTTTGGACACCCAAACCCTTTAAAAGCACCCCTCAGGACACCCAAAAATTTTTGTGAAGAATTTCTTAAAATGTCAATCTCAACCATATAATTGAATATAATCTCCATATGATTCCCATGACATTATTTAAGGATATTATGCCTTATTTTGATAAATTCATACATGTTAATGGTTGAAATCTTGGTATATTGTGGTCCCCCTTAAACATTTGGACACCCAAAGATTTTACAATTGCCAAATTTGGGCACCCAGTTTCTAAATCCTGGCTAAGACCCTGATGTGAGCATAAAAATGTAAGCAACTTCGTGGGAGAGTATAATCTATAGAAATCCAGCCATTCAGAATTTCTTCATAGATTTAATGAAGTAAAAGGAGGAGAATGAAAAAGCGTTATCTCCATGCAAGCTCATAAGTTCAGCTTTACCACCTGAGTACAGGTGAACTTGGATATGACGGACCACTGTATGACAGATTTTTGCATATGACGGACAATATGCTTGGTCCCAGTCCGATGCATATCAAGTATTAGTCATATGTATATGACGGATTTTGCATATGACGGACCAATTTTCCTGGTCCCATTGAGTCTGTCATATCCAAGTACACCTGTACAATGCAGCTTTCTTCACTCATGATGAATTAGTAGAGTTGACAAGTGGCGAGTGCAGCTCTAACATATTGGATGGTCATTACCTAAAATGCTTGGTAACTCTTTCAAGCTTTATTCATAAAAAATGTGGTCTGGGTTGTCTGGATTTTCATGACATAACTTGGGAATGATTAATGCAAAATATCTTAATTCATTTCGATGATTAAGATGATAATTCCTAGTTGGTGATCTGAGCCTAAATGACTTAAAAGTTAGATTTTTCTTCAATTGATTCTCTAACTCAAATGTGCATGCCAGGCACACGTTCACTTATTTGTACGTCTTTAGGCGCTATTATGTCACTGATCTTTTGAATAGGTAATGGTACATAGGGACAATAACAGATATGTTATGCCATTTGCAGGAACCAAATACATGCAGTCCCATACATGACTAATCAAAACTTTAAAGAAAGAATTGAGAACAGTGTTTAAGTGAAACAAGGGTTTCACCTTTGGCAGGTTTTTAATGCTTCACCAGTATGTTACTCATTTCTTTCCTGTGACACAAAGATGATGAAGAAAACCCTTCTAAACCTCTTATAGCTAGTTAGACCTATCTTATCCCCTTTTATCTCTATTTCATTGTGTTCGTCTTGGTGTTGTCATTAGTAACCTGATTTTATTGTCCCTTTATTTTGATCCCTTACAATTTCCATCAAGGAGTCGCTTTGATTTGATTTGATTTTATTCAGTCTAGTAAGATGTGTATTACATAGCATTTGGCACACAAAAAATCATATATAACGGTGACTAGATGGAGAGTCAGTAACTGCTATGCAATAGAATTCTAACCAGACACAGGATATATACACTAAAAGTTAGAAACTTATTTCCATAGTGGTCACAGATGGGTTTCCAAACATGTACCAATTAGATAGTGATTCAACTGCTATATATTTGAACCTGCATTATTAATGTGAAGCTAGATATGTGTCATTACCTAAATCACTATCCAACTGAAAAATCAATATTTTATGATAGTTGCAAATAACTATAAAAAGATGACATGGGTAACATTTTGGATTCTAATAAAAACGTGTAGGAAAATATCTGTAAGACCATAGATTGAAATGGAGTGGCCTGTACATGTATTTTCTACAGTTAGTCTTACCCTTCCATGCTGTATGTTGTCCCCTTAAATGTTACCTATGTCATCTAGTATGTAGTTTTCTTTTTGATTATCTGCAGTAAGATTGTAAATATCGTTTTTTCTGCATTGTTTCTTTGCAAATCCCTAAAATGACATTTTTATCTGGGTTTTGTTTATTCAGGTCACTTATGATTGCACTGTTTTACATGATTAATTGGTTTCTATCTACTGTTACCTTGCCTTTGTGGCTGTATCCTCCAATGTAGAAAGATACACAATTTAGGTAAGTAATTTTAGCCCCAGGAATCAATTGTATGGTTCTATAATGTGAGGAAACTTCTCGTCCAATTCAGTATGTAACTTTTTGAGGACGTTGTGCTAGATAGGGTGTATGATTAGCACTTTCACAAATATCAAGTCATTGTCAGCCTTCATTGAACAACATAGTATTAACCCTTCCAATGCTGAGGCTGCTTTTCGTCCAAAGCACAAGAATGCAAAGATTTTTGAAAAGCACTGAAACCCTGTCATGTTGGTATTCATTGGATAGCTCTCGTTGAGTACTTTCAGATGAGTATCCATTTGCCAGGGTTTCAGTCATTTTTCAGGTTTTTTGCATAATTTTGTATTGGCCAAATTAGCCACCAGCAGCATAAGGGTTAAGTGGACTCTGATAAGCATAAAGATGCTTTATTCAGAAGCCAACCATTAGGTTATGTTTTACATATCAAACCCAATTTAAGAATACTTAGAAAAGATGGTAGACTTGACATAGCAGATAACCTCTAACATTTCATTTCATGAATCCTGGCTCCATCTGATGACGATTCTGTTAATGCTCATGTTGATAGAATGGACTTATACGGTAAATGTAAATTGTCAAGTAAAGGAGAAAGCTTTTTGTACCTTTTCTGGTTCTTTTCAACAGATTTAGCTAGCTTTGGAATATTTTGAGAGAAATGATTTTATTAGCATGTGATCCGGAGTGGTATAAAACTGCTTATAATGTGAGTAAAATGTGCTCCTTGAGAATAGTGACAAAACTAGATTGATTTTTTTTCTGGATGGTAATATTCACCATCTGTTTTACCAATTAAGTAATGAAGAAGTATTTAGTTTAAGTGTGCTACATTATTTATGTGTAATTTTACATGTTCTGTAATGAATTAAATAAATCAGGTCTCACTCTGGAGCAAAAACGTTTACCTTTGCTTAAGGCCAATGGTTATGATTATCTCTTAGCTATTCTTTGGCTTATTAACACCATGATGCGCTCTGGGCCTACTGGGTGTTTAGAATGTTAGTTGTTACTTTTCTATCCTCATGTTTTGCTCCTATACAGAAGGGAAGGGGTACAATACAAACATTTGATTCCTGAATCAGTCGACCAGGCGTCTGCCAGTGACAGGTTGTACAAACACCCATGGAATATCATGTCGACAAGCTAAGCCAAGCACATCGATGACCCATGCAGCTTGCAAATCAAAGCTACATTCAGTCTTGATGTCATTTATGCCCAGGAAACGTTGTGGCAATTGTGCATGTGGTTTTGTTTTATGGCAGGGCTGCCCACGGATTAAGTAAATGTCGGCACTGTATACTGCACTTAAGGTGGTGTATTTGTATTGTGTTTCCAGTAATATTGTAACTATGGTATCTATGTTTGAGAGTCCAGGATATCTAATGATATCAGATATCATTTGAGATATATTATCTCTTCTGGGTATATGTTTTTCAAATATTTCTGTATATTTCTTAACCCATTCATGCGTGTAGTAGCCAAAGTTTATAAGAAACTATGAAAGTGAATAATTGATCAGAAAACTATCTTTTGGGGATTTTTTCTATGTTCAGACATAACTACCAAGTTATTTTCTCAAAAGTAGTATCAATCCTCATGTAAATTTAAGGGATGCTCTAAGCATGAATAGATTAAGTATTGAAAAATCTACTATTTTGACAAAACCCTGTTACAAATAAGTTGTACACTTATGGTGTTTTAAGTGACAATTTAGTTTGACAACCTTACAAAAGACACTTTTATAACAAAATAAAAAGATGTAAATATAGCCATGATTTTGCTGGGTTTTTTTTTTCGAAATGTCTGGTTCCTAGAAAACAGGACAAATATACAGTGGATATTACTATTTATTGCAATAAATGAATGAATAATCAAACATCTATCATGTACCAGATGGTGCATTCAAATAAACAATGAATTATCATAGTGTATCTCTATGACTTCTTCTATGTACAGATATCACATCACATACACATATTACCCATTTCTTTATTTACAAACATCATAGAATTATTTTACACTGTTCCGATATGAGAGAGAGATAGAATGACAGTGTGGAAGGCAAGTGTGTCGGCAAAGGAAGTAACTAGGTCTTAAAGATCGAGCCACCTCATTCTGCCTTCTATTAATTCACCATTCAATATAGCTCCTGATGTGTTTTGGTATCAATTTCTATCTATAGCTAATGTGTTTGCTCAAATTGTAATAGTTACTTTTAAAATACAGTGAAACCTCTTGAGATATGATTTCCTTAGGACTGGGGCAAAACTGTTCACATTACCACAATTTCACATCTCAGAGGTCTTTTCACAAAGTGTATGAAACAAGGAAAATGTGTTCACAATAGGATAGGATCCTATTGTGTTCTAACCCCGATGGGGTAGCTTTTTTACTGATAAAAGAATTACTAGCCTTCATCTCTCTGTTTTCTATCTCTTTACCAAGAATGCTATCAAGTCACTCATACTCTGATAGCTATCAGAAATAAATATATCTTGGATTTACCATACTGTAGAACACGCATATGACGCGTGTCCCAAATATAACGAATTGGGGAGTTTTCGCTTCATAGCGTAGCCGCCGCTAATATAAAGAAAGTACAAATAAAGAACTACAGCGTTTTTATATATAGCGAAGCGGAACCATACGCTATGTACACTATATATAAACACGCGTAAATTGTGAGTTCTACAGTAGTTGTGATATAACATTGAATACAGATCTGTTTCACAAACTTGCTCTATTTCAGAATAGCTTTGTAAGTATCATCAAGGTGTGGACATTCAAGGTGTATATTCAGGTAATTCATAATAACCATGCTGGGTTTAAGAGCATCACTACCACAATAAATAAGAAGGAAAACCAAAACTATCTTGTTCCATTATGCATTTCATAATAAGAGCCAAAGTACAGAAAACCTTGCTTACCTTGGACAAAAAGGGACCAAGCCAAAGTGACTGAGGTAACTGAAATCTCTGTTACTTTATATAAACATTTCAGTAGATATGAATGATTTGGGACCATTGCTTTTGTCCAGATTACATGAAAATCTTTGGTTTGCAAGTCAAGGGTAAGCAGGGTTTTCAGTACTTGCATCTAATGTTTGTCTAAATAGGGCTGTGATCAAGATATGAGGTTGTCAAACTAAAAGAGATCCCTGTCACACACCTCTTGCTTGATAAACACACACTATTAACCATGCTTTATGACAACCCATACATACCACTGCTTAGGCCTAAAAAAAGAAATTGTTTGTTTCCTGTAACGGTCTGAACAAAAATAGGGTAGGTAGGTCGGTAAAATATTTTTTTTGGATTATTTTTTTGGTCAAAAAATTGTGTTTTATGCATGTTTTACGTTGGTTGGGAGGGTTGAAAAAACTTTGGGGTAGGGATTTTTTTGAATAAAAACTTGTTAGGGTAGGATTACAGGAAACAAACATCTTTTTTTAGGCCTAACCATGATTTATGACAACCCATACATACCACTGCTCACAAGAAAAGCGCATAAAAGTGAGCATCCTTGAAAATTTTCAAATCCTATTATATTTTACATGTGTTTTTAGTAAATCTAAAAAGGTGTTTGTAGGAACAGTTCCTCCTTCCCTTGTTCTGTTCCTGGCTTTTCATCGGCTACTTCGCACCTCCATCACTGCTACAATGTTTCTGAAAGCTGCAAGCTTTTCTGCTATTGTCCCTGGTAACCGTGGTTTCCTCGGCGCACTCTGCTCTGATGGTCGGACGTCACTCTTTCTCATGAACCTGCAGAAAAATATATATATATATATATTTGAAACTTTACACGCAAACTCTTGGATGAAGAAAAGAATGGATATGTAGCGAGACACCAATTACTATATGCCCTATTGTTAAGTGCTGGACTCATGCCAGGAGTACCAGATAAGGTATCAGCGCGAAGTCACGTGGAAACAAGGACCAATCAGGGCTCTCGCATCGATTACATTACTGAGAAACCTAATCTCCACCACCAGCTGGGGGGTGCCCAGAGCACCAATTTTGGCCTATTAGTTGACACTGGTTGAGGCTAGCATGTTCAGGTTGACCGGCTGGTTTCGTATCCACTGTGTTTGGTCATCTAAGGCAATATCAACAGTATTAAGAAAATCTCATCCCTCCAATGTTCACCTGGTTGTACATGTATGTATGTATGTATGTATGTATGTATGTATGTATGTATCCAAGCATGCATGCATGTATGTATGTATCTCTCTCTCTCTCTCTCTCGGCTCAGGCTTATCAGCTAATCAGCAAATGGAATATTAAAGGAAGGCTTTGGTTTCGTACAAAAACTTGTTTGAACTACCTTTATACTACACAAAATCACTTCCTGATTGCATTTCCATTCTCCCATGCTTATTTGGGCCTAAACAGCAATTTGTGTATTAAGCCCCTTCCTGCTGGTCTATAGCAACAGGTCCCATAGCAACCACCAGCTGGAGGTGCAGAAGCCCTGCTGCATACAGTGAGTGGATACAGCACCCTCACTGGCACCCTCACTGGCTGGTTTAGTACAGGAAAAGTAATTGGGCAAGGTGCATGTTCAGGTAGTTTCCTTGAATGGGCAGTGTTTTTAGATAAAAAATGGTAAAATACTGCTCAGCCTATGACTGCTATAGCTACTGTGGAACCTCAGGATTAAGTTTTCATCGGATACCTAAGGATGTTGTAAGAAGGAAACAATGGATTTCTGCATTGAAACTGAAAAGGCAGCTGAAGTGGGACTGTGTTTGGATTTGTTCAGACCATTTTACACATGATTCATATGAGAACACTAAACATGAACTGGGTCTGCACAAGAAAAAGAGATTGAAGAAGAATGCAATCCCAACTATATTTAGCTACAAAAAACAGGAAGACACTGGTGGTTGCAATACTATCAACTAACAAGAAATAAAACCATTTTATTGTTGTCCTGTCTACATGTATGACACAGGTGAGTATTTTACAGGTATTTAACTAATAAATTAGGAAATGCAACTACTTAAAGAATTATACTTCACATTTTAACACTTCAGGATGTCTTCTTTTAGAAAATATATACTTTTCTCTAGGCAAGTGATATCTTTTTTCCCCATTTCTCATCATAGATACTGTGATATGGCCCTAGTACTATCAAAGAGTATTTATAAAGTATTTCCCAGAAGAAATTGAGTTTCCCTTCTTCATATGTGTATAAAGATTAATCAATAGCAGTTGTCTTCTATCAATTAATATAACTATAAAAATGTGACCGGATAAATTGTCCCACCCTGTACTGTACTCTCATGTATTAAATTTCAAATATCGGCTGAAGTAATACAATGAAAATAAAGATACATCTTTTCTAAAACTGGACCTTTTATTTCAGAAAAGCATGTGTATGGCAAATAGACCCACTAAGAGGGCAGAGTTTTAGGATTATATTTAGAATTTAGGAATACTTCAGAGTAGCTGCCTTTTCAGTTTCAATGCAGAAATCCATTGTTTCCTTCTTACAACATCCTTAGGTATCCGATGAAAACTTAATCCTGAGGTTCCACAGTAGCTATAGCAGTCATAGGCTGAGCAGTATTTTACCATTTTTTATCTAAAAACACTGCCCATTCAAGGAAACTACCTGAACATGCACCTTGCCCAATTACTTCTCCTGTACTAAACCAGCCAGTGAGGGTGCCAGTGAGGGTGCTGTATCCACTCACTGTATGCAGCAGGGCTTCTGCACCTCCAGCTGGTGGTTGCTATGGGACCTGTTGCTATAGACCAGCAGGAAGGGGCTTAATACACAAATTGCTGTTTAGGCCCAAATAAGCATGGGAGAATGGAAATGCAATCAGGAAGTGATTATGTGTAGTATAACGGTAGTTCAAACAAGTTTTTGTACGAAACCAAAGCCTTCCTTTAAAGATAATTGATAAATTATTCAAGTTGATGGAATGGGTTGAAATTGCTTTTATAAACTACATTGTATAATAAAACATTACTTTTGAATGAGCCTATTAAGTTGAACATTTTGAGCATGCTCGGATAGGATGATTAGGTAGGATTAATAGTAATGAGAGGTCTTACCTTTTTGCCCATGCATGTGTTGCTGTGAAGCTTGGGTGGAAGGGCGAGAGGGTTGCCCTGGCCTGGACACACAGTAGCTGGCTTGAGATGGGCATGCCAAGATCATGGGAGAGCTGCAACCAGGTGGTCAACATGGCTGCTTGTTTCTTCTTCTTTGATGGCGTCCTGACATGTCGTACCCCAATACGACTACTACCAGTATACTTGTCTAGGCCTTTAAGACTAGAGACAGTGCTGCCAGGGAGTTTGGCTGAAGACATTGGGGTACCAGAGCAACCTGTGTCAGAGCACAGGGCAGAGACAGAGTGTTTGGTTGACTGAGAGTGAGGGGTGCCATTGCGTTTGGCTGAAGAGACGGGGGTGCCGGAGAGCTTGGCTGAAGAGGCCAGGGCGCCCGGGCCTTTGGCAGAAGTTCTAGTCCCAAAAAATACTGAGTACTTCTTTTGGATTCTGCGAGATGCAGGGAGAACACAATTACCATCACGCTTGGTCGCAGTTGTCGCCTCAAAGAGTTCTCCTGAGTTCTGGAGTCGTCTGATGCTGGTGATTGGGACACCATAGTGCGTGGCTGCCGCCCTTCTCCCAAAGAGTTCACAGTAAACAAGGATTTCCTGTTTTCTAGAAGCAGTGTCACTGAGTTTCTTCAAACTATAAGTCTTTTGGGAGGCACGGTCATCAACTGACGAAGTTGACTCAATGCTGGGATGTGTATGATCTTGAGAAGAGTACCAGCCTTGCTGTACCGCAGAGTCATCAAGGACATCCTCAAGGCTTGTGAAATATGACGGTGATAATTCACCTGGACTGACTGATTTCTTCCTATGATCAGCACACGTAGAAGTGTCTTCTATGGGCTCAGACTTCATCTGAGTTGGGCACATTTTGGCCAGAGATAGCCGTACTTTTTTACATACTTGAACGTAAGCAGTTTTCTGATCTGTCTGAAGATGGTCACAAGTATTTCTGCTACGCTTCATAATATCTGCAGAGATGCAAAGCTCTTGAGTATACACGATCTCTTTGGAAACTAGTAGCACATATGTCTGTCTTGTTCAAGGCAATGGGAGATTGTGCTTGGTGTGGAAGTCCGTCCTGTCCTTATAAGCACACCTGTACTGCAAAACTAATAGCAATTAGCAGGTGTAAATCAGGTATACACCTGTCGTTCCCATCAAAGCGGTGAAATTCCTTTGAAGACCTCGTAAATACTTGAAAGGTCAATGCAATCATTCCATTGATGATATGTTTGGTATTTATAAAGAAAAGTTGTACATGATTACACTTATGTAATTAAAATTGTGAGTTAAGGTGATAGTCTAGTACACCAAGATTATCACCACTAGGTGGTGTCCTTGGCTGGCCCCTGAGAATGGATCATATCAAAGCAAAAGATTACACATGAGCGGTGTTCACTCCCCCACGGACCTCGACCTAGCGACTTCCAATTGTGGTACGGTCAAGAATGACCACACATGAAAGGTCCTAACAAAGGGTAGGTCCCGTAGGGCCTTCCGTGTTAAATTTGTCCCAAACGACATGGCTGTCTGTTTTAACCATGCAGATTCATTCAGCCTAGACCATTTTGACCAAAATTTTTATCTCATTTTTTGGCTGAAACTGAATAACGATACAGTCTTCGAAGCCAGTATTTTAGAATATAACATATATGAACCCCCTCTAGGTGCAAGGTCATGTCACATGTACCTTGAATTCTGACAGGACCTGAAAATCAGCATTTACTATGTAAACCACGTGCTGTTAGAAATTTTGAGGCTTATGGGAACATTCAAAAATGTTTTTAAAATACTCATCGTGCAGATTCCCAGTTGAGGTAGGACCTTGCACCTCACCAAAGATATGAATAATCATATGGTAGACTCTCATTTTCAAGTACAGGGTAAGTCTTGACATTTTGCCAAAAAACGAAACACATCCAGATATGTTCTTTAAGGGTGCCGCATTACCTCAAAATAGTCACTTATTGATAAGTTTACCATTATTCGGCAACTATGAGATGTAACCTTTACAATAGCATAAGTGCCGTTGGCTTAATTAAACTCAGTTTTCAGTTATTTAAGTTTTAAAAGTGTATCGGGTAGGGTACTTCTACCTTAAGGTAGAACCCTATTCGATACACGGGTCATTTTTAAAACTTGAATATCTGAAAACTGAGTTTAATGAAGACAGCGGCACTTATGCTATTGTAAAGGTTACATCTCATAGTTACAGAATAATGGTAAACTTATCAATAAATGACTATTTTGAAGTAATGCGGCACCCTTAAAGAACATATATGGATGTGTTTCATTTTTTGGCAAAATGTCAAGACTCAACCTTTACTTGAAAATGAGAGTCTACCATATGATTATTCATGTCTTTGGTGAGGTGCAAGGTCCTACCTCAACAGGGGATTTGCACGATGAGTATCTTAAAAACATTTTTGAATGTTCCGATAAGCCTCAAATTTACTAACAGCACGTGGTTTACATAGTAAATGCTGATTTTCAGGTCCTGTCAGAATTCAAGGTACCTGTGACATGACCTTGCACCTAGACGGGGCTCATATCTGTCATATTCTAAAATACTGGCTTCGGAGACTGTATCTTTATTCACTTTGAGCCAAAAAATGAGTTGAAAATTTTGGTCAAAATGGTCTATCTCGAAGGAATCTGCATGGTCGAAGAGACACCCATGTTGTTTGGGACGAATTTAACACGGAGGGCCCCAAGAGACCCACACTTTGTTCCCGTGGTCGTAACACAATACAATGTTGCTAGGTCGAGAGTGGTGGCGGGTGACCACTCCTCAAGTGCAATCTTTTGTTTTGATATCCATTCTCAGGGGCCAGCCAAAGACACCACCTAGTGGTGATAATCTTGGTGTACTAGACTATCACCTTAATACATACTACTGTTTGGTTTGGATGAAAGATGAATCAATTTATCCACTTGTAGCACCAGTGAAAAAGAACAAGGTTCTCTGATCAATATACACCTAAATCTACTGGGACCAAACTCTAAGATTAGGGAAGGTTTTACTGGAGGGAATGTACATGATGCATTCACTTCCTTGTATTTCCAATTTGGACCGGGTTCTTTGAGTTTATTCCCATATTTTTCCAGTCATGTACTGGAAGGGGAAACGGGGAATTCAGGAGTTAACAACTAATTCACTTTATCTAATTAGGCTACCGTGTAGATTATGGCGTAAATCTTCAGGCACAAAATCATGACACGTCATTTGCATACACTAGTACTGTAAACTGCATATCAAAATTCGCCTAAAGAATTAATCTTGTCTCATGTTAATAATTCAAAGACACTAAACCTGACAACATCACGGCTGTCATTTTTTTAGCCAGACATCGCCTATCAAGTGCGCCATAAAAGCCTGATTGTGTAAACGTGGGTTATATAATTCTGATGAAGTAAACATATGGAAACTAGTTAAAGGAGATTCGCCACATAATCAAAAGCCTGATAACAATTAATTTCCATACGTATCATAGCACCGATACAGCTCAATTAAAAAGTGGCTAAGCGCAATGGACGACAAACACCCTGTTTGAAGTATTAGATTGAGCTTTTCTTTTTATCAGTTTTAGATCAAAAACAGTCAATGAGATATATCAACACCCATTTAATTCTGAGTTTAATTACACTCTAAAAAGCTGTTTATTAGCCTTTCGGGGTGAAATATAACTCTTCACACTTGCATATTGCAATCAACTTATCCGTAGTTTGTAGGGCCTGTGATTTGACTTTTGACGTTCGTACCAGGTCTCATTTCAATTAACAAGCTCCCCGTTTGAAGTATTAAATGAGCTTTTCTTTTATCAGTTTTAGATCAATACTATCGCCGAACAAAAAACAATTGATGAGATTTATCAACACCAATTTAATTCTTAGTTTAATTACACTCTAAAAAGCTGTTCATTATCATTAGCCTTTCGGGGTGAAATCTAACTCTTCACACTTGCATATTGCAATCAACTTATCCGTAGTTTGTTGGGCCTGTGATTTGACTTTTGACGTTCGCACCAGGTCTAATTTCAATTAATTATTTAGACAACGTTCTTTTTGTTGTTGATAAATATTTTATTGTCCAATCCAGATAATGACATTCATTACATGCAATACACAAGTGTTAAAAATCCGGCCAGCCACAAAAGCTTATAATGGACCAAATACACATATGAATATACAATGTACAATTAATTAACTCATCAATCATAAAGCTCTTATAGTGAGTCTTGTATATAAGGAGTCACTCCTTTTACACACAATTTTCTAATACCCATCTAAAGTCGAGCAAGCCGAGAATATGCCGAATAGGTAGATATGACTAGTATGGTTTAATAACAATCAGTCGTTAGTTAACATTTGTGACCTCCTGTTGTACATCCTAGTGAGATAACATGATGCAGTTATGAATTATCTTATTGAAAGATAATATTAATTTGCTCCAAATCAGTGAGTTCTGTAAAATTAGGATAATGCATATTAGCTAGTTGAAACATGACATTTCTCAAATCGTTATAAAACGACATTTTATGATAAATTGCTCCTCATCTTCCGCCTCTATATTTTGGCATTTTGGTGTTTCTTGTACTTTTTGTAAAATTACATAAGTCTGTCGAATACTTACATTCTTGGGTACTATATATTAATATTCATAAATGTTATTACTAATACTTTTGCGAGATATGTGTTACGCAGAAGAAATATGAATGCTTGTAAACTTTTGTATGTCAATATACAGTCAATAAATATTCATTCATAGCCTCGGATTAAGGTCTTACGATACTCTATACCAGTGACACCTATTGGGTAGTGGACAAACTAAAATAATTTATTACAATTTACCTGACGTCACTGGAAATATTGATAAGAAATTGAATTTTATTGAATATGTACCAATTCTGATTATCCCTGCCTATTATAAATAGTATCCTATGAGTTTTTTGTTTTTGGCTACAGTGATTTCCATATTCATTGAATTTGTTGTTTTGACACATTTTCAGGAATAATGTGTGATAATCCATGTGTATAAAGTGGGGTTCCCTTTCTTAACAATATCTTATATAAGTATGGGCATTAACAGTAACTATTGAGTAACTCTTTTCTAACATTTTCATGAAAATTTGACCCAAAAATGTCCTATTTCACAAACTTTGACCATCTGTGGTTCGAAAACTAACCTGATGACCTATCATTTTCTTTGTGTCTTCTTATTAAGAGCATTGTGTAGATAGTGTAGACAAAAATTGGTGAAAATTAAACTAGGCAATTCTGACTTATATCAATTTTGGGTTAAAAACTCGTTTCTCGAATTTCTTGATTTTGCCCAATAATTCCTTTGTAACAGCAAAAAAATAATTTCAACATGGCAAAACAGTATTTCAGGCAGTGTCAGTATTCTGAAGGGATAAATCTAGTAAAGAAAGACACCCATTTTGGAGAAAGTGATGTTTGTGACATAAATTGCATTAATTTTTCAAAAATCTGTGAAAAAAAACTAAGTCGATGACCCCATGATTTTAAGTTGTTTTGAGGATCAATGTGCTATGTTCTTTCCTTATGCAAAATTTCAGGAAAATTAAACTGAGATTTCTAAAAGTGTCGTAAGACCTTAAGCTTGTGGTTGCTCATCTAAGATAAAGCGCAGGCTGGTGTCGGCGCTTAGTCCTACCCAGAACCCCCATCTCAGATGAAAAGATAAAGAGGCACCTACTACTACTCTCAAGTTGACCATAACCAAAGTGTAGTGCTCTCCACCGCCTTTTGAATATTCAAAAAAAAAATGCTCTGATCGGTAAACCTAAAATAACCAGGTCCATCTTTGGGTTTATATGCATGAATGGGGTAGAGGTTGAAAAAAGTACCCTGCTTGAAAGTGGAGCATCTTCAAGCGGCTGAGGAGTATTCAAAAGAGGACCGCTGCTGCCACGCTGTACTGAAGCACCTTAATGGTGAAAACTATCTATTAAGTAACTTGGTAAAAACCACCGCCCAAACCCAAGTCACTGGTAAATAACTCGCATGCTTCTCCCCAGATTCAAACTTGGCAGTGGTGAGAGGCAGCAAGTAGATGTTGGCTATGTCAAGTGATACCTAGCAATCAAAAAATCAACCACATTTTCTGAAATATTGCGGCGAAGTCATGACTAGCCAGGTGCAACTGGTGGAGGAAGTCGGAGTACCCTACAAAAACCACCGCCTAACCCAAAGTCACTTGGAACAGGGTAATACAGGAGTAAGGAAGAAAAGAAATTTAAAGAGTGGTTAGGTAGAGTAGAAGGCAGAACGGTCTTAAACAGCTAGCAGTAGTTGCCGCAGGCACTCGTTCTTTGAAGTCATAAGTGTGCACCGCACGATTGGATATCTCCATTGATGTTTTCCTCATTGCATCAACAAACTTAAATGCCATTGATCCATTGTCAATCAAATTTGGTTTTAATGGCATTTATGATGTTTTAGTATGATTTTTTGATAATGAATATTGATAAGCATTAAGTGTGCACCGCATGATTGGATACCTCCTTGTATGTTTCCCTCATTGCATAAACAAACGTTGATGCCTTTAACCCATTGTCAATCAAGTTTGGTTTTAATGGCATTCAGGTTTTTTCAGTATGATTTTTTAATAACGAATATTGATAAGCATAAACAATACTCAAAAAGGGATAGATGAAAATGGCAAGAGGGGATGGGAAATAAGAGTACTTTAAAAAAAAAATACAGGAGTAAGGAAAAACAGAAATTTGAGGAGTGGTTAGATAGAGTAGAAGGCAGAATGGTCTTTAACATCAGGGCAGGGTCACAAGGTTTGAGGAATAGGACAGGGAGGACAGCACATGGAAAATCTTGCCAGAAATGTACGGAGGGGGAGATTGGAAATGAGCAGCATGTGGTGCTTAAGTGTCCAGCTTACAGAGTAGAAAGGAACAGATTGTTGGTGAAGGTTAAGGCGAATATGGGGGGGGGGGGGGGGGGGGCAGTTCCATTTAAAAGTGTTTGGGGGGGGAGGTAGGAACGGAAGATTTCTAGGGGGGGAAGAGGGGTCGAATTTGGAATTATTTTACCCCCCCTCCCCCCGAATTTTTAATTTTGGTGGGGAGGGGGGGGGGGGGGGGTGCCGAATTTTTAATTTTTCTCACCGGCCGCACCCCAAAATTGTTTAAATTTCGCATTTATTTTTTGTAAAATATCTATCTGTCTACTACTCCCAGATATATCTATATCTATATATATCTATCTATCTATATCTATCTATCTATCTACCTTGTGCATTTGAGAAACGTGATCATCAATTAACGGTATATCAATTTTGGCGTTAATTGTAATCAGATTTGTCTAGAGTGAAATATCAGATAACCTGGCTAGTGAATGCGCCCTGTTAATGCTCAACCAGGCTAATTAAGTCTTAGAAGAAATTATTCAACTTTTGCTTTTGATGATCCAAAACATTAACATACATAATCTTTAGAACTTTAAAATCTTAGAGTGTAACTACGATGGACCAAGTGTGAAAGAGAAAATAATAAACGATAAACTTTATTTTCGCCGTTTCCTGGGGGAGAAAATAAAAAAACTTTATATTCACTGTTTTTGGGGAGAGAAAATAAAGACTCTTTATGTTCTCTCCCCAAGAAACTGTGAAAATAAAGTTTTTTATTTTCTCCCTCCAAAAATAAGGTCGTGAAAAAGAAATCTTCGTTTGCTCTTTCACACTTGGTCCATCGTATGCAACTCCAACTTCAAAAAAAAAAAGATATGTGTTAGAGCTCAATGTCATCTTTCTTAGGACACCTTGGTTACAATTGTACTCGACAAATTGACTGAGATGATACTGTAAAAAGGTGACTAATGTTCGTTTCTTTGTCGAGAACAAAAATTAATCCCCCTCATGCAACGTGAGTAGCTTTCCTTTGAATTAGGAATCTCTATTTTGGAAATTGAATAATTTTACAAGTTCCATAGTCATAGTAATTAATAATGGCATCACTTATACCATGATTTATAACTAGTGTACCTTGTTTCTTGTTGAAAATAGTCTGGCTCAACCACTGATTGTACATTCTTTCTGTCTGTCGAGGACACTAGCCACTGCCCCATCAGGTACTAGCGATGATGTCATTATCTATAAATAACCGTGGGGTCTACCCTATTGATTTATAAAGCGTGTGTATTGAACTGCAATACAAATCATCTCAGTGATGGGGCTAATTACTTTTCCAACTTTATCAACATCTATTTATACAGTGTACTTATTGAACAGCTATAATTGTTGATTTTTTTATGTATATTTATTAATAGTGTGTTCACTGGGCAGCAATTCATCCCAGTGATATAATTGTAAAACTCTTATTTATATTTATTTATACATGTGCATATTTGACAGCAGTTCAAGTCATCTCATTTCATGACTTTTCATATGAGATAGCTAGTGCTAATGCTACAGGCCTCAACGTCAACTCAGAATGGTACTGGCCCCCGGTACTGGCCCCGTTGGATCAGTAACACTGAGGATCTACTTATGGAACGCCATATGACCAAATATTCAACATTTAGAATAAACGATGCAACCTGACTGAAAACGATCCAACTTGATTCAAAACGATGCAACAAGGTGAAAACGTACCAACCTGCATTCGTCAATATCATTCGGTCAGATATAGAAGAATGCAGGTTGGTGTGTATCTTCGTGTGCATGTTGATGCGTTTTTGCCGTTCAGTTCCGTCGCAATTGAAGGGGAGAACCTATGGTAAAGGGGAAACTCCTTGCCATGTTATTCATACAAGGACAACATGGCATCTGTGTTTAATGGAAAGAATTTAGGTATTTTGAGTATCGGGCATAGAGAGAGAGTGATAAATATATTTAAGCACAAATCTGAAGAAATTAAGGGTATTAAAAAAATGAATAAGAACATAAATAAAAGGGGATAAGAGGGGCTTATATGATCAAAAATAACGCCTAGGTCTAGAAAATAAAAGAAAATAACAAAGAATGATAATACAAATGAAAGAACGTTACAATATTTTTCAATACTCATAAATCAATTTTAATATCAGCATGCTGTCGAGGTGTGCATAACATTGTTAGGCATTTGATGTGACGAAAAAGCATGTACAGACGCCTTAGTAGACTAGGTTCCTACTTCCTAGTCCCTAAAATTATTGACATCCCCTTCTGTGCTGACCAAGCAGTGTGGTGTAGTACCAGCTATGGTAGAAAGATGTCACCACCTGCTCCTCCTACCTCTAGATACTTTATAAAAACAAAACTCAACAAAACTTATGCAAGAATGTTTAATAGTATTTTTACATATAAAAACACACAATGCTCGAAGCAAATATTATCTATATTGAATATACATAGAAAGTGAAACATTAACAATGGATAGACCAGTTTCTTCAGATAGATTGATATTTAGACCAACCTTGATTATGAGATATACAAATCTGATTGAATAGAGCAGATTTCCATTCATTATACCCACATCTTTTAAAGTGGATATTCCTTCACATCTGTTCTTATAAGATCCATTTTAGATATTCTATAATGGTTTGCCTGGTCACATGAACATGTCTAATTTGAGAAATACAATTGGCAATCCATGGACTACAGCAAAAACATTCAAACAGTCATTCCAGTTTTATTTTTATTTATAATTTTTTTTTCTGGGGGGGGGAGGGGGGGGGCAGCTCATAACACTGTTGAAGTTTATCTTAGGTTCAAAATTTACTGTCATGATAAGCTGTTAAACAGTGTTATGGATATAAGGCCAAAATAACATTTCAGGGTATCATTTTTAGACAAAAATATTTGTACCATGTCTTTTTCTCTAGTCTTGGAGTCCAACGGAACTAAAATTAATGTCAAAGCTCTTTTTAACTTAAATATTCATGTAAATAGTCATGTTATTTACTTTTTCACAATTCAAAAGTAGGGAATGGTACCAGTACTCAATTCATTACCAGATATCGATATTGAATAGGAAAAAAGTATCTTATTGTTTCAGATGTGATGTACTGATACTGCTTAACAATATAAAAGTGACTTAACTTGACATCTCCAAACGAAGGTAGTTTGCTATGTTTTAGCAAAATTTCTGAAGTTGACAGTGCTACATTTAACAAAAATTAAGTCGCTTGGAGGCAGTAAGTATCATCAAAAATGATTTTTAAGGTGTATCATTAAGGAAATATCAATATCATATTGTATCGAAATTATTTTTTTTTAAAGGTGCCAATCCCTATTCAAAAAGTGTAAAGTCAATAATCGCTGTGAAAAGCTTTTTGTTTAAAGTTGGCTTCTAAAATAGGTTGGATGTTTATCTCAAACTTACAGCAAAGAACAAATGGTGGACAGGTATCATTTTATCTATTTTACAATAGTTTGGGTATCATAGTACAAAGTTTAAAATTTTGTTTGATGAAAAACTACCTCTATATTGTACAAGATTATCAGTCAGATTCACTACAATTATACATCAGCAGGATTATTGAAAAGACTCATTATGCATGTTGTTTTATTGGATTAAATAAACCCAAATGAAACAATTGCCTCACTTTTGCATGAAGTTGCCTATAGTTACGTAGCTTAAAATTCAACTGAGACACCAACAGCGTGTAAAAGCATGTATAACAATTATACTGAAACATCTCTTCAATCACATATTTATAGTAGTATAAACACCTTTACAAGAATTGTGAGATATTTTATGCAACCTTCATTTCTTTCTCTGGCTACCTAGCTGTGACCGGGCCTACAGGTGTACCACTGTAGCATCAGCATGCTGGAGGCTTGGAAACATTCAACAGGTAACCTGCTTTGTATTCTAAGGCCTAAACAAAACAATTGTTTGTTTCCTGTAAGGTTCCAAAATAAATAGGGTAGGTAGGTCAGTAAAAAGATTTTTTTTTGCATCATTTTTTGGTCAAAAATGTGTGTTTTATGCATGTTTCACATTGATTGGGAGTTGGAGGCTTGGAAACATTCAACAGGTAACCTGCTTTGTATTCTAATTTATCCCATTCACACTCAGAGTTTCTCTAGAAAGTATCGTCTGCTACTTTCAAACTTTTGAATATAACTTGGGAATAAAGGAAAAGTTCTCAAAATATTTGAAGGGGAGTTGTTGTTTGACCACTAGTTAACATTTCTAATTCAGATATTTTCTAAAAAATGCTTTTGTTAGAAAAATATCTCCAAAATCGTCAGACCTGTTTAGGCCGCTGTGAGCATTAATGGGTTATATTATAGGTATGTTCATTGAAAGGGTTAGTTTCTTTGATCAGGATTATGAAACCCATGGCATATTTGTCCCATCAAAGTCGTTATGAAATTTCTCGTATGTATTGATTGATCCATGTCTTTTTTATTGATAAAAGGTGTACATTAGTACAGTGCCAACTGGTGACAATTTTTTAGACCTCAGTTATCGTAATTTGGTTACCCAAAATAACTGTGGTCCAGGCTTATATACTTGGACACCCCTTTTGTGACACCATATGAATGAGGGATTATAGACTATACAACTGTACAATGGCATTCATAGCTCCACTATAACACAAGGCTCCTTTAGTCCACTTGTGGATTGTGCTGAAAAAGGTACTCAGCCTGCAAAAACATGGAAATAAAAGGAAAATTATGCGGCAGTCAAAAAATAATAAAGTATACAATGTGATGCCGATCAGACATTTATTCCATGGAAAATTTCTAAGACAGTTCTTACTGGAATGAAACAAGTCCTTAAAATTACTGAATTTTTCTTGGTTTCCAATAACTCATTATGACCAGATAAGAAGCTTCAAAACAGTAAATCTAATTTTTAATAAACATGTGTTTTTATCTACTTCAATCTATTTTAATCTGAACAATTGTGTATTCACACTGGCTAGATTATTTGTAATGAAGTACCTCAAAGTCTATTGATAAGTACCATCTTCCATATTATATACTTACACAATACAATGAATATAAGCATAACTTACCAAGTAATCAATCGAGTCATCTGGTCTAGTTTTACAGCAATCTATGAGTCCTTGTGTAAGGGTTGGCATTACGTGTTTCATGAGGTAGTTCCTCAGGGGAATGGACTGAGTTTCTAACAGCTCATATTCTTCTCTTTTAACTTGCTCCAGCCGATCAGCCTAAACGACAAAAATACCACATTTCAAGCATTAGTGTATTCTGTGGCAAGGAGATGTGACGAAATAAAAAGTTGATATCCCCTATCAGGAAAATGGGTTAGTGAAAAAGGCAACATTCAGCCTCCTGAGGGCTGGAACACAGGCTCTACCTAACTGCATGGTTGAATTTATTCTGCAATAATTTCTTTCATTACTTGTTTGTATTCTGCTTATCATGGCAACAGTTGGCAAGAACAATGCGTAATAAATGGAAATTACTAATATTTTCCATCTCTGTATATAAAAATGAAAATAGCATGTCAAATGTAAATATGTTTGTATGTATGTATATAATATATATGTATATAATATATATATATATATATATATATATATATATATATATATATATATAATATATATATATATATATATATATATATATATTTATATATATATATATATATATATTTATACATATATATATATTTATATATATATATATATATATATATATATATATATATATATATATATATATATATATATATCAAAATTGAGAGAGAGAGAGAGAGAGATGTGTGAATTTTGATTTCTTTCTTACCCATTCCTCTTGCCTCCTTTTCCTCTCTGCTGCTTCCTCTGCCTCTCTGCGCTCTCTCTCCGACTTTTCCTCTGCCTGCTTTTTGATGCGCATCTCCTCCGCCTCCCGATGCATCTCCTCCAGCTCCTCAGAGGTGGGCCCTGCATGAAAGGAAATGGTCACATCTGAGAGAAGTAGACAGGGAGTGGGCACTGGTCATGAATCATCAAATTTCGCTGCCTCTCACTATCTGACCTAGATAGGATGACATCCCCCAGCCAGCCAGTGCATGCTTACTGCACAGATCACGTGACCAATACAACCCCAGGCTACAGCGCATAACCCGAGGCGCAGATGCCGTAGAGGCTAGCATGCAGTACCTATGGGTTTGCGGATCAAGGGGATGTATTTCTCTGGGTCACATAGAACTTTTTAAAGTCACTAGTTTCAACTTTCAACCCTCAAGAGCACGCTAAAACTCCTATATTAAGCTGCACACCAGAGTATCATTTACTTCCTAACCTAAATATACCACTTTTTTGTAGTCATTTCCATTAAAACCGCTTTTATACTCAATATTCTGGTGCAAGTGGAAATCTGTATGACTGTCTAATCTTGCGTCAACACTCCCTCCTACACTGTTACTAGCTTACCACATTTGACCCATATAGATAAGGACCTGCATGGCCAGTGCCTGCCAGGTGGGTAGCGTTCTCTGGGGAGAGCGAATGACAGGATGCACAACCCTGTTACAGTACTGAGGACTCCACAAGTGGAGTCCCAGGGACGGTAAACTACGTGCGCATTTCCTGTAATGTGCGGCGGCAAAGGCAAACCACACATGCTCAAAGTAAGCCTTAGAAATAACCGCAACTAGAAGAGATGTTATTCTTCAAACACTGTGAGGGCTCCACAATAACGATGTTTTAAATATTCATGTTGTAGCAGCCAAAAAAGGCCTGACAATTTTGATGATATATATCTCTAACAAAAGCATATTTTGTAAAAAAAGAAATAAGAAGAATCGTTAATCATTACTCAGCTGAAGTTATTATCAAATTTATCTTAGATAACAGTATTCTGAGAGCAATTTAGGCATGAAAGAACTCAAGAAAATTGAATGTGAATTTATTCCAGGCCTTAAACTAAGGATTATTTCCTAAAAGTTATTTGTGCTATAAGACTTGGATTTGAAGGAATGACTTCTAACTAGAACAAGTTAAAGGCAATACCTTCATCTTTAATGCAATGTGCAATAAAAAAAAATGGAACCTTATAATGTCCTCAGTAAAAACTGATTTACCGTAGTTTCTTGGTTCGCCCATGATCTTCTTCAAATGTTCACCAGAGTCTGCCATCATCACAGATGTGTCCTTGGTGATATCTGTAATTGAGAAAATTGCTTGAAGATATAACAACTTATTCACTTATTTCTCCTTTTCATACTTATTTGATATCAGTGGACAACAGAAATAAATTTATCCCAAAGAGCCATTTAGACATTCCAATTTGACAAATTGATTTTCTCTCATATTTCCAGTTGTACCGACTAAATCACAAAATTCTTTGGGATAGAATTCTTTGTGAAAAAGGTGCTATAAAACTTGTTATCAGCATGTACAAGCAATTACCCACATAAATGGTATTCTGAAATATGTTGTACTGTGAAAGTATGACTAGCAACAAGTTCTTCACCTTAAAACCCTGGATATTTGCTTATGTGGTGTCTACAAAGCATGTTTTGCATTGGTGCCTTAATTGTTCCATTGCACAGAGTGCATCTTATAGAAGTTTCACAGAAATGTGTAAAATAAATTTACAAAACCACTCAACAAAAGCCAATTTATAAAACATCCAACTATATACACAACTATACAGTCAGTCTTTGCCTGTATATATGAGTGCCTCCTTCACTGCAATATTGAAAAGCTTGTAACCAAATGGAATGGTTTCTAAAGATGTTCAACCTATTCAAGCCTGATCGTTATAAGGAAGGTTGAAATACCATTGATAAAAAGGCAACTTTCTGTATATAGCATTGTCTTTGAAAGCATCCCTAAACATTTTGAAAAGACATTACGGGAGGGCTTTGTTCTATAGACTTAATTATCTAGAGAATCATCATTTTCACTACGAAAATCAAATCAAAATTTAGCCAAACATTGACTAGATAAAACACAAATCACACATCTATGCTGAATAGAATTTGCAAATCTTTTGCAAAGCTTTCTCTTCTACCAATACTCAATTGTGTCACTGTCTCACAAATTTCCAAGAGCCCATACCTTTATGTTCAGGATGAATTTCTAACTCATCAAAAGTAATTAAGTACAGTATCATTCTCACAAATTTAGAAGAGCCCATACCTTTATGTTCAGGATGAATTTCTAACTCATCAAAGTAATTAAGTACAGTATCATTCTCACAAATTTCTAAGAGCCCATTACCTTTATGTTCAGGATGAATTTCTAACTCATCAAAGTAATTAAGTACAGTATCATTCTCACAAATTTAGAAGAGCCCATACCTTTATGTTCAGGATGAATTTCTAACTCATCAAAGTAATTAAGTACAGTATCATTCTCACAAATTTCTAAGAGCCCATTACCTTTATGTTCAGGATGAATTTCTAACTCATCAAAGTAATTAAGTACAGTATCATTCTCACAAATTTAGAAGAGCCCATACCTTTATGTTCAGGATGAATTTCTAACTCATCAAAAGTAATTAAGTACAGTATCATTCTCACAAATTTAGAAGAGCCCATACCTTTATGTTCAGGATGAATTTCTAACTCATCAAAGTAATTAAGTACAGTATCATTCTCACAAATTTAGAAGAGCCCATTACCTTTATGTTCAGGATGAATTTGTAACTCATCAAAGTAATTAAGTACAGTATCATTTTCACAAATTTAGAAGAGCCCATTACCTTTATGTTCAGGATGAATTTCTAACTCATCAAAGTAATTAAGTACAGTATCGTCCTCAGTGTTGATTGCTCTGTACTCCATCAGCCGCCTGGCCAGTCCCTCTTCTGTCATGTGTGTGCCAGCGACCACGTTCTCGGGGAGATTCATCACGCGGATCTTGAGGAAGTCGTCGGGAGCTTCCAGGACAATGACGTTCGTAGGCATGATGTTCTTGTCATAGGCATCCTTGGAGGCTTCTTCAGCATCCTCATCATCCTCAGCTAAAGAAAACAGTCTTTGACTCATTCACACTCAGATTTTCTCTAGAAAGCATCGTCTGCTACTTTCATATTTTTGAAAAGAACTTTGAAATAAAGCAAAAGTTCACAGAATATTTGAAGAAGAGTTGTTGTTTGGCTTCTGATAGACATTTCTCCTTCAAATATTTTCCTAAAAATGCTTTTGTTAGAAAAATATTATCAAAATTGTCAGGCCTGTTTTGGCTGCTCTGAGTGTGAGTGGGTTAAATTTGTAAAACACCAAAAAAGGTCAAGAGTTAACCCACTGCTCCAATAACCCATTAATGCGGTTGTAGAAAACAAGAATAGTCTTTAACCTATTAATGCTCACAACAGAAAGAATGGCCAGACAATGTTGCGAAATCTTTCAGGCAAAGGCATATTTAGAAAAATATTTCAAGAACAAATGTTAAACAAGACACTACCAAAAAACTCTCCTTCAGATATTCAGTAACATTATGTGTAATTCTCAAGTTATTGTCAAAGGTATCATAAGGTATATTACATCCAAACAATTTCTAGAGGAATGCTCTGAAAGCATGAATTTATCAAATTATGGAAAACATGAAAAAAAAAAAGACAACAGTTTATCTACTGTACCCACCTCCTATTTCCTTAAACCAACTGCCTGCCTATTCTAGTCATACCTCTCAAACAAATAGATTCTTCAGGAGAAATTAAATTCAGGCACTAACTGACAGCTCTCCTTTCAAATATTTTTTCCAAATTATGATTAATGCCATGTTTTTTTCTGAAAATGTCTTAGGGCCTAAAAAAAAAAAGGTCTTTTTTCCTGTAACCCTACCCTAACAAGTTTTTATTCAAAAAAATCCCTACCCTAAAGTTTTTTCCGCCCTCCCAACTCCCAATCAACGTAAAAACATGCATAAAACACACATTTTTGACCAAAAAAATAATGAATAAAAAATATTTTTCCACCGTCCTACCTACCTTTTTTTTTCTCGGACCGTTACAGGAAACAAACAATTTCTTTTTTTAGGCCTAGGCTGAGAAAAGCTTGTCAAGGGGGTTTCCATGAATTTCAATTGGAGAGTCAACACCAGTGGACCTAAAATGCTTACTAGGCACCTCAGTACGTCAAAATGCATATACTGTCTGCTTATATTAATTGGATATAAACAATTGAAAATATAACAAAAGAATCACACTTATTTTGGGTGCACTACCAGTATTGGACCTCTCAGCCAGGTGGGAATTAAGGCATCCCCAATATCAATGGTTTTAATATAGAAAAGATATTGACTTGAAATACAATTAAGAAGATGTATTTTTCTCTTACCAGCAAAGAGCTCCCTGGCCTGTTCCAGTGTTTTGGGGTAGCCGTCTAGTATGAAACCCTGGTTTTGGCAAGGCATGGAGTGCAGTTTGGTCTTGAAGAATCTGGTGATGTATTGATCTTCTATGCGACCATTATTTTCTGCCTTGCTTTCGTTGATCGTCTCTAGTAATTCTTGATCTTCCTGTGCTTGTCCATCATCATCTTCCTGGTCCTCAGCATCAGCACGAGCAGCACTGCGCTCCTACATGTGTTAATTATATCATTATAGCTATAGTATCCCATTTTTCTACTGTCTAGGTAAATTTAATGAATATATAATCACCATGCATCTTTTTTTTTAAAGTAAATGCTTAACCCTTATGATGCTGGTGGCTATATATAGTTTGGCCAATACAAAATGATGCAATAAACCTGAAAAATGGTTGAAACTCTGGCAAATGGGTACTCATTTGAGAGTACTCAGCAAGAGCTTTCCAATGAATACCAACATGACAGGGTACAGATGATTTTTTTAAATTCTTTGGGCTTGTGCGCTTTGTACGAAAGTAGCCTCAGCATTGGAAGGGTTAAAGTAAAACATTTGCATATAGATCAATAAATTATGAGCAAAATATTGTTTTAAAGTTCATAAAAACAATATGTGGATAATAATATGATACAGAATATAAACTACAAAGTAGATATTCATTTGAAATTATTCAAGTCTATTTGACGGCACATATCTTGATAAATATGAATCCTACTGATTTGATACTTTAGTTTAAAGTGCAGGTACTGCCCAAGCAAGTAATTTTTTTTAAAAAGGGCTCTTGGGTAAATAAATTTTAGCTTGCACTTGCATGAATGGGCAATCTTATTTTCTGAACACTGCATGAATTTTTTTCAGAGAAAATGGCACAAATACCCACCCAGATATATGCAAACAATGCAACAAAATTAAAAAGAAAATGGTTTTCAAATCATGTCGGGTAAGTAAAAATCATTTACTACTTGCCCAGCATGGTAATTAAGTTAGTTCTGAAACTTATGTTGGTGCCCTATGAAGAGGTACTATTGTTTGAACAGTGCACCAAATTTCATTTAATACTGTGGGAGTATTTTGGCCATTTTTGCAGCAGGTATTTTCATTCTAAAGACTATGCAAACCATTTCTCTCTCTTTTTCGTACTTGTGAAAGATTTGGATGTGTTAAAATCTTAGGAACATGAAAATATCTTCAAGAGAAAGATAACTTACCAGCCTTTCTAGAGACTCATCAATTACGTCTTTGATCTTAATGTGGTGTAGTTTGTAATGCTCGCACAGTTGCTTGACTATTGTGGTCTTTCCGACAGCAGGAGGGCCCAGGACACAAGCCCGCACAGGCTGGCAATTAGATAACAAAAACAAAGCTTTCAGCATGAACAATGGGAAATTATATAAGGCCACTCCAATTTATTTACTTGTCTTACGAGCTCCGGAGGTAGGAAATAAGCCATTTTGGAATTTAAAAAAAAAGTTGAAAATTGCGACTTTTTTTTAATTTTTTTTTTTTTAAGTCTGCCGACTAGGACTGGTAGCGAGATGTTTCTACCAGCCTGTTCTCAACTAAATAAAATCAATCAATCAATTGATCCCTGTAACCTGAAGGGTGGGAGATATACATCCTCAAGTCTGAGGCTCTACTACAGCATTGATAGCTACCTGTAGTTGATTGAATCACCCTTACAATGAATATTCTTAAAACTTGCACTTTTTTTTTTTTTGGAGTCTACCAGAAAATTCCAAAACCACTTTCGTCCGTAAGACACCAAAGTTGACTTTTATTTTCTTTTTTTTTGGAGTCTGACAGCATTTTTTTCCCCAAAAAAGCTTGTAAGACAAGTAATCAAATTGGAGTGGCCTAACATAAAATTGTTAGAATGGCCTCTCACATAGCAGTATAGCACCCAGAACACTGACCATGAATCATC
Organism: Maea johnstoni; assembly: GCA_963942565.1. Classification (NCBI taxonomy): domain Eukaryota; kingdom Metazoa; phylum Annelida; class Polychaeta; order Spionida; family Magelonidae; genus Maea; species Maea johnstoni. Next base: position 15,581,540 of record OZ012686.1, read on the forward strand.
ACTACATGTATTACAATTGCATATGAATTGTCATATACAATAATGGCATTACTTTTCCAACCGGGGGTGAATGTGACCATTTGTCAACTCATCATAACTCTAGCTATGTGCATATCAAAATTAGAAAGCAGTTCCCTACCTTGGAAGGAAGATTTAGCTGTGTTTTATAATAGCACGAAGAGAAATGGTAATGAGTAATATTTTCATCTACCGTAGTAAATTATGGTCAAGGTTGACACTGCTCAACAGTGACATATAGATTTGCAGTTGATTTAAAGTCTCTGGTTTAAATACGTTCAAATATGTTAAATTACCGTATTACCCCGCATACAACACGCACCCCATAGATAATACGCACCCCCTCCCCAAGTCCCTTTCCCATATGTTATATACAATTCCCCGTTAATAACACGCAGGCAGATTTGGGGAGTGTGGAGTGTCCGGTTAAGTACTTGACCCTTGTACCGTAACCCGCGTTGCCTCTTGAATTAGAGGCTTATAGTGTTTATAGTGATCAGAGTCACTGTACAAGTGATACCAATTACCAGTACGGGTAGCCTATTTTTATACATGAGCTGGTACATATAGGGTATCATAATAGCAATCATCATAACATCGTCATGGTGACAGGACAATAGACAATAGGAACCCACTAAAGATAGATGTTCGCTACAACGCACGCCCTGCACCCATAGCATCAATGTAAAAAAGTTCTGTTTATGTACCCGTGGATAATACGCACCCCCTCCTTGACATAGGTGTTGTGGTGTATAGAAGTGCGTGTTGTATGCGGGGTAATACGGTAACAAAGGAGTTCATCTTATAGAGGGTTATTTTTAATATAAAGTACTGATTAATGAAGACAATCACTCAAGTTCTGGAACAAAGACTATCAGTTAAGGGGGCTTTATTAACTAAAGGGGCAAAGCACTTTAATAGATCAACATGTGACACATTGTTGAAAAATGTGTAACATATAACATATGGGCTCCATGAGTCCAGGGTATATGCTCAAAAATTCTCATGTACGTGTATGAACAGGTGAGGATTTATAGTAAAATTGTAGCTACAGGAAGTTACAATTGCAATTCAAATCACCTAGGGTTTCATTGACCTATTAAATCATTCATGGAAATAATTATACTTCCAAGTCCTGATGTCTAACAGTTCCAACTGGAAGTCCACCTATGATTTATATTCATATTCTATAGTAAATAATTTTCAGAGTCAGAAATAAGCTGGAATGTATGTTGAGCCTTAGATGAATAAAATAATGGATATCTAGCAAGAGGCCAATTACTTTAATATTGCGCTATATAGTGAAGGGCTGAACATGCCAGGGGTCTCGGATCTGGCATCAGCGTGACATCACAGGGGGACATTCTTTTCTTGGTGGTAATCAGATCAACTCTGATTGTCTAAGCCATCACTGAGCAGAATAATAGACCAAATATCAGAGAATCTGGCTCTCTTATCTACATTTCAGCAAAACATGGTCACTTCAAAAATGCATTGTGTGTATCAAATGTTAATGATTTTGCTACAGAATTTGCGATATTCATAACGAAAGGTATCATATTATTTCTAATTTTGACTTTGTTGTAATCTTGTAATCTCATTTTCAACAAATATTCCAAAAGAGATGGGCATAAAAGAAATGAGAGCAAAAATTTGAAAAAAATAATGCCTAGCTTCAATCTGTATTGCACTTTCCTCCATATCAGTGAAATTTGATGGTCCCTGGTCCATTATTGTAGATCTGGCTCCTTTCGAAAACACTATGCTGCTTTTTTTTTTTTTTTTTTTTTTTCAGTTTTTCGTCCATCACATATAACACCCAGCTGGAAGGTTACTCTAAATAAAGGCTGACTTTCTGTATGATATTTGCTTGGTATTACTATTGTTTAAAGAACTGCCAATTCCATTCATTTCTGTAAGATATTAACTTGGCATAAACTTGTATATAAGAGAACTGTTAAATCTGCTCATGTCTTTTATTCTGTGTGAGATTTACTTGGGATTACTCTTGTTTAGAGAATTACAAATATCATTCATTTCCATGAAATATTTACTCATTTAACAGGTACATAGGGAAATTAATCTTTAATGACCTTTGGCAAAAAGTAGAAAAATCAACTTACTGTAAGTTTTCTCGACTCTTTATATTCTTTGATCGCAGTTTTGATGTTTTCTGCTATTCCAGTCTCAGCTACCCAAGGGATGCGCATATTTTCTTTCACATAAACAGCATCCATTCGAAGATTTACCAAAAGTTTATCAAAATCTGCTTGCTGAAATAACACAAAAAAACAATAATAGCAAAAGATGGCAGTAAAGTAAGATGGCAATGGAGTCTTAAGAAAATTGTTTATGGCAGCCAGACCCCACAAATAGAAGAAGTCAATCAGATCCTACTTACAGAGTCATTTGTCCAATATCTTCATACAAGCATTTACTTGAATATTAATTTAGAATAAGATTCAAATAACTTTTCCCCCTTATACCGATCTTGATCAACCTGCTTACACATTGAAATACAATCTCTGTTTAAACTTAACATCTAAAGTTGATTCCTCTTTTAAATATGGATGGGGATCGTTGAGAATTCTACGGTTAGGTTCAGTTCTCGGTTTTGCTTCTACGGTTCGGTTTTATCACGGTTTCCTAAACGATTTATTAATGACATTTCTTGGATACGAAACTACGCAATGGAATGCGTGGCTGAACTTGCCTGAACTGGAAAGTTCTCGAAAGTTCCTATATACTAGCTCCCTGGGCACTTTCTCTACGCTCAGAAGGCTTCTGAGCATAGTGAAAGTGGGCAGGGTACCAGACTTGAGAGATTTTGAAATGGCTGTTTGATCGTCGCGCTTGGCAGACATTGTGAGGCCAGCGAGGAGGTAGGTGCTGACAGTTTTATTACGCCTCCAGGAACCCTGTGCATGCATAGAAAACCGAATCGTTTAGAGGGAGGTCCGGTTTTTGACTGGTTAACCGCAATGCTCAGGCCGGTTTGAACCGGTTTCCGTTCCCCATCCCTACTTATAAACCAACTTATTTAACTAGGTTGCAGGTTCATCTTACATGTGTATAACCACACCTATAGTTGCAATAAACATCTAATTGTATGTTTCCAATTTGAAAATTAAAACAGAGGTATTTTCTTTTCTTTTTTTTAAATATTTTTTTTTAATTTTTTAAATATTTTTTTTTGTTTTTTTATTTTCTTTATTTATTTTCTTTTCTTATTGTGCTATACCGACCTCAATATCCTTGCATAATAGAGCCTCCTCCTTTGTGATTGTTTTTATCTTGCCTGTACCCAGGTTTACACTAACCGCCTAGAATAAGAGAACAATGCATGTTGCAATTATTTCCTGTATTTGTATCATACACAACACATACAATATTCATAATATTCATACAATTCTCACATGACCAGTTTTTGTGGATTGAATTTGAACAATGAAAATAGATATTGTCAAAACACATCCATAAAAATTACACTATTTGTAACCATACTCAGTAGCAATTTAGAGTTTCTGTTTTTTTTTCTGAAATGCTTTACTCTAAAACAAGAATTTTTAAGACTAAAATCAAACAATCAAAATATATATTTTCAAAACACTATAGTTTTTTCTGACTTAAAGCGAAAGATTAAAATAGATTATACTTTTTGAATGCAATTGTACCTAAGATTTTCTTTTTCATCAATGCCTTACCCTAACTATCTCCTCCAATAGATTCTGTGAATCATCCACAGCTACAAGATAGCGAACTTTAGGTCTGGCATCCGCAATGTTCTGAACCACTCTAAAATGTCAAATAACATAAGCATATTTCCTTTGCAAAATAATAACAACTTTCGGTAAGAATTTTATTAGTGATGTTTATACAGGTGAACTTGGATATGACGGACCACTGTACGACGGATTTTTGCATATGACGGACGATATGCTTGGTCCCAGTCCGATGCATATCAAGTATTCGTCATATGTATACGACGGATTTTGCATATGACGGACCAATTTTCCTGGTCCCACTGAGTCTGTCATATCCAAGTTCACCTGTTTATCAATTCTCTATTTTATTTTCATAAATGAATAATTCGTTTATCATTTTTTGAAATTTGTTTTTACATGATGAATAACAAATAATAATTAGTGATGAACTATTTCCCTCATTGAATTGTCATTGATTCGTAGCGAGGAGTAAATTATGGACTTGGATAATGATCCATGGTTTAGGATATTTGTATGCATGCATATTGCTTACAAAAAATATTTTCTTCAACTATATGAGTTTTGCTGCTGGTTGCAATTTCAAGGATATCACTAACAAATCAACTATGTTAACCCTTCTGATGCTGAGGTCACTTTCGTGCAATGCACAAAAATGCAGAACATTATGAAAATTATCTAAACCCTGTCATGTTGGTATTCATTGGAAAGCTCTCACTGAGCACTCTCAGATGAGTACCCATATGCCAGGGTTTCGGTAATTTTTCAGGTTTTTTGCATCATTTTGTATTTGGCAAAATTAGCCACCAGCATCATAAGGGTTAATGGCACCAGCTACTAGAACTCTAAATTGTTTATCCTCCTTGGATTTTGATTCGGAAATCTGTGTGTCTTTGAAAATTAGTGTATCGTCCCTTAATCTCTGCTATTTTCATACTTTTGGGCTCAGTCCTCTTATCTATCATTAACAGTTAATGAAGTATGAAAAATGTAAAACCTTAGAAGTCTTCAAAGAAAAATGTGTCCCATAAAACTAATTCAGTAAACAATACCTGAAATTTCCTTCACATAAATAAATGAATATATGCATTGAATTCTTGCATGGGTGTTTAAATGTCTAGACCATGTCCTTAACAAAGTAGACAGCAGACATTAAAGGCTTCACCTTAAATTTATACCTATGGTTACTGAATTTTAGAACAGTTCTATCTTTTAAAATGTCTAAGTCAAGTCTTAATAATTATATAATTAAGACAGTTCTAAAAAGAATGAATATACACCAAACATATCATATCAACACTAAGCATTAGAAATACTATATTTTCAGCCAAATGCTACCTCTAAAATGTTTTATGAATGATAAAATGGCCATGCCTAGAAAGATGAACATCCTTCCTGTTATATTGCTGTTGATATTTTTTTATGAAAAATCCACTTACGCTGCCAAATCCTTTTTTTCTAATTTTAAATTGCACACATATGCAACAGAGTTTTTATTCTCCATAGTCATTTGCTAAAAAAAAACATGATACAAACAATGTTGTAAGAGAAGGATAGTCAGTTTTGTACTACCACATAGTACTTATTAACATGAATAACTGAAATAAGTAACTCTTATATTTTGTACCAACTATGTTGTGTTGACAGGTCGGTCTTAAACCCTTATGCTGCTGGTGGCTAATTTGGCCAATACAAAATGATGCAAAAAGCCTGAAAAATGACCGAAACCCTGGCAAATGGGTACTCATCTGAGAGTGCTCAGCAAGAGCCATCCAATGAGTACCAACATGACAGGGTTTCGATAGTTTTCAAAAAGTTTTGCGTCCTTGTACTTTGGATGAAAGCAGCCTCAGCATTGGAAGGGTTAAGCAGTCTATGAAAATCCACTTACGCTGCCAAATCCTTGATATGAATGGTAGGAATGACATTCAGTCCAGGACCAAAGACCTGCAATTGCGGTGAATTATGCCAGGCAGCTTTGAAGAGATAATGAAATATGTTCTCTCCCATGCCATAGGTCATACCAGAGGCCACAACATAGGTAACCAACTTCTGCTTGTTCTGAAATAGAAAGAAGACAGCCTCATAAGTATCAAACTGAATGGCAATTTCGTCATTCCGTCAATAACAGGGACATAAGTTAAATATCTGGAAGAGGCTTGTTAAAAAAAAGCTGGAACAGTATTTGTGTAGATGCCCAATAATAGCAGTGGTCCATAAGCCTTTGAAATGTGAACATTTTATTTAATCCAAATTAAAAATCTAATTGTAATTGCTGTGCAAATGCTGTTACTGTAAAAGAAACAGTCAATAAGTACAGATAAACAGGCATGTGTTGCGGCTTGCAATATATATAGTAAGAGAGTTTCATATATCAATGTACAATGTAAAAAGACAGTTAACAATTGCACAGTTCTACTTATGTGGATATTCTTGATGGCAAAGGTTAACTATTCCTGAGATGGATGTTAACCAAAAGAGTAACCAGTTAAAAAAGATTCTGCCAAATAAACAAAATACCCACTTACAGTTTTGCCCAGTTTAATGACTGTCTTCTCTGCACTGATATGCTCCTTAAAGTTTGGGTGAGGTTTTCTTCGCCTATAATCATCCTCTGTGAATGGGATTTCTGGGTCATCCTACAATGCAAACATATCCATGATATTATTATTATTATAGTTGTTGACTTGTCGTCGTTGTCATCATCACCATCCTTATTGTTATTATTACTACTACTACTATTATCATATTCTTTATTACTATCATTATTATCATTATCGTTACTATTATCATTTTTATCATAATTATTATTATTATTATTATTATTATTATTATTATTATATTTTAATTATTATTATTAATATTAATAATAACAATAAGAATATTATCATTACTATTTTCATCATCATTTTTTACTTGTCATAATCTTCATTATACCAATAACATGATTAAGATTATTATACTCTATTCCTCTGATTAAGCGCACAGACCCAAATAAGTGCACCCCTTTTTTCTGAAAAAATGTTGGAAGGGGCCAGCCAGCGAACATTATTTTCTAGCCTCCTCAATCTCCCCCAGCAAATGTAAAATATGTTACTTTTACATGAGGGACTGTCACAGACACTTCATTGATTGTATTTTCTATTGAATGCCATATGACCAAAAATTCAACATGTGAAAAAAACACGCAACTTGACTGAGAACTATTCCACCTGCATGCAAAAGGAACTCCACTTGACTTCAAAACGACTCAACATGGCGAAAACGCACCAAACTGCATTCTTCTATATTTGGCCAAATGATATAGATGAATGCAGGTTTGCGCGTTTTCGCCATGTTGAGTCGTATCTCGTATGTGCATGTTGCATTGTTTTAGCCGTTCACCTATGCTGCACTTGAAGGGGGGAATCTATGGTGAAGGGGAATGCCCGTCCATACTGCCATATGGAATTCCTTAATGCTCGGCCAAATTATTATTCTATATTTAGATCTGGATAGATATTAAGATTTAGATCTGGATCTACATTCAGAAATTCTTTAAATTTGCATCTCGTTTATTATTTTTTTTTCATAATTAGAGATGGTTCTTAATTGAGTTTTTAAAAATGTAAATGAGTAAAATTGAATTTTTAATCAAAATTCGAGAACCTCAAACTACACTATTGATAAAAAAGTATATTTCCTTAGCTGGAAATCATTTTTTCAATATGTATAACCCATTATACATATTCACGTAAGGTATATAAGGATTTTGAAAAAAAAAAGAATTATGAATATTGAAATTGATTTATGAATATTGATAAGTATTATAACGTTCTTTCATTTGTAAGTAAATAAATGAATTCTCATTCTTGGTTATTTTTCTTCTATTTCCTAGAAGGCATTATTTTTTGGTCATACAAGACCCTCCTCACCCCTTTAAATTCTATTCTTATTTGTTTTCTTTAATACCCTTTATTTCTTCAGATTTATGCTTACATATTGTATCTATCAATCTCTCTCCATGTCCGATGCTCAAACTACATAAATTCAGTCCATTAAACACAGATGCCACATTGTCCTTGCATGGATAACATGGCAAAGAGTTTCCCCTTCACCATATGTTCTCCCCTTCGATTGCGACATAAGTGAACGGCCAAAACGCATCAACATGCACATGCAGAAACGACTCAACATGCATTTTTCTATATCTGATATTGACGAATGCAGGTTGAGTCGTTTTCGCCATGTTGAATCGTTTTGAATCAAGTTGAATCGTTTTCAGTCAGATTGCATGGTTTATTCCAAACGTTGAATTTTTGGTCATGTGGTGTTCCCTAATTTTCATCAGTTCAAACCGTATATTGATTGTATTTAAAAGTGCTTGAACTCTTTGCGCTACCAGTCCTTGTTGCGCCATGGCTCAAGTGTCCAATCAGACATGGAGTAACAAAAAAGCTCAATGCGTTCAAGCTCACAGCAGCTATGGATTGTTGCCACCATCGACTGCATGTTAGGTGCCACTACTTGGAAGATTGCCAATACCCCTTCTAGTAGAGCTGCACTCACGGAGGGAGACCAACTCATGAGCTCACCACCATTTTGACTCATGAGCTCATGGACGCGCAGTTTTAAAAATAAATATGCATTATTCAGTCCACCAGTTAAGAAAGGAATGCTTACTGATAGAGATTTGCTGAGATTTACATGGTGATTTCATTTTGAAATGTGCTTGTATAGAAGAATACATATCTATTTTTATGTAATGGTTTCTATTTTGCGGTACAAAGGTCAGAATAATGCTCAACACTGCCAGTATACATTGATGATTGTAAACAAGACATCACAGAGATAGGCATTGATAAGAAAGTCTGTGTTAGGTGTTCTGTGTTAGGTTATGTTCCTAACATGGACGAGTTCGCCTGCCCTAGTGCTCGAGCTACTCGAGTTCGTGAGTGGTGAGTGCAGCTCTACCTTCTAGCATTTTTCCCCAAACCCGTTTATATAACCTGCATGTGCACTTATACAGAGGAATATGGGGATTATCATTATCACTTCATTCAAACCCATTATTTTCACCTACATTCACTTATCATCAAAACAATTATTACATAGCCTTATACAGGTGAAATTGGATATGACGGACCACTGTACGACAGATTTTTGCATATGACGGACGATATGCTTGGTCCCGGTCCGATGCATATCAAGTATTTGTCATATGCATACGACGGATTTTGCATATGACGGACCAATTTTCCTGGTCCGATTGAGTCCGTCATATCCAAGTTCACCTGTATAGTTTAAACATCCAAAGAATGTACATCTGTTGATATACATCTGTTGATATTTGTTTAAGTAAGTATTTATCACTATTTGCGAGTTTGTGTAGGTCTACTATTATCCAATAATATTTCATATTCAGTTTTGTCTTTAGGAATATTTTGATTAGAAAATTAGACACTACACACCGGATCTAATGGTTTACTCCTTGCCCAGGTCATCACTGATGATATGAGGATAAACATCTTAGGTTTCTCTATCTTGTCCAGGTCAGAATGTATCTCTAAAAAGGAAGAGGAACATATTAAAACTCACCAATCAATTATCAGTAACGATGTTGGCTGAAATGGCATTCTAATAACAAAAAATACACAGTTTAATGAGAACTTCCAATCTTTCAAGTGGCAAGGGTGTCATATAGTGTTGGGACTTGGCAAATATCTTAAACGAGCACTTATGTGTTATTTTACGACCAAAGCTCAAGTCGCTCATACTTGAAATGCACAACAAACATGTGATAAGATATATGGCTGAATCAGTCAACATCACTGTCAAAGTTAGGGCTAGGACATCTAATTGAAAGCTCGATCAATTGCTTGGATTGGCATGAAACCCTGGTGGTTTAATTGAGTCAAGTTTTGGAAATTTGATTATTTTATAATATCCCCCACATCGCTAACTTTGTACACAGGAACACAAATTTCCCCACAAAACCCTTATTGTCCTCTTATCTGACTAGTCCTTCTGCTGCTATAGATACTAATAAAGAAAATTGCCTACCTTATCTGTTGTAATCTTGTCTATTCTCACCGCCACACCCTGCATAGTTATACGTACTGAATTATACTTGTGTTGACAAGTCTAACTTCTAAAATGACGCCCCCGTTGTGTTCACGCTAAAAATGGGTGAACTTCCAGGTGTGGGACCAGCGTGTTTTTGAAAGTTATTGGACACTTTGAATAATTGTTTATAATCGATTAATCAGTCAGAAACATTGTCGATTAATTGAGCCAAAATTTCTGAGCGACTCCAAGTCCTAGTCACAGTATTCCTTATCCATGCGATGGATTACTATTTTACGACCATGACAGCTTGAGCTAGGATAAGGACAACTTTAGATAACTTTTAATTGCAGGTTTTAAGTTACTTAGAGGGTAATTCATTCACAATCCACCATACACCTGAGCTTGATTCTGAGCTGCAAAGTTTCAAGCTTGATCGAGTGCTCATGAATGCATGACCCAGAACAAGTGGACGACTCATGTTTTCGAGTAGTTGTCCCACCACTTAATATAGTGCCATACAGGACTCTGCACTCAAGAGTAATTTCAAAAGCCTAAAGTAGCTCCTACTTGGGGCAATAACATACCCCAAAGACCCAAGGATAGGCCCAACACTGGACATTGATCATATTGGGATTCAGATCATAAGCCATTCAGCACTGGGAAATTACAGTGACTGGCTAAAACTAAAAGTAACAACTGAAAGTTATCATACTTTCTAAGTTTTAGGAAAATATATTATTTCAAATATATTATTTCAAAGCAAAATGCACACTTAAACATGATATATATCCCTTATAAACTATTCTTAGATATTGGAAATAAAAACATGTATGTTAACCCATTTACACTCAGAGCGGCCAAAAGAGGCCTGACAATTTTGGAAATATATTCCTTACAAACACACCTTTTTGAAAAAATTTGAAGGAGAAATGTTGATCAGAAGATAAACAACAACTCTCCTTGAAATATTTTGCAAACTTTCGCTTTATTCCCAAGTTATTTCCAAAAGTATGAAAGTATCAGACGATATTTCTAGAGGAACTGGGTTAATGTTATAGGCTTACCTGAAACTGCCCAAACAGCTTCATCAATCTGGTCCGGATCCTCAGTGATGTCATAGACGATGATGTCACACTCCACAAGATGTTCACACAATTGTTCCTTAGTCTCATACTATATAGGTTAAAAATAAAGTGATGTTGTATGAAAAATTCACGTAAGTTAACTTGTCTTTTTTTCAAATCATAATAATTTGACTTTCTTAGTTGATCACAGACTGATATGAATACTAGTGATGTCATTGATATGGAATTTTATCAATTCGATTAATTGATTTATTTTTCCATTCGATTCGATACGCCGTAACGTGCTCATAGGGCACAATTATTTATAGGGATGTCATTGATATCCCTTTATTTTGGTTGGATACCCTGTGTCTTGGCCATATGCCTGAGTAAAGCACACCATTCCTTTCAATTTCTCTTACAAAATCCATAGAAAATATTTCTACAATTAGTCATAGTTTCACTTTGCATTAGTTTAACAGCAAAATGTCTGGGAAAAGTGTATTTTTTATTAATAATCATACGCCATTATTGGGGTACAGAATATCGATTATTTCGATCCAATACCCAACCATTCGATTCGATTTAATTGACAAAGTGAAAATGTTATTTTATCGACTATCGATGACATCCCTAATGAATACTATTTTCATATCAGGAAAAATACTTATTTATCGAATACAAAACATACCCTGAGTATAATGCTTAACCATTGAGCACCCTTCAGAAATCATTCAAGACCCCATCCCAAAATTTCTATATGATCCATTATGGCTTCTAAATTGTTAAGAGGTGATGGTAGTCTGGTAGTTGTGATTAGATATTGGAACCTTCAAAATTGCAACCTGCGAACCACTTCTTCGATCCCTGCTGTTGGAATTTAAAACGTAATAAGATCAAAATCCCCACTATTTACGGTAAACAAATATGCAGGATTGTTATATCAGGGACATTCCATACATATTCCCCTTTTAAAATGATACTATATGTATAAAGCTATATATATATATATATATATATATATATATATATATATATAAATATATATATATATATATATATATATATATATATATATATATATATATATATATATATATACATATATATATATATAGAGAGAGAGAGAGAGAGAGAGAGAGAGAGAGAGAGAGAGAGAGAGAGAGAGAGAGAGAGAGAGAGAGAGAGAGAGAGAGAGAGAGAGAGAGAGAGAGAGAGAGAGAGAGAGAGAGAGAGAGAGAGAGAGAGAGAGAGAGATTGATAGATAGATATAGATATATATTGAACATGTTAATAAAAGGGAAACGTTCAACTATTCTGCTACTACGGCGATAAATGGATCGAGGTCTTAATATTGAATACAGAACTAGTGCAAGTCCCGACTGTGGACCTGAACAGGGATGAAGCTGGCATATACTGGTTAATTCATTGCTGATAGTTACAGAAATTATCAGGAAAAAAGATGTACTCTCAAATGCCCGTTTTAATCATCTGTCTATGGATAACCAAATAAATGTAATTCACCTCAATGATTTCCTTCACAAATTCAGGCTTCTTTGCCTTAGGATCCTTAAGAGTACCAATGACTTGAAAGCAGCCCTCCTTTTGTTGTTCAATGGCCCCACTGTCCACAGAGGCAGCATCATCATCCTCTTCTTCAGCCTCCTCAAGCGAAGCTCCCACAACACACTGTGATAAATACTGAAATAAGACAAAAGTACTTTTAGCATTTAATATAAACAAGATATAGCATGCCTGACTCCTTCTTGAAATGATGGTGCAAACCGTGCAATAGGTACTATACTCAAAGATACTCTACAGTACTAAATTAAAGCAATGATTTGCAATATAATTACTATTAATTAGAGTAAATTTTATTTGAAATTAGGAGAATTGAAAATAAACAAATAAATAAACAAATGAATGAAACAAAAAACAATGCCCCAGGAAGTGTGGCGTCTTTGAAAGCCTTAGGTTTGTGGTCTCAGGCATAAGGTATGCATAGCCTCCCTTGGCAATAGGTTTTCCAACACAGAAACAGTCACATCTCAGCCACTCTCTGCAGGTGCTTAAAACCGAAATTGTGTTTTAAAAAGGTAAACAACTAAAAGTCTATGTTATGATAGTGATAGAGCCTATACCGGACTGCCTCTGTTGGGAAATACAGAGCTTCGGGTGCTGAGTGGTTCAACCCCCTTAGCTCTGAATTTCTCAACAGAGTCGCCTGGTACAGTACAGGAGATTTCCTACCAAAGAAACTTTGTTACCACACAATGTAAATTTAATACTTCCATGCAATTGAAGGGCCAATCAGTAGATTTCTTCATTTATTTTGTTGATAGTTAAACATTGTTTGGTTTCATTCAGTTTTTAATGTTCAAAGTGCATTTCATTTTCATGAAATATAAGCGACTTAGGGGAGATTTTCACCGATCTCGCTAGGTGAAAAATCGATTGAGAGGAATTGCGAAAAAAACACGAGTTAAACCATGCACCCAGATAAGTGCATATAAACTTAGTCAAGATCAAGATACTAATGTTTTTATTGCTTCAAAATAGTTCATAGCATTATTGATTGTCAGTCAAAATCGCCGATCCGAAAATAGCCGACTACCTAAATGGCCGATTGCAGAAATGGCCGATGACTCATTGGGCCCTCCTGAAATAAACCTTCATATTCCCTTATTCAGTAATTAAACATTACATTCTCCCCATGTCAATTGTCATAAACATTTATAAACAGTTATAGCGGCTAGCTACGCCGACTTTTCTTCTTGACATTTTCTTTTTTTAAGTCCAAAATCCGTCTAATGATAAATGACATCATTTAAACCCAATCCAAAACTTTTTTATCACATTCCACACTATATTCCCTTATTCAGTAATTAAACATTACATTCTCCCCATGTCAATTGTCATAAACATTTATAAACAGTTATAGCGGCTAGCTACGCCGACTTTTCTTCTTGACATTTTCTTTTTTTAAGTCCAAAATCCGTCTAATGATAAATGACATCATTTAAACCCAATCCAAAACTTTTTTATCACATTCCACACTCTTAAATACACGGACACTTAAGGTTTAATTGATTTCCAATAAATAGGGCCCTTTAAACCATCAGCCTTTTTGCAAACGGCGATTTTGACCAAATACCGCATTATTTAGTGTTTTGGAGATGTTTATTATGTCAGGATATTGAAATTGCGCTCTCTTGGGTAAGAAATCTTCAGGAACCATCTGCCAGATCTGGTATAGGCTCTAACAATATATTAGAGAAGTTTTACAAGTTTCAGAAGTATCCAACCAATTTTCTGTCAGTGGAAACTATTATAAAAGTAGTTTTCAGGGCGATCTGACAACAAGCTTGTCCCAATGCTTAGTGAAGTGGGGATAATTGTTCCATATTTCTTGCACTGTGCACACACCTTTCTGGAACAATTCTACAACTTGCATGGATTCAACTGACTGGTGCACTACACTCTAGTATCTATGTACAATCTCAGAATATGTGGACGTTATCATAATGAAAACCTTGCGTAATGAACATACTCCACCGAACCCTCGAATTTAAAAGAAACACTTAAATATCAGATGCCTTACCCGAGCGATGTTATAGCCCTGATACGCATCTAGATTGTTGACAAACAGACGTTTGGCCTTAGGATCTTTGCCTGCATCACTCGCCATCTTTGATTACTTTGGTCGCTAGGATGCTCACGTGACCAATTTATTATAGAGGGCGCTGTGTGACAAAAACAGGTGCTCTCGAACAGCCACATGGTTGGCGATTAGCTCGATATAAATATTTACGTTTACACACATTTTCTATTGCAATGGCATCGACACACAGAAAATCCGTTGTTGTAGGTATTTAAATGATGAGTTTTCCGATTTTTTATTTCTTTATTTTACGAGATAAACAAGTTTAATAATGGGCGATAATAGGAAAACAAGCTATCACAGAGCACAGTACTTGAAATCGAAGCATTAAGGGGGTTCGGGACTTTCGTTCTTTTAAGGTAGACTTCCATGTAAGGACTGACCAATACTTTGGTCAATATACTAGAAAACCCCAATAAACTATATATTTTACGAAAGCTGACACTTTGGATATGTCAAATATTCAAACTCATTGTGTGACATCAAGGGAATTTTATATATTTCATAGAAAACCTCTTGGGCACATAACATTTTTTTTTTAAATTTTGTTCTAAAGGGATTTTAGAGCAAGTTAAATGTCTTGATCAATATTTTTTGTATAATTCCACCATTTTTTATTTTTTAAGTTGAATTAAGAAATAAGTAGAGCAGATATCAAAAAAAGTTTAAAAAATATTTATTTGCCTAAGTATGTTTTTAATCATTTAGTAAAATTTCAGCTTTCTGGGATGGATATTGAATGAATAATGTTTCAAAAATGAGAGGTATGGTGATTTCTGAAATCTGTATAGAAAGAGCTCTGTGAAATGCAGCCCTGCAGTTCCTACAGCCGCTCCCTTATAATATTTTTGGGGTTAATGTAGAATACACATATGATTTGCTTGTATTGGTAGAGTGGTTTAGACATTCAATAGTTTACTTGGTATCTGAAAATTTGGAGCTTTCTAGTGGTAGAGCTTGACCTTCAGATGAGTGCTCCTCCCCCAACTGATAAGGAAAGATAGGAAGCAAATTGTTAAGTGTCTCGAGGTGAATCCATTCAATTATGGTTGTGATCAACATTTCTTCAAATATTTATCTTGAATATTACAGCTCTAACCATATAAATAATTAAGACACACAATTTTACAGCACACAATTTTGGTGGAAATTTTTATCTAAGAAAGTAGGTTACAATGGATACCTTGCCGACCTATTTTTGTAAGTAAAATTTCTACCAAAATTGTGTGCTGTAAGGTACCATCTTGCAGGAACTCCAAATCTTCCAACAAGTTGCCCTAGCCTAGTATATAAAGCAGACATGCATGGTACTTACAAATTAAAGTAACCTTTATTGATCAAGAAAATGTCATTTGAGGTAAATCACTGTAAAATAGAAACTGTGGTCCTATATAGGTCAGCTGAAGCACCTAAGTCAAAGAAAACTCATAGTTGAAACACCATGACCTCAGGGATTAGATAACCATTGTTAGAAAGGGGACAGGAGTGCTAAACTAGGAGATGTCTTATTTTGAGTGTGTCACCAGCATCACAGCCTTAATCTGTTGATAAGCATTATCAATTTATCATCAACACATAAAATCATATACTGACCAGTTTCCATTCTTATTTTAGCTAAAGCTTATCAACCTATGTATAGAGGCATCTTCAAGTGATGACGACTCAGGTGATGAAGACATAAGTACATTATCGGCAGAAAATATCAACGTAGGTAAGTATTATGGTGACATGGCTAACATACGCATTATTGGTAGAAAATATTATTGTAGGTGCAAGATTGACCAAGTTTTCGAGACCTGGAGCACAGTAATTTTTGCCAGGCATTAGCTGTGGGAAAAAATATGTAACCTTGTAACAATAATGATGACTTACATATGCAATGAGCCTGCACCAATCAATAGGTGGTATCAAAAATGGAGTATACATTTTTTCTATTTTCTAAGTAAAATTTGTATTTAAAAAATACACATGAAACATTTAACGGAATCATCTTGTCTTGTATCCCAAACTTTCCTGTATTAAACAGTGATTAAAGTGGTTGCCTTGTTGCACGTTATGAGGCCCCTGTTGCACGATGGTGAGAAAATGCGACAGTCCAACACCTCTGAGGTAAGTATTGTGGTATCATGGCTAACAAATACAATACAGGATTTAAGAGTTAGCCATTAGATGATAAACTTCATCATTGTGCATCGTGCCTATCCTATAGGTAATGTCAAGTAGCAGTATTTTGCAAGACTGACATAGGAGATTTCCCTCTGGCTATGGATAGTAGTCCCTATAAGTAATACCTATTTCACACTTTTCAGTTGAAGGAAGGAAGGAAGGAATTGGGTTTTACGTTGCTTTCAACAGCTTAGGTCATATCGCGAGATAGAAACCCAGAAACGGGAAGAAATTCCCTACTCTTAACGAACAATTCCAAGGGGTCTTTCAGTTGCAGAAGGATCATAGACAGTCCTCTACAACGCCGTCCCTATAAGTAATACCTATTTCACACTTTTCAGTTGACTGCCTCGAGGTGAATGAAAGCGGTGTTAAAAAGGTGGTTCCCCAGCTTCTGTACCTGTTAAGGGGATGTCTTGTAACTCATCGTTGGCAGGAAGTCTCACAGGTGTTAATTTCTTTGATGGCAGAGCCACACGGATCATCACACACTATTTGGAAGGTACGTTATTGCTATTACAGGTGAACTTGGATAGGACGGACTCAATGGGACCAGGAAAATTGATCCGTCATATGCAAAATCCGTTGTATACATATGACGAATACTTGATATGTATCGGACTGGGACTAAGCATATCGTCCGTCATATGCAAAAATCTGTCCTACAGTGGTCCGTCATATCCAAGTTCACCTGTACTTCAACACCAGGATCTTAGCAGGGTGTCTGGGCATTATTCAGACATCCTAACTCCAAATTTTCCAACAAGTTGCCCTAGCCTAGTTTATTTAGCAGACCTGCATGGTATTTACAAGTCAAATGTACCCTTTATCAGAGACATCAATCAAGTCACTGCCTTTATTGATCAAGTAAACCTCATTAGAGGTAAAACACTGTAAAATAGAAACTGTGTTCTTATCCAAGTCAGATCAAACAGCTGAGTTAGAGACAACTTTATTTGAAACACCAGGACCTCAGGGATTAGATAACTATTGTTAGAGAGGGGACAGGAGTGCTAATCTGGGAGATAACTTATTTTGAGTGTGTCACCAGCACCACAGCCTTAACCCATTAATGCTCACAGTGGCCAAAACCAGCCTGACAATTTTGATAAAAAAATTTCATGCTAAAGCATTACTGGCAAAATATTTGAAGGAGAAATGTTGATCAGAACATAACCAACAACTCTCCTTCAAATATTTTGTAAAATCATTCTCAATTCAAAAGTTATTGTCAAAAGTATCATCAATCCAGACAACAATTTCTGGAGGAACTCTTAAGTATTAATGGGTTAAAGAGGTATGGAGCATTTGTGAGCGATCATAACAGATGCTCCATAACCTTTGGCTGTTGATGGATTACTCAGGCCTATTAGCATTTGTAGGGTGTCAAATGGCAAAAGTTCCCACTTCAGAACTTCTTTCTAGAATAATACTCAACCATTGTCAACCGCTGACATGGTGCAAATTTACTAGTCAGACATGTATCTAACTGAATGATATCACTTTTGCTGTTTGACTCGCTGTAGCAAGTGTGAAATCCGCTGTTTTAAAATTACTCTGGTGAGGCCAACTTGTCCTGATGTGTAGTTTTTCGGGTTTAGATCAGGTCTAGAAAAAAAATTGTTTCCTGGGACGGTCCGAAAATAAATTGGGTAGGTAGGTCGGTAAAATCTTCTTTTTTTTTTGACTATTTTTTTTTGGTCAAAATGTGTGATTTATTCATAATCACATGTTTTACGTTGATTGGGAGTTGGGAGGGCAGAAAAAACTTTGGGGTAGGGTTTTTTTTAATAAAAACTTGTTAGGGTAGGGTTATAGGAAACAAACAACTTTTTTTAGGCCTCAATAGGTGTGCAAATGAAGCCCAGACACCCTGCCACTAAGCTTGAGTTTATACACGTCTTTCTGGATTATAAGTCTTATCTATTGATACCCGGCAGCAGGTGCATTATGGACTGAAAATATACTTGTAGCACTCTGTCACATTTTTATTTGTGTGCAATATTTGACATTTCTGTCATTACGACAGCTCTGTCTATTAATGCAACAACTTTAACAGGTCAAGATAATTCCAATAGAAGTAGATTTGTAACAATTACCTGACCCTTCAGTATGTTCTAAAATGGCAGGAGAGTATTGAAAGATTCAGTCTTTCTTTTACAGGTGGGAACTCAAATCATGTACAACGCTGGTCAAGACAAAACTGATCTCTTAGACCATTTTGTAAAGTAAGTTCAAATTCATACCTGCAGTGGTGCTTGCCTTTGTAGTATGCGTCAGCTCAATTTCTAAAGTGCTATGACTAATGTTTCATTTGCCTTTGTATCTAGTTGAAGCACTTAACATAGTTCAGCTATTATGACTGTCACTCCCTAACTTTCCTGCCACATTACATTACCCCCAAAGCATGGTCATGTTTACCCCTGATTTCGTAATGGTAGCCATTTTCTTTATATTAATATTCAGTTTGGTAAATCCTTCTGGTGCCTCAAGCCATTTCAAAACAATTTCATGGCAAATTATGTAATAGAAATTGAAGAAAATGAAGATAAACCATCCACAATTTTATAAATGTTCTCATAGGGCCTAACTTTAAAATTATAACCAAGGCCTTCAATGGGTTTGTTCATGTGACTTATCTTTTTCCTCCCATCTACCTGGTTTCTCACAGACATATTGCTGTATACCGTTTTTACAACAAGGATAACTAGTAATATCTACCTTCCCAAGGGGCCAGCATCATGACCGAGTTGTCTAAGGCATCACAACTGCCTGCTCACTATCTCTTACCACTGCCTGGGTTAAATACCACCTGGTGTAGGTGAGGAAGTTGCCATTGAGTTGGGTGCTGAGTTTTGGTTTTCTTTGGCTTCTCAGGTTTCCTCCATCAATTACATTTGGCTGGTCACAATTTAGCCAAAATATGGCAGAAAAGTGACAGTGATCAAAATTTCAAATTCAAGTTTTACCTTCGCAAGTTGGCTTTAGAATGAAAACCATGTGCACTCACCTGCTCAGTCATGGTTTAATCCCTTGTGGAAAATCCCTCTTTAGAGCTGCTAGAAGTAAGGGTTCCATCCTAACAAAAGTGGATTAACATCAAAGTGTCCATCTCCGGGGAAATGGCTATCATTCCCTATATCCACAAGCAAATTCTTTTCAAGGATGGAACGTCCTGGACTTTTATTGTCTTTTAACGACATTAGCCACTTGTCTTATCAGCATCGAGTATGGGGTGGGATGTAGTCCCGGCACCATTAATGAGAAAAACATATGATAAGCAGCCGCAGTAGCGCTAACAGTGGTTCTATTTATAGATCCTCCTGCCCACACACTGGAGGAAAAATCGACTCCAGTTGCTTACTTTTATGTTAATCCATTTTTGATACTAAGCATTCATATTACTATTTTCTTGCGTTATTTTCCTACTTATACAGCCAACTAAAGACATTGAATGACATTAGGGTGAAGGAGGTGGTATTGGAGTATGTGCTTCATCTTTTACAACACGGCAAGCTAGGAGAAGCACAGGCAGCTGCCAAGGTAACTATGCCCATTCTGTAGTCTCATATTAACCCATTAATGCTCAGAGCGGCCAAAATAGGCCTGACAATTTTGATAATATTTTTCTAATAAAAGCATTTTTTAGAAAATATTTGAAGGAGAAATGTTAATCAGATACCAGACACCATCTCTCCCTCAAATATTTTGTGAACTTGTACCTCATTCAGAAGTTATTTTCAAAAGTATGAGAGTAGCAGACGATACTTTCTAGAGGAACTCTGAGTGTGAATGGGTTAATAAACATAATTCAACAGGGGCCTACACTGATGGCCGAGTGGTCTAGAGCATTGCCACTGACTGCTTGCTGTCTATCAACAGCGACCAGGCTTGAATCCCAGCTCGGCTTTTGAGAAAGTTGCCAGTGATTTGGGTTACAGGGCCCAATATTTACCAAAATGTCAACTAGATAAGCAGGCCTAGTTGCTCAAATATTACTGGTCCTGAATTGTTTTGCTAGTCTGTTATCTTTTTGAATAAAAAAGACCTAAAAACATGACAATTAATGAGATAATATTTCCATCTATTGGTATCACTATTTTTTGAAGGAGAACAATTGAAAAAAATGTTTCGATTTATCATTAATTTTAAGACCATAATCTGTGAATAAATCGCATCAGAAATTTGACAATGGAACCATTGAATTGAGCATTAGTAGACTGCTGAATACGTCAAAATAAAATCAAAACCCCTCTCTATAATTTCACATGACAACTTTTCACATCAAATGTCATGGTTGTGGGAGAGGATGGTTGTAAATATTTAAGATTATCGCAAACTGGAATCACAAAATCAGCGATTGTGACAGGAGCTATTTGTTTTTATCTTTTAACCATGTTATAACAGGCCTGTTACAGGCTTAGAGTGACATCTGGTGGTCATACCAAGAACTATGGATTGCATGCTTGTTTTATTTTTATCATTAAATGCCATATATTTTCAAATTACTATTTTATTGTTCTGAGATAAAACTTTAATTTATTTTTTAAATATGTATCATCCTCGAAAATGATCAATTGAACAGAATCTTTATTTGTAAAGCATTTTTTTACGCTGATACTGACAAAGCATGAGATTGGCATGAGTGAGAATGGTATCTATACAAGATGTCACGGATCAGTAATTAGTGTATGGGCAGCATTCAACTCTTGTCAGTGCCTGATCTAATAACATAGCATGGCACTATTATGTGAGATCTTATGGTTATGTAATGGTTCAAATACTGATTGCTGATTGGACAATGGTAATGAAGCAGTAGAATAAAGTTTGTGGTTGTATGGCGACCTTATTGAAACCAGCAGCAAGCAAAGCAATAACTAAGCTAAACTGCAATAGATGTGATTGCTGGGACCAATCCGCAGTAGAAGACACTAGAATTTTTTTTTCAAAATGTGTATATTAAAAAGAAATATTCCAACAGCTTTTGAAATTTCACAGGCCCGCTAAATGCCTGTGTGTTATCTGAGAGTAGTAGACAGGGAGTGGGCACTGGGCTTGCATCATCAAATTTCGCTGTCTCCCACTATGCGTCATAGATAACCTGTGTACCCCATCCTGGATGCCTGCTGACCCCATCTCCTTGGCAACCTATCTGACCTAGATAGGATGACATCCCCCAGCCAGCCAGTCGGTCAGCCAGTCTCTCTGCTGCATGCTTACAAAAAAATCACGTGACCAATACTTCTCCAGGCTACACCGCGTAACCCGTGGCGCAGATGCTAGCATGCAGTGCCTATGGGGTTGCGGATCAAGGTTATATATTTCTCTGTGTGTTATCCGTCCTATAACAGGTCTGTGTTAACAGGCATGTATTTGGCCCATACAGGCCTGTTAACTTTTACCTGTAAATGTACATAATCAAAAATACTATACATGTATACTGTTTTTGTAGGGAGTTCCCAAAGCTAGAAATGACAAGCGTCTCGCTGAGGATGATGGTGACAGGTATATAAGCACATTACTTCAACTCTACCAGGGACTCATGTGGTATATAGAATGGCTCACGGTGAAAAACAAGTTGGACCCGCTTTTAGAAATCGGCCAAGGTAAGTTTCTCCTTTACTCCAGTTACGAGGTAAAACCTGTCCTACTAGGTATGACTTTTTAAATTGATTTCATCTGTGAAATAGGTGACTGCTGATTGCAGTTTACCTTCTGTGGATTCAGTCACCAACCACAATGGTAAAGATATGAGCATGAGCTGGAATGTTCATACATGAACCTGTGTTGCCATCATATTTCTCTAAAGTATATCTTGTTGCCAATCGGTGTCTTTGGTCTCATTTGTTACCACAACTGACTGCACTGACAATAGCTAGGATTCAGAAAATGTGTGCCGGAAATTGTTAACTGTAAAACCTTTGGGCATCCTATTTTTCAAGAAAGACCACAATATGTCAAGATAACTACTACTTACATGTGTTTTCTAAAAAGGGGTATCCATTTGCAATATCATTCTATTGCCCTGAAAACATTCAATATTTGCCTGAAATTGAGGCTTTTAGAAAAATACTCACAAAAATTTTATTTGAGAGTTCAGATGCTTGATTTTTGCAAGAGTTTGACAGCCAGACACCCTGCTGGCCCTCGTGGGATACAGATGCATACGGATGGGTATCAGGCCGGACAACACTTTCCAACAGTGTGTAACTACTAGTATTAAAGAGAAAGACAGATGTCTTGCCATATACCATGTTCACAACAAGGATAACTGATAATACAGGTGAACTTGGATATGACGGACTCAATGGGACCAGGAAAATTGGTCCATCATATGCAAAATCCGTCATATACATATGACAAATACTTGATATGCATCGGACTGGGACCAAGCATGTTGTCCGTCATATGCAAAAATCTGTCATACAGTGGTCCGTCATATCCAAGTTCACCTGTATCACTCACATTTTAAAGGTGCCAATCCCTAGCCAGAAACCAATAAGATCATCCTCAATGTTTATGTTGCACTTCACATTTTTAACAATACTGACTGCCTTCAAGGGACCTAACTTTGTTGAATTTAGCATTGTCACCTTTAGAAATTTCACTAAAAAAGAGCTAACTACCTTTATGCAGACATGTCCAGTTACAGGTAGCATTTTGGTAGGCAGTTAGGCAGTACAAGTATTGCATAAAATAAACATTACAGCAGGGTCTTAGCCAGGATTTCAAAAATGCCTGTCCAAAACATCAATCTCAAAATTTTTGCCCGTCCAGATTTAGCTACTTATCTACTTCTAATCCTTATATCAACTACATTTAGTAGCTTAAGTGTGTCAAATAGGGCAATTTACACTTCAGCTATGTCCTAGAAGATGGTTTGTTAGGAAAATATTTGGTTATTACACCCCAAAAGTCAAAATAGAAAATCACCATAAAAATTTTTGCCTGTCCAAACAGCTGGTTCTCAGGAAACTACCAGTCCAAAAGACAGGTAGGACGGGTCCTGGCTAAGTCCCTGCATTACAGTACTTTTTCCCATTCAATATCAATATTTGGTACTGTACCAAGTACTGGTATCAATCCCTAATGAAGGCTTTATTTCCTCATTAAATGTGAGATACAAAGGTTAACTTACAATATAACCCTTCTGATGCTGAGGTTACTTTGGTCCAGTGCACAAGAAAGCAAAGATTTTTGAAAACCATCTGAATCCTGTCATGTTGGTATTCATTGGAAAGCTCTCATTGAGTACTGTATTTTCGCGCGTATAGGACACACTTTTTTACATAGGACGCAGGGGTATGAAAAGGGGGTGCGTCCAATATACAAGTGTAGAAATAAGAGGTCTCTTACATCGAGTGCCCAGGCCACAAAGAGATCACAAATCGATGACCAGCCATTACTGCAACCCGTATCAGAATTGAGGCTCGGGTATGATATCATTTCTATTGTGTTTCTAACATGTTTAGCACGTCTCTGACTGTTCAACTGTTGTTTTTTATATCGGACCTGTCCAGCCGGTTCTATTTTAAGCACAATAATTACAATACACTGCATTAATGTCCAAGCCCTTATTACAATCAACGTAATGTTTGTCCGAATACAATGCTAGTTAGTAAGATGACCTCCATTTCTTTCATTTGTAATATGAAAATAGCTAGAGACATGGGCCGAAAGAGGGGTGCGTACTATACACAAAGCTAAGGTCCATACATCTTTTTAATGGCCTGAACAAGGGCTGCGTCTTATATACGGGTGCGTCTTATACGCTCGAAAATACGGTACTCTCAGATGAGTACCCATATGCCAGGGTTTCAGTGAATTTCCATGATTTTTGCATTATTTTATATTTGCCAAATTAGCCACCAGCAGCATAAGGGTTGAGAGGTTTGAGTACAATATGATACTTTCTTTTAATGCTGCTTGGTAATATGTTTCACTGTGGTCCTTCCAGTATCCATCACTTTATTGAACCAGAGAAATACATACCCTTGATCTGCAACCCCATAGGTACTGCATGCTAGCCTCTACGGCATCTGCCCCTCGAGTTACGCGCTGTAGCCTGGGGTTGTATTGGTCACGTGATCTGTGCAGTAAGCATGCACTGGCTGGCTGGGGGATGTCATCCTATCTAGGTCAGTGAGAGGCAGCGAAATTTGATGATTCATGACCAGTGCCCACTCCCTGTCTACTTCTCTCAGATTGAACCTAGCTTTTCAGTGCAATTCATTTTGTATTTCAGATGAGGATTCTGTTGGAGTGGTAACTTATAAAGAGTTGATGAAGACCTACGCTGACAAGGCCACCTATGCATTGCAGGTGATAGCAGAGAACGAGGGAGTTTGGGATATATTTATTACAAAGTATTTGGAGGTATTTGATACACTTCTCTTCATAGAAATTCAACAAACTTGACCAACAGGTAGACTTCATTAGGCCTAAAAAAAAATATTGTTTCTTTCCTGTAACGGTCCGAAAAAAAATAGGGTAGGTAGGTTGGTAAAAAAATATTTTTTTGGTCAAAAATGTGTGTTATATGCATGTTTTACGTTGATTGGGAGTTGGATGGGCGATGAAAACTCTAGGGTAGGGACTTTTTTGAATAAAAACTTGTTAGGGTAGGGTTACAGGAAACAAACAACTTTTTAGGCCTTACAACTTGGCCCAGTCATACTCATGAGTTTCTCAGGATATTGTAATCTGGATCTGTGATACTTAAGTAAAAACTTTATGGATGATTTTACAAAGTATTTGGAGGAGAGATGTTGGTGGTGTTCTGAATAACATTTTGTCCTAATAACTTTTTTCCATCTTTTTCCAAACTTAGATTGCGTCTGTTAGATTTCATCAAAATTGTCTTTGAAGTCTTTTCATGAAGTTGAATTCTGCTACAATTCTGGTGGGAGCTAACTATATACATCATTAGGACTTTTAAAGTTTTTATCAGGTGGATCATTACTAATTCACTATTTTAAGTGCTTTGAAGAAGAATTAAAGGTGCTTTTTGTTGTGAAATTCAGAAAAAAACGGGTTTATCTCATTACTTCAATTCTTCATTACCATAGGATTGCTAAACATATCAATTGTATCATAGGTTTTACTGGATCCCAGTTTCTACCAAGGTTATGGTAAAGATGAATTGTCTGATTTCCTCAGCTCTTTTATCGGGAAAATTATAAAACGATTGCAATCTTTCCTTCAAAGTTTAATCTTTAGTCTAAGGAGTAAGTGTCTATGTAATATGAATTTAAACATAAAATCAAGCTAAGTTAGTAGAAAGTGTCAACATTGTTTGAGATTTAAGTTACCTGATTTTGAGAAACCATATTTTTTGAAAGGGCAAAGAACAATAATAAGATAATGAATCAAATTGATCTCGCTTTGCTCATAAACACATACACGCTGTATCTCAGACAACATGCTTATTTATTTATTTTTTTCAGATACTTGAGTATTATGAAAGAGCATCAGAGGCACGATCTTTACTACAGTCCTATACAAGTAACAATCCACTCAATCCGAATGCTTACAAGTACCATTACTTCTTTGAGAAGCGAATGTCTTCGAAACCAGTAATTTTACTAGAGATTTTGAAGGTTGGTTTCATTTCCAGACAGTTAATAAAAATATATCCTTAAAATTTGGTGAAAGTCACCAGTTTCTAAATAAATGTTTTGAATTTCTTCTATGAACTGAATTGGTGTGAGCAATTTATAAGTAGATGGGTACAAGATTTTACGGCTTGCAGCAAAGAAATTGAATAAGCAGTAAACATTGAAGGAGTCCCTCAGCACCATGCTGACAAAGGGCTCCAGAAATCATCTCAAACCATCATATAATAATAAATAAGAAAAGGATCTTAAAGATAGAAATATATGTTAATTTAACCTATAATTTATATTTTCCACCTTGTTTATTTTGCATATAAATGCCCCCTGAACCTGACTTGATTCATCTAAAAATGAAGTCTTCTAAAATAGGGGCCAAATTTTCTAATTTTTATGTTCAGTTGTTGATTTTCGGCACAAAGTGGCTAGATATGAGTTTTAAAAACACATATGTCGATTAGGGGGGTTCAAATTATACAATAAATCAATGCCTTGTTTTTTCAGGATGTTTTATTTTTGCATGAGCAGTTCTTCAGCTTTTCAGTTTGTTTAAGGTTTATTTTTAGTCTTTATATCCCTGAACTAACTGCTTGTCAAGTTATATTTTGAGATTAGCCAGGGTGCAAAGATAAAAGGATAAATATATGAAGATACCATAACTGATATTTATTTTTGACATCGATTAGCCACCTTAGCGAAATCGGAAAAGTTAGTACCACACTTAGTACTACACTTGTGACCAAGACTTAGACAAGTGGTTAAACCTCCTTAACGAAACCGGACCAAAGTTAGTACCCTACTTAGTACCACACTTGTGACCGGGTCTCCGTGCCACCAGGTTTAAACCTGCTTAGTGAAATTGGGCCGGTATGACCCTTTTGACAGGAGATCTGGAGAGTAACCCAAAGACATTAAGACTTGCACTCAGCTGGCACAAGTATCATTTAGCAATAATCAAGTACTGCCTTAACCCTTCCAATGCTGAGGCTAATTTGTCCAAACCACAAAGATGCAAAGATTTTTGAAAACCATCTAAACCTTGTCATACGTTGGTATTCATAAGATAGCTCGCGCTGAGTACTCTCAGATGAGTACCCATGTGCCAGGGTTTAAGTCATTTTTCAGTTTTTTTTGCGTCATTTTGTATTAGCAAAATTAGCCAGCAGCAGCATAAGGGTTAAAACCTTTGTTATATGAGTCTACTTGGAATAGTTGTAAAATCAAAATGCCTATATGCCTTATATACTCAGTTGGGATATATTTTGATTCTGTTCATTATTTAGACTGCAATGAAACCTAGGGCCAGTTGCACCAATGTGACTCAGGCTCAAACTCAGGCTCAACCTGATTGTCTTCAACAATAGATGCTATTGTTGTAGACAATCAAGTTGAGACTTGAGCCTGAGTCCTGTTGGTGCAACTGGCCCCTAGTGCCCATCCATGGGAGTGATGCCTTTATATCATAATTTGTTATCTGTATTTTTGTAAATCCATGCACATCCATTATTGCAGCCTTTGATTGACTTAGTTCCAAGTGATGAGTTGGTATTGGACTACTGTAGGCTACTTCTGCAGGAAAGAGGAGACTCTGTGACCTTTTTATTCAGCCTTTTTGACATGCTGGATTTTCCACAATGGAATGACAGGCATGAACTATGGTCAGAATTGGCATCTCTTCTTCTGGCATCTAAGAAATTGTGAGTATTGAATGAGAGTAATTTACCCTCTTCTCAGCATAAATCTGTTATCTATGTGAAATTTTCTTATACAAAATAACGCAAAAATCCTGAGAAATCACAGAAACTCTGGCATATGGGTACTCATCTGAGAGTTCTCAGTGAGAGCTATCAAATGAGTACCAACATGACAGGGATAAGATGGTTTTCAGAGATTTTTGTGTTCTTGTACTTTGGACGAAAGTAGCCTCAGCATTGGAAGGGTTAACATGGTCATTCTGTTACAAAGTGTATCTGAAGGCATCATTTTCTAAGACAAGTATTTCTAAAATAAAACGGTAACTTGTGAAAGCAAACCATTTTCACGATTGAAAGCTCTGAATATAGTAGCTGATTTGAATACCATGCTCAGTGTTGTATAATTTCCTTTGATAGTAGGAATAGGGGAAAGGTTATTGTTTTAATAAGACATAGTTTATGAGGAAAGACCAAGAAACATTGATTAGGTCATACAGGTAAACGTGGATATGATGGACCACTGTACAACAGATTTCTGCATATGACGGACGATATGCTTGGTCCCAGTCCGATGCATATCAGTATTTGTCATATGTATACGACAGATTTTGCATATGACGGACCAGATTTTCCTGGTCCCATTGAGTCCGTCATATCCAAGTTCACCTGTATTTTGAAGTAAAGTATGTTGTGGTATCAGTGCAGGGCTTATGTGAGATGTGATCTCCCTAATTTCTTTTTCTCAAGTAGATGAGCAGACCTACTGGTATTCATTCTCACTCAAAAAATAAATCCTGGTGAAATACCTTTTGGTCAATCTCCTAACCATTACCATTTACCAAAATTTTTAAGTACATCAGATTGTGAAAGGGCTCGTTTCTTTTCTGCAATAACACAAAGGCTTTTCCCACATTTCTTTAGATTGTTCTTAATCCATTCACACTCAGAGATCCCCTCTAAAGTATCGTCTGCCACTCTCATACTTTTCAAAATAACTTGGGAATAAAGCAAAAGTTCATAAAATATCTCAAGGAAAGTTGTTGTTTGACTTCTATTTAACATTTCTCCTTCAATTATTTTCCAAAAAACGCTTTCGTTAGAAAGATATTTCCAAAATTGTCAGGCCTGTTTTGGCTGCTCTGAGTGTTAATGATTAAGACCATCGTCTAACTGTTCATTTTCATTTGATTCTGGAGGTCTCATTTCTTGCAGCAACGACAAGGAGATCTTGCAGGCGGTGGCCGACTGCTGGTCACTGCGGTCATCATGGTGGCCACAATACCACTTCAAACTGACCGCTGTCCACTCCTCCTCCTCACCAACGATTGTACACAAGGCGATACTCAGCGTCTTCCTCTTGGGGCCAGGTAGGACATTGGGGTCATCTAAAGATTAGGCCTAAAAAAGAAATTGTTTGTTTCCTGTAACGGTTCAGAAAAAAATAGGGTAGGTAGGTAGGTAAAAAAAAAATTCATTATATTTTTGGTCAAAAATGTGTGTTTTATGCATGTTTTACGTTGATTGGGAGTTGGGAGGGCGGAAAATTTTTTAGGGTAGGGATTTTTTTGAATAAAAACTTGTTAGGGTAGGGTTACAGGAAACAAACTACTTTTTTAGGCCTTATAGAAGGCTCCATTCACAAATATCAAAGAGGGAAAATGTTCACAAGATGATCATTTTTACACACATATTGTTTCATAATATCAAAACCACATCCATATTATTTACTTTTAGCCCTAACTAGAGTTCATAAACAGTAATTATGATTATAAACAGTTTTAACTACCAAGCTATTAGCTTTGAAATCAATGTGTGAATTGACATATTCAATGATTTGAATATTTGATGAACTTTTGTCAATTCTTAACTTTGCCATAAGTACATGTATATTCTTGAATAATAGTGTTTGTCTTGATTTCAGATCATGACTTTCCCAGTTCTGCGAAGAAGTACCTGAAGGAAGAGGAGCTAGTGCAATTGGAGGAAGCGATATTGATTATCCAAAACGACCATGGCTAACATCATGATAGAGATAACTTGCGCACACAATTAATGAGACAGGCCAAAAGTCGAAGGGTACTTCAGTGTTCAAGCACTTTGTGGATATCTCAACTCAAAGGCCTACTCTAATAAAAACAACCTGAAAGACAAAAGCCCCAAGTACAAGGGCCTGCAGGGTGCCTCAGTGGTTAGAGGGAAGGCTGTGATGGAATCATGTCTCAGTCAGCACTACTGTGCACATTTGGTTCTTGCAAGAAAGGGGTCTTGCCTTGGTAGCAGAGAGGTTTAAGGCATTGCTACTGACTGCTTGTTATCTCGCAACACTGCCTGGGTACAAATCCTGCTCCTGACATGTGAAAGAGTTACGTGTAATTTGACTCAATGTGGCAAAAAAATTTGAAGACATCAAGTAAGATTGTAAATTCCTGCAAGAAGGGTAGGATCATCTGGTTATAAAACCATATGCTAGAGGCCCCTATTGGTCTTCTACGCACCATTATAGGTAAAAGCCAGTTATGTCAAGCGGAAAGAAACTTTCATAGTGAATAGTAATGATTTTGGAAAATATTTGTTATTATTTATTACTTTTTAGCTTAACTTTACCACACCAACATGATTTATGTTATACTATTGTTTATGATTTTGTAAGTTAACTTCATCTTAAAATATACATGGCCACATTCATTAACCTTCTTATTTACTCAATAAAGAGGCATTTGTATAGAGCTGCTTGTTACTTAATTGCCTTTTAAAGAAGTGTATTCATACATGAAATACTCTCAGGTGACAGCTGCCATCATGGATGTCAAGGTGTCTTCATCAGGATATTGGCCAGCAGGATGTCTAGGCATCACCAAAATCCTCAATCCACGAACCGTCAGGCTTTAGGATATATTTTTAACAAGGTCAATCCCAAGCAACATTTTCACTGATGTAATTCCCATGAAATTTCCTAAGAATAATACATCTTTTCAGCATGTAATGCATACATGTTTGTAATCTCCCATGAAAAAATAACAGGGCTCGACACTTGAAATACCCCGACCTCCCCGACTTACCCAAATCTCAGGTCCGGGTAAGTCAATTCTGAAGTTCACATACCCGATTGGGTAAGTGAACTGTCACGGCCAATAGTACCTTAGTCAAGTATGTGTATGTGCCTAGTTCAAACTGAGCACATGTCAGTGCCGAGTCATGGAGATAAGAGTGTCCGAGTGCAAATAGCAATCCAATCGAGTTTACTTACCTTATCATCGTCTCCTAAGAGGCCGTTATCTGGTTATAGACACTGTCTCCTCTATCGGTAAATAAAGGCGGCCATTTTGAAAGTAATCTTCTGAGATCACGTTCTAAGCGAGATTATCGCTGTGAACGTGACTTCAGATTCACATTCAAAATGGCCGCCTTTATTTACCGTGGAGACGAGACAACTGTTTATAACCAGATAATGGCCTCTTAGGAAACAATGATGAGGTAAGTAAACTTCTAGAGCTCTTTGCCGACTTGAGATAAAGGCAAATCTTATCGTGACATTCACTAGTTATCCATGTTATGGAGTAACTTGCTCACACTGATTATAGTTTCTCCAGTGACTGAATAAAATTATTGATGATATGAAATAAAATCTAATGAAATCATGTTTTGACAAGATTGTTAGTTTCACCAGAATTGTTCCTGCTTGACTTACATTGTATTGCATGTATTGTATGTTTATTGACTGCACATATAAATAGTACAAAAAAGTGTATATTTTCTCTTGAATAAATCTATTGATGTGCTATGGGTTTACATTTAATGAAGTTAATAAAATGTTTTATACAGATTTACCTGAACATTGCATAGAATAAAAAAGTGTTTTTTAGTCGATATTTGAAACAAAGTTTGATAAATTTACAGTAAAAATAATATTCATTCATGCTCTGAAAATGCAGGAGAATGCATCTCAGAGCACATGCATATAAAAAAAATTCCCCGGGGCCTTGAGCGGCCCCAGGTCCCCCGGCCGCAAGACAATATATGACCAAAATCATACAGCAAGAGAAACAGTTAAGGCCATAATGATGGAAATAAGCATGAAAAGTTGAATTGGTGGCATAAATGCCTGAAAAGGGTGTGAATTTTTCGGGTAAGTGCCTTTTTCTTTCGGGTAAGTAAGTTTCCGGTGGCACTTACCCTACCGGGAAAGTGCCCCCAAAAGTTAACGTCGAGCCCTGAATAAGATGTCAATATTGGGCACCCAGTTTCTAAATCCTGGCTGAGACGGTAGTAGTAGCAACTACAGAGAACTACCTTGCAATTGACTTCATCAAAGAGTAACCATAACAATGGAAATGAAATATGTACGAGTTTGTATTTTATTTGTATACACCTTTCTTCAATTCAACTGATAAGGTCCAAGATAGAAATTTATTCAGATCTGGAGCCACAAATGGTCATACCTAAAATAAAAAAACCAACAAATTTCAGTCAAATATTTCTCAAATTATGATGCTTTGAATTTTCAGTCAAATTTCTTAAAATGTAGCTTTGAGTTCAAGGTGTTTTCAGGTGTCAGACCGTGATAACCCTCCAGATTTGAAAAGTTTAATGAAAACTGAGTATTGCCTTATACAAGAATTAAAATAGGAATGATTCGACTTGACACAAAATCATGGGTAACAGTTTATTTTAATGTTTTTAAAGTCAGATTTATATCTTCTCATCTTTGCAAGTCCACAGCAATGATCCCTGCCACACCTATAAAATAGAAATAACAACATATCAGGGCACAACATTCATATTATTCCCTCAAGAGGCCATGCATCAGACTGAGTGTAGGGCCAAACAAATACAAAACACAAAAGGTAGAAAAATTACAAACACCAGAGATTTTGGATAAATACTCGTCGTCTGCCTTGTTGAACTAGTTTCACCGGTAGGTCACTCAGCAAACTCTGTAGGTGTTCGGGTTAGCGGTCATTATTCTTCGGGCTAGCGGTAATTACTTAACTATTTCATGGCTGTTGCCGTGAATTATTCAACTATTTCATAAGCTGTTAAGGACAACAGCCTGTCATTAAGGAGTGAGGAAATCATGACGATTGATCCATGGCCCTTGACCAACCAGAATCAAGAATCTTCACATGAGGTATAATAAATCCAATTATAACTTGTTATTAAACAAACTCCTAATACAAGCATGTAAAGAATGATTGAAGTTGAGATATTTTAAATACATGTACTTACTTTCAAATGAGATCTTTTCTGTTATGTTCTTTGTCTTAATATTATCCTCCTGGTTAGCAATGTAGACTATGCCATTTCCCATTTCCCTCCACCCATACTTAACTATCCAGTTGTTAACTTGGTGATCTGTAAAGAAGTGGTAGAGGTATATACTATGAGAAGACAGAAGACACTTACAAAAATCAATAGGGTGTAGGGGGATTATTTCTAACTTAAGTAGATTATACATGAGGTAACTTTATTATCTCAAAAGCATTTATCAGAGTCGTTTCAAATTTTCACCAAAGCTCTCATCAAACTTCCATTTTAAAGAAAAAAAACTGTCATCCATACATAGAATATAAGTGAATTTCATATATGAGATGACTTAATTCAAGAAAAATGGTAATTATTCAAAAAACCCTCACATTCTATAACCATGAGCCATGCTCAATGTTGGACCCCTGTTATCCTATCACTCAAGTAACTTGAACAAGCCCTGATGGTTTGAATGTCACCTACCTGGGATGTTGCCCAACAACTCAGTCAGCTGTTGCATTTCAATTGTCTGGTAAGTAATGGATATTACATGGCAGATAACTGGAAAATAAAAATGAAAAAGAAAATTGAGCAGAGCTATAAACATAATTTGTAAAAAGGAGTCCTTCAAGAAGAGTCAATGTTATGAAGACGTATCTGCATATAAGTTAAAATGAAATGTAAATTCAAATCCCACATCAATTAATTGTAATATTTGATGATCTATATTTTTCTTTTTAAACAGAAAAATAATATTTCAATTCCAGTAACATGTCTGATTACTAGCAAAAAAATGGTGTATTTGCATAATAAATTGCTGTTCCTATTCATACTTATATCTGCCCTTTCAATACAGCCAAGCTGAAATCAATGCCGCGATAGGAGTATTATTTATTTGTGTGAATTTTAGTTTTGCAATAAGATTGATAATTTCAAAGCTTGATAACTGATAAGGCACGCGGGTGTGTTCATCGAAGTCCTACCATTTGAGCAAAAGAGTCCAGAACAATGTAGATGGGTGATCGATCTCACAATGAAGCATGAACAGAAACCAATAAGAAACTACTTCCAAATAAACCTTAAAACATCTGTCCATTGACAATGAATTTAAGCTGTGCCTTCCTAAAAGGTGTTTGAAAAGGGTGCAATATTAAATTTCATTATAATTGTTTATCTTTTACATTATTTTTATTGTTATTTTTACTAAAATTAATATTGTGATGATCATCATCATGATTATTAGTTCAGCCTTACTAGTCTATGCTTTTATGCTGAAACCTACAATCTCCACTCACTCAGCACCCATTACAAATACCTACACTTTCTGATGGAATCTTCAAATCCAGTGATTCCCGCAATAGCTTCTGGGTTCATCTGCACTTCATGCTGAAACAAACAGTAATTCCATGAGGTAATTTCTCATGCAAATGATTCAAATTCCTACCACACATGCACATAATCTAAATTGTCTAGGAAGAGTCCAAAATCACAATTGTTATATGATTCTTGCAGCTATATTTATAAAATAACATTCATGTAACTTTGTAATGTAGGCCATGGTGAGTCATGGACTATTAATACTTCAGTTAAATTACATAGGTTGGTGATTGCCATGACGGCGCAATAACCACTGTCTCCCTAAGTAAACTCCAATTATGGGTCAAAAACAATGTATTTGGATATCAAAACTTGCTGGACCAGCCACAGCCAAATTTGAGAAATTCTAGTACTCACCCAGAACATCTTAAACTGACAGGTCTGGAGGAAGTCTGCAAGCCTTAAGATGTAGACCAGCTCCTCCTCTTCAAGCTAGTATAAGGGTTAAGGAGCCAATATCTTTGAAACAAACTACAGGGGAAGGTGTAGGGAGAAAGACAAGCACAATAGGATGTATTAATAGTTTCCCGAGTTCTTCCCCAAACTGCAAATAATTCACACCTGTTAATTGAAATTAGTCATATTAAATAAAGGTGTCAACGGAGGGAAATGAAAAATATATGTGGTTAAAATTCTCCTTTACTCTGTTGACTTTTGTAAAACGCTCATTTTAGACTTATCAACAACTCACTGTGACCTAATTGGCACCAAGGAACCTCAGTGAAAGAAGATTAAACAGGAGTTTCACAAACCTACCTATCTAGCACAACACAATAAGTTTGGGAAAGTAATATCAGTCATCCTGTTGAAGACAGGTGTAAGTTAATACATATATGTGAAGGATACTTTGACTGCATCAATGAGGCATTTGCACAGTGTGAAATCATTGTGAGGTAAATTTGTCAGTGCCTTCAGTAGTATAGTGGCTGTTACTGATGTCTGGAAGTACATGGGGTTGAACTGATACCTGAAAAAAAGAAAAAGAATATTTAGACAGCCTTTCTGAGATAATACACTATGAGTAAATATGCAAGTTGATCAATGTAAACATTTGCTTAGGTTAAAGAAATTGTTTAGATAAAAAATAAGCTTTTGTAGTGATGAAAAGATTAATAAATACCTCAATCGATTGCGGCAAGAAAACAATGTATTGAGCTATAAAGGATGATTTAAGCAAAACTAAATGTTCAAACTTTCATGCTATCACTATCAGCTATCACTGACACCCATATAAACGTATGTTTGCAAGTGTATGTATGTATGTAAACAACTTGACAATACTCACAACTTGAGCACTGAGAGGTTGGCTTGTTGGTCATATGTATTCTCTCTTGCTTGCATTTCTATGTATCTTTCAAGAGTAGCAAGGTTCTCTGGGTTATATCTGAAAACATAACAATAAAAGGTGGAAATGTGGATTAATTAGATTGTCTAATCAGAAAGACCTGATAAGTCTTTGTTTCTTTTGTCTGTCTTGGCCTGTATCAGTTATGGGAATAATCAGCAATTTGGCATGCCACATGACATGCCAAGTTTTTTAGTTTCATATGGTGCAAGTGAACCATTATTATCCTTTTCGATATAAAGTTCACAAATCAGGTCTTTGTAATTTAATTAAACCATTTTTTTTCAATTCAATGAGTTTTTGATATAATTGAAAATTAAGTTTAATGCCTAATTTGGGTACCAAAGTGTACATATTTCTGTAAGTTTGGCCTTAAAATGGCTTACTACCATTGATTAAAATGTAATGTTCAGTCTTGTCATTGTTGAGTTTCAGCTTGTTCTGAGGCATCCAGACACTAATGTCACACAAACATTTCTCAAGATTTAGGAATTCACATTTGACAATTGCGTTATCACTTGTCTTTTTGAATGATTTATAAGCAACTTCTAAAGCTGGTACTTTCTAGAATTGTTTCCAGGGAACAATTCTGGTAGTACTAGAATTGCAAAATTATCTCAACAATTCTGGTATGTACCAGATTTGAGGTCGCAAAGTACATCATGACTGAATTATCATCGAGCTGCGCAAGCATTTAAAGCTTTGTTTTGTCGTCACTTTATTCTGAATTACACATATTTATCCACAATTTGATCGGCTGCTACAGAAACCAGAGGGATATCTCAGTGCAACCAGAGAGATACATACCCTTGATCCGCAACCCCATAGGCACAGCATGCTAGTACCTAGAGTGTGTGCGCCTCAAGTTACGCGGTGTAGACTGGGGAAGTATTGGTGACGTGATTTTTTCAGAAAGAGGCTGAGAGTAGTAGACAGTGAGTTGGCAATCCAGAGCCTTATCTCTTTTCGCTGCCTCTATCTAGGTCAGATAGGTTGCCTAGGAGATGGGCTCAGCAGGCAGCCAATCCTGGGGGTACACATGTTATCTATGACTCATAGAGAGGCAGCAATATTTGATGATGCATGCACAGTACCCACTCCCTGTCTACTACTCCCAGGTGCAACATATCAAAATAATTGAAATAGTAAAGGGAATACCAATATATTAAATAAACAAAATCTTTTGAATAACAAATATCTCTGGTTTGGGTACAGCACACAACCGTCAGTATTGACTATTTAGTGACAGGACGTGATTAAACTGCCATGTTGATGTGCATGACCATCACCAGGCATGACCATGTTCATGGCTTTTTATCAGAAGAGTTCAATATGGCAGTGATTTTTGAGAAACGCGTGAGCACGTTGTGAATTTGTCGAACTACAAAGAACACCATTTAAGAGATCTCTTATATAGCGAAGTATGGTCACCATACCGCACACTCTTACCTGTCAATGCCTCTTAAAAGAGCTGCAACATTTGCACTCATAGCTTCCGCCATGTTGCCGGTTTTAGTGAAAGGAGATTTTATACGAGATATTGCGAGATGTCACCAAATATGGTAGTAAATGCCGCGAGAGCAGATCCCCTTCAGCCGGATTCACTTAGCACGTGTTTAATAGTATTTGAAACTTGTCAAAAAATTGATATCAAATTATTACGATACTTTTTGTGGTACAGAGGTTATTCTATAAACATACAGATGTAATAAATCCGAATACACGTTGCCACATGAAGCATAACTTCAGAAGAGTTATCCAGATATCTTGGGTACTCCATCTTCGCCACACAGTGACAGTCGTTTTGTACCCAATTAGCCCAGTCAATCTAACTGATTTTTGGGCTCAACGTCAGAATAATTGCAACAGAATTTTTTTCACTTCTGTGAGTTAAGGCATAGTCTCCTGCATAATATACTGAAAGTCTACCAAAATCATCCCTTGGGAAAGGGGTCAACAGCAGCCATCTTTAAAGATGGCCGCCAATTTCACTATTCAGTACTGTACTCCACACTTTCATTTTTCCCTTACACAAATTTAGTCTTAGAAA
Source organism: Maea johnstoni (assembly GCA_963942565.1). Classification (NCBI taxonomy): domain Eukaryota; kingdom Metazoa; phylum Annelida; class Polychaeta; order Spionida; family Magelonidae; genus Maea; species Maea johnstoni. The sequence continues at coordinate 15,619,540 of OZ012686.1, forward strand.
CCTAAAACCAGCTTTATTTTACTTTTGACAATATGTTTGAATATTCCATGCAAAATTTGTTTCAAAAAAGTTTTTATTTTGGCTCTTTTAATTCAGAAAAAGTAGAAAAAACATGAAAATCGGCCCAATTTACTCCGAGTTGTTTATGATAGCATTAAAAACATAGGTTATTTTTGAAACTTTACTTTTTCTTCCACTTTCAGCATCCCTAAGGCTTTTTATCAGTTCATTATGGGTCCCAGTTTCCTTATAATATGTTCATAATAGGTGTTTTTTAACGGGTTTACTATTTCAGTTCTTAATTGGCTACAACCATATCTAATATGTGTACCTCCAAACCTTATGTACTGAGGCTGAATCTTTATCTTTTAGAGTTTACACCTAGGACACATTATCTGAAAAGTGTTTCTCCATGGAAACCAGAGAATAAGGTGTAGACTACACCCCTCTATTTTCAACATATAGGGCGAATGCCCCCCCTTCAGGGAATAAAATTCCAGGTCTAGGGGAGGATACAGAAGGGAGGGCAATGCTCGCAGGTAAGTATTTATCATAAAAGAGAAATAACTTCTAATTTCCTGTTTTATTAGTAAATCCTTACCTGCTCCCATTGGAAGCAGAGTACCACCATTTAGCATAAGCTGTGGAAGGATCTGGAATTACTTTCTAGCCGCTGTGCCGGCCGCCACCATCACCGCTCTACTAAACCGTCCCCTCATAGCAGGGAGGTCCTTCAGGTAGAAGCGTGCGAAGGTCTGAGGGCGACTCCAGGCCGCAGCAACCATAATATCCTCAAACGGTAAACCTACGGTGGCCGCCCAAGTGGTTGCGACCCCTCTGGTGTCGTGAGCACGAATGCCCATCTGCTCTCTCTGCTTGTGCGAGTACGCCCCAGAGATGGCTTCCTTCACCCAACTAGCAACAGTACCCTTGGAAGCTTTCTTGTATGGCTCTTTCGAGATAACGAAGAGAGCCTTCTCCGCGCCCCGAAGGGGTTTGGTAAGCTTCAGATACCACTTCAGAGCTCTGAGTGGACAATGTACCTTATCATCTGGTGAGTGCTCCTTTAAGCTCAGCAAGAACACCGTGCTAGGAGTGAAGGACAAAGACTGGTTTTTATCCTGCAAGAGAGAAGGGAGGAGACGAACTCCACCATTTTCCCATCTCAGGTGGCTAGGGTCTATCCTGCAAGAGTGGACCCAGCTCACCCGCCTACCCAATGCTAGCTGTATGAGGAAGGCCGTCTTGATGGCCACTGACTTCAAGGGGGCCGCATGTAGGGGCTCAAACGGTGGGCCCGCCAGGTACTTAAGTACCGTTGGAAGGTCCCACGTTTCCCTGAGAGTTCTCGGCCTGGTCGCCACGACAAAGATACCCTTCAAGAGGGTAGAGAGGTCGGTGTTCAAAGACACCGTGGACCCATCCGGAAAACCCTGGTGTATAGCCGCAATAGCCGACCTATACCCTGCAAAAGTGGACGGGGCTAAGGGATTCCCTTTATGCCGGATTGTCCACAGGTTTTCCAGAAATTCTGCTACCTCCGTTAAAGGCGGGAACCATAAACCCGGCGAGTTGACTCTCGTCTGGCTCTGGCTGCCGTGTCAGCAACGTTTGCTGAAAAGCCGCGGTCAACGAAGGATTTGCGGACAGAGGCCATACAGTTAACCTCATGGCCTCCGGTTTGGGGTACCGCATCCCCGTGACCGCGTTCTTCAGGAGATCGTCCCTCTGGGAGATCGCCCGTGGCAGATCCGTCAGCATCGATGTCAGTTGGCGGAACCACGGCTGGCTGGGCCAAAACGGGGCCACCAGTAGGATCTGGGCCGTTGGTTGAAGCCTCAACTTCCGCAACACTCTCGGGAGGAGTGCCTACGGTGGATACGCATATCCGTAGAGGCATTCCCTGTTCTGCGTCAGCGCGTTCACAACGCTCGATGACGGGGACGGCTGGATTGAGAAGAACACTGGCAGCTTGTGGTTCTTCTCCGACGCGAACAGGTCCACATGCGGGGTTGGCCAGCGTTAAAAGATCGCTCTGGTCACGGCGTTGTGGAGGGTCCACTCCGTCGGGTGACGGTGGCTCCCCCTGAATGGCATCTGCAAGGACGTTCTTGTCCCCGGACAGGTGGCTGGCCACAAGAAAGATGTCATGTTGCCTGCACCATGCCCAGACGTCCAGTGCCAGACGGCACAGAGACGGGTACTGGGTCCCGCCCACCTTGTTGATATAGGCAACCATGGTGGAATTGTCGGAAATGACATCCACAGCAGTGCCCTGCAACTGAGGTAGGAAATGCTTCAGGGTTAGCCAGACCTCTTGAAGCTCGAGCCAATTGATGTGTCGCTTGGCCCAGGCTCTTGATCAATGCCCAGAGACCACCCAGTCGCCGAGGTGGCCTCCCCACCCTTCCTTGGAGGCATCTGTTATGATCAACATAGTCGGATCAGGATGCAGGAAGGGGCAGCCAACTCAAAGATTGGCCTGTGAAGTCCACCACTCTAACTCGGCGAAAGTCGCCTCGTTCGGTAGGATGCGTACGTACGGGCTGTCCGAGACCTGTGTCCACTGGTCGTGGAGCATCAGCTGGTTCGACCGCGTGTGGACTACTGCCATAGGAACCAACTCGCGGAGGCTGGACAGGTGTCCTAGAAACCTCTGCCAGGTCTTCGCCGGCTGGGCATTTCTCGCCAGCAAAGAGGCCGCTAGGCGGGTAGCCCTGAGAATCCTCCTTTCGCTCGGGAACACGAGCATATTCAGGAGATCCAGGGTCGAACCCAGGAAGGCAAGGGCCTGAGAGGGGGTGAGCTTGGACTTGCCCTCGTTCACAAGGAACCCCAGCTTGTTCACCCAGAATAGCGTCAAATCTCGGTGACGCTCCACTAGGGATTTTGACTGACTTTTCATCAGCCAATCGTCCAAGTACTGGTGCATATCGACACCTTGTACTTTGAGGAAGACCTCTATGACCCTCACGATCCTTGTGAAGACTCTGGGAGCCGTCGCCTGACCGAAGGGGAGCACCAGGAACTCAAAGGCTCTGCTGTTGTAAGCGAAGGGTAGGTACCTGGTATGCTCTGGCGCCACGGCCACGTGAAAGTAGGCGTCTCTTAAATCGATAGAGATCGCCCACGTTTCGGACAGACTTAAGTCCCTCAAATGTTCTGAGGTGTTCTGTCGTTGTTGAGCTGCCTCCCCTAGGCAATCCATAACTGTTCGCAGTGTCTCCATCCGAAAGGATGGGGGCACTACAAATTTGTTGAAAGCCTTGAGGTTGAGTATCAGCCTCCAGCTACCCGATTCCTTGGCTACTAGGAAAATCGGGGAGTAAAACCCGGGCGTCTCTGGAGACACCGGAATCTCTCTTATGGCCTGCTTGTCCAACATGGACTGGAGACCTCTCTCGAGGTCCGCCCTTCGAGACGGATTTTTGGGGGTCTCCGTCCACCATACCCTCAATGTAGTCGGAGGTTTTGCCGTGAACTCGATCCTGTAGCCCCTGGACACCGTTTCTAGGACAAATTTGTCCGAGGTGACCAGAGGCCACAGGTGGGCGAGGACCTCAACCCAGATGTCTCTGATTTTCTGGAATGTTTCATCAAGTGTAGTGTATCTGGTTTAGTATCTTACACCATAAGAAAATTCCTTGATTGTTGCTTCACTACAATCTTGCTTTCCCCAGTCTACCCTCCTGTTCATTTTATTTCAATTCACAGCATTTTCGTTTTTTTTTTTTTTTCTTTTGGTGGGGGGGGGGGGGGGGTACTTTCAAGGGTGGTAAATTACACCCACCCCTAATTTGTGACCAGAAACACATTTCTTTCTATTAAAATGTCCTTCTGTAAAAGATAAACTATTAAAAGAGGTAAAATACTAACCTCAACAGATTTAGTTATAAGGTTTTATTATGTTAAGTGATTTGCACAGAGTTATGGTAGCATCCCTGAAACAGTAATCATGTTTAAAAAGATATTTCATGAACACCAGAGAAGGAATCTGGGTTCATAAAGTATTTTAAAAAGCTTAAGTAATCAGGTAAAGGAATACAGATAGTAATGAATATCAAATTACCATAGCTTTGAACATTTTTAGAAACACTTTGAGAGGATTTGTGTCAAATTTTGCACTTTTTTCAGCTTAATTTCATTCAAAGTTATAAATTTCAACATTTTCCCCTAACAAATCTTGCATAAAATATCACAATGAGTTGTAGAAAGGAAATAGAAACAAGTTTTATGATCACTAGTCTGAATCTTTTCAAGAGAAAAAAGTAAATCTGAAGCATAGTATTGTAATAGGCAATTCGGCGGCCATCTTTAAAGATGGCCACCGTTGACCCATTTCCCATGGGATGATTTTGGTAGACTTTTGGTATATCATGCAGGACACCATCCCTAAACTCACAGAAGTGAAAAAAATTCTGTTGCAATTATTCTGACGTTGACCCCCAGATTGACTGGACTAAATTGTCATTCATTTATCAAGATGGCTTATAAGATTATTTTTTGTGAATTAAGGGTCATTTTGATATGTTAACATATGTAACAGCCTACACTCTTTTTCTCATAATAAGACCAACAGTAACTGTCCAGGCTATCTCTGAGCAGAATATGAGAGAACCTGGGAGTAGTAGACAGGGAGTGGGCACTGTGCATGCGTCATCAAATTTCGCTGCCCCCGACTATATGAGTCATAGATAACGTGTGTACCGCAGGATTAGCTGCCTGCTGAAAAAAATCCCGTGACCAATTCTTCCCCGGGCCCAGGCAACACTGCGTAACCCAAGGCGCACATCACCTACTGTAGGTACTAGCATGCTGTGCCTATGGGGTTGCGGATCAAGGGGATGTATTTCTCTGGAGAGAACACACCACAATAGGAGAGAAGGTTTTTTTTTTAAAATCTATATTCTATATGCATGTATTGAATTCCACCAAAACAGGGTCGCTTCAAACACACATTTAGGGTACCTATAATCTGTCTGACCCAAGCTTGGCTGACCATTTTTTTTCTTTGAGGGATCGACTCAAAAATGTTTTAAATAGATAATGCTCTTCAAATTAAATATGATTACCCCCCCCCCCCCCCCCCACACACACACACACACACCTATTAGAATATGGAAATTTCATACTATTCAAAGGGAGTGAGGAGGAGAAAGTAGAACAAAAGAGCATGGGCAAAAAATGAAAAGTGCTGTAGCAATTTAAAAAAGCTTGATTTCTAGCGTATGCTCATGTGTACAGTGCTGAGTCTCAAGAATTATCAATCATCTCATCATTCAGCTGAGAATATAGATCTAAGCCAAAAGATATATTGTGGATAGAGGAAAAGCAATAGATAAACATAATTCAATGATACCGAAAACTGTTTAGGTACCCCCACATTCACTTGCCACAGCTTGTTAAGTTGCAGACATCTGACAATAGATGGCATCACTAACATGTAAACGGCACAAATTGCTTAAAGACATGCTTATAGAGGCCCTAGCTTCAACAGGGCGGGAGTATTCAAGTACAGATACAGACATGGACGTAGACTGTTGCCAAGTTGCAGACTTCTGACAATAGATGGCGTTAATAGATGGCTGCAGGTGGTAACCAAACGTGTCACTCTTTTCAAAATAAACACTGAAAATGCACCAATCTAATAATGTAAATTCCTTCTGACCATTCTTCAAGCCACAGTGGAGCAACTCAGAGTGGCAGTAGAACTTGGAAGGTGCCAAAATTTCTGGAAACCAAGACCAAAGGTGTGATGAACTGGCTATTAATATATAGCCTAGCAGCCCCCATCGCTGTAGCATATAATCACAACCCCAGAGTCTAGATATTGAAATAAAGAGAGAATTTATCTGTTACTGGGTATAATCTTTAATTTGTATGTTTATAAAGGTAGGTATTGATTTCTGGTAATTATATAAGAAAATATTGCTTTCCAATGAACTTCAGAGACATCAACCAGACTGTCTGCTTCTCATCTATGAATAAAATGGCTGCCAGACTATCAGCAGCTGTCTACAACTGAAATTGTCTTTTTAAAAAATAAACAACTAAAGTTCTATGTTATAATTCATGTAGAGATAGCCATGAGCCTGTACTAGACTGGCTCTTTTGGGATATACAGAGCTAAGGGGGTTGAATGGGCCATCTAATGCCTCAGCCTGTGGCTTCAGCATTTAGATTGCCCAATTTAACCCCCTCAGCTAAGTATTTCCCAACAGAGTTGTCTGGTTAAGGCTCTATCTCTATCACATTGTGTCAAACAGCTGGAAAACCCACAGCCAATGGTATGGAATGCCATTAATGCATTTAATCACTATTCTCTTTAAAGAAAAATCATTTTTCTTTAAAGAAAAATCATTTTTCTTTAAAGAGAAATCATTTTTCTTTAAAGAGAAATCATTTTTCTTTAAAGAGAAATCATTTTTCTTTAAAGAAAAATAGAACGATTTTTCTTTAAAGAAAAATCAGACATTTTTCTTTAAAGAAAAATCATTTTCCTTTAAAGAAAAATCATTTTTCTTTAAAGAAAAATGATTTCTCTTTAAAGAAAAATCATTTTTCTTTAAAGAAAAATCATTTATCTTTAAAGAAAAATAAGCATCATTTTTCTTTAAAGAAAAATGATTTTTCTTTAAAGAGAAATGATTTTTCTTTAAAGAAAAATGATTTTTCTTTAAAGAAAAATCATTTCTCTTTAAAGAAAAATCATTTTTCTTTAAAGAAAAATGATGCTTATTTTTCTTTAAAGATAAATGATTTTTCTTTAAAGAAAAATGATTTTTCTTTAAAGAGAAATCATTTTTCTTTAAAGAAAAATGATTTTTCTTTAAAGGAAAATGATTTTTCTTTAAAGAAAAATGTCTGATTTTTCTTTAAAGAAAAATCGTTCTATTTTTCTTTAAAGAAAAATGATTTCTCTTTAAAGAAAAATGATTTCTCTTTAAAGAAAAATGATTTCTCTTTAAAGAAAAATGATTTTTCTTTAAAGAAAAATGATTTTTCTTTAAAGAGAATAGTGATTAAATGCATTAATGGCATTCCATAGCTGATTGATGTCTGCAATAATCCGTAATGGGAGTACCTAAGAGATCAGGACAATTACTTTCATGCTTTCAAAGCATGCATGCACACACATTTAGTCTAGTTTGCACTCTCTTGGCCTTGTTGTCAACAATGTTAATGCTCATGCCATTCAGCAAGAAATGAGGGAGCTCAGCTCGGGGTAGCAATTTTAAGGTACAGACACTATGGGGAGAATTAAATTGTTTTCAACAATTTTGACATTTTTTCAATTCTCTCTACCATGATAAAGTTAATAAAGGGAAAAAATGCTGCTGTACATTTAGTCAGGGACTTCATTCATCTTTCAAGTCCCTGATTTAGTTTGGCAGAGATGAAGTGAATAACTAGACAGTTAAGGTCCACAGGGCTAATTTGTGAATAGGGTCATTTTGTGAATTTATCTCCATATCTGAGGCTGACATTATAAACCAGACTTTTTTTTCATTTTTATACCCTTCATTTTAACCCTTTCAGGGAGGGTACTTTTTAAAAAGCTTTAAGTATTTCTAACCAGCAATATGTACCTTGTATATACTATATAGGTCTTTATGCATGCCAAAGCTAGAGCACCTCCTGTGTCCAGAAGGAGGCTCTCCATGCAAACATAACTGGGCCATGCCCACACTACATGTACATGTATGGCTAGTACAATTCTGTGTGGACTCACAGATGTATTTAGAGGGTTTACTGTCTCACATAGACCCAGATCTTTGAGTTAAATTTAACAGAGCACCCTAAGTCCCATGCAGAAGATATGCAATTTTTATGCTGGCTCCTAATTATGATGTTGATTCTGACGAGGGATGTAGAATGATAGGATCCCCGATTCCCCATAGCCGTAGTGGCAGCACTGGCAGGCCAGTGAAAGGGAGGTATTTTTTTATTCTTTTGAATCCATTTTTACAATGCAGTCTCAAAAAGATGGTGTTACACATGGGCTTTATACATGTTTAGGGCTATATAGATGATAGCTCCACCAGATACAGTGAAACTCCTGCTTCATTCCTCATGTTCTCATGAATCTTTATCAGAGCTGTGGTGTGATAAAACGAATATTTAACTGGCAATATCTAAATTCACCTAATTGGTCACCAATTCCCTTAAATTAGAACACCTCAGGCTATACCCTAAATGGTATAAACACATCCAGCCAGGGTGTAACATAGGTTCCAAAACATTACTTGCTGAGCGGGGCAAGCTGTGCCTAAAGTTTACTTGCCCTGCCATCACTTCCACTTGCCCGGCCACTGTTAAACAAAGGTGAGTTACATTGCAGACTCTGCCCAAAACATTTTTTGCCAAATTCACTTGCAACAGGCCAAGTGGTTATGTTGCACGCTGATATGATCTCCATATCATATGAATACATTGTACCATTGAATGCTTGCAAAAGATGTCTCATTGATAGTACTATATATAAACTTAGAAGACCAACACATTCTTTTCTTAATCCAAGATATAAAGAAGGTTGATTCATGACTTGTCTTGCATTTTTCAGAAGAGGAAAAATGGCAGAGGCTGTGCCACCACATGGTGATTCTCCATCAAAACCCATTACATATGAGGAAAAACTACTGCAAGCAAGGGTTTACAAGCAGCAAGGAAATGAGCACTTTAAGAGCAAGGACTATCGAAAAGCTATGGGACAGTACCACAGAGGACTCCTATATTTACGTGGACTGATGGAAACGAATCGAGGACAGGTGTTTCCTGGATTACCTGCACCAGATCCTCTACCCAAGGAAATTATGACAGAGGTTGTGAGTCTCCAAATCAACTGCTACAATAACTTAGCAGGTAATTTTACTCAAAATTTGAGGGCTTGTACATTCATTTAAATGTTTTCAGGCAAAGAGACAGTTTTTCATTCATCCATCAAGCTGCATTTCTTTTGGAGAGATTCTCCTACTGGTGGAACAGCTGGTGCTTAGGTGATGCCAAAAAGCAGAGTGTATCATGGGAAAAATGGATGCCCTCAGGGTCCGACATAAGTACTTGCCTGCTTGCCCCGGCAAGTGAATTTTTTGAAAAAATGGCTATCGGGCAAGTACATTTCAGTTTCCTCTTGCCCGAAGAGACTAGCTGATTTTCTGAGGAGTCCAGACATTTTCATTTTGAAAATTCTGCACAAATATATAGAAAATGGTATTCAAATCATTAAATCCATGATAGATAATACATTCCATTCTAGAATATGTTATAACTTATTTCGGGCAAGCCACAAATCATGTCGGGCAAGTAAAAGTCATCAACTACTTGCCCGGCAAGGAAAGTTAGTTCTGAAACTTATGTTGGTGCCTGGTCCCCGTGTGGCTGTCTCTGGCCTGTTACTTCCTCACTTCTGTAAGCCATAACTGAGTAGTGCTGAAGAGGATAGATTCGGGAGAGGTCTTATTTGAAAGGTGACATGTATAAGCTCATTTTGAACCTAAATCATTGTGATGGTGCACTTGCCCTCTAACTGATTCTTAAGTGCTAACATGAAATAACGTAAGCATGAAATAAAAGGATTTTATTCTAAACTTTCAATTCAACATTTGATAAAATATCTGGCTATACTGAACACTATAATTCTCATCTGTACAAGTGTAGTACACTTATCTGACATTGAATATGTTAAACATCTGGCTATATTAAACTGTATTTATCTGACATTAAATGAGTTGAACATCTAGATATACTGAACTTCAATAATCTTGCATTGAATTAGTTGAACATCTGGCTACATTGAACGCATGACCCTAACATTCAATAATGTGAACATCTGGCTATAAAACTTTATTTATCTGATACTCAATAGGTTGGACATCTAGCTATTCTGAACTTCATCAATCTGACATTAAATAAGTTAAACACCTACTGGCTTAATGATTCCTCATGATTGTTAAACTTCTACAGACCCCACTGTTGTAATATTTTGTAAATCATGTTTTATTCTTAAACCAGTCACCAAAAGAGGCAGTTCTTGCTCAGTTACTACAACTTTCGGATAAGTTGATAATATTAATATTTCCTCGATGAATCCTATGCCATGCGTAATGTTTGATCACACACAATCAGTGGTTGGGACAACTGAAAACCCTGGGTGTGTGAAATAGGTCTGCTAAGGACACACGCGACTGACTAAAAACAAGGCCAAGTAACCACAAACTCTTACCTATGCTGATGCCATTGACGTCCCTTTTGTTGATCTTGTTGAGCTTCATATTCATTTAACCCTTCCAATGCTGAGGCTACTTTCGTTCAAAACACAACAACGCAAATATTTTTGAAAACCATCTAAACCCTGTCATGTTGGTATTCATTAGAAAGCTCTCGCTGAGTACTCTGTCTCAGATGAGTACCCATTTGCCAGAGTTTCAATCATTATTCAGGTTTTTTGCATCATTTTGTATTGGCCAAATTAGCCACCAGCAGCATAAAGGTCAGACAGCTGGAATGTTTTGCTTATAGCGCTCTAATTTTGAATGTTTTGATTTTCAGCCTGCCTGTTACAGGTAGCTGAGCCTAATCTGAACAAGGTTGTGCAGTACTGTCGAGACGTCCTGGACCTGTCACCCAAGAATGTTAAAGCAATGTACCGGATGGGAGTGGCTTATCATCGACTGAAGGACTATGACAGGGCTCTGCAGATCCTCTCCAGTGCCCAGAAGCTTCCTGAAGGTGCAAGTGGTAAGTTTATGGGCATTGGCACTAGTGCTCAGACGATAAATTGAAATATCGCCTTATTGATTGTTGCGCCACGATTGTAGCGCTATCGCTAATTCAATGAATTATCGATAATGAACGATAATTCTTGTCCAAAATAGAAGCACATGAAATGATATGAAATTTAGTAAAATGCAAGCTAACTGCTCACCACAACGCCACTTCTATTACTTTGATATACCGGCGGTGCCTTCCAGTAAATAAACCGCCATTTTGGACTTCAAAATCACGCTGCTAATCACGCCATGAACATAATTTTGGTCAATTTCAAAATGGCGGATGTTGTTTACCGGAAAGCATCGCCGGTATAACGAGCCCTCAGGAGCAGAATGTGGGTAAGTTCCGTGCCGCCTCAAGTTACAAAATTATCATTTTTTATTGATAATCTATCGTCATATGGGACGATATATCGATATAAAAAAATCGGCCAAGTACGAGCACTAATTGGCACCATTAACTTTATTGTTTTATAGTTAAATCGATATTTCCTAAATGTTCATGTTGCAATCAGGTTTGCCACATATCATTGATTTTAAAATTAATGAAATAGATGCTCGTAGGTTTAATGAAGATTCTTTGGATTTTGATGTATTGTCTATGGAGGTAAAACAGATGATAACTATTTTGGGGTTAAGTAGGGATGTGGATTGTTAATATTAAAACAATCTGATCTGATATAGATATTTTTGAAATGATACGATATCTTAACTTCTAGTCACAGGTTGAAAGACAAACAAACGTCTGAGGCACCCCAACGTGGCCTACCGTAAATTCTCGCAAATCTCGGACACTTTTTATTAATTACGATTTTCGTTGGCTGATGGTGGCCGAAATTTACTGAAAATAGCGATCAAATGTCAGACACCGTGGCCGAGATTCGTCGATATTATCAATTGAAACGAAAGCTACATGTACTATGATGTAGATGGAACTGAAAATCGATCGCTAATTTCGTACACAAGAATATAATTTTTCCCCACAAAACCCTTATTGTCTACCTACCTGACTTGTCATTCCTCTGCTATATATATACTAATAAAGTCACTTGCCACCCTTGTATGTTGTTTACTTGTTTATTCTTGCTGCCGCACGTCAATTACGCATTGAATTATATACTTGTTCAAGTTGTTGACAAGTCTTATTTCGAAATGGCGCCGCCCAAGCTGTATTCCACTCTACACGCAGAAATGCGATACCTACTTCCGGTTACGCACCGATCGTCTTTTGGCGGATATGGGCACTAGAAACAATCGTTAATAATCTAAAATCAATCGTAAACTTTGGAAATCTAAATGTTTTTTTCTTATATCAATGAAATTTACTTGGTGGCCGACTTTTGTTGAAATGTGTCCTTGAATGAATCGGGGGTGGGCGAATTTCCCCAGTAATTATTTTGTAGATTAATTATAGTGGCCGAGTTTCCTAGGGCGGCCGAGATTTCCGAGAATTTACGGTAATCATTTGATGCACTTTATGACAGTCTTTGTCACATTTCACATTTATTCATTTTATGTCATGGCTTGACGTGCGAGCTAAACTTACTGGCTCTTATAGACTGATAACCACTAGGTCAGGGTGCAACATAGGTTCCAAAACATAAATAATTGCCGAGTGGGGCAAGCTGCCCCTAAAGTTTACTTGCCCCGCTAGCACTTCCACTTGCCCCGCCACTCTGTTAAGGTCTTACAATACTCTATACCGTTATATTTTACTTCTTTATTATATGTTTTACTTCTTCTACATATGGGCTGGAAATACATCTTTGAACTGAAAACCCAGATATAATTAGTTGTAAATGTTTATGAATGTAACATCCTGATTATTATAGACACATGAATATGTTATATATGTTTCAGATTCGAATATTAAGCGGCTTGTTGCCACATGTCAACAAGAAGTGGCAAAACAGGACAAGAAGTTAAAAGACAAGTACAAAGGAATGTTTGACAAAATGGCAAAAGAAGAGACACCAACATGAGTATATACTTTGTGTAAAGACAGTGAGGAGTGTTCAATGTGAATGAGGACGAAGCTTGGGTACTGGTTAATGTTGCAATGTAGAATTAAGTTATAAACCCATTCATGTCGGTAGCACCCAAATCGGTAGACTGTTTTTGTGATCAATACATTTTTAATGAAAAACAACTTTCAGAAAATGATTGGAGGAGAAATGGCCATCAGAAACTAACAGCTCTTCTTCACTTTTTTCTTATGAATGCTCCATTCCAAAGATACTTTCAAAAGTATTATAAACCCAGGCAGCCCTTGTCAAAGTCTTCAGGCATGAATGGGTTGACTTAAAAATCTTCCCCTGGATTACCCTGATGTCAAAACTGAGAAAAATCATATAAATGAGACTGCACAGACCTAGTGTCCCAATCCTTTCTCATACACTTTTTGTCAGGTCAAGAGGGAGGTGAATAAAAATAAAAAAACTGTTTTGGTTTTAGTGGTCGGGAAATACTTACGTATCTCCCAAGCCTCTTACAAACTAAACTAATAATGGTTTCATGCAGAACCAAAAACGACCACACAATCAGCTATGGTATTGAAATTCCTTAGTAAATGTGTTGGCGTGTGCCTTTTAGCTGGGAGTAGTAGACAGGGAGTGGGCACTGTGCATGTGTCATCAAATTTCGCTGCCTCACACCACTATGAGTCATAGATAACATGTGTACCCCAGGATTGGCTGCCTGCTGGTTTCACAGGCCCTGGGTCAGACTGAAATTGCCGCGAAACCAATCACGTGACCAATACTTCCCCAGGCTACACCGCGTAACCCGAGGCGCACATACCGTAGGTACTAGCATGCTGTGCCTATGGGGTTGCGGATCAAGGGGATGTATTTCTCTGCTTTTAGGGAGACTGAAGAATTTATATGATACATTTCTGCTCTTTTTTCATGAGGTAAGGAATAAGAAGGTACAAGTCATTTATGTAGAAAAAGTATAATTGTGACTTGAGTTGAAAGTTATAGTAGGAATGGAACCTTTAATTATCCTTAAAGTTTTTGATTGTTTTGGCGAATATATGAAATGAATATGCATTTCTCAACTCGTGTATGCATATTTTACCATCAACAAAGACAACTTCAAGTTGTAATTGTTTTATTGAAAAATAAGACACCAAAACATAATCATTATAGCAGGCAACATGAATAGGTTTACATTTCATTCTTTTTGCATCTAAATGCAATTATGACTGTTTAGTATTACATACAGGTCAAGTAGTGACAATTAACTATCTTCATCTTTCATTTTATTTAAATTGACTACAATTAATATTGTGCCAGCCCATTATGATAGCTACTATAAAACAAAGCAATTACCACAAGCTAGTATTCCATGCTATATAAGCGAACTGATTGTTTTGTTTTTCTACGTCTACTTTGAAACATTCAAGATAAAAAGGTGTTCAAATTGTGTATTTATCAATGCAGTCATGTCTGTTTCTTCTAATACTTTAAACTCATTTTTTCCGTTAAGTTTTGAGTATGTCCTAAAATATTGTATTATCAACATGATTAAATTGCTGTGACACACACAACTGAGTAAATGGTCTTTGACCTTGGTTATAAGTGAATACTTATCTCTTCTCAAACCATTTTCCTGTCACAAAATGACTTATTAATCTATTCACAATACTTATAGTTATGAAAATACCAGTTGTTATCATAAAACTTCAGGTATTTAGCAGGAAATGCAGTGTGACGGTTATAAGATTGCACAATTCTGATATCGTGACAAGTCTTTAAAGTGAATGTTTCAACATTTCAAGAGTTACCCCTGTCGTTTAACTTTTGTTCATTGTCATACCCTATCATTGCTTCATGTTTGCTTCAAGTGATTATTTTTGTAATGTACCATTTTGTAATAAATCTTGATCCAATGCAAGTTTTTATTTTATTCAAACAAATACCCTTTTTTATTTACTGTGCCAAATAGGTTACCTTGAATAGCAGGGTCTTCGTCAGTACTGAGAAACTGTGTGCCCTAAATTGGTAATTGTAAAATTTTGGGGGGTCCTTTTTAAGGGACTCCACTACATATTCAGATAACAACCATAAACATGTACATACGCAGTATTGGTATACAGTGTAATGGGAAATAAATTGAAGTGAAAATATTCAATTACTTGCTTTAATTCCTCACAAAAAAGCTGAGCATTTTGATGAGTGACTTTTGAGAGTTTGGGTGTCCAAATAACAACCAGTTCCCTGCTGGATAAGGCCTTGAATATAAAGGTTGACATTTCACTTACCACAATGACCCTTTTTGCAACTCTACTAGTCTGGGTACTTCAAACCTTGTCATCTCACTTTAAAGCTCATGACATATAATTTGGAGGAATATTCTTCAAATGTATCAAATACATTAAGCTAAGGATTGCTACCTTGCTTACGGGTGATTGACTAAATGATTGAGATCTGATATGGATACCAATATAAGAGTGAACAGGCTTGGTGTGCAATAAATAAAAACGGGTCATGTGAATATTGTATACTTAAAGCAATACAGGTGAACTTGGATATGACAGACCACTGTACAACGGATTTTTGCATATGACGGACGATATGCTTGGTCCCAGTCCGATGCATATCAAGTATTCGTCATATGTATATGACGGATTTTGCATATGACAGACCAATTTTCCTGGTCCCATTGAGTCTGTCATATCCAAGTTCGCCTGTACTACCTAGATACACACACATACCTTAACAAGCTGCATTCGAGAAAGTGTTGACACCATGTGTTATCTCTTGGATGTCAAAACACAAAAAACCTTTACAATTATTTAACAAATCAAAATCATAAGTGTAACATGATCTGAGGAAGTATTCTAACACTTCTTCATATCCTGTAAGTGCAATAATAATGGCAGCTTGGCATTAATAATTAATAATAATTAATTAATTAATAATTGATATTTGATATAGCACCCTTTCCACCTAATGTTCAAAAGCGCTTTAGAGTCATTGGACAGTTGTCATGGTCCATATAGTCAATTAAACTCCTTTCGAAATAGCACCCTGTAACAATAGTCTCGTCTCTTAAATCTGATAACCGCTGTTCCAAATAAGAAATATTTTGCTTTTGCCTTTATCCATATGAAATACCTTGGATTAAGAAAAGTGTGTTTGGTCATCTAAGGAAATACTAAGCTCAATATTGTGGGCAAGTATTATGATTGCCACAATATGAAGACAATAAGTACGTATTTCAGCTATATTTCTTTAGTTGTGGCATGAAATATATAGAAAAAAGGTAGAATGTGAGCTTTTTATCTGACAATGAAAATATTTCTTATCAGTGAAAGTAAGATTAAACTCCTTTGTTTAATTCCTTTGAATTGTGTATATAGCAAAATATTTAACTGCATCTTATATGCAAATAAGTACTAGCGTATGTGAGCTGGAGCAGAAGTATTCTTCGTGGAATGACATTGCTCAGAAGTGCACTTCATTTCCTTGTAAACTCTTTCCATTAAGTATAATTCCCCTACTCCCTACTCCTGTGCACATTCAGAATTATGTATGCAGTATATGAACTGGGAAATAACTATGTGTAAAACTAGTATGATAATTAAATATATCACTACATCAGGCACCTTGTAGTGCAATGGATGTTTTCATGAGTCTTCATTCTGCATGTCCAAAGCTGCAATCTGCGCAAACAGGTCCTTGCGAAAGAGAAAGTAGGTTGACGCCAAGCCGATAAGGATGACCAGAGAAATAGTAAGAAGAGATGCACCTAGGATGGTGAGATCTCGATCCTCCTTGGCCCCATAGACTGATATAGCAACTGGCACATGCAGGTTACAGAAACTGAAAGACAGAAGTGTTAAGTACTATGTGAATATTTCTACCAATAAGTAATGTATATAAATATATATATATATGTGTGTGTGTATATATATATATGTGTGTGTGTATATATATATATATATATATATATATATATATATATATATATATATATATATATATATATATATATATATATATATATATATATATATATATATATATATATATACATATATATATATATATATATATATATATATATATACATGTATATATATATATATATATTTATATATATATATATATATATATATATATATATATATATATATATATATATATATATATATATATATATATATATATATATATATATATAAATAAACACCGGTACAAATTTCGAAGTTTTGCGATAACTTAGATGAAGAAAAGAATGGATATGTAGGGAGAGACCAATTACTATATGTGCTATAGTGAAGGACTGGACAAAACAGGGGTTTCTTATCTGGCATCAGGGTGAGGTCACGAAGGAACAAGGAACAATCAGGGCTCTCGTACCATTTACATTACAGAGAAACCTGTGCGCGGGTATCATCTGAGCATATGCAGAGTACAAATTTTGGGCTATTGGTTGAGGCTGGCCTGTTCAGGTTGACCGACTGGTTTCATATCCACTTGTTTTTTTATTTATCTAAGGCGATAGCTAGGTTTGAAGTAAAAATAACTTACAAACATGTTTTGGTCAAGTTACTTTAAATGAAGATCTAAACTAAACTAAGCATGAGCAGATTGTTGCACCATTCTGGATGGTGCAACAATCAGAACAATATGATTTACTATTGTGTGGCGCTCCCATTGTTGAGGGAGGAGGTTATTGTGCTGAAATATACCATGGCTACCACCTCAGCCACAAAACATCATATAATCAGCTTTTATCTGATCTTATTGGCACAGATTCTTGGCATAATTGTTCGGCATGGTGGTCTGAACCTTCATATGTTACCCATTGCTTGGTAACTGTTTATTTGGTTGGAACAGCTGAAATGTTCCTTTCCATCAAGTCACGTGCCCATAGCATATACAAGGTGTGATATTATGTGGGTTCGATCGCTGCACATTATGATGTTAATTTTTTTCTTTGTCCAGAATTTTTTTTTGATATTTTATTAAGCTTCATTTGAAGTTTTTTGAAAGTTCACATAATTTCTAGAATATTTTTCTTCTATTACTTCCTTCAGAAAAATAATAATCATTGAAAAACAAATTAATTAAAATTGTAAGAAAAAGAAAAGAAAGAAATGATCCATGAACAAATTGAAGAGGACAACACCTGGCATCAGTGTCTTAGCCGGGATTTAGAAACTGGGTGCCTAAAATTGGCAGTTGTAAAATTTTTGGGCGTCCAAATTTTTAAGGGGGATCACAATATACTCATATTTCAACCATAAACAGGTATATATTCATCAAAATAAGGCATGATATCATTAAACAATATCATGGGAATTATAAGGAGATGAAAAAATTCAATTATAAGCTTGAGAATGGGATTTTTAGAAATTCCACACAAAAATATTTGGGTGTCCTGAGGGGTTCTTTTTAAGGCTTTGGGTGTCCAAAAAGGCACCCAGACGCCCTGCTGGCTAAGACCATGCCTGGCATGTGCACACACCTGTAATTAGGGTCCACAACCTTGAAGTGGAATATGTAGATTCCATTGTATTCTTCTGAGAACTTGATTGCTGCAGCACCACTTCTATTCAAAATTTCATATCGTTGACTCAGGTCGCTGGCACCCATGTAGATGTCATCACTGAAGCAATGCTGGTAATTCTGTAAGAAATGTATAATTCACATTCAACCACATAAGACAGCATGCAATTTATGTGAAAGACCAGTCAAAATTGGCAATCACCTAACATGACTTTATATTACTTTGTAAGTTTGCTATGATACTATAATTAAAGGTCTTTGTACTTTTTTAAAGCATTAATTATATAATATGATCAAAGGGGCCTTAGGCCCAGGGGACACCTAATGTCAGAGAGCAGGGCTTCACATTTACACTTAGATATGTGAATGATGTATTGTTAGTCATTATGCATGAAATTAAAAGCAGACTTACATAATAGCTTTCAAGCAGATTGGCCACTTTTATTCAGGGTATATTTTATTTGAAAATTACATATAAACCAATATAACTGTTTTATACATTCAAAAGGTTAAAATCGATGAGTACTTTCAAACCAAAATGACTTTGAAAACAAGAAAACATTCATATATGATCCAATTGAATTTTTCTTTAATTTCTTTAAATAGTCAACACAAGGACAGATATTTTCCAACCAAAATAAAAACTGATGAGGCTTTTCATGGTGCAACTATTGCATCATCTTTTGGTGAAACTATTTCTTTTTAATAACATTGTTAACCTTCATGTATTCCCCAGGCTCAATCTGGAACATTGTTAACCTACATATATTCCCCAGGCTCGATCTGGAACATTGTTAACCTACATGTATTCCCCAGGCTTGATCTGGAACATTGTTAACCTACATGTATTCTCCAGGCTAGATCTGGAATATTGTTAACCTACATGTATTCCCCAGGCTAGATCTGGAACATTGTTAACCTACATGTATTCCCCAGGCTAGATCTCAGACATTGTTAACCTACATGTATTCCCCAGGCTCGATCTGGAACATTGTTAACCTACATGTATTCCCCAGGCTCGATCTGGAACATTGTTAACCTACATGTATTCCCCAGGCTAGATCTCAGACATTTTTAACCTACATGTATTCCCCAGGCTCGATCTGGAACATTGTTAACCTACATGTATTCCCCAGGCTCGATCTGGAACATTGTTAACCTACATGTATTCCCCAGGCTCGATCTGGAACATTGTTAACCTACATGTATTCCCCAGGCTAGATCTGGAGCCTTGTTAACCTACATATATTCCCCAGGCTCGTTCTGGAACATTGTTAACCTACACGTATTCCCAAGGCTAGATCTGAAACCTACATGTATTCCCCAGGCTCGATCTGGAGCATTTTTAACCTACATGTATTCCCCAGGCTCGTTCTGCAACATTGTTAACCTACATGTATTCCCCAGGCTAGATCTGGAACATTGTTAACCTACATGTATTCCCCAGGCTAGATCTGGAGCATTGTTAACCTACATGTATTCCCCAGGCAAGATCTGGAACATTGTTAACCTACATGTATTCCCCAGGCTAGATCTGGAACATTGTTAACCTACATGTATTCCCCAGGCTAGATCTGGAACATTGTTAACCTAAATGTATTCCCCAGGCTAGATCTGGAACATTGTTAACCTACATGTATTCCCCAGGCCCGATCTTGAGCATTATTTACCTACATGTATTCCCCAGGCTAGATCTGGAACATTTTTAACCTACATGTATTCACCAGGCTAGATCTGGAACATTGTTAACCTACATGTATTCACCAGGCTAGATCTGGAACATTGTTAACCTACATGTATTCCCCAGGCTCGATCTGGAACATTGTTAACCTACATGTATTCACCAGGCTCGACCTGGAACATTGTTAACCTACATGTATTCCCCAGGCTAGATCTGGAACATTGTTAACCTACATGTATTCCCCAGGCTAGATCTGGAACATTGTTAACCTACATGTATTCCCCAGGCTAGATCTGGAACATTGTTAACCTATATGTATTCCCCAGGCTCGATCTTGAACATTGTTAACCTACATGTATTCACCAGGCTCAATCTGGAACATTGTTAACCTACATGTATTCCCCAGGCTAGATCTGGAACATTGTTAACCTACATGTATTCACCAGGCTCGATCTGGAACATTGTTAACCTACATGTATTCACCAGGCTAGATCTTGAACATTATTCACCTACATGTATTCCCCAGGCTCGATCTTGAACATTATTCACCTACATGTATTCCCCAGGCTAGATCTGTAACATTGTTAACCTACATGTATTCCCCAGGCTAGATCTGGAACATTGTTAACCTACATGTATTCCCCAGGCTCGATCTGGATCAGTTTCTCCTGAGATATCCTTCATACTCCTCCAGGTCTGTGCCTTTCTCTCACATCCTGCCTGAAACATCAAAACGTTCCTGACGTAACAGAAAATAATTTCTTCGAGTGTCATCTATTAATAATAAACACTATTGGAAAGGTTTATTATTATTAGTAAAGTCTTGTCAATCATAGATTGGCCCATAGAAGTGATAAGACAATGTCTTGAGTCACTAGGCAAAGCACTAACAAGCTGCTATTCCAATTTCATCAGATGAATTAGTACAATGGAGGACTAGGCCCTTAATTTTTGCGGTGTATTGGGCGAGGCAGGCCCTGTTGACTGCAGAACAAACACAATGGACCAATCAATAAATATATAACTGGTCAAAGCTTCCATGTTTATCTAGGAGGCAGTACCAGTAATCAATATGTTATCAAATAGCGATATTGAATGGGAAAAAGGATTGTATCATATTGTTTAGAATATAAAAAGATATATAACATTTACATAACTGCCACCTGGCCGTACCCGCACAAAGGAAATTCATTATTCATTATTAGGTGCCATGGAAGCAGGCAGTTAAAGGTATCATTAAGATATTAATTTCATTAAGGAAATATTGATATCATATTTAATCATCAGATCCACCCTGATTATAGCAGCTGATTGGTCAATTTCTTTGTTGTTCTGGACTGAATTGGGCTTCTAACATTGCTTTTAACAATTATCAATCTTAGGAGCACAATATTAGTCATGTACTGGGATCCAAACAATGCTTTTTACAATGTTCATTGCTGGGACCCCATTATATTTTTTACTATATCATGTAGTGCCATGGCAACCATTGTTGGGCATACCATAGCAACAGAGGAATTTCAAAATGGCAGCCACTGCCGATCGCAACACGCTAGAAATTTATTCTTAGGTTTTAAAAACGCTATCTGGAAAATAAGATGACAGGAAGTATTAAAGATTGATCTAGGTATGTAACTTGCATGTTCAAGTGAGAAATCTGCCTGAGTCAGCCAAAGTCTAACGACTGGTGTTTTCTCTGATCTCCGCTGCAAGAACCTTGAACTTTGAACTTGTTGTACCTATGCTTATAAATTGATTATCCTTGTAAAAATGGTATACGGCTGACGTCTGCTTTTTGCTTCTCACAGACATCTTGCTGTATACCATTTTCACAACAGGGATAACTAATAATAATGCCAAACTTATAAAGGAACCTATGTTTATTACACAGCTTTATTCGACAGCCTCTGCACTGACCACTTTAGAGGGGATCACCAGGAGTGTCTGTTATGATGAGCAACTCAGGGACTACTACCAGAGGCATAGAAAACTCCTGGATACTTCATTTTGTCAATGATTATACTAACAGTCATCTCAACTTATCTTACAGCCTAGTGGGACAGCAGGAGTGGACAATTCCACATAGAACTCTAATACCTGCATACTAGTCAGGCAAACACTAAACATAGAACCCTGTAACATAATGCATTGATGAATAAGTGGGGTTTTTTTGACCTCACCTCTTTCATGGTGGCATTGTATGTGTAGCCAAACCGACCATATTCTTCCCAAGCAATGAAGTCTGCAGTCATAGGCTTAACATAATTCAGCTCGTCATACCTGGAAGAGACATGTAAGAGGTGACAACATTCTTTTTAATTTTTTTAATTTTTTTATTTTTTTAATTTTTTTAATTTTTTAATTTTTTTTAATTTTTTTTTATTTTTTTTTTTATTTTTATTTTTTTAAGAGGTGACAACATGTGTAAATCAAGAGAGCTATCCACATCAGGATGATCAACTGCACCGACTGTTTGTTCTAAGGCAAGACAGTTTACCTCAAATTACCACAGTGCATCAATGTATTGCAAACGCGCCTACAAATCAGGAAATTAGAAGTAATTTCTTTTTTATAATAAATACTTACCTGCGATCATTGGAAGCTATCTCCAGGGCTTGCTCTGGTCACCCAAAAGGTAGGCTCTCATTTGGCAGTCTCTCCCTATGGAAGATCCTTGCGATGATCATAGCGGAGGGTCTACTAAATGTAGCCTCCAAAATTAAAAATAGACCGTGGTTTGTGTGATCCCCGCTAGGGGCCGCACTAATACCGGTCATGACGTCACGGTTGGCGCATGCGCCTTCATCCTCTTCTCATTTTTGGCGTTAAATACCATCATGGAAGAACGGATTCTAGGGGAGGATACAGAAGGGTGGGCAATGATCGCAGGTAAGTATTTATTATAAAAAAGAAATTACTTCTAATTTCCTGTTTTATATCTAAATTCTTACCTGCTCACATTGGAAGCAGAGTACCACCGCCAAGAAAAGCTGTGGAAGGATCAGTTCTATTTCCTAGAAGCTGTGCCAGCCGTGACCAGCACTGCTCTACTAAACCTGCCTTTTGTTGCAGGAAGATCTTTAAGATAGAACTGCGCAAAAGTTTGCGGCCGGCTCCAGGCTGCGGCATCCATAATAGCTTCAAATGGCACTCCGGCCATTGTAGCCCAAGTAGTTGCGACCCCTCTGGTGTCGTGGGCTCTAATGCCCATGCGTTGCCTCCGTTCCTTAGGAAGGTGCGAGAACGCCCCCGCTATGGCCTCTTTGACCCAACCAGCGACTGTACTCTTGGTAGCCTTAGTATAAGGCTCCCTTGACCGAATGAAAAGGGCTTTTTCATCCCCTCGCAAGGGCTTGGTTAATTCCAAGTACCATTTCAGGGCCCGGACAGGGCAATGTACTTTGTCGTCTGGCGAGAACTCCTTTAGGCTGAGGAGAAACACCTCACTAGGAGTAAACGAGACCGACTGGTTTTTGTCCAATAGGAGGGATGGGAGAAGACGGACTCCTCCATTTTCCCACCGCAGATGACATGCGTCTATCCTGCAGGAATGGACCCAGCTTCCTCGCCTGGCCGAAGCCAGCTGCAGTAGGAAAGCTGTCTTGACCGCCACCGACCTCAATGGTGCCGTGTGAATCGGCTCAAAGGGAGGGCCCGCTAGGTACTTGAGTACCGTCGGGAGATCCTAAGTCTCATTGAGCGTCCTTGGTCTGGCGGAAACCACAAACAAACCCTTAATAAGGGTCGACAAATCCGTGTTGGACGACACAGTTGTCCCATCCGGAAAACCTCTATGAATGGCTGCGATAGCAGATTTGTATCCTGCAATGGTTGACGGAGCTAAGGGCTTCCCCTTATGCTTCACCGTCCGCAGGCCATTCAGGAATTCCGCGACTTCCGCTACAGGGGCCTCAGCGGGACCCACACCTCGCTCCACACACCATCGTCGGTAGTGGAGAAGACGGGAATCATAAAGCCGGCAAGTTGATTCTCGCCTGGCCCTGGCTGCCGTCTCTGCAACTCCCTGCGAAAAGCCTCGGTCAACGAAGGATTTGCGGACAGCGGCCATACAGCCAGTCTCATTCTGTCCGGTTTGGGGTAAAACATCCCCGTGACCGAGTTCTTCAGGAGGTTGTCCTTGGGTGTGATCACTCGCGGAAGGTCTGTCAGCATGCTGGTCAGCTGACGGAACCACGGCTGGCTGGGCCAGAACGGGGCTACTAGGAGGATCCGGGCTGACCACTGCAGCCTCAGTTTCCTCAATACCCTCGGGATGAGGTTGGTCGGCGGGTACGCGTACCCGTACAGACTCTCCCAATTCTGCGTCAGAGCGTTTATTCCGCTCGACGTCTGAGAGGGGCGCACTGAGAAGAACACCGGAAGTTTGTGGTTCTTCTCTGACGCGAAGAGATCCACATGGGGAGTCGGCCAATGCTCGAATATGAGCCGAACCACTGTCTTGTGGAGGGACCACTCCGTGGGGTGGTTGTGTTTCCCCCTGGACAGGGCGTCCGCCAGGACGTTCCTGACTCCCGATATGTGGTTGGCAACCAGGTAGATCCCGTGTTGCCTGCACCAGGCCCACAGGTCCAGTGCCAGGTAGCACAAGGTGGGGGACTGAGTTCCACCCTCCTTGTTGATGTAGGCCACTGTAGTGGTATTGTCCGTAAGGACATCCACAGCAGTGTCCCGTACCTGAGGCAGAAAATGCTGCAGAGTCAGCCATACTGCCTGCAGTTCGAGCCAGTTGATGTGGTGCTTGGCCCAAGCCCGCGGCCACTGACCTGAGATCACCCAGTCTCCTAGGTGACCTCCCCAGCCCTCCATCGAGGCATCCGTGACTATCGTCATAGTCGGATCTGGCCTGAGAAACGGCCGGCCCACCGTCAGGTTGGCCCGCGATGCCCACCACTCCAGCTCTCTGAGCGATTCGTGGTCGGGGTATATCCGGAGATATGGGCTGTCCGAGACTTGCGTCCACTGACTGTGGAGCATAAGTTGGATCAGACGAGTATGCGTCACCGCCATGGGGACTAACTCGCGCAGACTGGACAGATGTCCTAAGAGCTTCTGCCAAGTTTTCGCTGGCTGAGGGCTCCGTGCTAGGAGCGAGGATGCCAGTCGCGACGCTCTGATGACCCTCTTCTCGCTCGGGAAAACGAGCATGTTGATGAGGTCGAGGGTCGATCCCAGGAATGCTGGGAACTGTGTGGGTATCAACTGGGACTTTCCTTCGTTTACGAGGAAGCCCAGTTTTGTCACCCAGAACAGTGTGAGGTCGCGTTGACGTTCCACAAGCGACCTTGACTGGTTCTTCAGAAGCCAGTCGTCTAGATACTGGTGCATGTCTACACCCTGTATCTTGAGGAACGCCTCGATGGTTCGCACAATCCTCGTGAACACCCGAGGTGCTGTTGAGAGCCCGAACGGGAGCACCAGGAATTCGTACGCCCTGCCATCGTAGGCAAAGCGGAGGAACCGTGTGTGTTCGGGAGCTACGGGGACGTGAAAGTAGGCGTCTCTTAAATCTATAGAGACTGCCCACGTCTCTGACATTGAGGAGTCCCTCAAATGCTCTGAGGTCTTTAGCCTCTGCTGGTGGGCCTCTCCCAGGCAGTCCATCACTGTTCGTAGCGTCTCCATCCGAAAGGATAGGGGCTTTACGAATTTGTTGAACGCCTTTAAATTGAGGATCGGGCGCCAACCGCCCGACTCTTTGGCCACCAGAAAGATAGGGGAGTAAAACCCCGGTATGTCCGTGTGGAAGGGAATCTCCCTGATCGCCCGTTTCTCGAGCATGGACTCCAGGCCTCGTTCGAGGTCCTGACGTCGCGCCTGATTCCGAGGAATCGGGGTGCAGCGGGGCTCCTTTGTTCTTGGGGGGTTCCCCGTGAACTCTATCCTGTAGCCCTTGGTTACAGTCTGCAGTACAAACTGGTCCGACGTAATCAGGGGCCACAGGTGGGCGAACGCTCTTAATCGCCCCCCCACCGGACAAAGCTGATCATTCTGCATCAGCTTTGGGGGCTGGTTTTGGGGTGTTATAGGTGGAGTAAGCGTCTTTTTTGGCGCCTCCACCTCGACCCCTACCACGGCCTCTACCGGCACCTCTACCTCCACCGCCTTCGGACGAGGAGGAGTTCGAGCCTCCACCACCTTTTTTACCCTTCTTGTTGTACTTGCCGCCCGAACCTCTGCCTTTTTTGAAGGGGATCCGAAAACGATCCCCCGATTGCTTCGAGGTCGAGGGCTGGTCACGGGCTAACTGAGCCTGTGACACACTCAAGAGTTGGGTCTTGGTGGTCGACTCTACTGTTTGGGTCCATTGGCCCGCAAACATGAGACCCTTTGTCAGGGGAAGCTCTCTGAGACGCAGTCTGGCCATCGTGGGCACGACTTTCTTGTTCTCCGCCAGAGCTGCCGATAAGAATCGGATGCGACGGTCAAACCCCGCCTCCAACTTCTGGCGTGTGGAGATGCGTCCTATAGCTGCGGTTAAATAGTTGGCCAGAGACACGGCCCCGGCCAGTGTCTCGTCCACCATACATTCTGGCATAGGTGGTGGCGTCAACCCCGCGAGGAGAGCAGCGCGCTCTTTCTCTCTACTTACTATAGTTGCAGAAATGAACCCTTGAGTTCGCTGCAAATATATAGAGAGGCGCGCGAGGAGAGATGAAGTCGATTCGACTTGCTTTGCGAATCTCTCCGCCTCTTTGGTCACCGGATGTGGTCCTTTCGGTCCAAAGGGCTTCGCCGGATCCCAATCCAACTTGTAGGTGGATCGCATGTACTCTGTCACCTCGGCGTCCACTTCGAGGACCTTAAGCAAGGTCTCGTCCTCTTCGACAAGAGGGAAGAAGCGCGCGAGGGTAGAGTCCCCGAAGGACCCGGCCTCCTTCACCACCCGTCTGTCGTCGACAGTACACGCTATTTTAGAGACCCGGTCACGGGCCCATAGCGCTGGTGCCTCCACCGCACGTGAGGTCGGTGTGGCAAAGACACTGAACTCCGACTCCTCCGAGGGAGGAGAAGCGGATGGTGGTGAGGAGAACTTTAGCACCTTCGCAAGTGCATGGAGAACGGGTACGAACTCCAGAGGGCGAGAAAATTTAAAATCCTGCGCCTCCCAGGATTCACGCCACGACCTAGTAAGGTCAGGGTGTGGTGGGATCGTGTGATCTCCACTCCCATCCCTAGGCGGACCCAGCCTTGCGTAGACCGACGTCACCGGAGCGGTGGACGTGGAGGCCGTCGCGGTTGTCTGAAGTGGCGGAGGCACCTCAGGGGGAGCCACAGGTTCCGCAGGCTTGTCGGAAGCTGCGCCCAAGAGCTCTCGATCGAGCTCAGACCACGCCTCTACAGGCGGAAGACCACAGGGGTCGAAGACCTCCTCCACTTGATCATCTAAGAGATCGTCTTCCTCATCATCCGATTGGTCGGAGAACTGACCGGGAGACAAAGATGCCGGTGACGACCGGCCGGACCTCGTCCTGGTAGGCGAGGGAGAGGCCTCACGGCGGTGAGGTCTCTTGGACGGAGGAGGTGAGCACCTCGATGGAGACAAAGAGGGAGATCTTGGTCTCTTCTCAGGGGCAGCTGGTTTATCCAGCTTCTGAGAAATTGCCACAAGCGACTGAGTGATCGCCAAGATTGACTGTGTCATATCTGGCTGCTGAGGCGGAGGAGGAGGATTTGCCTCCTTCAGGGCCGCCACTAACGTCGCTATGTCGAACACCGGAGGCACATTCGGTGTCGGCTGTGGTTGTGGCTGATTAGCCAGAGTCAGGACTGGGGGGGGAAACAAGTCCTCTTCCACCAGGCCATGACCCTGAGAGCTTGCACGCCCTGCCAGCTCAAACAATTTCTCCATGTTTTCTTGCTGACCACAGGGAATGTGCTCCCCTTCAGAGTCCTCTCCGAACAGGTCCACATAGGGGTCACCCCCCAGTGGATCCGCTTCGAGTTCGGGGAACAAGGGGTCTCTCATCGGCGAGGCGACTCCCACCTGGGCTGCGTCATATGACTTCAAGGCAGCCTTTGTTGGAGTACGCCCAACCGATGGAGATACTGCTACTGCGGGAGATACTGCAGGTGCGGTGATCACCGCAGATGTAGCAGCAGCTGCCGAAGCAGTCCTCCGGGTGCTGCTCCTAGTAGTGGGGCCAGAAGACCCCTCTGAGGCACCACTCTTTGTGGCCCCCCCCTTTTTTCTGCTAGGAGCAGCAGCCCCGCGGGACTTCTTCGTTGGGGGTGACTCGTCACGAAGACGAGTTGAAGGCACGGCCTTCCTTGGAGATCTCCTCCTGTGTTCAGGAGTGGGAGATTTTCCCCCAGATCTCTTCCCCGTAGATGCGGTAGAAGAGGCTGACACCGCGGTTGCGGAAGACACCGCAGTTGCGGAGGTTACCGCAGAAGTTACCGCGATTGCGGGATTTCCCGCATCTCCCGCATTTGCGGGATTTACCGCAGTTGCGGTATTTACCGCATCTCCCGCGATTGCGGTATTTATCGCACTTCCCGCAGCTGCGGGAGTTACCGCAGGTGCGGTACGTCGAGTCCTAGCTCGACCACGCTCTAATGGCAAACCTGAAGGTTTGTCAGAGCGCGGAGAACGAGAACGTTCTCTGCGTGCTTTAGTTTTGCGGGCCCGATAGGCCGCATCCCTCTCAGACCGTTGGATTCTCTTGGTCATCCAAGAATCGAATCCCACCCAGGTCTCCTCCGTCCAGGATTCGCACACAGTGCAGGTATGAGCGAGTGGTGAAATTCGGGCAGGGCGAAGCCCCACACCGAATCTGAGAAGAAGGTCGTCCCGCCGCGGGACCGACGCTATACACGCTGGCCGACGACATCGTCGAAGGTCAGATGGAAAACAAGACAATATACAGGGAAAACACAGAGATACCGACAAGTTACCTGTCCCAGCGATGTATAATGGTCTCACTGTTATACTCGCTTGTACGTCTGTACTGTAGGCTCGAGTTTAAGCATAAACGAGCGTAAAACTTCCGAGAGCTTTCAAAAACCGATTGGCAGAGCAATGGCGCCCAAAAGAGAAGAGGATGAAGGCGCATGCGCCAACCGTGACGTCATGACCGGTATTAGTGCGGCCCCTAGCGGGGATCACACAAACCACGGTCTATTTTTAATTTTGGAGGCTACATTTAGTAGACCCTCCGCTATGATCATCGCAAGGATCTTCCATAGGGAGAGACTGCCAAATGAGAGCCTACCTTTTGGGTGACCAGAGCAAGCCCTGGAGATAGCTTCCAATGTGAGCAGGTAAGAATTTAGATATAAAAAAGGCATTATGAGTTTGCCATTAAAAGTGAGCTGAAATATCTTCCAACATTACATGCTTCCTTAAATACAGGAATGATTCAATAATAAAAATATTATCAGATCTGAGGCGTTTACATAGTAGTCCCCCTTTAACAATTTGAGGGCCAGTGGATGCATCCTGTGGCAACAAAACAATTACCAATATGCTTCAAGCTCGAGAATGAAGGCTGTAACCAGAAAGCAGAAGCTTGTTAACCCATTAACACACAGAGCAGCCAATAAAGAGGCCTAACAATTTTGAAAATATTTCAACTTCAAAAGCATTTTATCGAAAACATTTGAGGGAGAAATGTTGATCAAAAACCAGACAACAACTCTCCTTCAAATATTTTGTGAACTTTTGCTTCATTCACAAAATATTTTCAAAAGTATGAGAGAAGCAGACGATCCATCTCCAGGAACTTTTGAGCGTTAATGGGCACCATGGTCTCTTTTACCAAAGGTGGAGTCCTAATTAGATGAAGAATGCCAATTGGTGCCACAGTTCCAATTAGTGGCGATGCTCCAACTGAGGGTGGAGTAACAATTGATGACAGGGCTAAGCATGGTGGGCAAAGATTCTTTATTTGAATCTTGAGATGATAAGCCAAAAACAGGGTTGAAATGGTAAATTTGAAAGACAATGATGTAAACGGACCTTCAGGAAGATCTGCTTCATTGAATATGTCTTGTAGAACTGCTCAGAAAGGCGTCTAGTGTATCCTAATATCAGAGAAGTGCGAGTTTAGATCAAACAGCATTGCTGACTTTGTCCCTAGATTGTGAGCCTTTCCAGGAAAGGGACATATTAGTCTCACTCCTAACCCAAAGTCAAGGGTAACTTTCACACATGCCTCAAGCCAGGTAGAGTGGTAGAGAAAATGCTTATCCTTGGCCCATTTAACCCTTCCAATGCTGAGGCTACATTCGTCCGAAGCACAAGAACGCTAAAATCTTTGAAAACCATCGAAACCCTGTCATGTTGGTATTCATTTGAAAGCTCTCGCTGAGTACTCTCAGATGAGTACCCATTTGCCAGGGTTTCGGTCATTTTTTAGGATTTTTGCATATTTTTGTGTTGGCTGAATTAGTCATCAGCAGCATAAGGGTTAAATAATATATATCTTACAGATCTAGCAGTGGTAGAAAGTTGTCTTGACTGAGTATCCTGAGAGGACAGCCCAGAAGCTCCTGGTTGTACTGCACCACTCTGTCTTCCGTTGCAACACTTCCATCAGCAGTGAAGTAGGTCCCTCTACAACAATAACATACTTACTAGGTGGCAAAAACAACAAGGTTCTCTATTCAGGCATAACAATGTATCATGCGAATATCAAGCCCTACCAATATATTAGCAATAAAAGAGCTGCCCTATATAAATGATTATCATATGTAGTAGCTGAGATAAGTTAGGTGACCTTTAATTGATTGTTAGTTACCCAGATTATTTTTAACTGAATACATGCATAACTGAGTCATGCCTTAATGAGTTAAACCCCCATTATATTAACAAACTTTTCTCAAATACACAAGAAAACCACAGCTATGGTACTCGAAATGCAACCTCCTCACTACTAACTCTTCCAAAATGTAATAAATCAATTGGCCAAAAATGCATTTCATACTCAGGAGTCAGAACCCAAAGTTTGGAATGGCTTATAACTGAAGCAATCAGATGTGCACCATCACTACCTTCCTTCAAGTCTAGATACCTAAAAGCATTGTACCGTACTACTTTACAACCCTGGGGCCCTCGGGCTACTAATGTAAACATGCCAGAGGGCCTCAGGGAAGATCCTTACCATTGGACTGAGTTACCCTCTTTAAATAAAGTTTATTATTATTATTATTATTATTATTATTATTATTATTATTATTATTATGAAAAACTGAAGACTTTTACAGAGTCAGTGATTATATGAACATGGTTTCCTATTCTTGCTTGAGGAGGGACAGAAAACCAGACTAGCTATTTGACAATTAATATTGGTCTTAAATTGTCGGCCTTTCATTAAGTAAAGGCAGCGGTACATCTTACAAATAAAATCTATACTACCCTTTTTTTAATTGAGTGGAGCCATATTTTTCCCGCCAGGGATCTGGGAAAATATGAATCAGTTATGGGTTGCCTTTCAACTCTGAATATGTGAGACTCCTTGCTTCATCAACCCTATGTTATAAATAGCCATTTCTTTAAGATAAATTAAATAGTTCTATCCCTAGCTTAGTTTGTTTTGATAGAAAGTTAGTGGTATCTATGTACAATAACTGCCTTATCCTTATTTCTAAGATTAACCCCCATCACTTCTTGATGTACCTTTAATAACGAAAATAGAAACTGTTAAGATAGATGTATTGTTCAGATGTATTTATCAATCATGAAAATACATCCTAAACACAAAGTTGATAGCACCATTTGACAGAATCTTATTGTTTGTTACTGAGATCACAAATGCTGTAAATATCATAACCTCACACAGCACCTTTAAATGCTAAATTATGCATGCGTCAATTAGAGTGGTAACTACCTTGGTATCGTATAGCTGGTCAGGTTTGCACAGGATTCCTGCTCATTCCTACAATCAACAACAACAACAACGACAATAATAATAATAATGATAATAATAATAATAATAATAATAATAATAATAATAATAATAATAATAATAATTATCATAATAATAATAATGATAATAATAATAATAATAATAATAATAATAATAATAATAATAATAATAATAATAATAATAATACAGGTGAACTTGGATATGACAGACTCAATGGGACCAGGAAAATTGGTCCGTCATATGCAAAATCCATCGTATACATATGACGAATACTTGATATGCATCGGACTG
The DNA here is from genome assembly GCA_963942565.1 of Maea johnstoni. NCBI lineage: Eukaryota > Metazoa > Annelida > Polychaeta > Spionida > Magelonidae > Maea > Maea johnstoni. The sequence goes on from OZ012686.1 coordinate 15,651,689, forward strand.
GGACCAAGCATATCGTCCGTCATATCCAATTTCACCTGTAATAACAATAACATTAAATAATGCTATGCAATATAAAAAGCAGCAGAGTGAAAGTCTTTTAGCCATCATGTTTGCACACCTGATCCAATATATAATCCAATAATTTTAAAATGTATCTGATTACACAACTGTGTGGAATCATTTAGGAAGCCATTTGCAGCCACCATTTTTGACTACTACTGTTTTGGCCCTTTCATGGATGAATACTTTGACAGGCAATTAAGGTGAGAAAATTCAAAGTAACTAATAAGTATGAAGTACAAATACTTTTGTAGCATTGGTCATCAGGCATATTATGTGTGTTATATGTGTTATATGTGAAAGTATTCCAAAAATTAACTTCTAATCAAATTTGATGAATGTGTGATTTGTATGTTATAACCTTTATAAAGCAGAGCCAAGTGAACTTATCAACTATATCTAGAATCTAATAAATATAAAACATCACTTACCGATGTATTCGTATATGCCTTCCTTCTGGACAACCAACAGATATGTAGGAAACCTGGGAATTGGGGGAAAATGAGATTGCAATATTGTACTTTCCATATTTTTGACAATGATTATTTTGAGAATACTAAGAATGAAATTGCATTAACCCTTCCAATGCTGAGGCTACTTTCGTCCAAAGCACAAGGACGCAAAGATTTTTGAAAACCGATCCAAACCCTGTCATGCTATTTTTCATTGGATGGCCCTTGCTGAGTACTCTCAGATAAGGCCAAGAAAAAAATATTGTTTGTTTCCTGTAACGGTCTGAAAAAAAATAGGGTAGGTAGGTCGGTAAAATCTTTTTTTTTTGCATGATTTTTTTGGTCTAAAATGTGTTTTATGCATGTTTTATGTCAATTGGAGTTGGGAGGGTGGTAAAAACTTTAAGGTAGGGATTTGTTTTGAATAAAAACTTGTTATGGTAGGGTTACAGAAAACAAACAATTTTTTTAGGCCTAAGTACCCATGTGCCAGGGCATCAGTCATTTTCTAGTGTTTTTTCAGCATCATTTTGTATTGGTCAAATTAGCCGCCAGCATCATTCCATCAATCTTCTGTAAAACTATTGTCCTAGAACCATTGGGCTGTATATACCCACCATATTAGTTGGGCTGGGACAAGCCAGGTTCACTTCCGCGGGTCTCAGCTCAAGAACAACAATACCAGTGCTGTCAATCCTACAAAAATACAGAATTCAGTTTAATCACAACTCAGTTAGCAGTCGTTTTATCAACCTTTTCAGGTCTACCTGGCTTCTCCAAAAGCTGCCATCTCTGGAATATGGGACTTGGTAGTTGCATGGCCAATTGTAACTTCAGCAAGATTACACCCATTCACTGCTAGCCAAAAAATTATCTGAGATGACCTATATTTCTGCATACCTTAAGGTTATACCCTCAGCTGTTCAGATCAGCTTGTCTCCACTTATATCACTAGGGCCTTTGCCATGGGGTGCCAATTGATGGTCCGATACCTCAGACATTTTAGGGTTGAGGGTGACATTTCCTAAGTAGGGATGGTATGGACACACTGATAAACAGTATTGCAAAAAAAAAAATTGAAAAAGGACAGGAATTCAGTGCTTCTGAAAGGTATTTGGTAATTGTACCTGTTGATCAATTGTCCATCAAAGCAAATTTGGGATATCCCAGAGTATTGCAAGTGTCCATACCACCTCCACTTAGAAAATGTCACCCACATCCCTAAATTGTTTGAAGCAGGGTCTTAGCCAGGATTTCAAAAGTGCCTGTCCAAAACAGCAATTTCAAAAATTTTGCCCGTCCAGATTTAGCTACTTATCTACTGAAAATCCTTATACCAACTACAATTAATAGCCTAGTGTGTCAAAAATGGCAATTTACACTTCAGTTATGTCCTAAAAGGTGGTGTGTTAGGAAAATATTTGGTTACTACACCCCAAAAGTCAAAATTGAAAAATCTTCATGGAAATTTTGGCCTGTCCAAACAGGAGGTTTTTAGGAATCTACCTGTCCAAAAGACAGGTAGGATGGGTCCTGGCTAAGTCCTTGGTTTGAAGTACTGACCTTCAATTGGCTCCTAGGCCAAAAACCCTAGGGTTAATATGAGACTTTATTGACCGTTAATTTGGACCTCCTCAACAGGCAAATGGCCCAGCATGGACGTGGGCTGATCATACCTCCAGAGATCTAAATCACTAACTGATTACATCAGTATAATTCAAGATTGGGATAGTGCTGCCACCAAGAGGGCAAATGATCAATTGATCAATTTGATCACTTTCTAAATTGGAAAAACCAGGATGTGCTCTACTTCATGGTTGAAAAATGGCCACTGATGATTTTTATTTATGATAATGTGTTCATTAAATATCAATGTTATTTCTAGAGCAATATTAAAGACCTTACAGACTGTCGCAGGGAGCAATATGATATCTGTCATAGGCCTTCAGGCTAGCAGATGGTCCTTGAGCCATTTTTCAGCCTTCAGCCCTATGATAAATATCATATTTCCCTCTGCACAGTCATTAAGGCTTTAATCATATGCCTTTCAAACACTTCTTTCAGAGCTAATAAATGTATATATATATATATATATATATATATATATATATATATATATATATATATATATATATATATATATATATATATATATATATATATATATATATACATGTATATATATATTTCAAAATTGTTTATCAAAATTCGGTTTTTGGAAAGTGCACTTAGCAGTCCGATGATAACTGTACCAGAAATCAAAAATAGATAATCCATTACCTTGCTTGTTCTCTATTGGAATCTGTAGAAATATCTTTGTGTTGCTTGATAGTGTAAGTCTATAAAGAAATAAATGTTTAATTGCAAAATTGCAGTAAAATGTACATAATTATCAGCATTTGTGAATCACCAATACTCAAATAAGTCTTTAATATTAATTAAAAGTTTGCAGTATATTTTTGCAAGTTTAAATGGTTACTTAAGGATAAAAGGTTATGTACGCTTCTTAGGTCATAACATTTCTTTGGTATGATAAAGCCATGCTAGCAACAGCATACAAAACAAATACTTCTTTTTGTCATATCTACAATATAGTTGAAAAATGGATTAACCAAAAAATTTAAAATCTGAAATTATATTGGTTATTGTGATTTGTTCATAAAAAGGGCAACATGGTGCTTATCCTTATTTAGAATTTTACATGATAATAAGAATCAAAGTCAGATGCTGGTTTTTATCGAAATTCTCAACTAGGCTTTGTGAGTGAAGCTTATTCCACCTGTAAATTCATTGTTACCTGATTGACCCAATCTCTAACAGACTAAAAAGTCTTGGACTCATGTCTTTTTAGGCATCCTAGCTGTGCCTCTTGCACACTGTAACTATTGCGCTGCATGCACAGGGATATATTTAACCCTTTTGCTGCTGAGGTTACTTTCGTCCAAAGCACGAAAAAGCAAAAATTTATGAAAATCATCAGAATCAAGTCAAGTGGGTATTCATATGAAAGCTCTCGCTGAGTACTCTCAGATGAGTACCCATAATATGCTAGGGTTTCAGTCATTTTTCAGGTATTTTGCATAATTTTGTATTGGCCAATTAGCCACCAGCAGCATAAGGCAGGGCTCGACGCTAAGGGTAAACCTATGGCCCCAGGCCAGTAAAAATTCCCAAAAACAGCTTCGGGCCAGTAAAAAAAGACTTTAACTGGTCCTACAGGCCCAGTAAACATTTGGAGACATTCTTGTCAAAAAGTTTCCCACCGAGAATGTCCCCAAATGTTTTTGAAATAAATGAAGATAAAATCTATAAAGATAAATATTGAGGTGAATTTTATGCAATGTTCTTTCTTGTTATGTTAAAGAAAAAAATGTAGGACCAGTAAATTTTCTGCAGGACCAGCAGATGCTAGGTGTTACTGGTCCTACAGGGCCAGTATGATTTTGAGTTAGCGTTGAGGCCTGTAAGGGTTAAATTGTTAAACCCTAGAAGCCAAATCTGCTCCTGTCCGAAAATTTCAAGGTCAATCCCTGACTGTATGCAAATGTTAAGCCCACCTTATGTTCTGTCAGTACATGCCTTGAGTACTCCATGGTGGTATTGCATTTAATGCTCACCAAATCCTCGCCCTCAACATTCACCTGTAAGGAAAAACAGAACTGAATGGCAGCAGCGAACAAACTTCTCTTTCTAGATCGCGGTGTGACTAAATTGTTTCATTATTGCTACAGGTATTTGTGTACGTAGCCATGCATTTGTGCCTCACACTAATTGATTTTTGTCAAATCATTTAGTGTGCATGGTAGTGAAATGGATGACATCTAATAAAACAACAACTTTCAGTCCTGACTAGAGCTGCACTCACTGAGGGAGATCAACTCATGAGCTCACCACCCGTTTGACTGGTGAGCTCATGAGCTCACAGACATTCCAATTTTCCAAAGAAATACTGATTTTCCAGCCCAGCTGTTTAAAACTAAATTTTCATTGGCGGAGATTCATTAACATTGGCATGTTTATTTAATTTTAAAACGTGCTGACGAGGTACAAAGGTCAGTATAACACTCAACACCACTTGAATGTATACATTGGAGATTGTAAAGAAAAAATGACAGCGATAAGCAGTTATGTATGTTAATAATGTGTGTAAGTTGCTCTGTGTTACGTTTGTGTTCCCAACATAGACAAGCTCACGATTTGAACATTTAAGCTCATGCTCGGCGAGTTTGCCCAAGGGCTGAAGCCACTTGAGTTCATGAGTGATGAGTGCAGCTCTAGTCCTGACTGAACATCATTCTTAAAAGAAAGTATGTACAGGGTTTTGGCCACTTTCATCATAGCACTAGTGACCTGTTTTGGCACTTAACCAGGTCATAACTTTGGAAAATACCTCATTACCTGGTCTTTAAAATTAAACAAGGTTTTTACTTTGGGACTACCTCTAGATGAAGGTAGAGTGGTTTGAATAAGAATGCAATACTTATTCAGGGTATTAAATGATCAAAACTTTTTCTTTTGAAAGGTATAATGTTACCTCTCAGAAAGAAAATAAAGATGTTTTGAAAAAAGGTTGATCACAATCCATTTAGTACTATAAATCTTCGGTGAAAATGGCCAGTAGAGCCCTTCAGATTTTTTTGCTGTTATCCCTATACATATTTCCTCAAACTTGTGAATTCTATCAATCTGATTGAATATTGATTGGTACAGTCTTCATTTATGCTATGGCTTATTTGTAAGTGCTGATTGAAAAACAAATTTTGAACAATGTATCGCATGTTGATCAGCAAAAATGGCTGTGCTCCAGGACTGCTCCAGGACTGATTGTCTTTGTACCAGAATGTTTGTAGTTCAACACCCTCGTTGTGTATAGTAAAGGTAGTCTGCTGACCTGCACTGTGCCTTTCTCTGTGGAAGGGTAGATTATTTCTGTCTGTATCTGTGTGCACTCTCCCATATCCATATAGAAAAGGTCAGTCTTTGTACTGGAGAAACTTGTATACTACAAAAATGAAAAGAAACATGTACACTAAAAAATGTAAAAATAACAAAACAGATTAAAATGTCATGCAGGTGATTTTTGCTTTTTACACCCAATTCTGTCAAAATCAGGAGGAAAAACATTTGTTGAATAATGAATGGTAGAAAAGGTTACATTCAAATAAATGGCTAGTAACAGACTGTTAGATATATTCATCTTTTAATCAACATTAGTGGAACATGAATCATTTTTAATTTTGTTATTGCTTTTTTGCACAGTTCTAAAACATAACAAATGTTAAACATATATCAGCCTAGGCCAGTAGAACCCAGCTCAAGTTTTATTCCATATCTCAGGACATGTTATCAAAACATGAAGAAAAACAGGGTCAATGCATAAAACATTAGGTGTAGTGGATTTGAAGACATGCTATAACTAAATGGCATAAATGCCCATTTGCTGTTTTGGAATCTAAGACAAACTTTTTGTCTTAACATTAATTGATACTCACAGGACATGAGTGTTGGGGATGAAATGCACTATAAATTGCATTTTTGAGCGGATAAAGTCTTTTGTGTATCTTTGGGCCGTCTAATTTCAGGATGTAGAGATTGCCAGCAGAGTTAAACCACAGCAGCATGTCAGTTTCAGGCAACTCCCCAGACTCCAGCTGAAAAATGATAACACTCATCTTTATGTGAACTCTGTTAGGCCTAAAAAAAGTTGTTTGTTTCCTGTAACCCTACCCTAACAAATTTTTATTCCAATAAATCCCTACCCTAAAGTTTTTTTTGCCCTCCCAACTCCCAATCAACAAAAAACATGCATAAAACACACATTTTTGACCAAAAAAATAATGCAAAAAAAATATATTTTACCGACCTACCTACCCTATTTTTTTCCGGACCTTTACAGGAAACAAACAATTTCTTTTTTTAGGCCTTAGGCCGGCCATTCAGTCTCAGTCAATACCGCTGAGCTCCACATGCAGGGAGGCCATGCATGACCGTGCATGGTCTTAGCCAGCAGGGTGTCTGGGTGTGTTTTGGACACCCAAACCCTTAAAAAGCACCCCTCAGGACACCCAAATATTTTTTGAGGAATTTCTTAAAATGTCAATCTCGAGCATATAGTTTGACTTTTTCTTCATCTCCATGTAATTCCCATGACATACTATAAGGATGTCATGCCTTATTTTGATAAATTGGTACATGTTTATGGTTGAAATATGAGGATATTGTGGTACTCCCTAAAAATTTGGACGCCCACAAATTTAACAATTCCAATTTTAGGCTCCCAGTTTCTAAATCCTGGCTAAGTCCCTGTGACCATGTATCAGTCTGACAGTAATAATCTCCATGTAACAAGTGAATAGGACTTTTGGGAAATATGGGTGGTCTCTCCAAACAGGAGGAATTCAATGTCTTCTAGTTTGGGAGAAATCAGGATGATCACTTATGACAGGTTATCTTGCTCAAAAAAGTGGTAGCTGAAGCAAGTTTGACTGTTAATTGAAACTTCAATAATGCAAAATTTCAATGAACTTAACTGAAGTGAGCGACAGCATGTTCTAACTCTATTGCAAGACCACTCATGTTTACTCAACCACTTACAAATGGTTACTCAAAATGTGGCTGTAATATGGCAGACAAAGTAACAATTAACAAAAGTTGAATTGAAATTAATGGTTCTATTTTACTTTGCAAATTGGGTAACCTTAAAAGCAAGGTACGCATAGAACAGAAAATTAGTAGTAGTTTTTCTATTACTGAGAAGTACTTACCTGTTGTTATTTGTGAAGCTAGTGATGCTAATCTCCCTCTATTGGCAGACTCGAACGTTAATTCCTTTGATCATCCCGCCCCGCCGCCAGGTGGCTACGCGTTTTGGCGCCAAACCTTCCTCTAGTGTCAAAGTCAGCACTCGATCTAACTTAAAGACTAGCTAAGACCAGAGGGGCAGGAGGGTGGGATAATAACAGGTAAGTACTTCTCAGTAATAGAAATTATCAAGGTTGTTTAGTGTTTCAAATATCTCTGTAGCATGTGGAAAGGGTATCCGGCTTACCTACCTGAATGACTGTGTGTTCCTGGCTTTGGCTATACAGCATTTGGTTGTTACTCGTAAGAAAAACTATCTCGCCATGTGTGCCTGTAAAAAAGAACCATTTCAGAATGCTTTTATATGAAACAACAAAAAAAAGGACAAAAATGAATAAAAACACTTTCAAATAGTGGTTTACTCTATTTTTGGACACTATTGGCTACTCACATGTTTGTGAATAAAGGCAACCCCACAACATGCCATCAGATCAAAAATTAATAACACTGCCAATTACAAGACAATGCCTAAAGCTGCATGTGCTGTCTTCTTACTCAATTTTGGCTTCTAAATACTTTTGCGATCTCTTTGGAGGACATATTGTGTATGAGATATCTTTCCTTTTTTCTTTTGTATTTATCTTCATTCATAAAATGCACTTTTTAAATGCCCTTATTCGAATGCACTCGCACCTCTATGTTAATCCATTCACACTCAGAGTTACTCGAGAAAGGAATAAAGCGCAAGTTCACAAAATATTTGAAGGAGAGTTGTTGTTTAGCTTCTGATCAACATTTCTCCTTCAAATGATTTCAAGAAAATGCTTTCATAAGTAAAATATTTCCCAAATCGTCAGGCCTGTTTTGGCCACTCAAAGTGTTAATGAGTTAAACACTGAGAAGAGGACAAAAAGAGAATTTGGGGGGCATTCTAAGATGGTTGCTCTTCTCAACGAGGAGTTTACAAATAATTGAAGAATTTTTTGAAAAAACGTAAAGATATCATCTTCAAAGTAATGAAATAAAATGAAATTAATAAAAAAAATGTGTAACCAGACAATGTTTCTGATTTGCAAACATTGGTTTTGTTGTGTGCTTGTACTTACTGATGACAGCTTGTTGTATTGTCTGTCCGGCAGTCAGCAATGAAGAAGTGTTACAGCCATGCCGCGTGAAGAGTCCACACTCACCCCCTGCAAGACACGTACCCTACCACAGTGAGCAGGCGGGAAAGAGCCGGACCCTACATCCACGATAGAGATATTCCTCAAGATCTATTGTTGGAATAGCTACTGGTACTCGATACAATACTAAATACCAATATTAAAAGGAAAAATTATTGTTTCCAAAAAAGTTAAGGTATCATGCCAATTCCTTATCTAATGTTACCACTGAAGAATAAATGACCCCATTTTAACCCATCCAAGCCCACAGCGCCAACAAATAGCCTGTCAAATTTGGTGATAAATTTTAAACAAAAGCATATTTAGGTAAATATTCAAGATGCATGTTCTTCAGATCTCAAGCTACAAATATCCTTCATGGAATTAATAAACCCATGGATCAGTCCTGAGATACTTCCAACGGTATCATAGTACCAATTGAAAACTTCAAAGGAAACACTTGGGCACAAATGGGTTGAATATCAAAAATGATAACCCTTCCAATGCTGAGACTATTTTCGTCCAAAGCACAAGAATGCAAGATTCTTGAAAAACCATTGAAACCCTGTCGTCTTGGTATTCATTTGAAAGCTCTCACCAAGTACTCTCAGATGAGTACACATTTGCTAGGGTTTCGGTCATTTTCCAGGTTTTTGCATCATTTTGTATTAGCCAAATTAGCCACCAGCAGCATAAGGGTTAACTGTTCTTGATTATACTAGGATTGGTGCAATCAAATGTAATACATGTTCATAGATAAGCAATTGATGCCAAGAGTGGGCAGTTCTAAAATCTCTACTTAATAATAATAATGATTATAGTAATAATAATAATAATAATAATAATAATAATAATAATAATAATAATAATAATAATAATAATAATTATAATAATTATCTTTATTTCACTTACCATGGCTGTAGAAATATAAGACAGAATGATTGGTTGAGAGGAGAAAGCTAGTCAGGCCTGCATTGATGAATTTCATGGAAAATTGCTTTTCACTTAGATCCATTGCTGTTTCTGCAATAAGCTGGTGCTGCAACCATTGCCATTGGCCTTTAGAGATATCATACAAAGCTACCCCAACCTGAAATGAGGAAAGGGGATTTACAGAACTGCTACCCGGTGAGAAAATGTTACACATGCATAGATTAACAAGTCCCACAACTGTCTATTCTGAGCTGAAATAGTGCTATCACAATCAGTGTTGCCTCATCATAGTATCAAACCCTGGAGATGTAGCAGTGGGAATATTCTGAGCTGAAATAGTGCTATCACAATCAGTGTTGCCTCATCGTAGCTTCAAACCCTGGAGATGGAGGAGTGGGAATATTTTGATTAGATTGAGGAAAATAAAACCATTTTCCTTAGAAATCTCATCCCCAACATAAAGAGAGACTCACTGTTGCATGCACCTAATATCATAATTCTGATCACTTCCAGAGGAAAATAGAAGGAAAGAGAGATTATTCTTGAGAGGTTACTCTTGAGTATTATACATCTGGTGGTCAGATCAAAAAAAGGGCTCCATATTAGGAGCTCCGTATTCTTCCGATGTACCGCACATACCCCAAATAAGTTTCTGAACAAATGTAGGAAGGGACAAGCCAGCATACAGTATTATCTGGCATTCTGAATTTTGGTCTGGAAGAGAAGTATCTTACGAAATACTAAAATTTTGGATCCCATCACATGGTGTAATAAAGGTTATTCAAGGTCAAAATGGCAGACAAATCAAGAATCTGGGAATTTCCCATAATCACTAGATTCTGTTTATAAACTTCAGTTTTTTTGAAGGAATGTATTTCTTTTCTGTAGCCACTTTGTCTAAAGGAATGTCGTTTGGGGGAGATGTTAGATATTTTAGAAAATTCATTTTGGAAGATGATGGAAAATTTAATCAAAATTATGGTGTCATTGAAAGTTGAATAGAGGTTGAATTGTCATTTTTTTCTCTAAAATATTCAAATTTTGATGCAGATATTTTGATTTAGTAGTTCTGTTTTGTCATTAGATAATTTCCAAACAAGTTACCACAATTATTGACGGACAAATTACCTCAAATAGGGTTCAACAAAATATCTTGTATCCTTGATTGGTGAAAATCAATCAGTTTTAAGTTAAAATGGAATTTTGGAATGTGGCATTTGGCAATTGCAGTTGCATTTTGGTCAAATGTGTTATGAAATATTAAGCAATCATGAAATTAAGGATTTTGTAATTTTACAATATTTCCAGCTACAATTAAGTAATTTTTAAGTTGTTTTAAAACCTATTTGGATATCAAAGACTGAGACTGCGAAGGTTTTACCTAGGAGCAATTTCTGAAATTCTTAATGAACCAAGATAGGTTAATATTGATATTCAGCGGTATTTATTTTTTCACATAAACCAAACTTGTACAAGGTTTGGTTTAAATATGCTTGCAATATATTGTGTGTTTTTTTTCATTTCTTTTATATTTCCCCTAGTAGGGTGGCAGTTTGCAATTTTAGATGTCATTGAAGATCAAAATGACCCCCATGCATGTTAAGCCTTTAGTCCCTTTGCAATAGACAATTTTGTAGATCAACAATCTTATATGAAATACATATTCTGTGCTTCATAAAGTTTTGAGATGGAAGACTGCTTTTAAAAGGGGTTCTTGTGAATTTGGATGTCAGCACAGGTTTTGGTCATTTCTCAACTCAGGCAGTAAAACTGACATCTGCTATTATTATCTTAGGGTTCTTTAATGCATAGACATAGAATTTGAGGAGGGGTACGTAATGGTACATATTATTTACAAAATGTTAGTTTCTCTTTATGATCTCTCCACTTTATGTAGAGTGTCCCTGTTTAGCGGGGCGGCTAACTCAGGAATTTGGCCAAATTGTGCACTTTCCGTAAAAAGCGTGAAACTTGGTACAAATATACTTTGAGTGATGCTGATCAATATTCTTAATGGACACAGGGCGTGAGTTACCATTAAACACTATTCTTGGTGCATTTTATGCAAAAAATGTCATAAAATGTGATTTTTTAGGAATATGTTCATAAAAAATCTAGGGAAGAAAGTGGAATCTCCAAACTTGGCACAAATACACTTCAAGGGTTGCTGATTATAACTGATTTAATAAATATTATGAAATTGACACATAGGGTGTGTTTTTGGGGTGTTTTCAGCAAAAAAGAGTAGAATAGGTGAGATTTTCGGGATCTGACAATAGAAATCCTAGGCATAAGAGTAGAAGCTGAAAACCTCACACAAGTACACTTAGAGAGTTATTGATAATGAATGTCATCAGTAAAGTTTGTAGAAAGCCCACTAAGTGACTGCATTTTTGGGGTAATTCAGGCAAAAATGTCGTAAAACGTGATTTTTGTGGAATATGATTATATAAAATCTAGGGGGAAAAGTGGAATCTCCAAACTTGGCACAAATACACTTCAAGGGCTGCTGATTATAATATTTATAATTAATATTATGAAATTGACACATAGGGTGTGTTTTTTGGGTGTTTGCAGCAAAAAAGAGTAGAAAAGGTGAGATTTTTGGGATCTGACAATAAAAAATCCTTGGCCTAAGCGCAGAAGCTGAAAACCTCACACAAATACACTGAGAGAGTTATTGATGACTGTCATTAGTAAAGTTTGTGAAAGACTTTTTGGGAATGTGACTGAGAACAAACTTATATTTCAGAGTAAAAAGTGCAAACCTCCCACAGACACTCCTTGAAGGTTATTGATTAAGACTGCTTTAGTTAAAGTTATGAAATATACCAATAGTGCCTGATTTTAGGGTAATTTTATTGAAAAATGCCTGAAAATAAGATATTTTGGGGATTTGACCCAAAAAATCCACACCTCAAAGTAGGAAACTGCAAACCTCACACAAATATTCATTGTAGGATATTCAATGTAACGGCAATGTAACAGTATGAAATGAACCAATACTGCCTGATTTAGGGTAATAATACAAACAAATGACTTCAAAACTGAGGTTTTAAGGGTCTGTCTCTGAAAGATTTGTACTGAGTAAACATTAGAAACTTACCACAAATTGCCCCTAAAGTACTTTATGGTTGCTGATTAGAACTGCTATTAGTAACATCATGAAATGTTTTCATACTGCCTGGCTTTAGTGTTTAAATTATCCAAAATGACACATCACAAAATAACCTGAAAAGTCCTAAAAGCTTATGCATTTGTAGCCATGTAGGCTTTATTTTGTAGATGCCCTGTAAATAAGTGCACATCTTAGTTCAGTCCTGTTTGTTTGTGTGTGTGTGTGTGTGTGATTGTGTGTCTACTAAGATCTATTACAATCAAGAGTGTCCAATATACAAGTGAATGTGTAGTTTGGAAAACCTTTTGTAATGAATCCTATAACTAGTATTCCCATATTGTTCACTTTCTTAGATTTACAATACTGAATTGACACATTAACAGCATTTTAAATTTATATGAGAATGAATCTTAGGTTTCCAGCTAACCACTAGCCCCATAGCCTGAGGCTACTGAAAATTGAGCAGGGCTACAATAATATTTGATTTGGTAGTCCAACTGGCTACATGAAAAGTGACATTTTAAGATCATATTAAGAGGATTACAGGAATATGATCAGCTGAAGAACACCATTTGACACGCTCAATTGTTCTTTTCCAAAATGAAATACAACAAAGAAAAGATACCTTACTACTTCAAAATTGCTTTGGGACATGCAGAATTTAGTAAAGATAGGGCTATAAGGTCTTGGGTGGGGCTATGGCAATTTAAAAACCGGAAGTCCTGCAGTCTCACAGAACTTTTAAGTTTTAACCCAAACATGACCCCTAGAATCTCATATTATATAAGCATTAATCTCTACAAGCTTGTTGTACCTGGATTGATTGACACCTCAACTAGAATAGAATAGTGTGGTTCCAAAGGTTTTAGCTGACTTCACCTTCACTCTCTTCATCATTTACATGTGAAACATTCAATAATTTGATGGTGGACCAGTATAGATATGATTCGATCCATAACAAGCCTTAGGTAGCAGGGCCAAAATTGCTTCCCGTCCAGATTAGCTACTCATCTACTTCAAATCCTTATACATGTACCAACTACATTTAATAGCCTATTGTGTCAAAAAGGCAATTTACCTTTTAGCTATGCCTTAAAAGATGGTTTGTTAGGAAAGTCTTTGGTTATTACCCAGAAAAGTTCAAAATAGAAAATTCCTTAAAGAAATCTTTGCCTGTCCAAAAAGGAGGTTTTCAGGAAACTTCCTGTCCAAAAGACAGACAGGACCGGTCCTGGCTATAGTCCCCTGCATGTCACATCAACCAATTTATGCTTATAGTTCCTCCTCTGATGTGACTTCCAAATTGGTAATACTTTAGAGAATACCTCTAACATATAACACTAATATCATAAAATATTCTAGAATGAAGTTGCAGATAATATTGTGAATAAAAATTCTTCTCAAATTTTCCAAAATATGCTGACAAAATTTAGATATTTCAAAATAAGTAAGGGCTCTTTGGCTGAATAGGGGGTTATTGTGCCCCAGCCATGTACTGTTACTTTGAACAAATAGAGTGCTGGACACGAAGGGAGGTTGTTTAAACCCAGACATTACTGTAACTTCAAAATAGTTATGTTATTCATTACAATGATGGGGGGTTATTGAACCTAAGGTATGCACTATTACTATCAAAAAGTAAACTTCTAAATATAAATGGCAGGGGGGGGGGGGGGGGGGGGGGGGGGGGGGGGTTCTTTAACCCAAGTCATAAATCATTATATTATGATGATCTAAGGATCCAAAAGTCTAATCCAACTTGGGTTTGGAGAAAAAGAGTCATGGAAACCAAACTGGATGATACTTTCTGCAGGCACTCGATATGCACTATGACCTCTACTCAGCTCAAAAATGAACCTGTAAGAGGCAAGTACAGGTCTTAAAGCAATTGTATTTTGTCATTGTGAGGCAAACTCCTCTGAATGCAAAGTGACCATACCACATTCTGATGTTGTAGACAAAGCCAACAACTGTAAGAACAGTTTTACTGAGTATGCATAATGTATGCAATAGATTATAGGGAATATAAGATTCACAAATTATAAAACTCAATGATAAGGGTACATGTCATTTTTTGATCAATATACCCCCAAAATCAGGCAGTATGAATTCATATTAACAATGTTTACTAATAGCAGTTTGAAACAGCACAATAAAAGTTCACTTGTGGGTAGTTTCTAGTTTCCATTATGAAACATTGTTTGGAGACATATCCAATAATTCTCACTTTTTATAAAATTACCCATAAATCATGCACTACTGGTTACATGTTAAACTGTGTACCAATAGCAGTTTCAATCAATAACTTTCAAAGAGTATTTGTGTGTGATTTGCTATTTCTACTCTGAAGTATAGAGTTTCTTAAGTCAGATCCCCAAAATATCCCATTTTCAGTCATTTTTCAATAAGATTATTCTAAAATCAAGCACTATTGGTACACTTCATAAATTTTATTTAAGCAGTTTTAATCAATAACCTTAAAAGAATATTTGGGTAAAGGTTTGCACTTTCTACTCAGAAGTATGTTTGTTCTCGGTCACATTCCCAAAATTTCACTTTTTTAAGTCATTTTTTGATTAAATTACCTTAAAATGCAGTCACTCAGGGGTCTTTCACAAACTTTACTAATGACAGTCATTTTCAATAACTCTCTCAGTGTATTTGTGTGAGGTTTTCAGCTTCTGCGCTTAGGCCAAGGATTTTTTATTGTCAGATCCCAAAAATCTCACCTTTTCTACTCTTTTTTGCTGCAAACACCCCAAAAACACACCCTATGTGTCAATTTCATAATATCAATTATATATATTATAATCAGCAGCCCTTGAAGGGTATTTGTGCCAAGTTTGGGGATTCCACTTTTTCCCCTCGGTTTTATATCATCATATTCCAAAAAAATCACGTTTTACGGCATTTTTGCCTGAATTACCCCAAAAATGCAGTCACTTAGGGGGTCTTTCACAAACTTTACTAATGACAGTCATTATCAATAACTCTCTAAGTGTATTTGTGTGAGGTTTTCAGCTTCTGCTCTTATGCCTAGGATTTCTATTGTCAGATCCAAAAAAACTCACTTTTTCTACTCTTTTTTGCTGAAAACACCCCAAAAACACACCCTATGTGTCAATTTCATCATATTTATTAAATCAGTTATAATCAGCAACCCTTAAAGTGTATTTGTGCCAGGTTTGGAGATTCCACTTTCTTCCCTAGATTTTTTATGAACATATTCCTAAAAAATCACGTTTTATGACATTTTTTGCGTAAAATGCCCCAAAAATAGTGTTTGATAGTAACTCACGCCCTGCGTCCATTAAGAATATTGATCAGCATCACTCAAAGTATATTTGTACCAAGTTTCACGCTTTTTACGGAAAGTGCACAATTTTTGTCTTAGCCGCACCGCTAGTTGTGGTTTAGAGGTCATTAAATGGACAAGATCAGTTATGGTGCATGTCATTGAATCTCTCACCTCAGATGTAGGGCTGTACACTGGTACCCGGTACCAGCACCGTACCGAATACCGTCTCGCAAAATACCGGGGAATACTCGTTTCAATATTTAACGGTATGCTTATCGGTATTTTGCAAAACACAAACCCATGTCAAACATTCAATACTACGAAATAATTCAGTAAAAAGTTATACTTACGGTTGCCGAACTTGTAAACTTGGAAGGTACGATATAGCGGCGATAGTTCCATCGCCGCTACCATAAGTGAACTTGTGATTCTTATCGCTACCGCGTAGTGGCGCTGTATAATACAGCGCCACTACGCGGTAGCGATAAGAATCACAAGTTCACTAATGGTAGCGGCGATGGAACTGTAGCGGCGATGGAACTATCGCCGCTATATATCGTACCTTCAAGCAGAATGTGGATCTATTCAAGTTAACAAGGTTTGGCTGCCGTAAGTATGACTGCTTAGTTTTCACATCTGATCACATGTTGTAATTGAAATACCTGACAGACAACAAATACGTTTTAGGTTTATGTCAGGAACTACGCTAAGTGTGTACTTAGCGTAGTTCAAGATACCGATAGCAGTACCGATAAAATACCGTATCGTTTTGACGATACCGGTTATGGTACCGTACCGCTTCACCCTTAGCGGTATGCAGCCCTACTCAGATGTCTGCTGAGCGTTGAAGCCTATTTACTAATGCATTTGATGAACATATTTTGTCAATCATTATAATTGTCCAATCTCACACTATTAGGTTATAGAAATTTTCATCTGAACAGTTATCAAACAGTCTATTTGTGTTTATTGAAAGTAACCAAAGGGATACCTCTTTTCATGTCGCTCATAATATAATCACAGAAAGCATAACTGTCAGCACAAAATACACTGTATCCTAAATTAGATATGTAAGGCAATTATTATCAAGTCCCTAAAATGTTCTGGACCAGAAACTTTTCCTGCTTGTGAATAACAAACTTATGTGAGGCTCTGTGATAACTGATCTGTAGCAGTTGGTCTGATAACAATTTAGGAAAAGAGTGAAAGATTTAATATTAGTGTAAATCACAAATTAACTCAATATGCAGGGTCTGACAATAACCAGAAAACTCTACAAGCCTGGTAGGGCTAGTGGCATATGGAATATACTAGCCCTACTCCAACCTGTACTGGCCCTACCTGAAAATCCAAATAATCATTAAAACTTGACCCCTTTTATTATCTAAATATGCAAGAAAATATGCTATCAATCTAAATCTTCCTAAAGGCACCAACCAAAATTTCAACATGTCAAATAATCAATCTTATCATGACTGGTAAATTTGTACTAGTCTGGTAGGGCTACAAGGGTTGGTAATTTACTAGCCCTACCGGCCCCTTTTCACATTTTTACTAGTCCAGACTAGTAGGGCTACCTTGTACGTCGGACACTGATATGCCATCTTAACTTTATTTCAACTTTCATACTTTTAATTGTCCCTGGTTTAAGGCATCTTACTCAGTGGTATTTCTAATTGTATAAGGATTCAAGGTTTTGAAGTGCATGAAAATAGTTGTTCTGTTCCAATACATTGATACATAGCATTTTACCTACCATAGATGAGTTGTCCTTCATAATCGTAAAAGTAACTCCCAGTCGCCATGGAAAAGTATCAAAAGCCACATCACTGATCATAACCTGAAATAGACATAATTCATACAACTAAAGTACTCTCAGACAAGTACCCATGTGCCAGTGTTTCAGTCATTTTTCGGCATCATTTTGTATTGGCTAAATTAGTCACCAGCAGCATAAGGGTTGAGAAGTCAATAAAACCTACAATATCATAACATTTTTTTTCGTTTTAGCATCGCAGAGGCATTTGTAATATCTCTGCTTGATGACAATTTTGCGGTTAATCACATATCAACATTATAGCTTCTAACTATAATATCAGGGGTGTCCAACTGTTGCACCAGCGTGCGACAGGGGCTTCAAAACGTGCAACAAACCAAAAACTGAAAGCGCTGTTTAAATGGGATTATTTTTGCAAACCATGGTCAATCAGATATTTTAAATGAATTTTTTTGATACAAATGACATTTCAAAAACAGTGAACTCCATTTAGTGATACTGTCTATTGATTGGTCTTGGTTTTAACTATTGCAATAAGGGCTAATACATTAGGTGACATAATCACAGCTATTATCAAATCTAGTTCGCCGAAAATTGCAGCGCTCCAGGACTTAATGACTGTGCTCCGGCCCGAAAATATTTGGACACCCCTGAATATAGTTACAGACAATAGATGGCCATCTCTAGCCAGTAGCCAGACAACAGGTCCAAATGATTTCTTTTCTGGCACATTTGCATATCATTTGACCTATTCTATCAATAGCGACAAAACTGGCCAATACACTATCAACTTACTGCCATCTACAGCCTGACTTGGGAAGCACAACTGCTAGTAGATGATAGAATTCAAAAGTACATCTGACCGCATTTCGCTTCATCTAAAGTCAAGAGAACTACAGGATTAAATGACTTGTTCGTCAGTGATCAGATGTGCACCATCACTACCTTCATTCAAGTCTAGATACCTGAAACCATTGTACCGTACTACTTTGTAACCCTGGGGCCCTCGGGCTACTAATGTAAACATGCCAGAGGGCCTCAGGGAAGATCCTTACCATTGGACTGAGTTACCCTCTTTCAATAAAGATTACTATTATTATTATTATTATTATTATTATTATTATCATTATTATTATTATTATAGTGATAAAAATGTATGGGCTAAATTTCTCAAATATCATCTTTCGTTTCCCACGGTATTTTGAAGTTGAAAACAGTCCAGTTCCGCTTATTCTAGTTGTACATTTTTGGCATTATATATCTCTGATAATATACATGTTTCTTGGAGTTTCTTTAAGGGTTTGCCTTCCTGCAAATTTTGAAAATGGAATAGCCTTTGATCTTTGACAAAGATTATTGTATTACTGTAGAACACACAATGTTAGCATCTGTTTATATATAGCGTACATAGCGTGTTGTTCCGCTTCGCTATATATGAAAACGTTGTATTTTTTTTCTGTACTTTGGCGCTGTCAGCGGCAGCTACCGTCCCTAACATAAAGATACGCTATGATGCAAAAACTCCCCAATTGGCTATATTTGGGACGCGCATCATATATGTGTTCTACAGTAATGTAAAATTTTAAAAACTCATTCCCAATTAATGAAAGGACTTGTTGCAAAAATGGTTAGATACCCCCACGGACATAGGTTTGGCGTGCTTGCTAGACAAATGCCTTACAATCCACCACAGACATTGGTTTGGCATGCTTGCTAGACAAATGCCTTACAATCCCCCACAGACATAGGTTTGGCGTGCTTGCTAGACAAATGCCTTACAATCCACCACAGACATAGGTTTGGCGTGCTTGCTAGACAAATGCCTTACAATCCCCCACAGACATAGGTTTGGTGTGCTTGCAGGAAAAATGCCTTACAATCATAAACCAAAGTATCAAATCAGTGGGATTCATTTGCATACTAGATTTTTCATAGAAGTTAAGCAAGAATATAACAAACTGAGTCTTACTGTCCCATTAAAGTTTGAATTGTTGTAAAGATCCGGTGGCAGTATGACATGTGTGAAATTTCTCCCATCACTTGTGTATAGGTCTGTGTGGCTCCATGCTGCCAGCATGCGATTTTCTTCCTGAAAAAACATCACGTTTCGGAAACTGTTTTACCTGAAATATGCTTCAATTGAACAATCCAGATAAGACTAGACTGTATTTGAATACCAATCACCAACAGTAAAATTGTGCTAGAAAACTATAACATCTTGAGATGACTTACTGTAAATCACTTAAATATAACATGAACATTATATAGCGCAATTACGGTTCTGCCGTGGATAGCGTGATCTAAGTATAGCGGTGAACGGAAACAGCAGCAGCAAGTTCATTTAAGAAATTAATAAAGACGGGGATTTTACAATAGCGCATATGGGCAGAGCGCTATTAGCGCTATCTTATTGTTCCCGCTATACTTAAGTGATTTACAGTACCTAAGTATCTATCTTGTTCTCTTCATGTGGAAATGATTCCTAACGAAGTATCTGGGATCATGAGAGGAGGCTGATGCATGTATAGGTGGTTGATGAATGGTTGTGCAATCAGGACAGGTTCCATTAGCTGTGATATCCCTGACCTAGCTTAATGTTTTTGGAATATGAGATGTCGATGAGTGCTTGGGTCCCTGACCTAGCTTAATGTTTTTGGAATATGAGATGTTGATGAGTGCATGGTCCCTGACCTAGCTTAATGTTTTTGGAATATGAGATGTTGATGAGTGCATGGTCCCTGACCTAGCTTAATGTTTTTGGAATATGAGATGTTGATGAGTGCATGGGTCGCTGACCTAGCTTAATGTTTTTGGAATATGAGATGTTGATGAGTGCATGGGTCGCTGACCTAGCTTAATGTTTTTGGAATATAAGATGTTGATGAGTGCATGGGTCCTTGACCTAGCTTAATGTTTTTGGAATATGAGATGTTGATTAGTGCATGGGTTGCTGCCTAGCTTAATGTTTTTGGAATATGAGATGTTTATGAGTGCATGGGTCGCTGACCTAGCTTAATGTTTTTGAAATATAAGATGTTGATGATTGCATGGGTCGCTGACCTAGCTTAATGTTTTTGGAATATGAGATGTTGATGAGTGCATGGGTCCTTGACCTAGCTTAATGTTTTTGGAATATGAGATGTTGATGAGTGCATGGGTCCCTGACCTAGCTTAATGTTTTTGGAATATGAGATGTTGATGATTGCATGGGTCGCTGACCTAGCTTAATGTTTTTGGAATATGAGATGTTGATGAGTGCATGGGTCCCGACCTAGCTTAATGTTTTTGGAATATGAGATGTTGATGAGTGCATGGGTCCTTGACCTAGCTTAATGTTTTTGGAATATGAGATGTTGATGAGTGCATGGGTCCTTGACCTAGCTTAATGTTTTTGGAATATGAGATGTTGATGAGTGCATGGGTCCCTGACCTAGCTTAATGTTTTTGAAATATAAGATGTTGATGATTGCATGGGTTGCTGACCTAGCTTAATGTTTTTGGAATATGAGATGTTGATGAGTGCATGGGTCCTTGACCTAGCTTAATGTTTTTGGAATATGAGATGTTGATGAGTGCATGGGTCCCTGACCTAGCTTAATGTTTTTGGAATATGAGATGTTGATGATTGCATGGGTCGCTGACCTAGCTTAATGTTTTTGGAATATGAGATGTTGATGAGTGCATGGGTCCCTGACCTAGCTTAATGTTTTTGGAATATGAGATGTTGATGAGTGCATGGGTCCCTGACCTAGCTTAATGTTTTTGGAATATAAGATGTTGATGAGTGCATGGGTCCCTGACCTAGCTTAATGTTTTTGGAATATGAGATGTTGATGAGTGCATGGGTCCCTGACCTAGCTTAATGTTTTTGAAATATAAGATGTTGATGATTGCATGGGTCGCTGACCTAGCTTAATGTTTTTGGAATATGAGATGTTGATGAGTGCATGGGTCCCTGACCTAGCTTAATGTTTTTGGAATATGAGATGTTGATGAGTGCATGGGTCGCTGACCTAGCTTAATGTTTTTGGAATATGAGATGTTGATGAGTGCATGGGTCGCTGACCTAGCTTAATGTTTTTGGAATATGAGATGTCGATGAGTGCATGGGTCCCTGACCTAGCTTAATGTTTTTGGAATATGAGATGTTGATGAGTGCATGGGTCCCTGACCTAGCTTAATGTTTTTGGAATATAAGATGTTGATGAGTGCATGGGTCCCTGACCTAGCTTAATGTTTTTGGAATATAAGATGTCGATGAGTGCATGGGTCCCTGACCTAGCTTAATGTTTTTGGAATATAAGATGTTGATGAGTGCATGGGTCCCTGACCTAGCTTAATGTTTTTGGAATATGAGATGTTGATGAGTGCATGGGTCCCTGACCTAGCTTAATGTTTTTGGAATATGAGATGTTGATGATTGCATGGGTCGCTGACCTAGCTTAATGTTTTTGGAATATGAGATGTTGATGAGTGCATGGGTCGCTGACCTAGCTTAATGTTTTTGGAATATGAGATGTTGATGAGTGCATGGGTCGCTGACCTAGCTTAATGTTTTTTGAATATGAGATGTTGGTGAGTGCATGGGTCCCTGACCTAGCTTAATGTTTTTGGAATATGAGATGTTGATGAGTGCATGGGTCCCTGACCTAGCTTAATGTTTTTGGAATATGAGATGTTGATGATTGCATGGGTCGCTGACCTAGCTTAATGTTTTTTGAATATGAGATGTTGATGAGTGCATGGGTCCCTGACCTAGCTTAATGTTTTTTGAATATGAGATGTTGATGAGTGCATGGGTCCCTGACCTAGCTTAATGTTTTTGGAATATGAGATGTTGATGAGTGCATGGGTTGCTGACCTAGCTTAATGTTTTTTGAATATGAGATGTTGATGAGTGCATGGGTTGCTGACCTAGCTTAATGTTTTTGGAATATAAGATGTCGATGAGTGCATGGGTCCCTGACCTAGCTTAATGTTTTTGGAATATGAGATGTTGATGATTGCATGGGTCGCTGACCTAGCTTAATGTTTTTTGAATATGAGATGTTGATGATTGCATGGGTCCCTGACCTAGCTTAATGTTTTTGGAATATGAGATGTTGATGATTGCATGGGTCGCTGACCTAGCTTAATGTTTTTGGAATATGAGATGTTGATGAGTGCATGGGTCGCTGACCTAGCTTAATGTTTTTGGAATATGAGATGTTGATGAGTGCATGGGTCCCTGACCTAGCTTAATGTTTTTGGAATATGAGATGTTGATGATTGCATGGGTCGCTGACCTAGCTTAATGTTTTTGGAATATGAGATGTTGATGAGTGCATGGGTCGCTGACCTAGCTTAATGTTTTTGGAATATGAGATGTTGATGATTGCATGGGTCGCTGACCTAGCTTAATGTTTTTGGAATATGAGATGTTGATAAGTGCATGGGTCGCTGACCTAGCTTAATGTTTTTGGAATATGAGATGTTGATGAGTGCATGGGTCCCTGACCTAGCTTAATGTTTTTGGAATATGAGATGTTGATGATTGCATGGGTCGCTGACCTAGCTTTATGTTTTTTGAATATGAGATGTTGATGAGTGCATGGGTCCCTGACCTAGCTTAATGTTTTTTGAATATGAGATGTTGGTGAGTGCATGGGTCCCTGACCTAGCTTAATGTTTTTGGAATATGAGATGTTGATGAGTGCATGGGTCCCTGACCTAGCTTAATGTTTTTGGAATATAAGATGTCGATGAGTGCATGGGTCCCTGACCTAGCTTAATGTTTTTGGAATATGAGATGTTGATGAGTGCATGGGTCCCTGACCTAGCTTAATGTTTTTGGAATATAAGATGTTGATGAGTGCATGGGTCCCGACCTAGCTTAATGTTTTTAGAATATGAGATGTTGATGAGTGCATGGGTCCCGACCTAGCTTAATGTTTTTGGAATATAAGATGTTGATGAGTGCATGGGTCCCGACCTAGCTTAATGTTTTTAGAATATGAGATGTTGATGAGTATATGGGTCCCTGACCTAGCCTAATGTTTTTGGAATATGAGATGTAGATAAGTGCATGGGTTGCTGACCTAGCCTAATGTTTTTGGAATATGAGATGTTGATAAGTGCATGTGTCGCTGACCTAGCTTAATGTTTTTGGAATATGAGATGTTGGTGAGTGCATGGGTTGCTGACCTAGCTTAATGTTTTTGGAATATGAGATGTTGATAAGTGCATGGGTCCCTGACCTAGCTTAATGTTTTTGGAATATGACATGTTGATGAGTGCATAGGTCCGTCACCTAGCTTCATGTTTTTGGAATATGAGATGTTGATGAGTGAATGGGTCCCTGACCTAGCCTAATGTCTTTGGAATATGAGATGTTGATGAGTGCATGGGTTGCTGACCTAGCTTTATGTCTTGGAATATAAGATGTTGGTGAGTGCATGGGTTTTTTGTGAGTAATTTTTGCTCCACAACCACTCATCAACCCATTTGCATCTACAACTAGATAGAGAAATGCTTTAAAAGTACTCAACAGGGATTGTTTAAACTAACAAGAACAACAACATTCAGTTAAATATTTCTCAAGATATCGCTTTTTTTTTTAAATTTTCCCATGTGCTTTTGACCATGTGTAGGCTCTAAATGTAAGGGGTCAAGCATATGAAAACCCTACCTCTGCATCGTTTCCTTCTCGGCACCAGTCTCTGCTCCTTAACCCTATGAGTGTTACATTGGGCTGTCCTGTTTTTAGGGAAAAGAATCAGTAAAAATGATACACAAAAAGATTACACATCTGTGGCTTAGTGGATTTTATCCAGTTTTGAAATGAATAATCAGTAACCCTTTTCACATTCATCCATCTTTTATCACTAAACAGACATTTTTGTAGCCTCTGAAACTATTTATATTTCTCATATATGAAAATTCCTCCAGCCATCATTATTCATCAGGAGGATAACATAAAGGATCTAAATTCCCTTACCCACTTTCTTTTGTGTCTTTTATAATTTGTTTTACTTGTTATCAAAAATGAGGAGCAGTTATTTTGAAAAAAAAATTAGTCATAATCCTTAATTATCCTAAAATCAATAAACAAAATAAACTTATTTCTTCAGGTAAGCCAGGATATACTCTACGTAAAACTTTGCAAAAATGTATACATTGAAACAATTTCTGCCAAAATTTGAGAGCAGGATTATCATTAAAGCTGGCCTTCAAAAAGGAGGAGCGAGACCGGTCATGCTTGTCCTTTGATTTAAAATGTGGCTGCAGAGCCAGCAACATCCCCATGACAGGCCAAAGGACCTCATTAACGACCAGCATCAATCGGATGTAACTTACTATGCAGCTGTTTCCAAAATAAAATGAACAGTTTGTCACCTCTTATATACTGGTCCACAACCTCCTTTAAGCTAACATTGCCTGTAGGTCTTCTCCATTATACAGGTAAACTTGGATATGACAGACTCAATGGGATCAGGAAAATTGGTCCGTCATATGCAAAATCTGTCATATACATATGACAAATACAGGTGAACTTGGATATGACGGACTCAATGGGACCAGGAAAATTGGTCCGTCATATGCAAAATCCGTCGTATACATATGACGAATAATTGATATGCATCGGACTGGGACTAAGCATATCGTCCGTCATATGCAAAAAATCTGTTGTACAGTGGTCCGTCATATCCAAGTTCACCTGTACTTGATATGCATCGGACTGGGACCAAGCATATTGTCCGTCATATGCATAAATCCATCGTACAGTGGTCCGTCATATCCAAGTTCACCTGCAATCGCATGGTCAGCGTTTAAGTGTAAATTCAGGTTGGAATACATACCTGGCATGGGAACGAGCGTAGCAGGCTGCTCAACCTTCCACAGTCTGCCCTCTATTAGCAGGACCAGATGTTCACTTGTGAATGCCACCTCACTTACATTCTGTGAAGCCTGGAATATGGTATGAATGTAACAATATCTTTACATTTGTTCACCAGAAAGGGTCTGACAATAACCTAGTAGTTCAATTGGCCTATAGTACGGATAGAAACACCAGAAATATACATTCTCTATTTGAACTACCGTAAATTCTCGCAAATCTCGGACACTTTTTATTAATTACGATTTTCGTTGGCTGATGGTGGCTGAAATTTTTCGAAAATAGCGATCAAAGCTCAGACACTGTGGCCGAAATTATCAATTGAAACGAAAGCTAGATGGAAAATCGATCGCTTATTTCGTACACAGTTTTACCCCACAAAATCATTATTGTCCACCTACCTGACTTGTCATTCCTCTGCTATATATACTAATAAAGTAACTTGCCTCCCTTGTATGTTGTTTACTTGTTAATTCTTGCTGCCGCACGTCAATTACGCATTGAATTATACTTGTTGACAAGTCTTATTTCGAAATGGTGCCGCCCAAGCTGTATTCCACTCTCCACACAGAAATACGATACCTTCTTCCGGTTTCACACCGATCGTCTTTTGGCGGATATGGGCACTAGAAACGATCGTTAATAATCTAAAATCAATCGCAAACTTTGGAAATCTAAATATTTTTTCTTAGATATCAATGAAATTTACTTGGTGGTCAACTTTTGGTGAAATGTGTCCTTGGATGAATCGGGGCTGGCCGAATTTCCCCAGTTATTATATTGTAAATGAATTATAGTGGCCGAGATTCCTAGGGCGGTTGAGATTTCCGAGAATTTACGGTACTACTATTGCCCTGACCCTTACAAAAAAATTGGAACATTTTGTGCCACGGAGTGTGGCACAGAAGGTTTTTCTGTGGTACAAGTGTGTCTGAGTAGTGGCCTATAGTCGTGAATTGAAACGCTACACACAACTTAACCACTACTTGGTAGATGTGTGGTATCAGCGTTTCTGCCACATAACCTCATAAGTGCCACACATTTACCAACCATTGGTAGGAACATGGCTAACTGGTGGTTCCTCATTTAACTAGAATTGACATAAAGAGTATGTACATTTTACCCAATTTTTATTTCATTTACTGTCCACCAGGTGGCACCATAGGTTTATCAAATCGTAATTGGGTCAACTAGTGGTTATGGGTGGGTAGAAGGGGGTGACTACCAGGTGGCACCAGACTGGGTCAACGAGTGGTTATGGGTGGGTAGAAAGGGGTTACTACCAGGTGGCACTATGGTTGGTCAACTAGTGGTTATGGATGGGTAGGAAGGGGTGACTACAAGGTGGCATCAGGATTGGGTCTACTGAACGGTCATGGCTGGATAGAAAGGGGTGACTACACATGACACTCCAATACCACTATTTGGCCATTTATGGGCATGTACCACATGATTTCCTTCTTTATAGAAACAAAATGAAATTTCAAATACTGAATACATACCTTTTTAAAGTATATTCTTTAAAGTATATTTTTTACTATTCATAATATTTGTGTCCTTTGAATATGGTTTGAAAATATCATATATTGTATATATTAATGGGCCTACTAACAGTGAAGGGGGCAATATCTTGAAAGCTTAAATCCTGATTTTTTCAGGAAAAAATCTCAATTTGCCTTAATCTAAAATACTGCTTTCAGATTTCAGCCAGATTTGACATGGAAATACTTAATATGATGTGGATGAGTATTTTTTGTTTGTGTGTTAGGCAGGTGGCCAAATGTCAGAATTATACTTTTGGATGGCATTTCTTGTTACAAGTCGTCATCCATGCTTATTCATCTCTACATAGGTAATTTTGGGGCATTTATGCAAAAAATCACCAAAAAAGCATGTTTTTGGGATTTCCTTCTAAAAAATTCATTTTCCGTGATAGAAACTCAAAACTTGCTACATATGTGTTCAAGAGGATGCTTTTGATCTTAGAATATGTTGCATTAGCGTGACTTCAATGCACCCCCTGCTGTGAGTGATTTTGGGTCAAAAATCACCAGAATTGAGTGATTTTGTTATTTCCCACAATTTGAATGTCATCCTGTGGACTATTCCAAACTCTCAACCCAATAGTCTTGGCTTAGAAAACTACCTAAGAAGGTGTAGATACAGAAAGCGAGTTATGTATGAAAGTTTTCATGATATGCAACCTTTTGGGGCATTTTACAGAAAAAACGGCATTAAAACTAGTGATTTTAGGGGTTTGCTTTTGGAAGGTGCTATTTTCATAGTAAGAACTTAAAATTTGCCACAAATGATTTCATAGAGATGTCTATAATTATCAAATGCTTTTTGCTAGTATGAAATGGATCTGATCCCTGCTGTGAGTGATTTTGGGGTAAAAACCTATAAAATAGTAGGATTTTTGTAATTTCCCACAGCTTGAATGTCATCTTGTGGACAATTTCAATCTCTCAACTAAATAGT
Organism: Maea johnstoni; assembly: GCA_963942565.1. Lineage (NCBI taxonomy): Eukaryota > Metazoa > Annelida > Polychaeta > Spionida > Magelonidae > Maea > Maea johnstoni. Next base: position 15,679,648 of record OZ012686.1, read on the forward strand.
TTTGGTTTAGAAAATTACCCAAGATGGTGTAGATACAGAAAAGGAATTATATTTGAATATTTTCATGATATTCAACGTTTTGGGGCATTTTACAGAATAAATGGCATGAAACTAGTGATTTTAGGGATTTGCTTCTGGAAAGTCCAATTTTCATAGTAGGAACTCAAAACTTGCCACAAATGATTTCATAAGGATGTCTACAATAATTGAATGTTTTGTGTTAAACTGAAATGTATCTTACCCCTGCTGTGAGAGATTTTGGGGTAAAATCATATAAAATAGTAGGGTTTTTGTAATTTCCCACAACTTGAATGTCATCCTGTGGACTATTCCAAACTCTCAACAAAATATTTTTGGTCTAGAAAATTACCCAAGAAGGTGTAGATAGAGAAAGTGAGTCATGTTTGCATATTTTCATGACATGCTACATTTCGGGTTAATTTACAGAAAAAATGGCATAAAACAGGTGATTTTAGGGATTTGCTTCTGGAAAGTGCAATTTTCATAGTAGTAACTCAAAACTTGCCACAAATGATTTCATAAGGATTTATATTATAATTATTGAATGTTTTGTGTTAGTAAGAAATGTATCTGACCCTGCTGTGATACATTTTGGGGTAAAAATCTATAAAATATTAGGATTTTTGTGAATTTCTCATATCTGAACAAAGGTATATCATATTTTATACCAACATTCTTGCCTGATGTTGTTGTTACAGAAAATTAACCAAGTATTGGCAGATAAGGGAAATAAGTTATTTTTAACCTCAATACAATTTTCATGACATTGTATACGGATATTATACCTCATTTCAATAAGGTAATACATGTTTAGGGTTGTAATCTTAGTCTATTTTGGTCTTCCTTAAAAAATAGTTTACCCAAAAATTTGACAATTGCCAATTTTGTTCACCCAGTTTCAAAATCCTGGCTAAGATCATGTGTTGTGTAATATTGGGAAATAATAAAGTGCCATGATTCTATAACACTCATTTGATTTTTTTCTTATCAAAATTTTAACAAAATAGTTATGCCTTTTAGTATCTTTAAAGAAATGTTAATATTTCAGTGGCAGGTTGAATCCCCACATATCAGAAACTTGCTTTACCTAAAACTCTCCATCATTGGCATCACCATGGTCACATATTGAACAAAGAACAAAACAATAAATGGTAATCATTCTTTTATTTCAGGAAATTAGGCTTTTCACAAAAGTTAAAGAAATGTTTATTTGCAACATAGACAAAGAACAATTGCAAATGAAACCTCAAAAATGCCATATCTGCCTTTTATTGACAAAATGAGCCAATCTATTATTTCCATCTATCAATGGCATCACTATGTTCACATACTGAACAAAGAACAAAAATGTAAATGGTATTCAATACTGTGTTTATTGTTATTCTTTGTACAAATTCTATAATTCTATAACTACCACCCCAAAATATATATTAAGCAAATATTGTAGTGACAAATAGTTTTATCTGTCAGAGATTTCTTGTAAGTATGTCTTTATTTTCAATACAGTACAAGTACAATTTTCATTAAAACATCGAAAGTATCATATCTGGCATGAAATGGCAAAATGAGGTTGCATTACATTCTTTTATTAACCACTAAAAATAAACTCGTCCTGCAGACAGTAACCATGGTATATATGAAAATTCATTTTATATAAAAAATAATTTCAGAGCATAATTATGATTTTATTATCAAATACAAAATCTCCTCAAAATCACCTACAGGAGTATTTTTTAACAAAAAGAAGTTTCTTTTGCACTCGAAGTAACTGAGTGCAGATGTAAAGAAAAGACATCCATGTACAGCCAGCACATTTGGTGAACTTTTTATTTCCACTTATTTCACCGATTTAAAGTGTATGTCTTCTTCTGTGTCTGTACTTTGAATGGAGCGCCTCCCTTCTGTATGCCATCCTGTAATATAAAGAATAAATCTGTCAAAAGCAGGCATTGATAAGTATGATTTAAAGAGGTTTATTTTATGAGTAAAAGCATTTCAGGACTATAAATAGATGCTTAGGATAACATAATATCACTAGGCCATATGATGTACAATTTGCAGTGTCCGATCACTGTCTCTGTTCTAGAGAGATATTGGTTATGGACAGTGATGAGAGACAGTAATGAATTTACCAAGAGTACTAAGATCATTCAGTGTTGTGTAAATCCTTAAAGAGAAAGAACACACTTGTAATAAGATATATTGATTAAGCGTTCCCCTCAAACGTAGACAATAAAGGTTGCTGTGTTCCTTATCATTCTAGTTGGGGAACTACAATATCTGGAAAATTGCCTGGTCAGGATGTGGCCTAGGCATGGTCAGAGCGTGGCAGAGACGTGTACCGGTTAGGCAAGACACTTGTCTGCCACGTCCCAACCACGGGTCATTGTCGATATCACATGTATTAATGAGATTCATATATAGCAAGGTGGGGGAGGGAGTAGTTGATAGAGTAAGATTGTACCACCCAGCTTTTTGGGCAGCACCATCAGAGAAGGAGCGCACTGGTAATAGGATTCACTTTATCATATTGATTCTCACTGTTGATATACTATTACTATTAGCAGGGTAATAGTGGGAAACCTTTGATAGTGAGGACAGACAAGAGGAATTGATTCAGTATAGTTAAACGGCTAGGCTATTGGGGCAGCCCAAACAGAAATGAGTACACTCGACTTGTCATAAAAGAATACAGTGACTAGGTGCTATGCTCACATAGATACAAATCAAGATTGCTGTGTCCCATATCATTCTAGTTCTGGAACTATATGTATCTGGACAATTGCCTGGTCAGGACGTGGTCAGAGCGTGGCAGAGACGTGGTCAGGTGGTGGTCAGAGCGTGGCAGATGCGTGGTCAGGTGGTGGTCAGAGCGTGGCAGAGACGTGGTCAGGTGATGGTCAGAGCGTGGCAGAGACGTGTACCGGTCAGGCAAGACACGTCTCTGCCACGTCCCAAACACGGGTCATTGTCAATATGACATGTTTTAATAAGATTCATATATAGTAAGGTGGGGGAGGGAGTAGTTGATAAAGTAAGGTTTGACCACCCAGCTAACTGGGCAGCACCATCAAAGAAGGAGCACACTGGTAATAGGGAGCGCTTTATCATATTAATTCCCAGGGAGTAATAGGGAGACCCTTCATAGTGATGAGAGACAAGAGTAGTTGATTTTAACTGCTTAGACCACCCAACTAATGGGGCAGCCCCATCAGAGCACTCTGCTTATAATGCTCACTGTCTATATACTATTAATATTAGCAGGGTATTAGTGGGAAACCTTTTATAGTGAGGACAGACGAAGAATTGATTCAGTATAGTTAAACGGCTAGGCTATTGGGGCAGCCCAAACAGAAATGAGCACACTTGACTTGTCATATAAGGATACAGTGACTAGGTGCTCTGCTCATATAGAAACAAATCAAGGTTGCTGTGTCCCTTATCAGTCTAGTTATGGAACTATATGTATCTGGTAAGGTGCCTGGTCAGTACTTGGTCAGGTGGTGGTCAGAGCGTGGCAGAGACGTGTACCGCCCAGGCAAGACACGTTTCTGCCACATCCCAACCACGGGTCACTGTCGACATAACATGCATTGATGAGGAAGTGAAGGGAAGTGTTTCACAGCGAAAAGAGGGAGTGAGTAGTTGATTAAGTAAGATTTGACCAAAAAGCTATCTGGGTCAGCCCAATCATAATATGGCATGATGATATCTTTATGCAATGTCATGGGAAATTGGGAATTACAAAGAGGTGACAATATTCAATTATACTGCATGAGATGAACGCAGTGACTTAGCCAGGATTTAGAAACTGGGTGCCTAAAATTGGCAATTGTTAAATTTTTGGGCGTCCAAATTTTTAATGGGTACCACAATTTTCTCAGATTTCAACCATAAACATGTTTAAATTTATCCAAATAAGGCATATCCTTATAGAATGTCATAGGAATTACATGGAGATGAAAAAAGTCAAATTATATGGTTGAGATTGACATTTTAAGATATTCCTCACAAAAAAAATTGGGTGTCCTGAGGGGTGATTTCTAAGGGTTTGGGTGTCCAAAAACACACCCAGACGCCCTGCTGGCTAGGACCATGGATGGACTTTTTAAGCAATTCCTCACAAATAAATTTGGGGGATGCTTTTTAAGGGTTTAGATGTCCAAAAAGACATACAGACACCCTGTTGGCAAAGACCATAAGAGAAACTTTTCTTAGTGAGAGATACGCAAGAGGAATTGATTCAGCATAGTTAAACGGCTAGGCTATTGGGGCAGCCCAAACAGAAATGAGTACACTTGACTTGTCTATGTGCTATGGTCACATAGATACAAATCAAGATTGCTGTGCCCCTTATCATTCTAGTTCTGGAACTATATGTATCTGGAAAATTGCCTGGTCAGGACGTGGTCAGGTGGTGGTCAGAGCATGGTAGAGACGTGGTCAGAGCGTGGCAGAGACGTGTACCAGTCGGGCAAGACACGTTTCTGCCACGTCCCAACCACAGGTCCCTGCTGATGTAACATCCATTATAAGGAAGTAAAGGGAGATGTTTTACAGCAAGGAGAGGGAGTGAGTAGTTGATTTCATAAGCTTTGGCCAGCCAGCTATTTGGGACAGCCCCATCAAAATGTGGCATGATATCCTTATACAATGTCATGGAGATAATAAAGAGAAGAAAAAATTCAATTATATGCTTGAGATGCACATTTAAAGCAATTCCTCACAAATAAATTTGGGTTCTCCTGAGGGGCGCTTTTTTAGGGTTTCTGTCCAAAAAGACAGCCAGACACCCTGCTGGCTAAGACCATGAAGAGAAACCTTTCTTAGTGGGGACAGACAAGAGGAATTGATTTACTATAGTTAAACGGCTAGGCTATTGGGGCAGCCCAAACAGAGATGAGTACAGTTGACTTGTCATAATTAGATACAGTGACTAGGTGCTCTGCTCATATAGAAACAAATCTAGGTTGCTCTGTCCCTTATTATTCTAGCTATGAAACTATGTATCTGGAAAGTTGCCTGGGTAGGACGTGGTCAGGTGGTGGTCAGAGCGTGGCAGAGACGTGGTCAGGTGGCGGTCAGAGCGTGGCAGAGACGTGTACCAGTCGGGCAAGACAAGTTTCTGATAATAGGGATCACTATATCCTATTTATTCCCATGGAGATCATTCATAGTGATGAGAGACATGAGTAGTTGGATTTGACTGCTTAGACCACCCAGCTATTGGGGCAGCCCCAACAGAGTGCTTGGCTTATAATGCTCACTGTCTATATACTATATTAATGTTAGCAGGGTAGGAGTGGGAAACCTTTCATAGTGAGGACAGACAAGGAATTGATTCTGTATAGTTAGACGGCTGGGCTATTGGGGCAGCCCAAACAGAAATGAGTACAGTTGACTTGTCATAGTTAGATACAGTGACTAGGTGCTCTACTCATACAGAAACAAATCAGGGTTGCTCTGTCTCTTATCATTCTAGCTATGGAACTATATGTATCTGGAAAATTGCCTGGTCAGGACGTGGTCAGGTGGTGGTCAGAGCGTGGCAGAGACGTGATCAGGTGGTGGTCAGAGCGTGGCAGAGACGTGTACCAGTCGGGCAAGACACGTTTCTGCCACGTCCCAACCACAGGTCCCTGCTGATGTAACATGCATCATAAGGAAGTAAAGGGAGATGTTTTACAGCAAGGAGAGGGAATGAGTAGTTGATTTCATAAGCTTTGACCAGCCAGGTATTTGGGACAGCCCCATCAAAATGTGGCATGATATCCTTATACAATGTTATGGGAATAATATAGAGAAGATAAAATTCAATTATATGTTTGAGATGTACATTTTAAGCAATTCCTCACAAATAAATTTGGATTCTCCTGAGGGGCGCTTTTAAGGGTTTCTATCTAAAAAGACACCCTGTTGGCTAAGACCATGAAGAGAAACCTTTCTTAGTGAGGACAGACAAGAGGAATTGATTCAGTATAGTTAAATGGCTAGACTATTGGGGCAGCCGAAATAGAGATGAGTACAGTTGACTTGTCATAATTAGATATGTACAGTGACTAGGTGCTCTGCTCATATAGAAACAAATCAAGGTTGCTCTGTCCCTTATCATTCTAGTTATGGAACTATATGTATCTGGAAAATTGCCTGGTCAGGACGTGGTCAGGTGGTGGTCAGAGCGTGGCAGAGACGTGTACAGGTCAGGCAAGACACGTTTCTGCCACGTCCCAACCACGGGTCACTGTTGATATAACATGCATTAATAGGAAAGTAACAGGAGATAATTTATAGTGATGAGACAGAGAGAGTGAGTACGTGATTTGAGAAACTTTGATCACCCAGCTATTGGGGCAGCCCTTCAAGATTACACGCACTGATAATAGGGATCACTATATCATATTTATTCCCATGGAGATCATTCATAGTGATGAGAGACATGAGTAGTTGAATTTGACTGCTTGGACCACCCAGCTATTGGGGCAGCCCCAACAGAGTGCTAGGCTTATAATGCTCACTGTCTATATACTATATTAATGTTAGCAGGGTAAGAGTGGGAAACCTTTCATAGTGAGGACAGACAAGGAATTGATTCAGTATAGTTAGACGGCTAGGCTATTGGGGCAGCCCAAACAGAAATGAGTACACTTAACTTGTCATAAAAGGATACAGTGATTAGGGTGCTCTGCTCATGTAGAAACAAATCAAGGTTGCTTTGTCCCTAATCATTCTAGTTATGGAACTATATGTATCTGGAAAATTGCCTGGTCAGGACGTGGTCAGGTAGTGGTCAGAGCGTGGCAGAGACGTGTACCGGTCAGACAAGACACGTTTCTGCCACGTCCCAACCACGGATCACTGTTGATATAACATGCATTAATAGGAAAGTAACGGGAGATAATTTATAGTGATGAGACAGAGAGAGTGAGTACGTGATTTGAGAAGCTTTGATCACCCAGCTATTGGGGCAGCCCTTCAAGATTACGCGCACTGATAATAGGGATCACTATATCATATTAATTCCCATGGAGATTATTCATAGTGATGAGAGACATGAGTAGTTGGATTTGACTGCTTAGACCATCCAGCTATTGGGGCAGCGCCAACAGAGTGCCCTGCTTATAATGCTCACTGTCTATATACTTTTAATGTTAGCGGGTTAGGAGTGGGAAACCTTTCATAGTGAGGACAGACGAGGAATTGATTCAGTATAGTTAGACGGCTGGGCTATTGGGGCAGCCCAAACAGAAATGAGTACAGGTGACTTGTCATAGTTAGATACAGTGACTAGGTGCTCTACTCATACAGAAACAAATCAGGGTTGCTCTATCTCTTATCATTCTAGTTATGGAACTATATGTATCTGGAAAATTGCCTGGTCAGGATGTGGTCAGGTGGTGGTCAGAGCGTGGCAGAGACGTGTACCGGTCAGGCAAGACACGTTTCTGCCACGTCCCAACCACGGGTCACTGTTGATATAACATGCATTAATAGGAAAGTAACGGGAGATAATTTATAGTGATGAGACAGAGAGAGTGAGTATGATATTTGATAAGCTTTGATCACCCAGCTATTGGGGCAGCCCTTCAAGATTTACGCACACTGATAATAGGGAGCACTATATCATATTTATTCCCATGGAGATCCTTCATAGTTATGAGAGACATGAGTAGTTGATTTTGACTGCTTAGACCACCCAGCTATAGGAGAAGGAGGGCTCTGCTTATAATGCTCACTGTATATATATGATAACAATAAGCATGAATCCTTTCATAGTTAGGCGAGACAAGAGTAGGTGATTTATTATGCTTGGACCACCCATGCATCAGGGCAGCCCCAGCAGAGAAACAGCCCTCTGTTAATGGTCAATTCTCCAGGATTAAGTAAACCCATTATCTTCCTAAGCATCCTTTTGTCTTTGTGTGCTTATCTGGGTCAAGCATCCTGTTGGCCTGCACTAATCTTGGCTGTATGTGTGCCCCTTATCTAGGTCAAGATACCCAAATGATTATTTAGGAAGCATTAACATTTAAAGTTGTATATCATACCTTAAATGCTATTCCTAGAATAATTCAAGCAACTCTGTATATTTCTGATAAAACATATACTTAGGAACTATGGTCATCTTCTGATAAAGGCATGGTGTTAGACTAGACAAAGACAGTACATACAAAACACTCACCTGAGTAATTGTTTCCCCTGTTGTTGGTAGTAACTCTCATTTCCCATTCAACCATCATCTAAATGCCGCCACCAGTGGTGAAATGCAAACTCTGCAACAAAAGTCCGTAATCTTAGGGCCCACCCTATCATTTCATACTAATATCTGGGTATGTATTTTATCAGGTGTAACATTTAAATTGATATGCAAAAAGGTAATAGTATTGACCACTAAATGCATGTTTAATACAGAATAAATAACATTATGTTATGAAATGAATATGTATTGATAAGTGTTTTATATATAAACTAATATTTCATGATTGAATTACCTATAATGAAGTACCTGAACCTAATTAGGTTACGTATCTTATGTTTGAACATGTTAATGTAGAAGAAAATGTAAGATATAGATTACCATGTAAGTCAGGCTTTTGTCATTTTAAAGATTTTCCTTAACTAAGTCCTGAAATAATGGTTAGTACATACCTGCATCTGAGAAGTTCATCCATCCTAGAACATCCTTAGGGCAGGTCAAAATGGTGGAGATCAGCCTGGAGATGCTGCTTCATCAATGATGTAAGTATGAGTGTATAAAAACTACCCCACAGCTTGGTCACATGGTAGGCAGGACCTGTTCTGATTGGTCCATTAGGGCAGATAGTGTAGATATTTTAAAAATAAACTGATTTCCTGTTTTACCCCAGCAGAATCTAGGTCAGGCTCCTGCACCAGCAGGCACTGTCTCACTGTGCTTATCATTTTCATTTTTAGTATTATTATCATTATCATTATTATCATTAGTAGTAGCAGTAGTAGTTGATAGATTTAGGCCTAAGTTTGAAGTAGCTGCTGGTATTGAATTTGCAAGACTGGGGGTTATTTTGATTAGAGTACAGAAGGTGAATATCCTAAGCCACTGTCAGACCACAACAAATTGAATTCTTATAAGCCATACATGTTTCCCCATAATTAACCCTTTCATGTCTGTAGATCTCCTTGATAAGTGATTTCTGGACCCATGATACTTTAAATTTCCTTAACACATGCTGCTGGTGGCTATAATTTTGCCAATACAAAATAACACAAATAGCTTAAATATGACTGACATGACAGGAAATGGTCACATAGAACTTTTTAAAGTCACTATAGTAACAACTTTCAACCCTCAAGAGCACGCTAAAACTCCTATATTAAGCTGCACGCCGGAGTATCATATACTTCCTAACCCAAATACACCACTTTTTTTGTTGTCATTTCCATTAAAACCGCTTTTATACTCGATGTGCTGCTGCAAGTGGAAATCTGTATGACTAATCTTGCGTCAACACTCCCTCCTACACTGCTACTAGCTGGCCCCATTTGACCCATATAGATAAGGACCTGCATGCCAGTACCTGCCAGGTGGGTAGCGTTCTCTGGGGAGAGCGAATGACAGGATGCATAACCCTATTTGCTTATTTCCTGTAATGGAAACCTGGCATATGGGTTCTCAGCAAGAGCAATCCCATGAATACCAACATGACAGGGTTTAGATGGTTTTCAAAAAATCTTTGCATTCTTGTTCTTTGGACTATAGTATAGCCTCAGCATTGGAAAGGTTGATAGTTAGTACTTAAGGTAATTGACTGAGAGTTACTGTTCGTGTTTAGTTTAACTAGTGCTCTTCAAATAATTCTCAATTTATCTTATTAGTTATGTCAAATGTTGTCAGATTATTTATTCACTCCAGATACATATGTTTTTGATTTGATTCGATTTTTTCACCTATCGGCTCCATCTAAAAAGTTGGCATATACGATCTTAACCCAGAGAAAGTCATATACAAGGTGATAGGAGAAATGAAAGGAATGGAAAGTAGTATGAAGCTTGTGGCGCTGGGCGCAACACAGTGCAGAGGTTAGGCAGGTATGGTAGATGAATGGATCCGTGCGCCAAAATATGTAGGCCGGCGCACGAATCCATATCTCAAGGGGAATGGATAGAGATGTAATAGTTATGAAATATGAGGAATATGGGTAGTGAGTAAAAGCAAATTAGTGATTGTGTAAATATTTAAAGCTATTTTATTGTTCACCTGGGGAAAAAAGGTCTGATTTGGAAAATATTTGTTACTGAAATACCATAAAGGTGAGAATATGGGGAATTCAAAAACATTAACCAAAATTTGCCCCCCCCCCCCCCCCCCCCCCCCCCAATATGATACTGACCACCTCTGGGTCATGGACTATTATGATGTATTCAGTTCAAAAGCAATGTATGTGTGTTTCTCATAACTGGGAATTTGTCATCATGCTGCATGTGTGATCTGCTACATAAAATTAAAGTTATTTCATAATCATACTTGTATGGTTATCAATTTGCCAACACCTGTAAAATATAATAGCCCACTCCTAAACTAATAAACTAATCTGACCCCTGGTGGCCAGGATTGGAACCGCATAAAATCTCCTGATTTTGGATGGTTGAATGTTAACAGGTATGAATTATATAACTTGGTCAGAAATCTTCAGATTAGCTACTGATTTGCCAACTTTCAAAAATCATCCACCATTCCTCAAGAATAAATTTATTTTCTAGCCAAGAGCCAAGAATTTCATAATATGCTGAACATAGTAAGTATTTGATCTTGAAAGATCACACAATGTCTGGAAAGATCACACAATGTAAATGTTGTTGATGAAGACATTTTCAGTTCCAAAGCTATCTGCATGTTTTTGAAAACTGTGTGTATATTATCATGCAGCAATTGTGATCTGCTAAAATTAAAGTTATCCTATTAACATATGTTTCCATGATTACCAACTCTAAAGGCCCATTCCTTAAGCAAAAGTACTAACCTGGCCCCTCCCAGAATTGGAACTAAACAAAATGAAACCAAAAGACCTCGCAGTATAGTAAACCGCCTGATAAGTGAAATATCCTGATTTTGGATTGTTGAATGCTGACGGGTATGCCAACGTACGTGCACAATATCAATTGAACAATTCATAACACACACGTACCATGATTTAAGAACTTATGGCCAGTTTAGCGATATTCTCAGAATGAGGCATCTCCGTAGTATAATAGTATACCGTAGGTGTACGTCCTATACATATTTCGCTGTTTCGCTATTCGCGGAATTACCGTAAAGTCGTTCCCCTTTTTCGACATATTAGCTAAAAGTACACGGGCGCGAAAATATGCCAAAAATTTTCCCATATATAAGCTTCAGACAATGTTTCAATTTTTTGGCCGCTCAGTTTCATCAATAAACTCGCTGCCATAAACCGTTATTACGAAGAATTTTGTTCTGGCACTTTTCCCTATACACCTAGTATATTGCCAACTTGGCGAGTGGCAGCATGCTGAATCTATGAATGTCCTACGGACGACGTGCTACCCTACAGCACGTCTGATGCCGAAGTGGGTCCAGTTAAACCCTGTCATGTTGGTATTCTGATAGCTCTTGCTGAGTATTATCATCATCATTGTGAATATAGCTATAGCGTGGAAGTAAATTTTATCTGTCAGCATCATCATCATTATCATAATGAATATAGCTACAGGCACAGTCACACTAGGGTCCGACTATCGCACGATTTAAAAATCGGCAGGTCGGACTCGATTTTTTCACCTATCGGCTCCATCTAAAAAGTCGGCATATACAATCTTAACCCAGTACAGACTTTTTAGACGGAGCCGATAGGTGAAAAATCGAGTCGGCCCTGTGCGATAGTCGGACCCTAGTGTGACTGAGCCTTACAATGTAGAAGTCCATTTTATTATTGTCATCATCATCATCATCATCATGGCTATAGCTAAGGTGAAGAAGTCAATTTTATCATCATCATCATCATCATCATGAATATAGCTATCAAAGGTGTAGAGGTCAAATTTATCGTCATCAGCATGGATATAGCCAAGGTGTATACGTCAATTTAATCATCATCATCATCATCATCATGAATATAGCTATCAAAGGTGTAGAGGTCAAATTTATCATCATCGGCATGGATATAGCCAAGGTGTATACGTCAATTTTATCATCATCATCATCATGAATATAGCTATCAAAGGTGTAGAGGTCAAATTTATCGTCATCAGCATGGATATAGCCACTTCCGTGGTGTATAAGTCAATTTTATCATCATCATCATCGTCAATATAGTTAAGGTGCAGAAGTCCATTTTATCATTGTCATCATCAACATCATCATCATCATGAATATAGCTAAGGTGTAGAGGTCAATTTTATTATCATCATCATCATCATCATCATGAATATAGCTAAGGTGTAGAAGTCAATTTTATTATCATCATCATCATCATGACTATATAGCCAAGGTAAAGATGTCAATTTTATTATCATTATCATCATCATGAATAGCTTAAAGGTCTAGAGGTCAACTTTATCATTATCATCATCATAAACTTTTTAAAGTCACTAGTTACAACTTTCAACCCTCAAGAGCTCGCTAAAACTCCTATATTAAGCTGCACGCCGGAGTATCATATACTTCCTAACCTAAATACACCACTTTTTTGGTTGTCATTTCCATTAAAACCGCTTTTATACTCAATTTTCTGCTGCAAGTGAAATCTGTATGACTGTCTAAATCTTGCATCAACACTCCCTCCTACACTGCTACTTAGCTGGCCGCATTTGACCCATATAGATAAGGACCTGCATGCCAGTACCTGCCAGGTGGGTAGCGTTCTCTGGGGAGAGCGAATGACAGGATGCATAGCCTGTTACCGTCCCAGAGACGGTTATCTATTTGCTTATTTCCTGTAATGGAAACCTGGCATATGGGTACTCAGCAAGAGCAATCCCATGAATAACAACATGACAGGGTTTAGATGGTTTTCAAAAAATCTTTGCATTCTTGTTCTTTGGACGATAGTATAGCCTCAGCATTGGAAAGGTTAATATTTAGTACTTAAGGTAATTGACTGAGAGTTATTATTTGTGTTTAGTTTAACTAGTGCTCTTTAAATCATTCTCAATTTATCTTATTAGTTATGTCAAATGTTGTCAGATTATTTATTCACTCCAGATACATATGTTTTTGACTTATCCATGCTTAGAGTTGTGATGTCAATTGCTCCGACACTTTCAACATGACCTGAGGATGAGGCATTAATTTTGAAATGTATTTGAAAGTTGTAGGTAACGATACAATTAACTTTTTTACTTAAATATTTGCAGAACATTGCTTTTTGTTTTCTGCTCAAATTTCTCCTTCAGATATTTCACGATAATTGATTTTGTTAAAGGGATTATCACCAAAATAGCCATGCAGTTTTTGGGGGTACAGGCATAAATGGGTTAAGAAGAATGATTTCAACGACCAAGTCAGGTCTTTTTGGTTGGTACAGGTATAACCCTTATGCTGCGGCAGGCTAATTTGACCAAAACAAAAATGATGCAAAAAAACTTTTAAAATAACTGAAACCCTGTCACATGGGTATTCTTCTGAGAGTACTCAGTGAGAGCCATCCAATGAATACCAACATGACAGGGTTTAGATGGTTTTCAAAAATCTTTGCATCCTTGTCCTTTGGATGAAAGTAACCTCAGCATTGGAAGGGTGAATGAAGCTTTCACCCCATAACATCTGATTATAGACAAATTTATTTGAAATATTTCAAAAGAGCTAGGTTAGGATCTAAGTAACGTTTTTCCTTCAATATCATTCAAAATATACTTTATTCAACAACATATCAGCAATGTTGAGGCTACTTTTGTTCAAAGCGCAATGACTCAAAGATTTTTGAAAACCATTTAAACCCTGTCATGTTGGTATTCGGATAGCTCTCGCTGAGTATTATCATCATCATTGTGAATATAGATATAGCGTGGACGTAAATTTTATCTCTATCATCATCATCATCATCATAATGAATATAGCTACAGGCCCAGTCACACTAGGGTCCGACTATCGCACGATTTTAAAATAGGCAGGTCGGACTCAATTTTTTCACCTATCGGCTCTGACTAAAAAGTTGGCATATACGATCTTAACCCAGTTAAACCCTGTCATGTTGGTATTCGGATAGCTCTCGCTGAGTATTATCATCATCATTGTGAATACAGCTATAGCGTGGAAGTAAATTTTATCTCTGTCATCATCATCCTCATCATCATAATGAATATAGCTACAGGCCCAGTCACACTAGGGTCCGACTATCGCACGATTTTAAAATCGGCAGGTCGGACTCGATTTTTTCACCTATCGGCTCCGTCTAAAAAGTCGGCATACACAATCTTAACCCAGTACCGACTTTTCAGACGAAGCCGATAGGTGAAAATTCAAGTCCGCCCTGCCGATTTTAAAATCGTGCGATAGTCGGACCATAGTGTGACTGGGCCTTACAATGTAGAAGTCCATTTTATTATTGTCATTATCATTATGGCTATAGCTAAGGTGAAGAAGTCAATTTTATCATCGTCATCATCATCGTCGATATCATCATCGTCATCATGAATAAAGCCAAGGTGTAGAAGTCAATTTTATCATCATCATCATCATGAATATAGCTATCGAAGATGTAGAGGTCAAATTTATCGTCATCAGCATGGATATAGCCAAGGTGTATATGTCAATTTTATCATCATCATCATCATCATGAATATAGCTATCAAAGGTGTAGAGGTCAAATTTATCGTCATCAGCATGGATATAGCCAAGGTGTATAAGTCAATTTTATCATCATCATCATCGTGAATGTACCTAAGGTGCAGAAGTCTATTTTATCATTGTCATCATCAACATCATCATCATCATGAATATAGCTAAGGTGTAGAGGTCAATTTTATTATCATCATCATCATCATCATCATCATCATCATGAATATAGCTAAGGTGTAGAAGTCAATTTTATTATCATCATCATCATCATCATGACTATATAGCCAAGGTATAAAGGTCAATTTTATTACCATTATCATCATCATGAATAGCTTAAAGGTCTAGAGGTCAACTTTATCATTATCATCATCATAAACACCATGGCACTAAGAACTAGATTTTCCAAAAATATATACATTGCTGCAGAGAAAAATATGCCAAATGAGAATATCCCATTTCCGTCATCTTTCAATAAAATTTCTCTAAAATCAGGCACTATTGGTACATTCCATAAGCTTAATTTATTTAAAGCAGTTATAATCAATAACCTTTAAAGAATGTTTGTGTGAGGTTTGAATTGTCTACTCTGGTCAGCCTAGAATCTAGGTCAGGCACCTGGCACCAACCCTGTCTTGTGCTTATCAGGTAAGTAATCCAATTTCCTGCTTCCTCCCAGCAGGGTGCAACAGACAGGTCAGGTAGTGACCGTGGTGTCTGACTTCCCCTTGGGGGATACCAATGACTGAGGGTGGACATCAGGCTGTACACCATTTTCAGATAGGGATAACTTCTTGAATCTGACTCTAAAAAATTATACTTGAGTAGAAACTGCAAACGTCCCACAAGTATTCTTTGAGGGTATTGACTGAAACTGCTATAGGTAAACATCAAGAAATGTACCAATATTACCTGTTTTCATGGTAATTTTGTCTTAGATGAATAAAACATGGATTGATCACCACATACTAATTACCATAGACCCATAATACAGCCATGGACACTGGACCCTGGATAATCTTGCCAAATCTAGTCTTACTGTGATCTGGGAGTAGTAGACAGGGAGTGGGCACTGTGCATGCGTCATCTAATTTCGCTGCCTCACACCACTATGAGTCATAGATAACATGTGTACCCCAGGATTGGCTGCCTGCTGGTTTCACAGGCCCTGGGTCAGACTGAAATTGCCGCGAAACCAATCACGTGACCAATACTTCCCCAGGTTACACTGCGTAACCCGAGGCGCACATACCGTTGGTACTAGCATGCTGTGCCTATGGGATTGCGGATCAAGGGGATGTATTTCTCTGCTGTGATGTCATTAAGAAACAAAGACCATGAGGGCTCTTGTATCAGTTTACATCTTAGATAAATAAAAACAAGTGGATATGAAACAAGCCGGTCAACCTGAACAGGCTAGCCTCAACCAGTAGCCCAAAATTTGTGCTCTGCACATGTTCAGATGATGATGGCACACATGTTTTTCTGTTACGTAAATGATATGAGAGCCCTGATTTGTCCTTGTTCCCTCGTGACCTCACGCTGATGCGCCAGATCAGAAACCCCTATTGTGTCCATCCCTTCACCTGACAGGTGTTGTATGAACCTAGATGACTTTATTTTGGCCTAAATAACTTAATTTAGGCATAAATTTGTGATATATTTCATGTATCATTATGGGTGGGATTCTAACCGACATCTCCCCTTCAAATATTTTCCACAGGTTTTTCTGGTCACAAAGATATTACCAAAATAGTTGGGATGCCTAACAACCTAGAGACATTAATGGATCAATCCTTTCAATGCTGAGGCTAATTTCACCCAACGCACAAGGATGCAGAGATTTTTAAAAAACATCTGAACATAGCCATGTTGGAATTCATTAGAAAGCACTCGCTGAATACTATCAAAAGAGTACTAACTGTATTGTACTAAAGAGTGTCCATCCCAACATGTTCGAGGGATCAGCTATAGGGGCATCCCTCCCTGCTAGAGGGCACAGCCATAGGGGCATCCCTCCCTGCTAGAGGGCTCACCCATAGGGGCATCCCTCCCTGCTAGAGGGATCAGCCATAGGGTCATTCCTTCCTGCTAGAGGGATCAGCCATAGGGGCGTCCCTCCCTGCTAGAGGGATCAGCCATAGGGGCGTCCCTCCTTGCTAGAGGGCTCAGCCATAGGGTCATCCCTTCCTGCTAGAGGACTCAGCCATAGGGGCGTCCCTCCTTGTTAGAGGGCTCAGCCATAGGGGCATCCCTCCCTGCTTGAGGGATCAGCTATAGGGGCATCCCTCCTTGCTAGAGGGCTCAGCCATAGGGTCATCCCTCTTTGCTAGTTGGCTCACCCATAGGGGCGTCCCTCCTTGCTAGAGGGCTCAGCCATAGGGGCATCCCTCCCTGCTTGAGGGCTCAGCCATAGGGGCATCCCTCCCTGCTTGAGGGATCAGCTATAGGGGCATCCCTCCTTGCTAGAGGGCTCAGCCATAGGGTCATCCCTCTTTGCTAGTTGGCACACCCATAGGGGCGTCCCTCCTTGCTAGAGGGCTCAGCCATAGGGGCATCCCTCCCTGCTAGAGGGATCAGCCATAGGGTCATCCCTTCCTGCTAGAGGACTCAGCCATAGGGGCGTCCCTCCTTGTTAGAGGGCTCAGCCATAGGGGCATCCCTCCCTGCTTGAGGGATCAGCTATAGGGGCATCCCTCCTTGCTAGAGGGCTCAGCCATAGGGTCATCCCTCTTTGCTAGTTGGCTTACCCATAGGGGCGTCCCTCCTTGCTAGAGGGCTCAGCCATAGGGGCATCCCTCCCTGCTTGAGGGATCAGCCATAGGGGCATCCCTCTTTGCAAGAGGGATCAGCCATAGGGTCATCCCTCCCTGCTAAATGGCTCACCCATAGGGGCGTCCCTCCTTGCTAGAGGGATCAGCCATAGGGGAGTCCCTCCCTGCTAGTTGGCTCAGCCAAAGGGGTGTCCCTCCCTGCTAGAGGGATCAGCCATAGGGGCGTCCTTCCCTGTTTGTTGGCTCACCCATAGGGGCGTCCCTCCCTGTCCATATTTGTAACCGGTGGAGCCATCTATATGTGGCTAGTGGCATAATCCAAAGCACTCCTGGTCACAAATGAACTAGTGCTGCCATCTATATGTGGCAAATAGCATAACTCGGTGTACCCTTTGAATACCATGCTCATGCCCCTACTTTACCCCTACCTGTGGTTGGATATGCTAGTGGTTTTTAACCACACGTTGTGGTTAATATGGGTAATAAGGTGGTGGAGTAGTGGCAATGCACCACCACATGCCTGCCACTGGTCTACCGGTGACCAGTGGTCAAGACATGTGAATTGGAACGTCATCCCACATCTGCCACGGGTTTGGTGGTGGAAACATGTCAGGATGGTGGTAAAGAGATGGCGTTTTCTGTAAGGGCAGCCATATGGTCAATGATAGAGTGTACTATAAAGAAAACGGGATGGGGAGGTTCTTAGTTATACCATTGTTGTTGTTTCTATAACTTTTTCACACTCGTGTGAATCTTACCTGCATGACATTACTCTTTGTTTATTTAAAAAAACCAGGTGCACAAGACATGTTGATTGCACTTAAAAGATTTAAAGTTCTTTGTTATACACTTAGGTTTCCTCTCGTACCTACAAACTAAAGATAGACTACAATCCTGTGACCTTATATTCTCAAATACCTCTAAATGTTTTGATAGGATATTTGTGCGATGTTCTTGTTATTTGTGCAATGTTCAAGTGCATGGAGGCATTCCGCTCATCGCATATGAAATAACTTACCAAATTAGAGATCTGTTGGGTAAATTCCATCTTCTGATAAGTTTCAAAATTATCTTGAGTAAGGAGTATTCCAAACCTATGAAGTGAGAACAGAAATGAGTAACAGGATACAAATTACTGTAGAACACATATATGACGCGTGTCCCAAATATAGCGAATCGGGGAATTTTCGCATCATAGCGTATCTTTATGTTAGCGACGGTAGCCGCCGCTGACAGCACCAGTACAGTTAGAATAAAGTACAGCGTTTTTATATATAGCAAAGCGGAACCACACGCTATGTACGCTACATATAAACAGACGTTAACATTGTGTGTTCTACAGTATATGCTAATTCTGCAAGAGTACGCTTAGTACTTAAAAAGCAAGCAAATGTTATTACTGAATCTACAATGTTATTATTGTTAAAATCCATGAAAGAACGTGGTGAACACTGGCAGTGAAAGTCTGTAAAATGGTCTTGATAGATATATAATTACTCCCACATATAGCTATGATTGAATTGTTTCGATGTCATTTCATTTTAAATCCATCAAAAAATATTATTATCAATTAAAAATATGTTAAGTGATATTGACGCACATATATTGATTTCCATACATAACTACAAATGAACTGTTTTATAGGATATTTGGTGCATATTGAGGAAGGAAATTGGCAGGTAGTTTCTGATATTTAACCCATTCACACTCAGGCCAAAACAGGCCTGACAATTTTGGAAATATTTCACTGAAAAAAGCATTTTCTGGAAAATATTTGAAGGGGAAGTGATGATCAGAAGCCATATAACAACTCTCCTTCAAATGTTTTGTGAACTTTTGCTTTATTCCCAAGTTATTATCAAAAGTATGAAAGTAGCAGACAATACTTTCTAGAGGAACTCTGAGTGTGAATGGGTTAAATGTAAATCTATAGTCACCTAGTAAGGAGAGCTGCCACATTGGAGGTGCAGGGGTCTTGGATTACTGCAGGCCTTACAAAACTATCAAATAGCAGATTTGTCTGAAACAAACAATACTTATGAAATCTCCACTCTCATGCACTTAAATTACAACCTGTATAACAGCGCTCAACATCAATGCTTGCCCGCCTGCCCTGGGAAATCATAGGTGCTGGCAAACGAAAATGAATATTAACTTGCCTGTTGGGGCAACTGAACAATAGCAAAAAAATGCAACAACAAGCTTAATTACTGCAGGTCATGGTCTTAGCCAGCAGGGCGTCTGGGTGCCTTTTTGGACACCCAAACCCTTAAAATGTACCCCTCAGGACACCCAAATTTTTTAGTGTGTAATTTCCAAAAATCTCAATCTCAAGCTTATAATTGAATTTTTTCATCTCCTTATAATTCCTATGACATTGTTTAATGATATCATGCCTTGTTTTGCTGAATTCATACATGTTTATGATTGAAAAATGAGTATATTGTAATCCCCCTTAATAATTTGGACGCCCAAAAATTTTACAACTGCCAAATTTAGGCACCCAGTTTCTAAATCCTGGCTAAGACACTGCTGCAGGTTGTTTTTTTGGCCGATACCGCAATGATAGCGATTATCTATTTTTCAGCGACTAGCTGCATCGCCTTACCTATATCGGTATTGCAACAATCACTGAAAAACAGACGATCACCATCTTTTTATACTGCGCTCATTGTATGCACAGTACGTTCAGAGACATGAACTTTTGAAACGTTCTCTAAACATACATGCACTCATCATGTGCAATGTGAAACACAAACGTTTCAAACATTTGTGTCTCAAATAAACATGGATGGATATAACGTCTTATATTAAGGATGCATACACTGTCATATGGAAAACACTAGGGAAATATATTTTTTTTAAATACCTTTTGTTTGTGGAGCAAGTGGAAGTTTGTGTGGGGCAAGTGTAGGGCTGTACACCGGTACCCGGTACCAGCACCGTACCGAATACCGCTTCGCAAAATACCGGTGAATACCGGTTTCAGATTTTAACGGTATGCTTATCTGTATTTTGCAAAACAACACAACCAAAGCAGGCACTTAGTTTAGTGCTTGACATACATAGATAGCATATCAATCTCTGTTGGGTATGTTGATAGTATCATGTGAGGAGTTGTACATGTACTTACAGTGCGGAACTTGTTTGCTTCGAAGGTGCGCTATATATATAGCAAAGCGAGTGCCGTGTCGCTGCTGCCATGTGCGTGTTCATTGTGATTGTTATCGCCACCGCGTAGTGGCGCTGCATATCGCTACTACAGCGCCACTACGCGGTGGTGATAGCAATCACAATGAGCACTGTGCATAATGGCAGCAGCGACGCGGCACTCGCCTTGCTATATAGCGTGCCTTCGAAGTAAACAAGTTCGGCCGGCACCTGTTGACCTGTGAGTACAACTTTTCATGTGATGTTATCAGCATGCTTGGCAGATATTGATATGTTGTCTATGTATGTCGGGAACTAGGCTAAGTGCGTACTTAGCATAGTTCAAGACTTCTATAGATACCGATAGCAGTATCGTTAAAATACCGTATCGTTTCATTGGTACCGGTTATGGTACCGTACCGCTTCACCCTTAGCGGTATGCAGCCCTAGGCAAGTGATTTTAGATGCAAGTTTTCTCACAAGTTAACATATGGCCGTGTGTAGTTATCAAATGATAAGCCAGGTGACATGCAGATAAATGTAAGCATGGTTGTTTTGGATGTGGTTTGGCTGCCATACAGACCTCTTCTGGACGCTTAGTCTAGAGTTTGGTAAACATAAATTTTAGGCATCTTGATTTATAGATTGGTACAACTAGAACTACCTGTGCTGATAAATAAGCTATAGATGAGATTATTTTCTAGGCAGCTGACTGAGCTTCATCAGGCCAAGAAAAAAATATTGTTTGTTTCCTGTAACGGTCCGAAAAAAAATAGGGTAGGTAGGTCGGTCAAAATAAAAAATTTTGCATTATTTCTTTTGGTCAAAAATGTGTGTTTTATGCATGTTTTACATTGATTTGGAGTTGGGAGGGCGGAAAAAAATTTAGGGTAGGGATTTTTTTGAATGAAAACTTGTTAGGGTAGGGTTACAGGAAACAAACAACTTTTTTTTTAGGCCTCATCATATCACGCGATATATGCATGAAAAAACAAGGATTTACCTGGTTGATTACTCCACTGAAGTTAAATTTCATGTGCGGTAATAGCACTGCAGTGTCCCTGTAAAATATGAGAATTATGTACTCTTAACCCTTATGCTGCTAGTGGCTAAATTTACCAATACAAAAAGATTCAAAAAACCTTAAAAATTACTGAAACCATGTCAAATGGGTACTCATCTGATAGTTCTCGATGAGGGCTTTCATATGAATACCCAGATGACTTGTGAAGGATGATTTTCATAATTTTTTGCATTCTTGTGCATTTGATGAAAGTAGCCTCAGCATTGGAAGGGTTAAATGAAAACTATTGCTATTCAAGTAAGAGGTCTGTCTTCATATCACAATAGGCTTATTCTACAAAATTCAGAAAATTACTGATCGTGAGCTGAACATTCACCTAGACAAGTTCATATCCAAGACACAGATTACCTTGTGTATCAAAATTTACAGCTTAACTTGCCAAGCTAAAGGTCTTTTTAACAACTATGTGAAATTAGCATAAATATTCAATGCATCAATAGATAGTATTATCAAAACAATTGTCAAAGGCATGTAAAGAAATTCACATCCATTTCAACCAACATAACAACGAAAATATTTGATGAGTTTTTCTGAAGAAATGCAGGAAATGGATATATCAACATTCAAATTTTGAAGCACCTGTCACGTCAAACAGTTGCCGGAGTAAAATTCTGTTTTCAAGATTGAAGTAAAATGTATTATCATAAGCTTTCACTCTTTCTAGCCAGGGACATAAACATGTTCTGATATTCATGGAAATATCTCGATCCAAAATAAATATTCTGAGAAATATTTCAATGAAAATTGTACATGGTGGGTTTGACTATTTCTCTTCAAACATTTTCAAACAGTACTCAATATAATGAGTTATGTTCAATGCTATCTGGCCATGTGCAAACTCAAGATGCGAAAAGGTTTTTACCCATTTACACTCAGAGCGGCCAAAACAGGCCTGACAATTCTGAAAATATTTTGCTTACAAAAGTATTGTCTGGAAAATATTTGAAGGAGAAATGTTGATTAGATGCCATACAACAACTCTCTCTCAAATATTTTGTGAATTTTAGCTTTATTCCCAAGTTACTTTCATAAGTATGAGAGTAGCAGACGATACTTTCTAGAGGAACTCTGAGTGTGAATGGGTTAAGATAAGAATGGTTATGTACTTCACTAGGGTTCAAGTATACCTCACAAAACAATTGTTAAAATCCACAGCTTTTCCACTAATGATGATATCGGGCTGGTTATGGACCATCATATCCAGCAGGACAATCCAATAACTGCAATTTAAAACATATATGCCTTAAGTACAGTTCAACGATTACGATTGAATTAGCTGGATTGTGATTGCTTGTATCCATGTGACGAAATAAGTCACCTTTCAAGAGTGTTGCCTTGACGATTTCATCTGGTGTCTTAACCCTTATGCTGCTGGTAATTAATTTGACAATACAAAAAGATTTCGAAAAAAGCCTGATAAATGTGTGAGACCCTGGCAAATGGGTACTCATCAGAGAGTACTCTGTGAGAGCTATCTAATGAATACCAACATGTCAGGGTTTAGGTTGTTTCCTAAAATCTGTGCAAAATACCGCATTATCTTTTTCAAAATACATGTAATAACTTTTGCTGATAAAGATCCAACTTGAATACTCCCAATAGGTCACATTAACCAATCTACCTTCTCAGGTCAGAATCACGAGCAAAGCAACCTCAATAAATATCTACTACAATGTACTGCCATTAAATGGATAATATGAATAGAATACCTGATGTTTAAAAAATAAAACAAAAAGTAGGAATGGATACCCCTAACAACAAAACGGTACGGTACAATATCAGTACCAATGAAACAGCACAGCATTTTAATGGTACTGTTCATGGTACTTTATTGCATTATTACATTATAAAATTTGTTTTGATTAGCCATGTTTCATGTTTAGTATCCTGGACAATCAGTAATAAATGATAACTTCATAGTATTAGTATCGTTAAGAGTCCCTTAAAGGAATAGAACTTTATGATATGGTACTTTTTGAAATGATACCGGTTACTCTTAACAGTATCCAATCCTAATAAAGCCTACCAACCAACTCCAAAAAAGAATAGCCTGCCAGCTGACTGTTTTAGTTATATAACCACAAACAGAACATTTATTCATCTATTTATTCATTTATTTATTCATTTATTTATTGGCCTTATCAGATACACAAACACTTAAATGCATCTTTAGATATTTCAAAAGATTCCAATAGATAACTTTTGAGTTGTCTTGCAAAAATATGAAACCCTTAAGTCAGTCCTTTTAAGCCAAACATCCACATGCCAATGAAAATAATATTAAGTCATTCAAAAGCACTTTTTAAATAAATTATCTAGGCCGCTAGTTAATAGGTTTATCAGAGTCACCATCACCTGGTATTCAAATTTTGCAGTCTAAGACATAGAGTGCTTCAGAGTGGCACTTCAGTTTGGCTTTTGAGTGAGTCAAATCTTGTCACAATAATATAAGAACCACCAAATATGGGCCTAAAATATGACACATACAGAAATTTCCTAGCTTTCAGATTGACCTGCATCACAAAAAGTAATAAGACATAGAGTGCTTCAGAGTGGCACTGAAATAGCTAACCTACCCTTGAGATGCATTGAAGCCCTGAAGCGTGATATCAATGTGCTGTGAGTGCAGGCCATGCTAAATAGCTAACCTACCCTTGAGATGCATTGAAGCCCTGAAGTGTGATATCAATATGCTAAATAGCTAACCTACCCTTGAGATGCATTGAAGCCCTGAAGTGTGATATCAATATGCTGTGAGTGCAGGCCGTGCTCCTCCAAGCTGAGATCAGGCAGCTGTCCAAGCTCATGGAACTGCCTGCTCAGGAGACGGCTGTAGGCTGAAGGTCCCGATGCCGTCCCGTTCAACTCCTCTTCACTGGCATACTGCTCATCATAGATCCATACATATCCCACACCCTGAAGAACAACAACAACAATGCAAATATAAAGGCATTTGCATACGGAACTGCTGGCTCAGGAGACGGCTGTAGGCTGAAGGTCCCGATGCCGTCCCATTCAACTCCTCTTCACTGGCGTACTGCTCATCATAGATCCAGACATATCCCACACCCTGAAGAACAACAACAACAATGCAAATATAAAGGCATTTGCATACGTAACTGCCTGCTCAGGAGACGGCTGTAGGCTGAATGTCCAGATGCCGTTCCGTTCAACTCCTCTTCGCTGGCATACTGCTCATCATAGATCCATACATATCCCACACCCTGAAGAACAACAACAACAATGCAAATGAAAATGATCAACTGGAATGGGTGTGCAAGTATGGCAGTCCTGGAGGACAGCAATTTGTAAACAATAAGGCCTAAAAAAATAAATTATTTGTTTCCTGTAACGACCCGAAAGAAAATAGGGTAGGTAGGTCGGTAAAATTATTTTTTTTTTGCATTATATTTTTGGTCAAAAATGTGTGTTTTATGCATTTTTTACATTGATTGGGCGGCGATAAAAACTTTAGGGTAGGGATTTTTTTGAATAAAAACTTGTTAGGGTAGGGTTACAGGAAACAAATAACTTTCTTTTAGGTCTAAGCAACAATTGAGGGCCTGCCCTGATTGCAGTGTGGTCAAAGGTGTTGCCACTGACTGCTAGCTGTCCCTCTCCACTGCCTGGGTTTGAATCCCAACCAGGGCAAGTGAGAAATTTGCCAGTGACTTGGGGTTAGGCAGTGGTTTACGCCGGGTACTCTGGATTCCTCTACCAGTTACAACTGGCTAATCACAACTTAGCTGCAATATGGCAGAGAAAATGATGAAAATCAAAAATAAAATCCAAAAATGCAACAATTGATTGGAAAATTGTAATCAGGTGGCAATACCATCTGAGCCATTATATCAATATCCAAGGCCAGGATCAAGTAACAGACAATAATGATAAATGGGGTCTACAGGGTCTTAGCTAGGATTTGGAAACTGGGTGCCTAAAATTAACAATTGTAAAATATTTGGGCGTCCAAATTTTTAAGGGTGACCACAATATACTCAGATTACAACCATAAACATGTAAATAATTATCAAAACAAGGCATGATATCCTTATACAATGTCATGGGAATTATATGGAGATGAAGAGATTCAATTATTTGCTTGAGATTGACATTTTAAGAAATTCTTCACAAATAGATTGGGTGTCCTTGGGGTTGCTTTTTAAGGGTTTGGGTGTCCAAAAAGGCACACGGCACCCTGCTGGCTAAGACCATGAATGGGGATCATACATAAAGGAAATCTGCATCAAAAATAACAAAATAGTGGTACAATATCTGATACGCTCGACAGGCCATGTTGGGCAAAAAATGCCACAGTGTGTCAAAATTTATCAGAAAAACTTTCCTGCACCAATCATGAGGTGAAAAATACTGGAGAGTACAGTTTTTTTTATCAGTTTGGCTCACGCTTGAATGAAATCTTGTCACAATAATATAAGAACCACCAAATATGGGCCTAAAATATGACACCTACAGGAATTTCCTAGCTTTCAGATTGACCTGCATCACAAAAAGTAATTGAGGTTTTTCAGAATGATAACACACATTCCCCTGTCATTTTACAATAGAACATTGTCTTGTATTATACTGACCAGTAGATGCGTGTGTTCCTAGAGAGCATGGGACATTAACTGAACTCTAGATGCCTTGTATTATACTGACCAGTAGATGTGTGTGTTCCTAAAGTGCAAGGACATCAACTGAACGCTAGATGTCTTGTATTATACTGACCAGTAGATGTGTGTGTTCCTAAAGAGCAAGAGCGTTAACTGAACTCTAGATGTCTTGTATTATACTGACCAGTAGATGTGTGTGTTCCTAGAGAGCATGGGACATTAACTGAACTCTAGATGTCTTGTATCATACTGACCAGTAGATGTGTGTGTTCCTAAAGAGCAAGGGACATTAACTGAACTCTAGATGTCTTGTATTATACTGACCAGTAGATGCGTGTGTTCCTAAAGTGCAAGGGCGTTAACTGAACTCTAGACGTCTTGTATTATACTGACCAGTAGATGCGTGTGTTCCTAAAGAGCAAAAAGGGACATTAAATGAACTCTAGATGTCTTGTATCATACTGACCAGTAGATGTGTGTTCCAAAAGAGCAAGGGACATTAACTGAACTCTAGATGTCTTGTATCATACTGACCAGTAGATGTGTGTGTTCCTAAAGAGCAAGGGCATTAACTGAACTCTAGATGTCTTGTATTATACTGACCAGTAGATGTGTGTGTTTCTAAAGAGCAAGGGCGTTAACTGAACTCTAGATGTCTTGTATTTTACTGACCAGTAGATGCGTGTGTTCCTAAAGAGCAAGGGACATTAACAGAACTCTAGATGTCTTGTATTATACTGACCAGTAGATGTGTGTGTTCCTAAAGAGCAAGGGACATTAACTGAACTCTAGATGTCTTGTATTTTACTGACCAGTAGATGTGTGAGTTCCTAAAGAGCAAGGGACATTAACAGAACTCTAGATGTCTTGTATTATACTGACCAGTAGATGTGTGTGTTCCTAAAGAACAAGGGACATTAACTGAACTCTAGATGTCTTGTATTATACTGACCAGTAGATGTGTGTGTTCCTAAAGAGCAAGGGACATTAACTGAACTCTGGATGTCTTGTATTATACTGACCAGTAGATGTGTGTGTTCCTTAAGTACAAGGGACATTAACTGAACTCTGGATGTCTTGTATTATACTGACCAGTAGATGTGTGTGTTCCTAAAGAGCAAGGGCATTAACTGAACTCTAGATGTCTTGTATTATACTGACCAGTAGATGTGTGTGTTCCTAAAGAGCAAGAGCGTTAACTGAACTCTAGATGTCTTGTATCATACTGACCAGTAGATGCGTGTGTTCCTAAAGAGCAAGGGCATTAACTGAACTCTAGATATCTTGTATCATACTGACCAGTAGATGCGTGTGTTCCTAAAGAGCAAGGGCGTTAACTGAACTCTAGATGTCTTGTATTATACTGACCAGTAGATGCGTGTGTTCCTAAAGAGCAAGGGCATTAACTGAACTCTAGATGTCTTGTATCATACTG
This sequence comes from Maea johnstoni, assembly GCA_963942565.1. Lineage (NCBI taxonomy): Eukaryota > Metazoa > Annelida > Polychaeta > Spionida > Magelonidae > Maea > Maea johnstoni. The sequence continues at coordinate 15,707,498 of OZ012686.1, forward strand.
ACCAGTAGATGCGTGTGTTCCTAAAGAGCAAGGGCGTTAACTGAACTCTAGATGTCTTGTATTATACTGACCAGTAGATGTGTGTGTTCCTCGTCTTCCTCGTCATCGTGAGCCAAGTCATGCAGGAGGGGGTGTATGTCTGAACCTGTACTAACAAACCAGGTGCTGCTCAAGTACCACAAATAGCAGTCGGCAACTTTTCCCGCTCTGATATACTCTAGAGGATGCGACACAGCTGATGGACCTATGCCCTTGAATGGAGAGCAAGACATTCATGCAGGCAGATAAGATCAATAAATTAAAAGATAAAATGATACAAAAGATAAAATTGAATCACATATAAGAATAAAATGCTTCGGCCGCGTCGGACCAGTAACGCCGAGGATCTACTAGTCCTGCAAACTTTTAACTGGTCCTACAAATTTTTCTTTGACAAATAAAAACGAAAAAACATTGCATAAAATTTTACTGACAGCATTTAATTCTATCTATTTTATCTTCATTTATTTCAAATAAGTTTGGAACATTCTTCAGGGAAAAACTTGTTTTATATTAACTAGAATATCCCCAAATGTTTACTGGTCCTGTGGGACCAGTTGAGGTCGTTTTTTACTGGCCCGAAACCGTTTTGGGGAACTTTTACCTACCTGGGACCAGCAGACCATTGTTCCCATCGAGCCCTGATTAAGTAGCATTTGGGACCAGTCTATTTCAGGCGGTGACCAAAATATGAGCACACTTGCTCTACAAGCCCTCTTAATACTAACATAGGGTCAATTTCATTAAACCACTTTAACTTTAAACCAGGTCACAACTTGAAGATAATGTATACAGCTTAATTTTGGAGTGCTAAAGATTTCGTTTTACAGCTCTGATGGAGGATATTTGTGCTACTTTAAATTCATGCACTCAAGCACTCAAACTATATACATGTATTCATCACTATATAGATATTTATTTGAAGGATGTTATTTTGCCAGTGTAGGGTATTATTTCTTTGGAATGAAAAATACATGTATTAAATATTGTATGCAATTATGATGTAAAATGCTAATTAAAGGTATGGAACATAAAATAAAGTTGATACATGCAATATTTACCATTGTCAATTTTAATTGATTTGATATTCATTCTGACTTAAGTGTCAGATGCTTCGAATGCTGCACACTGCAATTCAAGACATGTATCAGCACTCAAACTATGTATGAATATCAAAATGTAAGTGTAGTAGCAAGATGTCTTTAAAATGCAAATGCCAGTGGTTTATTTTACTACTAAGAGTCTAAGACAAGCTTCTTATTTTGCTCCCAAACTTTTATTTGAGAGAATTTTCAAAGAGAGAGGTACCTGACATTTTTGTTGACAAATCTATGACAAAAAGCATTTTTTGGGAAACCCATCTGTACAAATTTATTAGCATTAAGGTGTGTTAGATTCGTCACCGTCACCTTTCTCTTTAAAAAAATCTGTCAAATAAAAATAAATAGAAATGAACACAGTTTGGGAGCAAACTAAGAAACTTGTCTCAGTAGTAAAATAAACCACTGACATATGCATTTTAAAGATATCCTGCTTCTACATTTACATTTTGATATTCGTAGATTAGTTTGAGTGCTGATAAAAGTCTTAAATTGCAGTGTGCAGCATTCAAAGCATTTGGCACTTAGGTCAGCATAAATATAAAATCAATTAAAATTGACGATGGTATTACATGTATCAACTTTATTTTTTATTCCATACCTTTAATTAGCATTTCACATCATAAATGCCTACAATATATTCTATACTTTTAATTAGCATTTTACATCATAAATGCATACAATACTTAATATATGTATTTTTCATTCCGAAGAAATACTACCCTACACTGGTCATCCACTATACATGCAATAGGCTTGTTGTGGGAGTGAAAGAGTCTATTCTCTCGACATGTGGTCCTCTACTCATAACCTTTGTTCTACGGACCGCAAGGCTTGCCAATGCTCAAAATAGAGCGTAAACCAGTAGCCTAGTTAGTTGAGACTAGATTTGATTGTTACTTGGTACTAACTCATTTGATAAAATTGGACTAAGGTTAGACCTTATTCACTTTCAGAAACTGCATTTCTGAGGGCATGGCCAAAAGGATTGGGTGTCCTGAGAGGTGCTTTCTAAGGGTTTGGGTGTGCAAAATACGCCCAGACACCCTGCTGGCTAAGACTATGGGCATGGCTATCAGGGTCCATCCAAATGTTTTCAATGGTCTACTGGCCAAAAGCTTGTACAAACTATAATGAGGTGGCCTTAGAGTACAACCTATCTTAGATACATATTTGGTTTAATACTTCTCAAAGCAAATTATGCATTGTAACAGATATATAACAGATGTATCAACAGATATATCACAGATATTTAGGGAAGGTTCTCTCTCATTGAATGCTTTTAAAATATAGGTGTTCACCAGTGGTCAAAGGGATATAAAAAACATTTGTGAAATGGTTATATATATATGAAAAACCAACCTGGATAAATATGAAAAACCAAATGTTAAGGATAAGAATATAGGTTCAATATCATATTTTATGGTACCAAATCTCTTTAGAGTATGAGAATGAGTTACTGTTTGGACAAAAATAATTTTGGAACAACTCCTCTATCAATTTTCATCTTGGATTTATAGTTTAAAGCACCACAGTTTATGACATATTTGTAACATCTAATTCCCAAAAGTTGAAGTGATCACTTGATTTCATTATAAAACATTTCATATCTGAAATGGCTTAGGCCTAACAAAAGAAAATGTTTGTTTCCTGTAAAGGTCCGAAAAAAAAAAGGGTAGGTAGGTCGGTAAAATATTTTGTTTTGCATTATGTTTTTGGTCAAAAATGTGCGTTTTATGCATGTTTTACATTGATTGGGAGTTGGGAGGGCGGAAAAAACTTTAGGGTAGGGATTTTTTTGAATAAAAACTTGTTAGGGTAGGGATACAGGAAACAAACAACTTTTTTTTTTAGGCCTTACCATTGTTGACTTCCTATATCACATTGCCACCCTTTAACAGCTGCTGACAAGCAGTCATTAAAGAAACGTTTGACCATATGACAAGTCTGACCCATGTGCCCTTCTGGTGAGCTGAGATATTTTCCAGATTGCCCACAACTAGGGCAAGCTGGGTTAGCTTCCAGAGTGCAACACTACTTACCTGACTAACAGTAACGGGATAAATTCCAGGCTGGTCACACTGCATCAGGGCCTCAAAACTGCTATATAAGCAATAAAACAACTTTTGGTACTAAGGAATTCATGAGGTATAGAAAACAAATATCTATGTAACAGAAAAAAGTCAGGCAAGATACATGGCAACCTTAATTGACTGCATGTAAATGGCAATCACTAATATTTTTCTAGGAGGCCATTCAGATACAGTTCAACCCTTATGCTGCTGTTGGCTAATTTGGCCAATACAAGATGATGCAAAAATCCTGAAAACGAGAGCTTTCCAATGAATACCAACATAACAGGGTTTAGATGGTTATCAAGAATATTTGCATCCTTGTGCTTTGGACGAAAGTAGCTATAGCATTGAAGGGGTTAAGGGTTGGACACTGTTAAGAACGGAATCGGTATCGGTTTCGGCATCGGTACCAACAAAACAATACAGTATTTTAACAGTACAATTCTTAGCCACATTTAAGTATCAGCATTTATCAATTGAATGAAAATGAAGTCATATAAGTCCCATTTCAAAGTCAGGGTGCAACATAGGTTCCCAAACATAAGTTGCCGAGTGTGGCAAACTGCCGTTAAAGTTTACTTGCCCCACCAGCTCTTCCACTTGCCCCGCCATTCTCTTGAACAAAGGTTAGTTACATTGCAAAGACTCTACCCAAAACACTACTTGCCGAGTGGGGCAAGTAAGGGTCTCATTCTGCTTGTGCGATTGCCATTTTTGGCCGAATTCACTTGCAACTCAAAACAGGGCAAGTGGTTATGTTGCATGCTGAATACATTAGCCCAAATAAGTGACCCAACTGACCCAGCTTATTAGGCCTAAAAAAAAGTTGTTTGTTTCCTGTAACCCTACCCTAACAAGTTTTTATTCAAAAAAATCCCTACCCTTAAGTTTTTTCCGCCCTCCCAACTCCCAAACAAAGTAAAACATGCATAAAACATACAATTTTGACCAAAAAAAATTATGCAAAAAATTTTTTTTTACCGACCTACCTACCCTTTTTTTCGGACCGTTAAAGGAAACAAAGTCTCTTTTTTAGGCCTTATACTCATTACATACTAGAGTAGGGCATGGTACTAGACTTACGGACAGGTTCAAAATTGGGTGTTTAGTATTGATTATCTCCACCAAGGGTAGTAAGACTAAGGATAGGCACCAGACTTTTGGCAAGCCTGCCCACAGGACTAGCCAACACCCAAAATATCTAGAACCAGCAGCTGCCAAAGTACAAGGCAAGGCAAGAACTTTTCATTGCCTACCTAACACCATCCATACTGTTGGTCTATCTTAAGTACTTAGGCCTTAAAAAAAGAAATTGCTTGTTTCCTGTAACGGTCTGAAAAAAAATAGGGTAGGTGATTATATTTTTGGTCAAAAATGTTGGAGGGTGGAAAAAATTTAAGGGTAGGGATTTTTTGAATAAAAACTTTTTTTATTTTTGTAAGCCTAAAAAAAGGAACAGGCCTTTTTTGTTTATTTTCCTGCGTGCCGGGCAATCACGGCCATGCCAATAGCATCCTAAAATACAGTTTTCACAAAAGATATTGGGAGTATTGTATACTCAGTATAGTTGTATGTGAATTGTACAGATGTATCAGAATATATACAGGAAGAATAATAAACTGTGGATTTGAATACAGAAGTATATTACAGTGTCTTTATTCCTCATAATGCTCTAGTAGCATACCCCATCTCTGTTCTAGTTTGTCTATTCTTTCTAGAAGAGTATACTTGTTTTTCTCATAAATATAAAGGTTTTTCACCTGAGTTTGAATGCTTTCAAATTTCGGAATGGTATCATTAATCCTTGCATTGAAAATGTTTTTTTTTGTAATCAGAATTATTGCATTTATCCAGAAAGATTTTTGTAATTCTCCCAATACTATTACACTATTCTCTATTGAATAGTTTACCACACCAATAAATGCAATCCATTCTTCAATTTCGTGCCAAAGTGATTGTACTATTTCACATTCAATTAACATATGTTCGATTGAATCTTCATTTGTTGCACAAAAGTTACATACAGGAGAATCTTTGATTCTCATTTTGTATAGAATATTATTTGTAAAGAATCTTCTATGCAGTGTTCTGAACTGGATGTACCTCAGATATATATCATCAAACATGCTGTTCATAGAAAATGATTTTCTGAAATCAAATTCTGAGGTTGATTCTCCAATTTTTTCATTCCATTTTGTACAGGCTTTGTTTACTATGGAAGGATTCTTATTCAACAATAAACTGTATATAGTGGATACCCCTTTTTTATCTTTTCTAAGCACAACATTCAATAAACAATCTGCTGGATTCTCCATTGAGTATATTGGTCTTTCTCTGAGTTGTAGAAATCTGTTTATTTTTTGACACACAATTCCAAATTCTAAGAAATTGCTTCTTATTTGGTATTTATGTTCAAATTCCCCTAAAGTCAAAAGAGTTCCATCAGAATCCAGCAGGTCATTCACTGTATATATACCTTTGAGAATCCATTCTCTTTTCACTTGTAGTCTGAGTTTATTATTGTACCAGATAGGAGTTAGCAGAATATTGTCTTTGATAATAATTTTATCATCTGTCCACAGAATTTTCAGACTCTTCAGTACATCCAGCCAAAAGGGATTGAATGTCATTTCTAACAATCTTTCAATGTAATCCATTCCGAACATAAAGAGTCCATCGAACTCATTGACCTTTGGAGTTATTGTCCATTTTGAATTTGTATTAATATACCTTTTCAGCCATCCTATTTTTAATGCTGCATCAAACTTTTTCAGATTATGTAGTTTCAAGCCACCCTCAACAATATTGGCTTCAACTATTTCTCGTCTGAATTTGGGTGGTTTATTCCCCCAAATAAACCCAAAGAATATAGCATCTAGTTGAGCAAACATATTTTCAGATGGGGTAGGAAGGGACAGGAGTATATGAGTGATTTTTGACATCAGTAAGGATTTTATGATGACCACTTTCCCATATGGTGTTAGAGCTCTAGAGCTCCATATTGAAATTAGTTTCTTAATGTCAGAAAGTTTTAATGATATATTGTCATCAGCAATGGTTTCCATTTTATCAATGTCATATTTGACACCAAGAACCTCAAAAACTGACGTCCATTTTAAACCAAATTTACCTTCCCAAGACATACTCCTGCCCCTTAATACCCCAAGTTTGACAACACTTGTTTTATCTCTGTTAATTGATAATCCAGAGACCTTTCTAAACCATTCCAGTACACGCATGACACCACAAAGACTCTCTCGATCTCCTCTTAAGTAGATAGTGGTGTCATCCGCATACTGGGATAACTTAACCTCCCTATCATAAACCATTATACCTTTGATATCTTGTTTCTCCCTGATTACATGTGATAAAATCTCAGCACAAAGCACGAAGACATAAGGGGATATGGGGTCCCCTTGCCGACAGCCCCTAGATAGTTCTATTTTGTTTGAAAAAAACCCATTTTGTTCAATCTTGGATTCAGATCCATTTCTCAAAAGTTTGATCCATTTTGAAAATTCGTCACCAAATTCAAAAATTTTTAATACTTCATCAATAAATTTCCATTCTATAGTATCAAACGCTTTCGCGTAATCTACTATAATTAAAAGTCCTGGTAGTTGTTCAGTTTCGGTATAAGTTATCGTATCATATAATAACCTGGTATTCTCTCCAATAAACCTATTGGAGATAAATCCTGTTTGGTCATTATTGATTATAGATTCCAGAACCGATTTCAGCCTTTCAGCAATCATAGATGATAAAAATTTATATGTACCATTCAGCAGAGTTAGAGGCCTCCAGTTTTTCAGAGTATTTCTCAGTTTACCTGTTTTAGGAATACAGGTGATCGTGCCCATAGTGATAATATCACTTAGGACACCATCCCTATAAGCCTCTAAATAACATCTAAATAACCAGGTCTTCAGCTCTTCACAAAAGTATTTAAAAAATTCATTCGTATAGCCGTCAGGCCCTGGTGACTTATTGAGCTTACTTCTTTTGATGGAGTCCTCCAGCTCTTTAATGGTGAATGGTTCATCTAAACATAACATTGTAGATTCATCCAATTTTAGGAGATTACTTAATAGGCCCGAAAAGGCACTGTCATTTAATGGAATGGTTTTCTTTGATGAGAATAAATCTTGATAAAAGATGTACTGCATTTCTAAAATTTTTTCAGGTTGAGTTACTTTTGATTCGTTTTCATCGAGGAGTTCGGAAATTGTTTTATTAAGGTAGTTCTTTTTCTCGAGATTGAGAGAAAATTTTGATGGCTTTTCCCAGTTTGCTGTAAGTTCAGCTCTCGACCGTACTTGATGACCCCTCATTCTGTTTTCTCTGACATTTTGATACTGTTTATTTAAAGTATTGAGATTTGTAACATTTAAATCTCTTGTTTCTTCATCTAAATGTATGTTATCTAGTATTTTTGTCAACTTATCAATTTTGATAGCAAGATCTTTCTCTTCTTTTCGAGATTCTCTGGCTTTCTTCTTAGAGTAGGAGATAATTAATCCTCTTATTTGACAGAGAAGAGTATTTAGAAATAGGCTGTCAGAAATAGTTAACTCCAGATTCATTTCATCCATTTGATGTAACTTGTCTGGGTTGTAAATGGGTAATGCATAAATTTCTTTAGCAAGTTTTATTTCTTGCTTAATTAGTGTTATTAATTCTCGGTGTTTTAGAATATCATTATTGAGTTTCCAGCTGCCTTTTCCTCGAACATTCGAAGAAGTTTTAAGGTTCAGCCTAATAATACTATGGTCACTCTTATATGCACTTAGAATGTCTGATTCTGGGTTAAGATTGAGAAGATCTTCGGATAATAAAAAATAATCGAGGCGTGCCCTTTTAAAGGGTTTTTTGGTACCCCAAGTGAATCTTTTTTCACATTCATTCTGAAGTCTCCATATATCTATTAAATTTGTATTAAACATGTGTTTTGAAACTATATCACATGCTTTGACGTTTCTGTGGATTTTGTAGTTATAATAATCATTCTCTTTTAAGGCAATGTTCCAATCGCCTGCCATAATCAGAGAATTATCTTCAAGTTGACCTACTTTTTTAAACAGTGTCAGGAACCATGCAGGGTCATCTATGTTTGGGCCATAAATGTTCACTAAGGTGATAGTGTATCTATTATCAATTTCCAGTGTCAAGATGATGAATCTACCTTCAGTGTCTCTAATGACATTCAAGCATTTGTACTCAAATCCTGGTACCAGGATTATAGCCACACCTTTGCTATTGGTGCTATTTCCTGATAAAAAAAATCAACATTCCATTCCTTTTTTAAAACATTCATATCTTTTTCGATAAGGTGTGTTTCTTGAAGGAAAGCAATATTACAGTGCAGTTCACTAAGTTTTTTCCAATAGTCCATTCTCTTTAAGGGCTGTCGGAGTCCACGTGCATTGGCTGAGAGTATTGTCAATTTATCAGCGAATATATAGGTGTCACCTGTTGAGTTGCCCAGCACTCAGGAAATATTTTAATTTTAACAAAACATGAAACAAATATAACAATATAAATGCAAACCATATAACAATAAAGGTGACGAGTATATATGTTTCTGAATATTAAGTCAGTATCATCTTTCACCATACAAATACCTGTATATTCTCTGTCAATCAGAAGAAGAATCTTTCCCATTAATACAGAGTAGGTATGTGTTATACAGTAAGTAACTGTTATCACCGACTATCTCAGAAAATTAACAAAAGAAAACCACAGTAGGTTAATTAGAACTATAACCTGTAGGGGAGCTCCCCTATTTGTTTTAACACTTAACTACACTTATATTATAGAGTAAGAGTATCCATCATCAACTCAGTTTGTAATAGTCTCTTGCATTCCCTTATGTTCATTATCCATACATATTTTGAAAATGCTATTTCTCAAATAGTTTTGATCGGCAAAGAACAAATCATCATAAGGCATTAATTAAAAGAAAAAGAAAAACAAGAAAAGATAGCACCTTATTATCTGTCAAATATATATGTTACCATACTTATCAATTAGTCAGTTACAATTAATATTCAGTACAAAACCCCATATTTTGTACCAGAAAATATGTTTAACACAATAAGTTTCACATAGATATAATTGCAGTTTTCTCGAATTATTATGAATTGGTTATTCTGTCCATTACTGTCGACCTCAGTTGTGATTATTCAAATGAAACCATATACCTGTTTGTTTGTATATAGTATAAAAATAAATAGCATATCTCTGATTCCTGCTCAGGTAACAATATATTATTCATTACTTTGCATCATTTTCACATATAAATATTATAAGAAAATTAAAGTATCTTCCTTAAGCATATATGTTTTCATGTTCATAGAGTACTAATCAAGCAGTGAAAAAATATGATTTAAGAAATACTCTCAATCATTGGTCTTGATATCAACATTTTCAAAAACAATGAACAACAATACAAAGTAGGCGACATTGACTAGATCTCTTGTCACTCTGTACACACTTACTATTGGTTTACAAGTGGTATTTGTTTACTTAGCCCTTTTGGGCACATCTCACTCTCAGTTACCTTGCTCAGTATAGAGAAAGTTTTTCTCAGAAAATTAAGTGTTTCAGCAATAGTTCACCAAACATGATTTAAGAAGTACTCTCAATTATTGGTCTTGATATCAATCTTTTCAAAAAACAATGAACAACAATACAAAGTAGATGACATTGACTAGATTTCTTGGCTTACTCTGTCATTTCTTGTCACTTGCTATTGGCTTACAGGAATTATTTGTTTACTTAGCCCTTTTGGGCACATCACACTCTCATTTACCTTGCTCAGTAGAGAGAAAGTTTTTCTCAGAAAATAAATGTTTCTGCCAAAATTCACATAGAATTTTAACAGCCAATTGTCTACTGTTGTGCACCATCCCCAAAAACCCCAGCCATGGTCAACCAGCAGTGCACACACACTAGTTAGTTTGATGTTGTTTGGTTAAGTGATTAGTGAGGTACAGTATTTAGGTATGTTCATTTCTCAGAACTGATATAGACTCTTGATGTTTAATCTGAGGTTTCTTGCCACCTCATGCCTTGACAGGCCCTTTATGATGCCAATTTGAATGACTATTCTCTCCAAGTCAAACTTGTTGAGAGTGGCATCCGCAGGGTCCATGAAGGCATATGAGGCTGGTATCAGTTTGGATAAAAACTTGTTAAGGTAGGGTTACAGGAAACAAAGAACTTTTTTTAGGCCTTAGATTATCCATTCACCTCATACTAGATATTTGGAATTTTGTGTATTTATCACTTTTTCTGCCATACTATTGCGGCTGAGTTGTGACTAGCCAGCTAGTTGTAAGTGGTGGAGGAAACTGGACTATCCTGCAAAAAGCATTTCCTGCATGACCCCAAGCCGAGTTGGCAAATTTCTCACTTGCCCATGCCGGGTTTAAAACCCGGGCGGTGGTTAAAGACAGCTAGCAGTCAGTGACAATGCCTTAGACCACATGGTTGTTAGGGCAGGCCATCATCATGCTACATACTTTTAATCCTTCAATCTAATTGTACTTACCTCTTATTGGTCATAGTGCAATCAATTGGAATTTGCCATTCAATCTCACTGACAGAAGAATCCAGGAAAACAAGCTTTATCTGGAATTGGTATTAAAGAGAATTGCTATAAAGTTTGCAAATCTACCTTCAAAACAAAAAGACACATTTCACGTACGGCTCTTCCAGGGAAAAACTGCCTGTGGAGGGAGGGGGAAGCTCATCTAAAGTAATAAATATTAGGGAGGTCCAGACAAAAGAAATGTTTGTAAGATTTAAAACAAAGTGGTGGGAAGTGGGCGTTTGTAAGAAAATAATAAATAGTGCATCCGTGTATGATCCGACGATTCAGAGATTCACCACAGCCTGCACCTCTGTGTACATATACAAAAAACGGCGGAAATCGTCACACTACACGGACGATGTTAATATTGTTAATTGAAAAATTGTGATCTGGTGCGCGAAATACCACAAAATAGCCTGCCAGGTCCTTTAAAAAAATCATTTTAAATGGGGACAAAAAATATTTATTGTATATGGGGTTCCTTATCTTAGAAAAAAGAATTTTTGAATTCAAAAATTCAAAAGCCATTGTAGGTTGGGTCAAAAAATATTTATTGTATATGTGGGTCCGTACCTTAAAAAAATTGTTGAATTTAAAAATTCAATTTTTTTCTGGAAGAGCCGTTGATAATTATATGGTTTCATAGTTGAGGGGTAAAATATTATGGGGTTTATTTATGTGACAGAGACAGGGGACGGAACAGACCTGGTGCAGGAAGCATGGCTACTAGTGTGGGGGGATAGCGATTACATAGGACAACAAATCACCTAGACGTGACGATCGAGAGAAGGATAGTATTGTAGGTAAGTCCTACTTTAAAAGGTGTTTATACCATGAAAATGAATGAAATAAATGTGGTTACCAAGCCAAACCATCTGACATCATCACCATCATCATTACAAACAGAGCTAGGATGTTGTTGCCATAATGAAATATGTTCCAGTCATCATAAATAGGGCTGTCAAGACGAACACAATCGTCCAAAAATTAAATATAAAATAAAGGGTACAAGCAATATATTTTTTCTGTTACCATTAAAAATATAACCCTATAATCCTGTTAAGCATAAAAATGACATAGAATTTTAATACAGCAGAAACTAACATGTTTGTCTATTCATCTTAAATATCAATAAATAGGAGAAAATTTATATACTGTAGACTAGAACACACAATTTCCGCGTCTGTTTATATATAGCGTATGGTTCCGCTTCGCTATATATAAAAACGCTGTACTTTTTTTCTGTACTTTGACGCTGTCAGCGGCGGCTACCGTCAGTAACATAAAGATACGCTATGATGCGAAAACTCCCCAATTCGCTATATTTGGGACACGCGTCATGTGTGTGTTCTACGGTAGATAATACATTCAATACTATGGGCAAAAAGGATCTGCTTCCTAGATACTGTACAGACCACATAGTCAACTTTGAATAGAGGCTCTGATTTTGTTCATTAGAATGGTTCTATTAATTTGCAATTTAGTTGTTGAGGACGTACCCCATATTGTGTGCTGAAGAGATCATAGGTGTTGATGGTATTTTCATATCTGAAAATAAAAAGGAATATATATTCACAATCTGAGATTACCAGCACCAGTATTTTTTCTTGATTGTCACACTTGCCCATTTTGGTACATAAGAGGATATAATTAGAAGGAATATGTATGTCATCCAGTAATAAGCATTGCTATCAATAAGGGATATTTCCTTTTGTTGCAACAGTAGAGAAAATAAATCCTGCATTACTGTATATTTTTTCTTGCAAAATAAAGGTTGCATACCCTTAGCTCTGTAGCAGAAAAAGGTACTTTAAATGGAATAAAAATATGTAAGGATCACTCCTATAACTTTTTCAGTTACAGAGCAAAATTTCTGGACTGGATATTTTACCATTCAATTCCTAAAGACAGGTATTCTGCACATTGCTTGTAGCCATGGTCACAAAACATTCTTCCAGATAAATTGAATAAAAATACATAAATCGATATTACTTTTCTAAAATGACATTTTGTTTACAGCTTGCTGATAAGTTTTCAATTTTTTATTCAATGAACCAATGTTATACAGACATCAAAAAAAAGAATATGACCCCCACCCCCACTTTTTTGCTCTGTCATAATTCCAAGCAAACGTTTCACCAAGATGGCTGCCAAGCACTCTCCTGGTTCTTTATCCATGCTGGGAATCTGGCACATAGCAAACCATCGTGAAGACCCTACTTATAGGGTCCTTGTGAGAATAGCAATCTGTTACTGGCTGTTGTGGGAATCTAGTAACCTCCCCTGCAGGAGCCTGGTAATGATCATGAATTACTGCTCGACACCCAGATGCGCAATGGTAAAATGCTGCTAGCAGTTCTGAGGGGTGCTCCAGAAGAAACAGCCTCACCAGAAGTTTTGCATTTGCAATAATAGTCATTAAGATTGTGCTGACAACTTTATAGCTTCGTTCAGAATGTTCTTTGGCAGGCTTTGGCCTTGGTGGCCTCAGCAAACCAAAAGACCTCAGCTATAAATTAATTTATAACATGTTGCCATAATAATATCTAGACATTGTTTTCCCACAAAGTTTTCTTGCCTCATTTGTTACTCTTGTTCGTTGCCCTCGCACACTGTCATGGCAACCAAATGTAAACAACTTTTTAAAAAGGGTTTGTTTCATAAATTAAATGCACTTTTCCCCTAAATTGAACAAAAAAAATATGGCATATTGCCATAGTAAAGTGTAGTTTTTGTTTTTTTGCCATACAGTGAAACTATAGTGCAGGAACAAGGTGTTTTCTAGCCTCATTTGTTGCCCTGGCGCGCTGTCATGGCAACCATATGTAAACAACTTTTTAAAGAGGCCTTGTTTCAACAAATTGAAAGCACTTTTCCCAAAAATTGAACAGAAAAATGTTTTCACGCTATGTTATAGGGATCAAGATTGGTCAGATGGCCTTGTGTTGATTTATAGCTGAGCCCTGAATGTCCTTTGGTTGGCTGAGGCCTTGGCAGCCTGGCGGAAGGACATTCTGGACGGCCATCTGCCAAATCTTAATGACTATCATAGCACGCCAGGATATATAAAGTTTATTGGTACTCTTCAATAACTAAATAATGATTTGATGATTGAAGTACCAGTAAGGTGCTTTGCAGCAATCTTATTGAGTCGTCTGCTTGGAGGCAGAGGCAGAGCATCATGGAACTCCGAAGCTTTCTTTTCTTTTTGGCATGATCTTTTTTCATCATCCTTTTTCTGAGTGTTTTATGGATTCATTGTGTGGAGCATGTATGGTAAACTAAAAACAATTCCTCATTTTAGAAAATATTTATTTATAAATCTATTTTAAATGGAAGTGACAGTAACATCTAAAACTTATGTCAATTTTAGGCATTCAAAAAATACCCCACCCTTAGAAATCCATTATACTTTGCATAAGCTATCATTTTCAGATACCCTTTTAAAATCCAAAATAATATTAAGGGGGGGTCACCACCCACCAGTCATGCGTTCCATGTAGGTGGCGCCAAAGTGGCCTAATTTGCAAAATTCACATCTGAAATTGAAAGTCCATTTAATAAATACCTCACAGTTAGAATTTTGTCAAACCTTGCATGGGCGTTCAATTTCAGATCCCTTTTGAATATCATAAATAAAAAAGGGGGGTTACCAGTCATGCCGACCCTATAGGTGGTGCCAAAGTGGCAAACTATAATATTTTCACAAACGGAAGAGCCACTTTTGTGTCACCCATATGGACCTACTGTATGACTGTTGACCAGCGTCTTTTATTTTAGATAATCGAAGGGGACCTGATAACGAAAGCCTATGCAATGTTTGATGAAACTCTAGTCTGTCTGACCAGAGAAATACATCCCCTTGATCCGCAACCCAATAGGCACAGCATGCTAGTACCTAGGGTATGTGCACCTCGGGTTACGCGGTGAAGCCTGGGGAGGTATTGGTCACGTGATTTGTGCAGTAAGCAAGCAGCAGAGAGACAGACTGTCATCCTATCTAGGTCAGATAGGTTGCCGAGGCAGCGAAATTTGATGACGCATGCACAGTGCCCACTCCCTGTCTACTGCTCTCAGGTCTGACTCGAGTTTGGCAATCACTTTTGCCACTTTTTTGTGACAAAACGTTTGAGTTTTCCATCCAAACTTGGCAAACATGTAAGGAGCACTACTACGTGAATGTATAAACATATTTTTTGTCTCAACTCCGCAAAATGTTGATTTTGCTCATTAGGTCCCATTGTAAAATGTGTCCATTGCCAACAATACGATCTCGCGTTTGTATTGTTCGCAAGAGACAAACATGCGAGATTGTAGTGTCGGCAATGTGCACATTTTATTATATAGGAACTATAAATGAGCAAAATCAACATTTTGCGGAGCTGAGACAAAAAACATGTTTATACATACACGTAGTAGTGCTCCTAACATGTTTGCCAAGTTTGGATGGAAAACTCAAACGTTTTGTCACAAAAAAGTGGCAAAAGTGATTGCCAAACTATTAAAGTCAGACAGACTATAACCAAGGGGTATTCTTGAAATGGACTTTAAATTTTAAACGTGAATTTCGCAAATTCAGTGACAGTGCCACAGGGCCTTGTATCGTTGAGCGGTCACTCGCGAGTCTGAGGCTGGTACTATGAAATAGAGCAAGGGGGGAAAGCCTCTTGATCATTGATGCGGATATTAGTGCCCTCTAACTCCTCATTTCGTTTCCTTTATATTTTTCGTCGTCATCAAGTGGTTGCATTATGTACTTACTTCAGATAGGCAAGTAAATACCATAAACTTTTATTGTGTATACATACAAAAACTGGTAAAAAGTAGGCTTCACACAAGAGTATCCAAATTAGATCTCAGAGAAGTTCAAATCATGACCTCTCACATAATCTCGTTGGTGGTGAGACTTCAATCCTAGTCACTGATTGGTCCCTAGCGATCACGTGACATAGTTTGAAAGATGTCTGCAGTATTTAACTATGATAAATTCCACCTGACATCTCCATGCCACATACAGTAAACACATTTTGAAAGTCTGCTTCTATATACATATCAAATAAAGTTCAACCTATTGCTGCCAATGATATATTAGCTTAGAAAATTACGCATGTTACTAAACATTTCGATTTTTTCATTTCGAATGTATTATGAAATAAATGAGCAAATTAGATGTGTTCCATAGGGTTGGTTAAGCAAGCCAAACAGCGCCCCTAGTGGGCAAATATTACACCATTTGAGCAGATTTGTCAACCGGGGATGGATACATTGACAGCTCCCACCTAACTTCATTTTATTCACCTTTAGAAGGACAAGAATATTGAAAAACTTGGATTAGATCAGACATATGCATGTTTTGACTAAACCTGATAGGTTTGGGGTTTCAGTATTTTTCTTTTGGGGAAGTTTGACAACATAGTTGTTGGGGCACCAAATTGCTTTCCCCCCTTGTCTATATTACTAGTACGGCTGTGACTACTGTGATCAATGATACAAGCCCCTGTGGACAGTGCCAACTTCAAGTTAGCGCCACTTAGCAGACAGCACTTTCTTATTTTGGACTTTCAAAGGGGAATTGACAATGATAGCTTATGCAAAGTTTTTAAGGGTGGGGTATTTTTTCAAATGCCTATTAAAAATAGCCTTTTTAGTTTTAAATTTAGGCAATTTAATTTAGAGGAGAGGTTACTGTCAATTCCTCCCACATATCTCATATGGCTTGCCGTTCACTCTGGTTTTAAGTCCCTGACATAACGAACTGTATAACTAACCTCCACTTTGAATGTACGCTAAATATCCTAGTCAGAAGAATTAAAACTAGTGTTCGGAAACACCAATTAAGCAACATATTCCCTATCTTGTGCGTGGGGACGGGCTTGGCTTTCGAATACGCCGCGAAGTGCCAAATCTCGCGAGACTTGAAATGTGTCATCGCCTGCGTTCCATTACTTGCGCGGCGCTTACTCGGGTATGTTACTCGCGTGATCAATGTCGTATGTCAAGCGGATAGGTTCAAAGTTCAAACAACACAAGTAAAGTGTCATGGCATTTGTGGCTAGTGTGGACAGCCTGGCTGCACTTAATCACGAATGTAGATTTATATTCGTCTAAGACCAAATCCTTCAAAATGCACAATAAACAAGCCTTAATGTGCCCCCACTTGCAGAGGAGGAAGCAGTGCCTTGACAAACGTCATAGTCCTTTATAATAATAATAATAATAATAATAATAATAATAATAATAATAATAATAATAATAATAATAAAATAATAATGATGATAATAATAATAATAATAATAACAATGATAATATTGATAATAACAATAATAATAATAATAATAATAATAATAATAATAATAATAATAATAATAATAATAACAATGATAATCATAATAACAAGAATAATAACACACTAACTCCTGTTTACAACCTAGTCCCAATTAGAACATACTCGTTTAGGTTGTTTCTACGTCTTGATGTGAAGACAGACTTAAAATCAAACAGCATGCTTGATATGCAATATTGAACAGATAATAACTACGCATGATCAGCCGTCAAAACCACCTATTTTAAAATTCAGTTACTGTACCCCTTATCCAACCCTCATGCATGGTATCAGGTGCATTATAGTACCGTGCTGCCCCCTTTTAGTCAGTTGGGTAACTGAAATAGTAACTGCGAAGGAAGCGTCACATCTTCATTTACCGGTATCATCAGGAAGTATGGTTCCTGGTATCAGTTACTTCTGAGACTCGGATGGAATGAGACTGTGTATAAGTAACTATGATTCCGAGTTATCGCATGTTTATTAACACATTTTTCCCTGGAATACGCAAGTGGCCTGATAACTGTGGCCGTAACCTGTCAAATACTTTTATACTCGAAAAGAGATTAACCCAGAAAAGAACACCAACTTTCAATTACACATTTCTCAAAATAATAATTTTACCAATAATTCTATCAGATCATCATGCTTAAAATATTGGTACGCTTTAGTTCAGGAACTACCATAACATCGAAAAGGGCATTTTTCACAGATTCCTAGAAGAGGTAACGTACGATGGTGCAAGTGTGAACAGCAGAAAAATAAAATTTAAATTTATTTTCTCCACCGTTTTTTTACCAAAACAGCAGAAAAAATAAATTTAAATTTATTTTCTCCAACGTTTTTCCAAAAACAGCAGAAAAAAAATATTTAAATTTATTTTCTCCAACGTTTTTCCAAAAACAGGAGAACAAATATATTTAAATTTATTGTCTCTAACGTTTTTCTAAAAACAGCAGAAAAAAAATATTTAAATTTATTTTCTCCAACGTTTTTCCAAAAACAGCAGAAAAAATAAATTTAAATTTATTTTCTCCATCGTTTTTCCAAAAACAGCAGAAAAAAAATATTTAAATATATTTTCTCTGCTGTTTCACATAGTTTGCCCTTCTCCCGCTAGATGTCCCCCTTCACCACTTCCAAGGGAGCACTCATTATTTGAATTTGATAGTATGTGGTGACCAAAATGGCATGTAAAAGTGGACAAAAAAGACATTTTGGAACATTCATAATTGATATTGAATATTGATAAATGAATGAGGAATTTCATAGTTCATTTATGAATTGCAAATATTCACTTTTCATTATGCAGTCGTGACCAGACTGCATATATATATATATATATATATATATATATATATATATATATATATATATATATATATATATATATATATATATATATATATATATATATATATATATATATATATATATATATATATATATATATATATATATATATATATACATATATATATATGCATGCATGCATGCATGCATGCATGCATGCATGCATGCATACATACATATATACATACATACATACTTATTCACTTTTCTCTGGGGGGAGGGGGTCGTGTGGGGGCAGAAGAAACTGGATATATTTGTATATATATATATATATATATATATATATATATATATATATATATATATATATATATATATATATATATAGAGAGAGAGAGAGAGAGAGAGAGAGAGAGAGAGAGAGAGAGAGAGAATATATATATATATATATATATATATATATATATATATATATATATATATATATATATATATATATATATATATATATATATATATATATATGTATATATATATATATATATATATATATATATATATATATATATATATATATATATATATATATATATATATATATATATATATATATATATATATATATATATTTGGGGTCAGATATAGACAGAAAAAATTGTTTCATTTTCTATCTTCAAAAAAAAAAAAGAAAAAAAGTTATGAAAAAAGGTCATCCGAGTCGGCGAATTGAACCCGTATCGTCCGCGTGAGAGCCGGACAATTAACCTCTAGGTTACGAAGCCAATTCATGTTAGGTGGAGAATTTATAACACTAAGTACAAATGTCGTACCAAACTGGAAGTTGGTTGGGGCGTTCTCGAATCATGTTTATCATTTGTTAAATACTAGACCCCCCCCCCCCCCCCCCCCCTCAGGTAAACTTGTGATTTCCTGAGTAACTGCAAAGTGGCCGTGCTTATGCTCCTTTAATACAGAGTCGATCTTTCCCCATGCCACTCTCATGACAGGCCTATATACGCTGACCGTCGTAGAGCCGAGTCTGGTCACGACTGCATAATGAAAAGTGAATATTTGCAATTCATAAATGAACTATGAAATTCCTCATTCATTTATCAATATTCAATATCAATTATGAATGTTCCAAAATGTCTTTTTTGTCCACTTTTACATGCCATTTTGGTCACCACATACTATCAAATTCAAATAATGAGTGCTCCCTTGGAAGTGGTGAAGGGGGACATCTAGCGGGAGAAGGGCAAACTATGTGAAACAGCAGAGAAAATATATTTAAATATTTTTTTTCTGCTGTTTTTGGAAAAACGATGGAGAAAATAAATTTAAATTTATTTTTTCTGCTGTTTTTGGAAAAACGTTGGAGAAAATAAATTTAAATATTTTTTTTCTGCTGTTTTTAGAAAAACGTTAGAGAAAATAAATTTAAATATATTTTTTCTCCTGTTTTTGGAAAAACGTTGGAGAAAATAAATTTAAATATTTTTTTTCTGCTGTTTTTGGAAAAACGTTGGAGAAAATAAATTTAAATTTATTTTTTCTGCTGTTTTGGTAAAAAAACGGTGAAGAAAATAAATTTGAATTTTTTTTCTGCTGTTCACACTTGCACCATCGTAGTAACGTAAAAAACGTACGCACAATTTTAATTTAAAATATTTTTTCCCATTGAGGACCACAGTGAGACGGAATCGACCTATCTCTTAATGGAAATAGAAGGTTTTGAAAAAGAAAATGTTGCCTAAATATATTAATATAACAAATATAGAATCAGCGCTTATGCCTATTTAAATCAGGGAGAATCTAGATATCTCTGATTTATGTATTCGGTGTTGCATACTCATGTAAAACTGGTTTCGATATTGACACGAATGCCGGTCAAAATCGCCGATCCGAAAATTGCCGACTACCTGAATATACTGAATGACCATATACCGATTATTTGAATAATGATTGGAAAAAATGCCTCAAACATCAGGGAGCTAGATGATAATGCGAACGGTACGAACGCGAAAGGAACAGCCAGTTTAAGAAGGTAGCAAACACAAACCTCTCAGCCAGGACAATTTGACGGACGTGTGCATGATTAAAAACATACTTGTAGCATTAGTTAAATCTGAGAGTAGTAGACAGGGAGTGGGCACTGTGCATGCATCATCAAATTTCGCTGCCTCTCACTATGAGTCATAGATAACCTGTGTACCCCAGGATTGGCTGACTGGCTGACCCCATCTCCTTGGCAACCTATCTGACCTAGATAGGATGACATCTCAGTGAGTGGCCTCAACCTCAACTTCAACCTGCTGTAATTCGGGAACCGCTCGGGTTACAGCAATAAAATTTAGATATTCTGAAAGCTGAGATTCTAAGGACTACAAACATACCATTTTTTTTATAGTATGATAAAGAAAGTGCGCGGCGATCGAAAACACGCCGACGAAACAATCAGACAAGAGAAATACATATTCGTTCAAGTACAGGAAGCCAGCCAGCCTCTTTCTGAAAAAGATCACGTGACCAATACTTCCCCAGGCTACAGCGCGTAACCCGAGGCGCACATACCCTAGGTACTAGCATGCTGTGCTATGGGGTTGCGGATCAAGGGGATGTACATTGTATTTCTCTGGTTAAATGGATAAATAAATGAAGAGTGCAATCTCAGCATACTTATAACAATTAATGAGTTTTTGATTGTTTGAGCAGGAGAATTAAATTATGGGGAGGGGTCAAACCGTGTCTTTTTCATTTACCTATTGATGCATGTTATCAACGCAGCGCAGGGGGGGGGGGTGCTTTGATGCGGTTCCACTACTTCGTTCTGAATCATCTTAGCTGCTTTTATAGTCTCAAACCCCAGACCACATACTGCATCTGTATGTCATTTGTTGCGCATTCTAGACATATCAATTGGTGCGACACCAATGATAAACATTCTTTATTGAATTTGGAATATTCAGTACATCATATTATACTATTAATCTGTCAAAACAAACTATTTTCCTATCGGCAAAAATATATCTTCACGCATGCGCATTGGTGATACAGCGCAAAGCAAGATGGTGAGTACAACAGAAGCCGGTACATTTAACAATCAAATAAATGGCCTTTTCTTTACTAAATTGGTACGCCTCCATGCTTAAAGTTAGATAGTATAATTCTTCTTTATAACATGGTTAAATTTTGCTATTATTAGATAGTGTATATTGTTTAACAACATGTATATTCGGCTATTCCGATCCTGGCATTCGTGCTGAATCATTCCTCTCAGGCTCTCTTGTCTTGGTTATACTTAGACTCTTAGTCGTCAATAGTATACGTATATATTCATTGTTATGGCCAGTTATTATTGTAGATGATAAGATCAAACTTGGCAGTTCTGTTTGAAAACCCAAAACAATGAAGGTCTGAACTCAGAAGGTCTGAACATCTCACAGCCGAGCACTGCAGTCTGTTGATTGCAATTAAAATATGGTTATTGATGAGTGATGTGCCGTGGTTGACAGGGAAATGATTCCCTTTCTTCTATCATAAGGTTTATTTTACTTATATAGTTTGTTTGACCCAAGTTTAGATGTCCGTTTTCCATCCTCTTTGGTTGCGAGAGGTGCGTCTTTGTCCTCAAACTAAGTATACCTCTTCTAGGGCGGTCATTGATAAGAAATATTTATCGATTCGATAATCGACAAAATTATTACCGATATGCTATTTCGATTCAGTGAATCGAATTCAAAATGAATGAAAACCAGCAATGCGCTTATGAGGAATTGTTGTAGTTGGCGTGTGGGGTGATTTTTGACCTATTGATCACAGCCCTAACACATTCATGATTCATCTGTGTGAATTCAAGGATAAATGGAATGGACGCACACTGTGTAGTGGGAAGATTATGTATTGCTCAAGCTGTTTTTCCTGAAAAATAGTTTATTTACCTAATTTGCATATGAATCGATATGTTGTGCCTTCTTCGATATCAATAATCGATAAGGTTTTGACAGCCCTAACCTCTTAGGAGTACTAAGTCGTTTACATACGTATAAACTTATAGTTATACTTTCCCAGTTGTATTTTGTAAGATTTTCTGTATTTGTTGAGTCCAAGCCTAAGGTAATATTTCAACAGTTTAACTTATAGAAGACGATAGGTACATTACATGATGTAGAAAAGCATCCTTTGTTTTGTTATGTCAATATTAAGGTTGCTATGAACATTTTTGTAAATTAGGTAACTAACTTTAGACGCCCTAGATCTAAAAAAATCCTCTATTTTGACCCTCTGTTTCCAAATCCTGGGTAACACCCTGATTTTGCCCTTTAGGTGCCCAAAGTAAAATTACACTCTAGATCGCTCGCATTACACTGAAGCAAGAGGTCGTTGGATCAGTACATTTCCTGCATCGTGGCCATTTATTGTCAAAGAGTACAATACAGTTACATTAGGCCCACTGTGCAGTTTGATTATTGTAGCTAGTTGTTCAGCAGTGTGAATAGTGCTGCACTCCGGTCAGTAAGGACTGGTCTGAAGAGAATAGTGCAGGCTATTTCAATTGATCCACTGCTGTGGCCTGTGTAACTCTGGTCACACAGTGTGATAGATCTAGTGGCTTCCTGTCCATCCTGACATAAGTCTTAAGGTTCAGCATATAACTATCGGTTTTGTCTGAAAGGATGATATCCACAAGGGAGAAGCATACCAATTTCAGGGCTCGAAATTACGATTTTTTCCAGGGAGCCCAAATGCATCTTCATAAGCTTTCATAAAGGTGTTGTGTATAGCAAACAGTACATCTTTGGGCTCCCTGCAGAAATTTGAGGGAGCCGCAGGAGTATTCAAAGGAGCCCTAGGCTCCCAGCACCCCCTAATTATGAGCCCTGAATTTGATTTCAATCTCTTAGGCCCTGGACACAGTAGGCATAATCTTTGTTTTCAAGTGCGGTAGTGTGCGACTTCACTGAGCATCTGAAGCCACTCAGGATGAACACCCCAGCATGGTAGGCAAGGCCACTTGGAACATTAAGGGAAGACTTTGCAATCAAATGTGCCAGCTGAGCTGTGATCATGTCAGTAGGAATCAAAACAAAGCAGCTATTATCTAGAAGAGTTAGAACCTCAAAATTGTGTAAAGGTGTGAATACAAAACACTCAGTCTGTTCACAGCTAAGTTTATTATAGTAGATGCAGACCTAAAGTTTTGCTTAATTGTTTTGATTCAAATTTATTTTCACTTTTTCACAGGGACAAAATCAATCAAATGGTGGTGGTGGCCCAGGAGGAGGCAAAAAAGATGATAAGGTAAGCATAGGATTCTTGTTTTTGAAAGTCACTTCTTTTACAGATCTATTTTTTACAGATATTGATTTAAAAAAAAGTAATTGGCATTAAGGCTTGTCTGTAAGATATTTTCTTAAAAAACGCTCTTCTCAAATTATCAGTTTATAGTATGTATTACCTATGCTTCCAGAGACGTTATATTTCATGCCAGATAGCATAAAGAACACTTCTGGGATTAATTTACATAATATCATTCCTCCAATTCCTAACTTTTCATTCTCCCAGCGGGGGAGACATTTGTATTTGTGAGCAGATACTGACATTCTAGTTTTCTATGCATATCAAAGGTAATTCCAAAAGCTATGTTGAACATAGCATTTGATTGATCATTTTTAGTGGTTGAAGAGTTTTCTGTTAACACTATTGTGTGATATCAGTTTTCAAATGTGGGCATTGGATGTATCTGGATTGATGTTCATTGTTGTATCAAACACTTCTAGCAACTCGTTGTTTGAAATGTGGCTTCATTTATGACTCTTTTAAGATATCCAGGTACTCCTACATGAATTGTCAATATGTAGTTCCAATTTTCTTTCAGGAAAAGAAGAGAAAGTATGAGCCCCCTGTTCCTACTAGTGTTGGAAAGAAGAAAAAGAAGGTGAAGGGACCTGAAGCTGCCAATAAGCTTCCACTTGGTAAGCATGATAATCACATTATATGTTAATGAGTTTAGTATATATCTCTTTTTCTACCCACTTGCTACAATTAGATTTTATCTCTTTCATTATTGATCTTTTCTTCCGGTTCCTATATGATAGTTCACTGTAGGCTAGCTAGTGTTGGGACGATCAGCGATTATAATCGATAATCAATCATTTACCTCTCTGATTCTGATTAATCGATTACGAAACTGGCAATCGATAATAATCGGAAAAGGTGACACCTAGTGGCAAAATATAGAACTAAATGACAGACAAGTTGTCAGCTTTCTTGCTATGAAATTAAGCTCCAAAAACACTTCAAAACGAAGTTAAGGTAGGTGCTAATAGCAAGTAATTGTCATACACTATCACTTATTATTAGGCTCTAGACCTCTATTACTAAATTACTGCAAAAGTGCGATGAACTGATTATGATTGATAATCGATGGGTTGGCTGTAACTGATTATCAATCATGAAATTGCAACCAATTCCCAACCCTAAGGCTAGCCCATGGTATTATTGCTTGCTCCTATCTCTGTTTAAGCTGTATATACTGATTGTTAAGTGCAGCCCATTCTAAACAGGACTAGATCAACAAATAAGCCTTTAAAACAATATTTTTGTACAAACCAATTTGTTAAAATCCGCGGATTTTGCACCTTTATTCTAACAATGAATTCATTACTTATTAGGGATGCGGATTGCTAGTTTTAAACTGATATGATATTGATATTTTTCAAATGATATATCTTAATGATATCTTAATAAATATTCCCAGGTTGAAAGACAAACAAATGCCTGTCTCACCCCAATGTGGCCTAATGATTTGATGTGTTTTATGTTGGTCCTTATGATATTTCACATTTATAAATTTTATGTTGTGACCTTTCTTGCCAGCTAGACTTACTGGCTCTCTTAGACTGATGCCTACTGCGTCATCAGCAGAGAGCAGTCCAAAAGAGTGAGTTAGTCTTGCATGTGCTATTTGTCTATTTCAATGTCATCCAGTTGTAGGCTCTGATCCGCAAGCAGGGTGCAATTGATCAATGCCGCCTCTTCTTGTGTAGCTCAATTACATATAGGTTCTTGTTTCTCTCTTTCTGATATGCTAAACAGTTATTGTTAAGTATTGTTCAAAAAAAATTGAAAAAATCAGATACTTTTCCTTATAGATAATTAATATTAGTTATCGATGTATATAATAATGATCATCATCCCTATTACTAATGCTAGAGCTTTAATCTTAAAAAATGAAGAAACATGGCATTGACTGTCGTTTGCAGTTATGACTGAAATCTAGCATAGGTTTCTTGTCTACTTCTTTAAACATTTTGCTCTCCCTAAATTATATCTACTAATGGAACCATTGGGAGTGTTGCACTTAATC
Source organism: Maea johnstoni (assembly GCA_963942565.1). NCBI lineage: Eukaryota > Metazoa > Annelida > Polychaeta > Spionida > Magelonidae > Maea > Maea johnstoni. The sequence goes on from OZ012686.1 coordinate 15,733,287, forward strand.
TGGTTTTCTGATGTATTTAAAGATTTAACTTTTATCCTTTTCAGTCACGCCACACACAAGATGCCGTCTCAAGCTGTTGAAGCTAGAAAGAATTAAGGACTACCTTCTTTTAGAGGAAGAGTTCATCAGGAACCAAGAAAGATTAAAACCCCAAGAGGAAAAGCAAGAGGTATGTCTCATAAAATGAATCATTTTCTGCTATTATGTCTCCAGAGATACTGTTTTTGACTCAGTTTCCGTCTGCAGGCCTCAACGCTAACTCTATATGGTACTGGCCCTGTAGGACCATTAACACCGAGGATCTACTGGTCCTGCATAAGTTTTGCTGGTCCTACAATATTTTTTAACATAAAAGGAAAAAAACACTGCATAAAATTCACAGATACCATATATTTTTATTTATCTTATCTTCATTTATTTTAAAAACCTTTGGGATATACTTGAGGGGAAACTTGTGAATAGGAATGCCCCCAAATGTTAAACTAGCCCTATAGGACCAGTTGAAGTGTTTTATTACTGGCCCGAAGCCGTTTTTGGGGATTTTTACTGGCCTGGGGCCATAGGACCACTGTTAGCATTGAGCCCTGGTCTGTGTCCTGACTTGTCTGCAAGTTATCTCAAAAACCATCCGATGATATCTTTTCCAATATTAAGGAAAATATTTCTTCAATGATACATTTTAAAAGTCAGCCTGCCATTGATAATGACAAGAATAGACAGCAGATTCCATGCTAAATGCAGTCGATTTTGTTTAGGCAGGTTAAAAAATGAATATATTTGGTGACCTGCCAAAATGGGCAGATAGCCGTAAACGTTAACCTTTGGGCCTTGCCTATTCAGGCCTCAATGTAACTCAAAATGGTATTGGCCCTGTTGGACCAGTAACACCGAGGATCTACTGGTCCTGCAAGAAATTTACGTCCTACAATTTTTTTTTTAACACAAAAAAAAAACATTGCATAAAATTCACAGACAACATTTATTTTTATGTATTTCATCTCCATTTATTTCAAAAACATTTGGGATATTCCTGAGGGGAAACTTGTTAATAAGAATGCCCCCAAATGTTTACTGGCCCTGTAGGACCAGTTAAGGTCTTTTTTTACTGGCCCGAAGTCGTTTTGGGGAATTTTTACTGGCCTTGGGCCATAGGACCACTGTTAGCGTCGAGCCCTGCTATTTTGTTTAGGCAGGTTAAAAAATGAATATATTTGGTTACCTGCCAAAATGGGCAGATAGCCCTAAACGTTAACCTTTGGGCCTTGCCTATTTTGTTTAGGCAGGTTAAAAAATGAATATATTTGGTCACCTGCCAAAATGGGCAGATAGCCCTAAACATTAACCTTTGGACCTTGCCTATTTTGTTTAGGCAGGTTAAAAAATGAATATATTTGGTGACCTGCCAAAATGGGCTGATAGCCCTAAACGTTAACCTTTGGGCCTTGCCTATTTGCTTGTAGTTAACTAGCTACTTCTCCATGTTCATGTCAACACAACTTTGAGAGGTATAAATATCCTTATCATTTTTCAATTTCAGGAAGAGAGGTCAAAGGTGGATGATCTTCGTGGCACTCCAATGTCGGTAGGAAACTTGGAAGAAATAATTGATGACAACCATGCAATTGTTTCCACCTCGGTCGGCAGTGAGCATTATGTCAGCATCTTGTCATTTGTAGACAAAGATCAGCTTGAACCAGGCTGCTCAGTTCTTCTTAATCATAAGGTAAGACTTAGGGTTTTGATGGGAAGAGACTTTTGGTATCGATTGATCGAAAAATATTTCGAACAATTAATCGCTTCGGTTCGAGTTTTACGGCCACATTGTTGTAATTCTAAGGCAAACGATTTTGAACATTATTGTGCCGCGGCATGCGCCGGCACATGCCAGACACAGATGCGGTGAATCGCGGCACTTGATGAATCGGTGCACCAAATATGGCGCAATAAATTTGTTTACACTTGAGCGATGACACGGAACCGTTCCGTGTCACTTAAACGAAAGTTTTATTGTTTTCGTTTGTTTTGACCACGCAATTCCACAAAATTCATTCAGAAATTTCACATTTGAAATAATCGATTATTTCAAATGCCGTCCGAACGGGTCGAGTCGGCCTCACCTCAACCAAATGCTTGAGTTTTTCGCTTAATCGTCCGACCACTAGAAAGACTATTGAATAAGCCTAAGGATTTTCATAGTTGAGTTTATTGAATTGATGTATAGTACTCCATGATGGTCTCCAACCTAGAAGACCACCTACCCCAGGTTAAATATTTTCATATTTCAGTGGCATTAGTTACAATACAGTACAGCGAGTATTATATTAACAAGTATGATGTATTTCCCATTATTTATAAAAACTTGAAGAATTCAAACGTAACACTGCAGTATATTAACATATGTCCCAGCCTCCAAAAACTTTCCCACGAAAATGTACTTCTGTTCTTTAGCTGCTGCTTCCAACAGAACTGGTAGACTAATTAGACAACACCAAACAAATTTGTTCACAAGTGCTTACACAAGCTGATGTTCCGACCCTTTAGCTGAGCAAAAACAAATCTTAGGGATGATCAAGACCAAGTCGGAGAATTATATACTCTAATCTTGCCATCTTTTGATTGATCCGGCACGATCATAGCCCATCTCATAACCCAAATGAGAAATACCACAATTCCAACAAGACCTTTCTTAGCCATGTGCATCACACCCGTTATTTTTGGTCAGTGAGGTTTAAAATACCATATTGTTCATTTCTTGTCATTTGACTTTGCAGGTCCATGCGGTTGTTGGTGTTTTAGGTGACGATACAGATCCCATGGTGACTGTGATGAAGCTAGATAAAGCCCCCCAGGAAACATATGCCGACATAGGAGGATTAGATACACAAATACAAGAAATAAAAGTAGGCACTTTTTCTACATACCTCACATTTGCATTACTTTTACCTTTTAAAACAACCACCTGAACATCTAGTCGATCTATTACATTGGAACTTCCTGAGGATGAGCACACTCCATAAGGTTTTTGGGCATACAGTACAGTCTTGTGTTAGTATGGTATAGTTAGTATTGGTATTGTCGATATGTATGCTCTATGTTTAAAAAAATGGAACCCTCAAAGGTTTAGATAGGCAATTTGATTAAAATGATCTATTCATCAGCGAATTTTGGCATAACAACAATGTTGCAATTGTTCTAAATCTATTCCATGATGATGATTCCATTTACTTAAAGTTTAACTTAGAGGGTCAGATTTAGCAATAAAATATTACTACTCCATCTGTAAAAAGCTCTGGAATAGACCAATGTCATACAAACCTGCAATATTACAGCCGCAAGCATTTATTTAGGCCATAATATGATGTACATCAACATTGACATTCCAAACAGCTTGCACCTCAAATATACCATGCCTCAACTTGTCCAATCTTCTGGATATTTCCTTCTAAATCTATGATATCTATTATTGTCATTTTGGTATTAAAATGATTTTAGAAAATATGTGGAGTATATTTGTTGATAATGTTTTGAAAAATATTTTTTATTCAAATGTTTTACCACTTTGCCTTTGCCTACAATACTTCATCAAACTGATTAGGCTGATTTTAACCATGCTGGGCATTGATGGATTAAGCAAGTTTTCTTCCACACATTTTTTTTTTTTTTTTTTTTTTTTTTAATCATCTTTATTCAGTTTTGCATATATAGAAAACAAACAAAAACAGTTACAGACAGTCTGTATTATAGTAACAAAGGAAAGATAATTGTTTATAACTATGACATAGTAACATAAGTTTTCTTCCACACATGATAAACAACTACAACAGACGCAAACCTCACCACAAAATATGGTGTGCCACACCAACCCTTCTCAAAGACCAAGTGTATGCTTGTGAAATGATTCTGGGGGGGGATTACATTCGTGGCACTAGGGTATTACTCTTCCTTTGTTCTATTTTTTCATATTAACCCTTACGCTTCTGGTGGCTAATTTGATCAATACAAAATAATGTGAAAAAAGCTGAAAAATGACCGAAACCCTGGCAAATGGGTACTCATCTGAAAGTACTCGATGAGAGCTTTCCAATGAAAAGCAAGATGATAGGGTTTAGATGATTTTCAAAAATATTTGTGTTCTTGTTCATTGGATGAAAGTAGTCTCAGCATTGGGAGGGTAAAAAATGTATGTCACCTTTGTATTAGCATATCTTTTTTCTTGTTTCAGGAATCTGTTGAACTTCCTCTCACACATCCAGAGTATTATGAGGAAATGGGCATCAGGCCTCCAAAAGGTGTTATATTGTATGGTCCTCCAGGAACAGGAAAAACACTTTTAGCAAAAGCAGTCGCCAACCAGACCTCCGCAACATTTTTGAGGGTTGTTGGATCTGAACTTATTCAAAAATACCTAGTAAGTCAAAGTTCACTTGTTGCAAAAGTTGGTACATTTATTAGAAACATGAACTTCAATTTAGTGTTACACCTTTATTCAATGATTAATAGTGTATTTTTGTGAAGTTGGGATTATGTTGTTTAAATGGTTTTACACTTTACAACTCTTGGAGGATAGACAGGACAGACCACATTAAGTATAAACACTCGTTAGTGCTACACATTGGTTGGTCAACTCTTAAAAGAAGGTCAACTTATCAGGGACTTGGAAGCTGGTCTACTATCGCTCATGCATTTGATGTATCCACTCTCAAATGAATGTATCGAGTACTTATATCATAAGTCTCAGAGTGATTTAATGTGTCTCTATCTATACCTTTTGAAGTAAGAGTTCTATGTTAGTCACATCTTTCAATATGCAGATCTCTCTCTAAGTCTTCTTTTCTATGTCCTAGGGTGATGGGCCCAAGTTGGTGCGAGAGTTGTTTCGTGTGGCTGAGGAGCATGCACCATCCATTGTGTTTATAGATGAAATTGATGCTGTGGGAACAAAAAGGTAAGAGCAGAGTTCTTTTATACCCTTGAATTATTGGTAGACAAATCAAATAATTCCTTTATTGTGCAATTTTCATATTTTCCTACTCTTGTTTATCCACTTTGACTTCCAAATAGGCAATACTAGATCAATATGTTTTTGAAATTTTTGAAATTTAATTTTGGTTTCAAAAAAAATTTATTTCCCACATTTCTTTCTTATTATAAATATGAAGTATATCATATTTGTATAAAAATTTTTTCGCAGAATGCTTGTTTGTTGCTTCAGAGTACCTGTCATTCAACCATTAAAGTTGTATTGTGCTGCAGGGTCTTATCCAGGGCTTTGAAAGTGGATGCCTAAACTGGGAGTAAACTGCATAATGACAATTTTAAGTGTCCCATATTCCATATTCTAAGGAAGACTTTCAAATTACAGCAATGAAGGTACATTTACTTATTAAGAAAATGTATTAATTCCTTTGACTAATGTCCTGAAGTTTACATTGAAGTGAATATTTCAAGATATTTGCTTGAATTCATTATTTTGAGAAATCCCTGACCAAAATATTTGGGTGTTCTTTAGTAGGAGTTCTCTAAGGTTTGGGAGTCTCAATGACATCCAGACACCCTGCTGGCCAAGGGCCTGGCATGATGACACATATCTATTAGTGGTCGTACGATTAAGCGAGAACTCGAGCATTCGGTTGAGCTGAGGCCGACTCGACCCGTTCGAACAGCATTTGAAATAATCAATTATTTCAAATGTGAAATTTCTGAAGAAATTTTGTGAAATTACGCGGCCAAAACTGTCAAAAACACTATAACTTTCGTTTAAGTGACACAGAACGGCTCCGTGTCAACACTCAAGAGTAAACAAATCTATTGCGCCATATTTGGTGCACCGATTCATCAAGTGCCGCAGTTCACCGCATGTGTGCCCGGCATGTGCCGGCGCATGCCGCGGCACAATAATGTTTAAAATCGTTTGCCTTACAACATTTACAAGTACGGCAATGTGGCCGTAAAACTCGAACCGAATCGATTAATTGTTCGAAATATTTTTCGATCAATCGATTCAACAAATCTCTTCGCATCCGAACCCTAGTATCTATTATTCATGTTTTGGTTTCTTTCAGGTATGAGTCTAACTCCGGTGGGGAGCGTGAGATCCAGAGGACCATGTTGGAGCTGCTCAATCAGCTGGACGGCTTTGACTCCCGAGGAGACGTCAAGGTGGTCATGGCCACCAACAGAATAGAAACACTCGACCCTGCTCTTATTCGCCCGGGACGCATTGATCGTAAGATTGAGTTCCCCTTGCCGGACGAAAAAACTAAGAGGCGTATCTTCACCATTCACACCAGCCGTATGACCCTTTCTGACGATGTCAATATTGAGGACTATGTTATGGCTAAAGATGACTTATCTGGTGCAGACATTAAGGTGAGAATTCAGCAATCAGATAGCTATAGTCTCTGAGTATGGCTTTGCATTAATCCTCTCTCTGAGTATTGCTTTGCATTAATCCTCTCTCTGAGTATTGCTTTGCATTAATCCTCTCTCTGAGTATTGCTTTGCATTAATCCTCTCTCTGAGTATTGCTTTGCATTAATCCTCTCTCTGAGTATTGCTTTGCAATAATCCTTTCTCTCTGAGTAATACAAACCGATCTTAAATATTATATATTTCTGACATTAGAGGGAGAATTAAGTAATCAGACAGAGCTCTCACCGAGTAATACCAACCAACCTTTAATACCACATACTCCAGCTATTAAGATAAGAATTCAGTATTCAAACAGAGCTTCTCTAAGGGGTGCAAATCATCCTAAGATATTATAGGTCTATACTTATCTAAAAAAAAAATTCAAATTGAAGACTGGGTTTAACAACCAGAAGTGTCCCTTAATCCAAATCAGATTTCCTCTACAGCTCATTCCTACCAGCTTGTTCTCCAAATGAAGACTACCATTCACTTCAACATGTTATTTTAATTCTCTGTTATCTTCTTTCAGGCCATTTGTACAGAGGCAGGACTCCTAGCCCTTCGTGAGAGAAGAATGAAGGTCCAAGGAGAGGACTTCAAGAAAGCTAAGGAAAATGTCCTGTACAGGAAGAACGAAGGCACCCCTGAGGGACTGTACTTATAAACTATTTAACAACTGTAGGACCTTTCAAACGGACATACTGACAAAAAGAGTCAATCCTATATTTATCCTATACCAACTAAATTGTCACTCAGTACATTTAAAAATATCATTTGTTTGGGGAACAGGCTCCAAATCTCATATTGAAAAAAAATACTTTCTCCTTTCAAGGAGAAATCCTTATGTCATAGTTTTTCAGTTTCACTTGCATGGTTCATCTTGTTTGTCTATCTTTGGATAGTCATTGCATACTTGCAATGTTGGTATGTATTTGATGTGAATAAAGCTGAAATATTAACTTAAGTTTGTTTTCCTGTTTCTTTAGTTGGCTACATGTATATATTCTCCCACTCAGAGGCCTGTACTATGCAGGGAACATCTGTCACAAACTTTTTACACATGGTTCACAGTGTAGGATAATGTGTAGGCCATACTCAAAGATTCAAAAGTCATGATAAAAAATCCATGAAACAGAGCGTCACTGTAGGTGCCTTAATATCAAGTCATATACCAAAAAAGTTGATACCAAAAATGATTGATTAAACTGTTTTGAAAGGATGCTTAAGTAGGCATTGAAATCCAACCTTTTTGAGCACATTTTCTTCTGCTGCCTCTTCAGCACACCCAATAATGCCACATGAGCACAGTGACAGTACAGGTGAACTTGGATATGACGGACCACTGTACGACGGATTTTTGCATATGACGGACGATATGCTTGGTCCCAGTCCGATGCATATCAAGTATTTGTCATGTGTATACGACAGATTTTGCATATGACGGACCAATTCTCCTTGTCCCATTGAGTCTGTCATACCCAAGTTCACCTGTATAACATGCGTGATCTGGCAACAGTTTCTAAGGAAGATCACATCATACACATGATCATTGTTGAACTAGTTGATGGGAAGATGAGTAACCTTTGAGAAACATGTACCACCATGGATGGGAAGATAAATCATCTTGCACTCGTGAGTGACCTTTGAGAAACATGTTCCACCATGCATGGATAGGAAGATAAATCATCTTGCACTCGTGAGTGACCTTTGAGAAACATGGTCCACCATGCATGGATGGGAAGATAAATCATCTTGCACTCGTGAGTGACCTTTGAGAAACATGTTCCACCATGCATGGATAGGAAGATAAATCATCTTGCACTCGTGAGTGACCTTTGAGAAACATGGTCCACCATGCATGGATGGAAAGATAAATCATCTTGCACTCGTGAGTGACCTTTGAGAAACATGTTCCACCATGCATGGATGGGAAGATAAATCATCTTGCACTTGTGAGTGACCTTTGAGAAACATGTTCCACCATGCATGGATGGGAAGATAAATCATCTTGAACTCGTGAGTGACCTTTGAGAAACATGTTCCACCATGCATGGATGGGAAGATAAATCATCTTGCACTGGTGAGTGACCTTTGAGAAACATGTTCCACCATGCATGGATGGGAAGATAAATCATCTTGCACTCGTGAGTAACCTTTGAGAAACGTACCACCATGCATGGATGGGAAGATAAATCATCTTGCACTCGTGAGTGACCTTTGAGAAACATGTTCCACCATGCATGGATGGGAAGATAAATCATCTTGCCCACGTGAGTGACCTTTGAGAAACATGTTCCACCATGCATGGATGGGAAGATAAATCATCTTGCACTCGTGAGTGACCTTTGAGAAACATGTTCCACCATGCATGGATGGGAAGATAAATCATCTTGCACTCGTGAGTGACCTTTGAGAAACATGTTCCACCATGCATGGATGGGAAGATAAGTCATCTTGCACTCATGAGTGACCTTTGAGAAACATGTTCCACCATGCATGGATGGGAAGATAAGTCATCTTGCACTCGTGAGTGACCTTTGAGAAACATGTTCCACCATGCATGGATGGGAAGATAAGTCATCTTGCACTCGTGAGTGACCTTTGAGAAACATGTTCCACCATGCATGGATGGGAAGATAAGTCATCTTGCACTCGTGAGTGACCTTTGAGAAACATGTTCCACAATGCATGGATGGGAAGATAAATCATCTTGCACTCGTGAGTTATATTGTGTTTCGTGTCAAGCCCGGTCCCAATGCACAAAATCCCTCATTGTGCCAGGGATTATTTGTCTTCCCAACCACAGTGAGAGAACCTCAATTTCTCCCACTCTGAGGTGTATTTTACAGTTAAGGATTTGTGGTCTCCAATGGGTGTTCTTCAACGGGGTCAAAAGGTCAAACTAATGTAATTGTCCAATCAGATCCCTCAATTTCAATCAAGAGGTCACTGCTGCTGGGTCAAAGGTAGACCTAACAATGGTGCGCGTGCATTCGAACAAGCGTCACGTACGTGATCTGGCGCCAGTTTCTAAGGAAAACAAACGATGCACGTTGCAACAAACGCGTATTACCATTGTTGAAATAGTGCACAGGCGACCTTTGGCTGACCTAGTTTATCAAGGTAACCTCAAGGTAAAGCGTGTAAATTTCTCCTTTTCATCGTGGGAGAAACAGGTTCTATCACTCGTGGATGGAAAGAGGAGGAATCTTGCACTCGTGAGTGATTTTGTGTCTTGGGACTCGGCAAGCCTCGTCCCAAGACACAAAATCACTCACTCGTGCAAGATTCCTCCTCTTTCCATCCACTCGTGATGGAACCTCTATATCCATTAAATTTTGCACCTTTCATTAATTATATTCAAGGTCAGAAAGAGTGTTGGTGCACCTTTGGTAGATTGATGCTTTTTTAGGTACTAAATAATAATACATATAAAGCCCTTTTACATTCAACTAGTTGACCCCCATGCACAGCACAAGTATGGATTTCAAGTTACACAAATGACAAGAAAATAAACACTGTGTACATTATAAGGTCATACCCAAACAATGTTTTTGATGTTCATCAAAAGGAATGCACTAAGAGAGCGCTATTTTACTGACCATTTAGACAAAAGTTGACCCATTCTTAAATAAGAAGAGTTACACCACACCCCTTTGACTCCTTACTGTCACCATATAGTGACCTGGTTAATTACTATTGTGTTTCTAAAATGCATTGTTCACCCGGACATTCGCCAACTCCACATAATACATCCCAAACAAAGCCTAGAACACTTGAGAGATGTATATAAAAACAATCAAATCAAAAACAATCAAGGTTGATATTAGAAAAAAAGTTAATTTGCAAGAATAAGTGTCAGTATATCGATATGCATTGTTTTTTTTCAAGCGTTGCTCTTCTTGGATGGTAGTCGGAGATTTCCTGGTAGTATCGCGTTAATAAAAGTTAAAAAAATTCTTTGAAATTATGTAAGCAACTAGCAGGCCCCCGTGCACAGCACGGGTTTGGATTCTAAGCCATATTCAGTGAAGCTCAAAAAAACTGCCTTAACCACTCAAAAAAATAGAACCCTTACAGAACCATAGACGTCGCTCTTGTTTGTTTTTTAACTCATGTATAGATTCCCCAACCCCTGCACCAACTAATCAAGATACTGAAACACCACCTAAATGATAATAATAAGAGAGAGAGAGAGAGGGTGCGACAACTTTTTTTAAAAGAAAGGGAGAGAAGATCCCCATAGGGGACAGGGCTCAACAGTACCCTGCCAACCCATGTAGTCCGGCAGGGCAAGTTGGACATGGGCCACCCATGATCAGAAAGTCCTGCCAGGCGTTCAGTTTGCCAAGCCAATTTGATAGAACTCATGTTTAAATTCCCCAAACCCCTGCCCCCACTAATCAAGATATTGTGACACCCAGGGTCTGACACTTAGATTTTAGGCTTGGGGCCCGAAAAGCTATTTTAATCAATTTAGTGGTTAAAAACAGCATTTCTGTATTATTATACTATACATACTATTTTGGGCCCCTAGTCTAAAGAATCTAGGGGCCCACAGCAAAAGCTCCTGGGAAAGACGAACCCTGGACATCACATACATAATGAGAGAGAGAGAGAGAGAGAGAGAGAGAGAGAGAGAGAGAGTGTGACAGGGGGCAGTTAATAAAGGGGCAGTAGAGTGACAGGGGGCAGTTAATAAAGGGGCAGTAGAGTGACAGGGGGCAGTTAATAAAGGGGCAGTAGAGTGACAGGGGGCAGTTAATAAAGGGGCAGTAGAGTGACAGGGGGCAGTTAATAAAGGGGCAGTAGAGTGACAGGGGGCAGTTAATAAAGGGGCAGTAGGGTGACAGGGGGCAGTTAGACCTAACAATGGTGCGCGTGCATTCGAACAAGCGTCACGTACGTGATCTGGCGCCAGTTTCTAAGGAAAACAAACGATGCACGTTGCAACAAACGCGTATTACCATTGTTGAAATAGTGCACAGGCGACCTTTGGCTGACCTAGTTTATCAAGGTAACCTCAAGGTAAAGCGTGTAAATTTCTCCTTTTCATCGTGGGAGAAACAGGTTCTATCACTCGTGGATGGAAAGAGGAGGAATCTTGCACTCGTGAGTGATTTTGTGTCTTGGGACTCGGCAAGCCTCGTCCCAAGACACAAAATCACTCACTCGTGCAAGATTCCTCCTCTTTCCATCCACTCGTGATGGAACCTCTATATCCATTAAATTTTGCACCTTTCATTAATTATATTCAAGGTCAGAAAGAGTGTTGGTGCACCTTTGGTAGATTGATGCTTTTTTAGGTACTAAATAATAATACATATAAAGCCCTTTTACATTCAACTAGTTGACCCCCATGCACAGCACAAGTATGGATTTCAAGTTACACAAATGACAAGAAAATAAACACTGTGTACATTATAAGGTCATACCCAAACAATGTTTTTGATGTTCATCAAAAGGAATGCACTAAGAGAGCGCTATTTTACTGACCATTTAGACAAAAGTTGACCCATTCTTAAATAAGAAGAGTTACACCACACCCCTTTGACTCCTTACTGTCACCATATAGTGACCTGGTTAATTACTATTGTGTTTCTAAAATGCATTGTTCACCCGGACATTCGCCAACTCCACATAATACATCCCAAACAAAGCCTAGAACACTTGAGAGATGTATATAAAAACAATCAAATCAAAAACAATCAAGGTTGATATTAGAAAAAAAGTTAATTTGCAAGAATAAGTGTCAGTATATCGATATGCATTGTTTTTTTTCAAGCGTTGCTCTTCTTGGATGGTAGTCGGAGATTTCCTGGTAGTATCGCGTTAATAAAAGTTAAAAAAATTCTTTGAAATTATGTAAGCAACTAGCAGGCCCCCGTGCACAGCACGGGTTTGGATTCTAAGCCATATTCAGTGAAGCTCAAAAAAACTGCCTTAACCACTCAAAAAAATAGAACCCTTACAGAACCATAGACGTCGCTCTTGTTTGTTTTTTAACTCATGTATAGATTCCCCAACCCCTGCACCAACTAATCAAGATACTGAAACACCACCTAAATGATAATAATAAGAGAGAGAGAGAGAGGGTGCGACAACTTTTTTTAAAAGAAAGGGAGAGAAGATCCCCATAGGGGACAGGGCTCAACAGTACCCTGCCAACCCATGTAGTCCGGCAGGGCAAGTTGGACATGGGCCACCCATGATCAGAAAGTCCTGCCAGGCGTTCAGTTTGCCAAGCCAATTTGATAGAACTCATGTTTAAATTCCCCAAACCCCTGCCCCCACTAATCAAGATATTGTGACACCCAGGGTCTGACACTTAGATTTTAGGCTTGGGGCCCGAAAAGCTATTTTAATCAATTTAGTGGTTAAAAACAGCATTTCTGTATTATTATACTATACATACTATTTTGGGCCCCTAGTCTAAAGAATCTAGGGGCCCACAGCAAAAGCTCCTGGGAAAGACGAACCCTGGACATCACATACATAATGAGAGAGAGAGAGAGAGAGAGAGAGAGAGAGAGAGAGAGAGTGTGACAGGGGGCAGTTAATAAAGGGGCAGTAGAGTGACAGGGGGCAGTTAATAAAGGGGCAGTAGAGTGACAGGGGGCAGTTAATAAAGGGGCAGTAGAGTGACAGGGGGCAGTTAATAAAGGGGCAGTAGAGTGACAGGGGGCAGTTAATAAAGGGGCAGTAGAGTGACAGGGGGCAGTTAATAAAGGGGCAGTAGGGTGACAGGGGGCAGTTAATAAAGGGGCAGTAGAGTGATAGGGGGCAGTTAATTAAGGGGCAGTAGAGTGGCAGGGGGCAGTTAATAAAGGGGCAGTAGAGTGACAGGGGGCAGTTAATAAAGGGGCAGTAGAGTGACAGGGGGCAGTTAATAAAGGGGCAGTAGAATGAGAGGGGGCAGTTAATAAAGGGGCAGTAGAGTGACAGGGGGCAGTTAATAAAGGGGCAGTAGAGTGACAGGGGGCAGTTAATAAAGGGGCAGTAGCGTGACAGGGGGCAGTTAATAAATGGGCAGTAGAGTGACAGGGTGCAGTTAATAAAGAGGCAGTAGAGTGACAGGGGGCAGTTAATAAAGGGGCAGTAGAGTGACAGGGGGCAGTTAATAAAGGGGCAGTAGAGTGACAGGGGGCAGTTAATAAAGGGGCAGTAGGGTGACAGGGGGCAGTTAATAAAGGGGCAGTAGGGTGACAGGGGGCAGTTAATAAAGGGGCAGTAGGGTGACAGGGGGCAGTTAATAAAGGGGCAGTAGAGTGACAGGGGGCAGTTAATAAAGGGGCAGTAGAGTGACAGGGGGCAGTTAATAAAGGGGCAGTAGAGTGACAGGGGGCAGTTAATAAAGGGGCAGTAGAGTGACAGGGGGCAGTTAATAAAGGGGCAGTAGAGTGACAGGGGGCAGTTAATAAAGGGGCAGTAGGGTGACAGGGGGCAGTTAATAAAGGGGCAGTAGGGTGACAGGGGGCAGTTAATAAAGGGGCAGTAGAGTGACAGGGGGCAGTTAATTAAGGGGCAGTAGAGTGGCAGGGGGCAGTTAATAAAGGGGCAGTAGAGTGACAGGGGGCAGTTAATAAAGGGGCAGTAGAGTGACAGGGGGCAGTTAATAAAGGGGCAGTAGAGTGACAGGGGGCAGTTAATAAAGGGGCAGTAGATTGACAGGGGGCAGTTAATAAAGGGGCAGTAGCGTGACAGGGGGCAGTTAATAAATGGGCAGTAGAGTGACAGGGTGCAGTTAATAAAGAGGCAGTAGAGTGACAGGGGGCAGTTAATAAAGGGGCAGTAGAGTGACAGGGGGCAGTTAATAAAGGGGCAGTAGAGTGACAGGGGGCAGTTAATAAAGGGGCAGTAGGGTGACAGGGGGCAGTTAATAAAGGGGCAGTAGGGTGACAGGGGGCAGTTAATAAAGGGGCAGTAGGGTGACAGGGGGCAGTTAATAAAGGGGCAGTAGAGTGACAGGGGGCAGTTAATAAAGGGGCAGTAGAGTGACAGGGGGCAGTTAATAAAGGGGCAGTAGAGTGACAGGGGGCAGTTAATAAAGGGGCAGTAGGGTGACAGGGGGCAGTTAATAAAGGGGCAGTAGGGTGACAGGGGGCAGTTAATAAAGGGGCAGTAGAGTGACAGGGGGCAGTTAATAAAGGGGCAGTAGAGTGACAGGGGGCAGTTAAAAAAGGGGCAGTAGAGTGACAGGGGGCAGTTAATAAAGGGGCAGTAGAGTGACAGGGGGCAGTTAATAAAGGGGCAGTAGAGTGACAGGGGGCAGTTAATAAAGGGGCAGTAGAGCGACAGGGGGCAGTTAATAAAGGGGCAGTAGAGTGACAGGGGGCAGTTAACAAAGGGGCAGTAGAGTGACAGGGGGCAGTTAACAAAGGGGCAGTGGGCAGTTAATAAAGGGGCAGTAGAGTGACAGGGGGCAGTTAATAAAGGGGCAGTAGAGTGACAGGGGGCAGTTTATAAAGGGGCAGTAGAGTGACAGGGGGCAGTTAATAAAGGGGCAGTAGGGTGACAGGGGGCAGTTAATAAAGGGGCAGTAGAGTGACAGGGGGCAGTTAATAAAGGGGCAGTAGAGTGACAGGGGGCAGTTAATAAAGGGGCAGTAGAGTGACAGGGGGCAGTTAATAAAGGGGCAGTAGAGTGACAGGGGGCAGTTAATAAAGGGGCAGTAGAGTGACAGGGGGCAGTTAATAAAGGGGCAGTAGAGTGACAGGGGGCAGTTAATAAAGGGGCAGTAGAGTGACAGGGGGCAGTTAATAAAGGGGCAGTAGGGTGACAGGGGGCAGTTAATAAAGGGGCAGTAGGGTGACAGGGGGCAGTTAATAAAGGGGCAGTAGGGTGACAGGGGGCAGTTAATAAAGGGGCAGTAGAGTGACAGGGGGCAGTTAATAAAGGGGCAGTAGAGTGACAGGGGGCAGTTAATAAAGGGGCAGTAGAGTGACAGGGGGCAGTTAATAAAGGGGCAGTAGGGTGACAGGGGGCAGTTAATAAAGGGGCAGTAGGGTGACAGGGGGCAGTTAATAAAGGGGCAGTAGAGTGACAGGGGGCAGTTAATAAAGGGGCAGTAGAGTGACAGGGGGCAGTTAATAAAGGGGCAGTAGAGTGACAGGGGGCAGTTAATAAAGGGGCAGTAGAGTGACAGGGGGCAGTTAATAAAGGGGCAGTAGAGTGACAGGGGGCAGTTAATAAAGGGGCAGTAGAGTGACAGGGGGCAGTTAATAAAGGGGCAGTAGAGCGACAGGGGGCAGTTAATAAAGGGGCAGTAGAGCGACAGGGGGCAGTTAATAAAGGGGCAGTAGAGTGACAGGGGGCAGTTAATAAAGGGGCAGTAGGGTGACAGGGGGCAGTTAATAAAGGGGCAGTAGGGTGACAGGGGGCAGTTAGTAAAGGGGCAGTAGAGTGACAGGGGGCAGTTAATAAATGGGCAGTAGAGTGACATGGGGCAGTTAATAAAGGGGCAGTAGAGTGACAGGGTCAGTTAATAAAGGGGCAGTAGAGTGACAGGGGGCAGTTAATAAAGGGGCAGTAGAGTGACAGGGGGCAGTTAGTAAAGGGGCAGTAGAGTGACAGGGTCAGTTAATAAAGGGGCAGTAGAGTGACAGGGGGCTGTTAGTAAAGGGGCAGTAGGGTGACAGGGGGCAGTTAGTAAAGGGGCAGTAGAGTGACAGGGGGCAGTCAATAAAGGGACAGTAGAGTGACAGGGGGGCAGTCAATGAGGGAGTTAGTTTCAACACCACAGCCCTGAGTACACATGCACTAATTCTCCCTATCAACCTATAGTGCTGTATGATGTAGAGTTTTTTGCAACATTGTATACTTTTATAGACAGAGTTGAAAGAGAGGGAGAGCAACATTGTATAAATTTTATAGATACAGTTTACCACAGTGTATGAAATACATTGTTGCAACAATTGTATCATTTTTTGCTGGCAGTTTTCATGGGCAAAAGCCGATTTTTTGAAGAATTAAGGCATTAAATACCAAAAATTCAAAAAAACAAAAGTGGCTGCACCAATCGGACACCCCTGGCAAGAGATCCACAGGGGCAGTTCAGCCCGGCATCGTGTAAGTTCAGAGGAGTTGTTGATTTAAAATTTCAAAACTCCGAATTAAGATATAAGATGTCCAAAAATTAAAGTTGAAGAAAACTATGTACATACAATCAATCAAAAGAGGTTATTGTGAGTATCATGCCGAAGGACAAGCAAATTTGACTAAAATGCATTCTGCCATTAGCGAATGTAGCAGTTAACTAGGAATGTATGCGAAGCTAGATATTTTGGTGTTGCCGAAACTCACTATCGTTTTCTTTTTTCCGAACAGTCTCGTGTCTGAACAGCTGCTTTCATTTCGGTCAACCCATTTAGCAAAAAAACAAACACGACCCTGACTGCACTGAACCGTTATGAGTTAGCCGTCTCATCACAGTTGACCATTATCTATTCCTATAACATAACGGGAGATTTGGCCCACACAGTAACAATCTCCATATTCTTCTAAACTTATATCCCTCCTAAATTGCAACTGGAATTTATTTTAACCCTTGTACTGCTGGTGGCTAATGTGGTCCTCACAAAATGGTGCAAAACCATTGAAAAATAACTGGAACCCTGGCACATGTGTGTTCATCTGAGAGTACTCCGTGAGAGCTATCCAATGAATACCAACACAAGATTTCGATGGTTTTCAAAAATCTTTGCATCCTTGTGCTTTGGACGAAAGTAGTCTCAGCATTTGGAGGGTTAATCAACCATCTAAAAATCTGATATGTAACTGAAAGCAAAGCTACAAACTCTGTTTTTTAAGTATGTGACAAGACTATTAGCAACCTGTGTCTATGTAGGTTCCTTGACAGCGGTCACCATTCAACGTATTAGCACCCGCTGTCAAGGAGACGACGCATTAGCACCTGTTGTCAAGGTGCCGTTTCATGATTCCCGATATTGTTGAGGACGTGATGCTTTCAAGATCCCCACGCGTGGCGAAATGTGACAAGGCCTGAGCAGAATGCCGCCTTCAACAATGGAATTATGTTAGTGTTGAGAACAACGATAAAGAAAATAACGAGTGCTTTAATTTAGAGAAAAAAGTAAAATCTCAACCCAGTTGAGATCATGCGTGGTTCGGTATGATATAAAAACAAATAGGAAATCCTAGCATGATCAGCACGGTAAACCTGCTGCTTCGATATTGCACTGCCCAAGTGAGTTTGTAAGTTTCAACTTGTCATGGATTTTAGGTGCCCGGGGGTGGGGGGGTTGTTCGGTATAATAAAACAAGTATGACATCCCTGTGGGTTTGCCAACATGATAGTCTACCCCTCGTGAGCATTGTCACCCGAGGGCGTAGCCCGAGGGTGACAATGCTCACTCGGGGTAGACAATCATGTTGGCAAACCTACAGGGATGTCATATTTGTATAATATAAGCTCCTTATTTTTTTAAAAAGTGTACTTAATTGAGATGAGGGTAGATCGATCGAATGGTATTGAAAAAACACGTTATAAACCCCTTAGTTTTGATCAAGTTACCAATATGATTTCTCTATAAATATTTTATGCAAATTCTTAGCATTATGCAGCGGTCCGTTTCTCGTAAATTTACGAGTGGCGTCTTTATACGCTTGTTTCATGGCAACGCGAGTTAATCTCACGCACCTGAACGGGCACTTGACCACACGGCCATCGGGACAGGCCCCATGATTTATAAACATCTACATATGATCTATTGATATTTATAAATAATCTATGAAGGTAAATGAATGTTTAATTGGTACATTCAAATGCATGAATATTAATCATTAATTAATAAATATTTCTTTTTTATATAATAAAAGTAATGGTTTATAGATGTTCATCAAATATGAGATATATTAATATGTATAGATCATGTATTAATATCTAAAAGATTTATAGATATTCAAATATAACTTGTCAATGAATAGATTGTTTTATTTTGAAAGATAAGATATATTCAAATATAATTTTATTAATACAAGGATAAAATAGAATTAAGTAAAAAGTATGTCAACAGCATGCAAGTAAAAGTAATGTAGAGTAATAAGTATTCATGTAAAATACGTAAAAGTTGGTGGACTTAGGCATCCTGACCAGACCAGGATGCCTTCAGGCGCATATCAAATACACATTCTGCCCTCGTGAACAGTCATTAAGGCTTTAATAGTGGTTGTCTAATACGGCCCCCTCTCAAAGATAACAATACTTCCTCGGGTTTCCAGATCCATTTAAGCAGTAAATTTGAATGTGGAACAACACTGTATAAAAACGTAATTTATCCACCCCTTTCACGCACACATACGGTAGTAGGTCCAGGTTTTATTATCGAAGATTTCGTTTCTTTTGTACGCAGTGCCGAAAAGTAACTGCTATATTCCTCTACAGTACGCTACGTCGGGATAAATGCCCCACCAATCCCTCACGTTCATGTCACTGCTGCATGACTCCCGTAGTATACGCAGCATGCTCTTTTCTGACACCCAAACCCTGAAAAAGCACATCTCAGGACACCCCAAAAAAATTGTGAGGAATTTCTTAAAATGTCAATCTCAAGCATATAATTGATTTTTTTCATCTCAATATAATTTACATTACATTGTATAAGGATATCATACCTTGTTTTGATGAATTTGTACCTGTTTATGGTTGAAATCTGAGTATATTGTAATCCCCCTTAAAAACCTGCACGCCCCAAAATTTTACAACTGCCAATTTTAGGCACCCAGTTTCTAAATCCTGGCTGGCTGACTGACGGACGTCTCAATAATATTTCCCCCTATTAAAATGACATTATATCACACCTTGCCGTACATAGCATGGTCACGCGACTTGATGGAAAGGAACATTTACAGCCGTTCCTACCAAATAGACAAAGTTACCAAGCAATGGGAAACTTATGCAGGTTCAGACAACCACGCTGAACAATCATACAAAGAACATAAACTAACGTGCAATTGCCAGAAAGCCCTTTTTCAAAAATTCACTTGCCAGGTCAAGCGGGCAAGTACTTATATCCATACCTGCAATGGGAAAATAGTAGGGCGTATGTCTGAATAGCCAGCCTAGCTTGTCCAGTAAGTGAGTCAGAGCATGCTCAGTAAGTGTATTGTGACCAGGAATACAGCCCATTACGAATGTATGTATGAATGTAACAAAAAACACAAAACACAAACTTTCAATTAATATTTATTGAATTGATTTAAAAAAAATGTTCATGTACAAAGTCACCTACATCAAAATATTCACTTGTTATCTGGTATAGGCTAGAATGCGTTATACATCTATATATATTTGTCATTTGCTGACTACACTCGCGCATACGCCCTTTAAAACCTATTTCTTACAATTATGAACTATGGCATTATTACATTTAGGGCAATCATCTAGATATTATTGGGACAAGTTTCAGTTACTTCTACTGTAAGTCTCTGTCAAAAGTATTCATATAGGCAAATTTGCAAGACCCATTCTATATTTACATAGCTCAGGATATTAAGCGTATGATATGCTTGGATGGAAGCTTACACTGTATATATCAAGAAAACCGTTGTTCAGCAATGCCATCACTCGAATCTTGAGTATGCCCATGGACATGCTATTTAGACTGGGATACACAAGCACAAACTCTCCTCTTGTATCGCATCAGTTACTAGTAATAGATTGCATTACATAAATATTCAATACTTTTCATCGACTTCTCATAGACGTTTGGTATCTATGGATTAACCATGACAAGTACATGCAAACTCAGTCCTGCACCTTCTATCAGCCTCGTGTGAAATAGGATCAGAGCTAGATCGCCATATCATCACTTATAAAAGAACCCCTTTTAGAACAGCGTTGGTAGAATAAAGACGGATTGATTACCATATCATACTACTGTCTCTTGTATGGAAGGCCTAAGTGGACAAAAAGTATGGAAGGCCAAAGTGGACAAAATGAGCATTTATTAATATTGATAAATGATTTATTAATATTTATGAATAATTTATTAACATTAATAGATATTCAATATCAATGAATATTTATTAATATTAATAAATAATTTATTAATATCAATAAATAATTTATCAAAATTAATGGATATTTATTGATATCAATATATATATATTAAATTAATATTAATAAATATCTATTGATATTAGATCATCAATATCAATAAATATGTATTACTACTGATTAATAATTTATTTCTATTAATAAATCATTTATTAATATCAATAAATTATTTATTGATATTGATGCATGCTCTTTTGTCCACTTTGGCCTTCCATACTCCTGTTCGTATCAACCCATGTCATTACAAATACTTAATTCACGCCATGCCAAAGCTAAGACCTGTACACAACTGAAACAAGTGATATAAACTTTCTAGAATTTGATTGACTCGTGGTGTAAATAACCAAAGTAAAAAGAGTCCCTGTCAAAACGCAGGATTTTGTTTTATACGCCTTCACATTTGCTTTCTTATAAGTTTGACACTCTAGCAGCATTCAGTATTTTAAATGTTTCATTTTCTAAAAGACCAAATGTAGAATTAGAAAACGAAATAGCAGTATTGTAATAAATACACCAGTGAGGCTTCTATTAACCTCACTGAAAAAGTATTAATATCAAGAAATAGGGATAGCGTTATCCAACAATCCAAGCAAATACTTCACATAGATCCATACAAAACGATCCTTTTGTACAATGCTACTACTTAAACATTTTGATTAGAGCCTGAAAGAAAGTACATGGGCAATGTGATACCATTATATGATTAACATATACATTATTTTATTTAGCTCAACTGTTATGCTTATCATTTGCCATTGAAGTAGATATATTACTAATTATACTCAATTATAGCATTACACACAGTTAACCCATTGCATATATATATATATATATATATATATATATATATATATATATATATATATATATATATATATATATATATATATATATATATATATATATACTCTATCTATCCTAGCATGTTTTGTATATGTTTACACAAATATGATGATGAAGATTGAATTATTTTTTGATATGAGATTTTCAACTCATTTCTTTAATGCGCAAGCATATGCATTTGCCCAAAAGTTGCAGTTAAAAAAAATACATCCAGTTACAACACTTTTACTGCGAGCAGATACAGTTGACAATAAAATCATCTCATTGTTACACAAGCTCTCCACAAAACATTTTTGGCCATTTAAATATATTTATTTGCAAATGGCAGTTACTCATAATATATATATATCCAGTTCCCTTAAAATGGTTTCACCGAGCAATGAAGGCGGTGGACAGCAGAGGTTCTTGTTGTGCAGTCTGGCTGTATTGTCATAACTTTGCAAATAAAGGATACTTCCTATAGAATGCTTCTCTATAAAACTAAAAACTAAGCGTTTGCTTTATATGAATGAATACGTTGTCTCAAATCAAGTTTGATTCACAAAATCTGGTATGTACACTAGTGTGTGCATACATACTACAAGCTTAAAAGTCCTGTTACAATATAGAAAGGCATTTGATTCCTTCACCAGTCATCTCCCGGAAACTGGTTGACTGAGCATGCCCTACTGCCTTGTCAAGATAATTATATTCTTGACACACATGACTACTTGTTACAGTAGTTTTAGCTGTGACGTCATGAGCAGTCGGTCACAAATCTGGCCAGGTGACTGGCTGGCGATCAGGCGTGCGGCTGTGTATAGTTCCTGGGCTGCCAATGTATTTATTGCAGCAACTAAATGTCTTTACTGTGAACACACTACCTCATCAGTATATTGTCTTTTTTTCCTGTGTCTTTGCCTCAACTCCAACAACTGTCTTGCAGTGATTTTACAGGATTGTGCAGCAGTTTTCTTTCACCCATGCGATTCCTCTTCTTTTGAACAAACGAATGTTCCTCTTATCCTGCAAAAATATGTTTTCAGTTTTTGATATAAAGTTTTCATGGAAATATGTATCTTAAAAACCTAACAATCACTTGGTCATTCCTTGTGCTGTTTTATATGATGTCGCAACTGTCAAACAATGCATACAGTATGCTTAAATGTCAACAGAATTGGTACATTGAAGGCTTCATAAGGATGACTGAGTGAGAATAAAAGCATTACGAATAGGTATATATATATATATATATATATATATATATATATATATATATATATATATATATATATATATATATATATATATATATATATGTTTATGTATATGCCTACATATATCTATATACATATATCTACATACAGAAGAAAAGTGACCACCATTCAAAATTCTGAGATTCAAAAACAGTATACTTGCATCAACATATCGAACAGAATAAAGTGATACGTCTCCCTCAAATACCATATGAGTCACAGAACTAAGGGGCTGTCTGAAGGTGTAGTCCGTAACATGCCTGTCATTGACGGTGATCTGAAATAACAAATGTCAGAACCTATATAGGCATACATTATTAAACGTACCTCGAAATAAACGAATAAAAAATAATCATATTAATTATTGATGCATGAGCCAATTCTGAATAAAAGCAAATGCAGATTTCAATGCAACAACGCATCAGTAGGCGCCGACTACTATATTAACATATGCCAGGAAAAGAGTAAAAAAACGCCTTACTTCGAAGACTCTTAAAGTTATTATTTAATTGACAAACAGAGCATTGGCTGCTTACTTAATCAAATCAACGTTTTTTTGAAACTGATTTATTTTTTTATTGAAATAGTGCTTGGTCGTATCTATCTATTTAGCAATATTTCTCACCACTGCCATGTACTCCGGGTCTGCATTAGGCTGCGGGCACGTACGAATATTACAAGACTTGGGCAAGTCAGTGGTGGTATTCCTTGGTGATCCACTTTCCTGCGCCATTAAATACATTTATAACAGGCTTTTCACGATTTAGCCGTAAGACAGCAGGATAGCGAATATAAACATGATTCCAGTTTATCACTAATAAAAATGGTAATGACTTACCCTGAAAAATCCCTTCTCCACACTGATTTTTATCGTTAGTTTGGAATCTGCTCTAAAGGGCAAAAATCCTTGGATGTTTTCCTCATAATCCCACAAGTCGTTGCAGTACGTCCTGAAGATTGCCCGTTTAGGTCGTTTAACTTTTGTTTTGAAATTCAGCGACACTGATCCACCCGACTGAAACTTGCTTCCTTTCTGCAAACTCAGTTCGAAACTGAAAATCAAAATTATATGTATAATAATATCATATATAGATTGAGATGTATGTTAGTCTGCATGTATCTGTGTGTGTGCCATGAGGTCGGTCAAGGTGTCCACTTTAGAGGGAGGTGTCCACTATAGAGGTGTTGTTGTAACCAATTACTAGTGGCATAGTGAACCCCATTTTCAATTACCAGCAGAGATTTAGCGTGTGGTATTATTCATATCAAAGTTCTACTCTGTGGAGGCTTTACAATCTATGCATATACATTAAAGTTCTAACCAGCTTTTAGATGCTTTAATGTCTAATATGAATACTAAAGGGGAAGTGCGAGTGATTTTTTTGGTGAATTATAGGTCCTAATTTAGGCCAAAAACAATCCTGTACACATCCTGTGCATGTCTGTCCTGTCGTTTCTTATCTCGGTAGCATTATAATCAAAAGCGCCGGTGTACTTAAGTTTCCTTTTGATCGCATTTGAAGCAGTTGGAGTTGAAAAGGTGGACAATACAAGCCATACATAACACTTAGATTTCTACAGCCGAGTTTCTCACAGTCCTGATGCAAAGATGTGTTCTGATCAAGACTAAGCTCAACTCTCTTTTCCTATCAGTCATTGGGTGGTCAATCCCTGAGTTTACTACTGGACCAAATGCCCTACACCTGGCCTGAGAGAGGGCTAAATGCAATTGTGACCATTCTAATGTACAAATCTTATATAATCATATAATTCTACAAGGACCTGCATATTCACCTTTCAGCACCATGCCACACATAGCCATGTAGGTATATTGTTTTGCCAGGGTAAAGTCCTCCCGGTATCTCGTTCGATAGGGGCAGTTCCTGCAAAGCAAGATGTAGATAAATCATCGTCTATTCTATTTAACTCCTCTGCAAAAGACAATGCTTTTGCTCTAAGGAACACAAAAGTCAGGGCAAGCCTTTTCGAAATTTCATGTATATTTATTTGCAAACCTGGCTGAATGTACAAGACACTGATTGGTGGAAGGGGAGAAAGAGGAGAAGATGTGGGACAAAAGGGGCAGGGCAGGAAAGGGATAGGAAGGTAGTCATAAGGGTGCGGTTCTGTGCTTATATGTTATTATCCCTGTCTAACACAGCTGGATATTTCTGTTCATATAAGCAAATAAGGGAGCCAGGTGTCAGAGTGAGGTGCAATGGAGCATTAAGGGTATATAATGGGGGATGTTAAGGTTTACGATGTTTGCCCTTTTGTTGGAAGACAAAGGAGGGGACAGGCCAGATACTTGGTAGGATATCTGTATATGACGGTAGGAGGGGGGGGGGGGGGGGGGGAGAGTACAGACGTCACAAAATATCACGCAACTTTCAAACATCGTGCAACTTTCAAAACATGGTGCAACATATGGTCACAATGTTATCTAGATTTCAACCCTTCAGACCTTTATGAATGCAAATCAAGATGGCCAAGTGTGTGACAGGCATTTAAGACACAGCTGTAGGTGTCATTTATCCATGTAGCTCTGTGATCAGGGTGAGTTAACCTTGTAATTCCAGATATCCAGTTTTAAGTAATATAATGTAACCTGCATGGCCTTTCCATGTGAAAGGGTAAAATAAATGACAGTTTGCTCTTTACCAGCGACCTTCCTCACTTCAGGCGACCTAGCACAAAACCCATGACTTTTCTGAGGTCGTTATACATGTTCTCAAAAGTTGAATCATATTTTGAAAGTTGCATGATATTTTGTGAGTTTAATTGATATCATTTCTAGTTTTCTACATGCCATATAAACGGCAAGACAACACAATGTTTAGAATTTAGTAAGTATTTATTAAAAGTGCCTGTCAATATGTAACTGTCATTGTCTAGTATTTACTATAGTTACTTTTGTATATAAAAACATAGATGAATAAGAGAACATATAGGCAAAGTAAAATAGTTTGGTACTAATGCGTGTAGATTTTATAGGATCTACTGATACTACACATTAATATGCTATTACAAGACATGAATAAAATGAGAATAACATCCCAATGCAGCTTGCTAAATCTGCTTGGCAGGAATATAAACATGGTTTTATTTCTAAGTTACCTCCCTGCTCATGTGTTAACTTACCAATTCCAATGGGTACTCCATAGTGTGAAATAATGCATCGCCATCCAGAAGTACAAAGTTGATCTTCTCAATAGGAACACGGTGGGCAAAATCACAGTAATGTTCATCGTTTACATATATCTGCAAAATGAATTTATTTCTTAATATACTACTGCCAACTTGATGTTTGAGAATACATGTTTATTGGGATGCTGTTATAAGGCACAGTTAAAGCAGTTCATTAAATGATGATATATTGCATATATTCGAGATTTACTGATGTTTAGAAGCTCGTCTCCTGAACTCACGAGGTCATTATGAAGCATACAAGCGCATTGCATTCCCAAGGAAGCAAGGAATAGAACTGAATTTGGAGAGAGACTTTGGATAGGTATTTGGATGGCACTGCACTTTATGCAACAATACAAACAACAAAAATATACAGTTGTCCTGTTGCCAGGTCTGACTTCCAAACGGCATTTTATGGATCAGGACATATCTCTCTCCCAATATTATAACAGCCTGTGACACTGTAAGGCGCTCTTATGGTGGCGCTTAATATTACCCTTGTAAGGCAAGATTATGCGTGTGTGTGTCAAACGAGTGTAAAACTCTAGCCAACAGTCAGTAGGTGATGTGCCAATCTTGAAGGGAACTACACAACGTTTGAATTACTTATCTTTACATTTTTAATTCAAAGGTACAATCTATGTGTTGGATGGATATTGTAGAACAGCCAAAGTATTAAAGTTCTAGCACATAAATGCATGAGATCAGAAATATACAGTTTTACATTTTATTTTTGAGAGTTAATAGAATGAGTACGATGAGCACTTACCTTAAAATAATCTTCGTCAACTAAAACTATCAGTGAAAATGCCTTTCCTTCCTTAAACGGGGAATGTTTCTTTATTTCAGCCGGACCCCATTCATCTCCTAGAAAATAATTGCAAGCTACTCTTCCACCCTCATCGAAGCAAGGGTTGATTTGGAGTGCAACATCTGAGTTTGGTACCTGCAGACGATTGGTCTGGAGATTGATGACGAAGCTAAAACGATAAAATGATTTGTTTAGAAATCAATGTCAAGACACACATACACTTTATATTGGGTTATGGTTATGGGGATCAGGTTCCTGAAGCCTGTTATCTTTTTGTTGCTGCTGGCCAGGTGAAATTATGAGTGGTGGTTCGTTTGTCCGCCAGGGGTTCTCTGGAGGACAAGGGGTATGGTGATTTAATTTACAGGCCTATAGAATTATACGGTCTACATGGATGCCCGGATGATGGAGAAGTGTGAGAGGACGGATAGTAGGTTTTTCAGGGGAACAAGGAACTCGGGGAGGTCTCTCATAAACTCAGGTGAAGGCCTGGCTCTGTCGAACTCTCTCGCTCATAGATACTGATGGTTGACCCTAGATGTTACGCTGTCTCGCGTGCTTAATTGTAAAGCCTTTGCTTGCACTGTAAACAATTTTTTTATGAAAATGGTGCACATGTGAGTCCTAAGAACGGTTACCTTTATTTTGAGAAAAATAAATGGAACCTTAAACTTGTATGTTATAATCAAAACAAGTCTATAAAAACCTAATACACAGATAAATACACGGCTAGATTTAGAGGAATAAGAATACACGCTCTTACTCCAGCAAGTATCTGAACAACCATCGCTTCAATATTTGTTGACACTCAATGTCCAATGAGGGCAATCAAAAAGAGGTGCCTCTCATACAATCAAAACTCACTGTGTACGACAACAAATTCGAAAGCTCAAAATTTGAGTCTGGGTGGACTATAGTTAATGTAAAAATCAATAATAACAATCTGTACTACAGCTAGTCCCCCAAAAGGGAAAAAGGATTAAATTTGAAAACTCAGCGCTTTTTATATTTTTTGTACATTTCATATTTTCAAAAATTCAAAGGTGGTTTTAGAGCAAAACTTAGTACCAGTCACATCTCAATAAATAGTAATACAATAAATACATAAACACCCTGACAACTTCCCAAACAAACTGACTAGCATACACTATATCTTGAATATTTCTTTTTAGAATTGGCAGCAAATTGGCGCTGAAAATTCTATTCAAACAAACGTTGTAGGGTTTACTATGATCTAGGACCAATGTCACCAGAATAAGTCCATAAAGAATGATCACAATGAATCTGTACTGAAATACAATAATCCGTATTTAATTGTATTGTATTCTTTATTGACCAAATCATTCGATTCGAAATTACAAATACAACAATGTAGAACAAACATATACTAATAACATACAGATAGAGATTGAATACAAACTAATGAAAGCAATCAATTAGAACGTGGGTAATGCCTAAATCCATGTCGGCTTTGTGCTTCTTGATATCATCTAAGCTTTCAAAATAAATGGGATATTTAGCAGAAAATAGATAACACATATTCATTGCAATAGAGTCCTGTCAGTTTGTAGCTTTTGCTAAACAGATTTTCTATATCAATTCAAATCACATATCCTCCTATGGCAAGCCATGTCCGACAAATCGGATATGGCAAGCCATGTTCATCTTTTATGTTATGACAAGCACTAACCAACACCTGTTCTCCATCTTGTAACCTGACAGTACATTTCCGTTATTGACGACCCTGAGATCTGCCAGAAATTAGTCATAGTCTCATTTTCAATTCCTACTATTTCTCCTCCTAAAAACCACCCAAGTCCTTATGATGGATATTCCTGGGCTATGTTATCAAATTATGGGAGAATTGTATTGATCTCTTGGTACATTTTAATTCTAATCACATCTACAGCTGGACACTGCATAACAATGTGCTTGATATCTTCTAAGACGAAATATTCACACATTTTGCAAGTCCGGTTGCTATAGGGGCTACCTTTTAATCTGTAGTCATGACACTTCTGTAGACTGGTCCGACAGACTATCCTTGTCATGGTTTCACACATTTTCATATCGCTTTGGTGATTATTAGCATGCATCCACCATTTCAAGTATCTAGTTTTGCCTAAAATTTTCCTTAGAAGAGAGCATTCTGGGTTCAGGATAGTCACAGTTTTCCGCTGTATCTTGATATTTCTGTTCAAAGTCCTGTCCTGGCCTCCCTGGAAATTTGTCCGTAGTACACATACATAAACATCCTAAAGCATGTAGAATAACATCTTGAAACAGTAACAGGCAATTAAAATCTGCTTCCCCTCCCAAAAGCTCTATGGGGTTTGAAATAAAGCTGAAAATGAAAATGTAACAGTGTCCATCAACAAGGAAGGTGAACAAAACGTGGACAGCCCTACTCCCTGGAAAAGTCGCCTTCCTCAGCCACACTCAGCCGGATCACTTGTATCACCTTATGGCAAGCTGAAGTGCCCTAAAGTAAACATTTATGGAATTCCATAAATGATTTATGGTATTCCATAAATCATATATGGAATTCCATGAATGATTTATGGAATTCCATAAATGTCTTTTAATTATGGAATTCCATAAATGATATATGGAATTCCATAAATGATTTATGGAATTACATAAATGTGCTGAATTATGGAATTCCATAAATCATATATGGAATTCCATAAATCATTTATAGAATTCCATAATCAAATGGCATTTATGGAAATCCATAATTCGTTGTCTGCTCAACTCCAAAAGAACAATGAAGACTCCCCTTCACGCTAAAAAGCTTTCCACCAGATGTACTTGTGACATGTGGAGACGACATTGAGCGATAATTGGGAGTCTTGCATTATTAAGTAATCCTAGGACATAAGGACACCCGATTTAGCAATAAGCACTTTGTGGGCACTAAACCAAAGCCCAGTCGGTCCACATTCTGAAAGTACCATCTTTCTTGAATAAAGTTGTATATTATATAAGTATGTCCATTCATAGGCCTAAATTCGCCATACCCCCAGTTTTCATTTGGGACCATGCAATGATACCCCCCGGAAGGGCCACATCATTTAGTTCATTGAGAGACCATATGAGAATTCATCAAAAAATCTTTTTGACTTAATAGCACAAAATACGACTTTGACATAGTTCTTCAACATCTAGCAAAACAATATTTAGATCAGTTGCTGCAGCTTCCATTTTAGGACAAGTGACCTTCATGGATGTACTCTGTTGGTAGGGAAAAAGCATTATTTAGGATAATTAGTTCTGAAAAAATACCACAGGTGTCACTTATTTATGGAATTCCATTAATACATACATTTATGGAATTCCATAAATAAGTGCAATAATGGAATTCCATAGATGATTTATGGAATTCCATAGGCCATAAATGGCATTTAATTATAGAATTCCATAAATGATTTATGGAATTCCATAAATGTGCATAATTATGGAATTCCATAAATGATTTATGGAATTCCATAAATGTCATGCAAATATGGAATTCCATAAATGATTTACTTATTTCCATAAATCATTTATGGAAGTCCATAAATCATTTATGGAATTTCATAAATGATTTATGAAATTCCATGAGTACCATTTATTTATGGAATTTCATAAATGATTTATGGAATTCCATAAATGATTTATGGAATTCCATAAATGATTCATGGAATTCCATAAATCATCTATGGAATTCCATAAATACATTTATTAATTATGGAATTCCATAAATGATTTATGGAATTTCATAAATGCTTACTTTAGAGCACTTCAGCTTGCCATACATCCTCTCCGTTTGGATTGGGATCTCTTCGTGATTGTGTTCGCTGCTCTGAGCTCTATCCAGCACTATGTCGTACTGCCATGTATCGCCTGATGTGTCCCAGCAGGACAAAGCCACACCGTCTGCTAGTGTCCTGTTCTTCATGCAGCTGCAGACCGCGGGATGCATCTTTGCCACAGACCAGTTCTCTAAGATGCGGTGCTGAATCATACAGCCTTTTGATGAAAACCATGTATCAATTTGCATAGATGGGGTACTAGTATTTGCAGCGTCTCCTCTCTGGTGGCAAGCCAAGACTGCCAATCACTCTTCCGGTGTTTTTGATCTTGGACGATGTGTCAATTCTCGCAGCCTGCTTGCTTTGCTTTTGATACGACGTCAACATGTCGGCACAACTACCGGTTGTAGTCCACTGGACCGGTGATAAGTCTTCATGTACCCTCACTAGTATGGTTACGTCAGCTGCTTTTATTTCTGATGTTCAAGCCGCTACTGGACATCCAAAGCTACCTGCCAGTTCATGTTTCAACTCTAACTTGGGAAAAATATCTGGGCCCATTTCTATGCCGAATTCCATGCCACATTCTTTCCTTCCACAGGGGACCACCGATGCTTCCCGATTCTTGTTAAACAGCAGTCTCTATGAATCGCAGTCTTTCCCTGGCTATATTGCCAAGGCCTGCTATTCCCCATCATTCAGATATCTTGACCTTTATGCCAGTCCTCCTCGTAGTTATTCTCTTCCCTCAAGTCTGTTGGAATCCTCTAGGCCACTCCCCTCCTCAAATAGTTCTGCAGGTGGGGTGGGTAGGTTCTCTTACTCATTGGGACTAATCACCTCAGCGTATATATATATATATATATATATATATATATATATATATATATATATATATATATATATATATATATATATATATATATATATACACACACATACATACATACATACATACTTCTTTTGAAACAACCATACATGCGCAACTTATACCTTGAAATTGTTCATTGTTTTGTGAGCATGTTTATTTATCTATTGCTTTGTTGTTGTTTTTGACAAAAAGGACCATTATTTCACACACTAAATGGCCTTTAAGACACCATTCATTCATCCATACAAACATGTATGTATGTATGGATATGTCCTTCATTATATCTTATCATTATTTTGTTATTATCATTATCATCAGTATTTTTATCATTATTATTATTATTACTTATTATTACTATTATTATTATTATTATTAATATTACTATTATTATTATATACCTAATCATTTGGCCCCTCTATATATATATCCGTCATTAGCCAGCATCTCCGGTTAAGTGATATCAATGAAATAGATCATTCTGAATCTTGTTATCTCCTTCCCAACAACTGAACTACTGAGATTTCAAAATCCAAAAAATAACTTATCCAATTCCCATTCTCTTCCTTTGTATTATTCAGTTTTTTGCCAGACCGCATTTCCTTGCATTTGCATAATTTTGCAGACCTTAAGTTAAAATGTCAGCACATAGGTGGTTTCCTAAGGTGAGGTACCTATGCTCTCGACTTTTCAGCATAAAAAACGACTGGGAATGAGGCAGTGGAGTGTGAAATACACAAGTACCTGTCGTCTAGTCTGAAATCACTGGCCCTTAGCTGTGATGTGAGTTGGGATGCTTCCCTACTTTCTGAGATACCCAGCACCTCAGATGCCGGGCATGATGGACCACACTGCTCCAGCTTTGGGTCACCTTTATTAATTTATGAAATGACTGTCACAAACTACTTTGGTCATTTCTTCCTATATCTACATATAGATGGCGTTGTTCTGTAGTGATACAGGGAAAATTTTATTTTTGAAAAAAACGCCAACTTAAGTACACGCCAAATTAACCAGTTATACAGTAGTTTATTTCCAGCCCTGGCACAATTGCGAGAATTTTTTCTGAATTTATACCGACGTGACTAGCGTTCGTCAGTATTTTCAGTGAAAATAGGCCAACTTCTACCCATAAATATCTTGATTATCTTAAAAGTATCACAAATTACAGGGAATTTACGGGAAAGTATTTTAACCACAGCCTTTGTCAAATTCGGATTTGTAAGGCAAAAGAGTTTACAGTGTCATTGTTTGTAAAATTAACAGGAGTAAGGATATATAGATTCCTACTTTCTCGCTTGTTTTTATAATTATCAAATGTGTATGATATTCCTTCGAATGTTAGTTCTGTGCGCGCGTATCGTACTTACCGATGATCTTAACGCGAGAAAGTGAATCTATTTTCGTTTAAACGCAACATTGGCCTTTATGCTTTATGGTCAATGATACGTATTTTCAGGTTGTTCCATACTTCATTCGGTAGTTGGCATCATTCCAGTCGATTTGACATCATACATAGGATTCTTTGTACACTATTTAATGGAAGATATATCAAACTTAATTGTTTTGCTTTAAATTACCTTTTTATCACATATTTTCTTACCTTTTTGCATCTTTTACAACCACTCCATCTATGTATATCGCCTTGCCTACACTCAATCCTTTTGAGAAGTACTCGATATACGGTATCGCCTGAAATATAACGCAGACAATAATCACCTTATTAAAGTTTGCTGTACTTTACTATTAACAAATCAATATTGCATGAGCTTAGTTTGTAGAAATTGCATACAACCTATCTTGTTCCGCTAGTTTAGTACTAAATACACAATACAACTTCTGCTACTAGCCTAAACATTGCTCACGAAACTGGAAGTCAGATATAAGAAGAATTAAGACTGGATAGGCAAGATATGTATAGAAGGATGCATGATCCGCTAGCTGTGGCCTTGTGGCTAGGACGCCTGGCTCGCACGATAGTGGACATGTGTTCGAGTCTTCGATGCATCCTCATTAGTAGGTAGAATTAGTCGCTGCACAAATGTATGGCCTTTTGAAAGGCTTTTTATGCTGTTTTGGCAACCGAAAGACCCCTCAGGACCATTCGTAAAAAGAAGGGAATTTCTTCCCAGCTCCGGGAGTCTGTCTCGTCGCGATATGAAAGCAACAGATATCTCTTTCCTCCAGTTCTTCTCTGGTTTTGTATAAAGAGTAGTGTTTAAATAAGCAACGACCTTCCTCGCCCCCTATTTTTCCCCGTTATATTAAAAACACATTTTCAGGATAAGTCAGTGGTTCCTGCTGGCTCTTATCAAGTCATTTTAGTTTTGGCCTTGAATGAGATGAAGAACCAGCTCTTAACTTTTACCCCAAAAAGTATTACATTAGAACAGTTATCAACAATTTAATAGATAGATAAAAATAGTATACCACTAACTAACTTCAAATGTGTTTTTATATCGTGGCATAGGCAAAGTAAATAATTTTCGAAAATGTGACCCAATCACGGTCGACGAATGGCAAATGCGGAACTGTGGTCTATGTATATACATGAGCGCCCTAGCAGCAACTTTGCAGAAAAATTGACGAAAAATGAAAATTCCGAATTTTGGTCTCAGCGAGATACTGAGCGGCAGCGCAGGCACGGTCTACCAACTGCACAATCGCATTAGCATGCGATACATTCACTACTGTAACCCCGAGAATACTCGTAGTATTCAGAAATTACGAACGAATATGTAAATTTAACTGAATGACCAAAGTTTGTGGAGAATAACTAAGACGACTGCAAATGACATGCGCTTCAGCCGGTTTAACCTCTCATCTATCAATTTCATATCTGTTAACCGAGCTTTCTGAACTAGGACGATTTCTCTGATTCCTCCACCTGTTACAACTGCCTAAAAATGCCCTAGTCGCAATTTGGCAGAAAAACTGACAAAAAATGAAAATTCCAAATTCTGGACTCAACATGTTCCTGAGCGGCAGCGCAGGCAGGGTCTACCAACTGCAAGATCGCAATTTGTGTAGAATGCCATACTTTCACTACCCCACCCTCGAGAATACTCGTAGCATTATGAAATTACGAACAAATATGTAAATTTTACTGAATGACCAAAGTTGGTGGAGAATAACTAGGACGAGTGCAAATGGCATGCGATACAGCCGGTTTAATATCTTATTTATCAATTTCATATCTGTTAGCCAAGCTTTCTGAACTATTGATACATAGGTTTTACAGCCCTAAGTGTGTGGTCGCAGATAGATCTGTGTGCTCTGATATCTCTTTTCCATTAAAAGAATTGCCAAACGATAAATATGGGGTGAGAAGATAGAACTAGAATTAATCATGAGTGATGTTGCAATCAGATACTAGTATCTAGGTGCTCTGATCTTTTTTGCCAATTTGCCAATTTTCGTGGTTACTGTCTGCAGGGCGGGTACTTTCTAGTTAATTACAAATTTATAAATCAATAGTTGTTGTTTTGTTTTTATTTTTGCATTTCCACCATTTGAAATTAGCCCAAAGTATGCCTTTATTAGGCAGATATTACATGCACCTGGATGGTAGGGCCTTTTTGTGACGACCGTAAAAGCTTTGACATGTCCAGAGAATCATGTTTGATTGTTAACCCACATCAACCAATGATTAAAGATAATTGGTTTCGCATCGTTTTTCTAGGGTTGTCCTGCCACTGAAGAATCAGTGATATTAATATTCATATTTTCCATCAATATAACAGTTATAACTCTATTCTGTGAGTGCAATTTAACTGCCAGCAGACTCCTCGCAGGGCTTGTGAGGGTATAAATGATCTCTATAAGCTGCAATAAGCCGAGGGTCAGTCAAAGACTGCTGAGCTATAACAGTGGTATGGTATGTGTGCTTTGGCTAACTGGGTCTCTACGTCTACTCCCTATCATATTACATGTGCGGCATTCCGTTTCACCTACGCATATTTGTTTGTTACATAATTTGCTTGTATTGGCTATTTATAATTCAGTGATATCAATGCCAATGTGCGGAGGGGGTGGGGGGTTGGTTGAGTTACCGCGATGGCCGAGTGGCCTTATGCGACAGTGCCCACTGTACCATTGTCACAGGTACCGGATTCAGACACTGCTCGAGGTTGGTGAGAAAGTTGTCGGCAGCAACTTTTGGTTGGTCAGTGGCCATTTTCTCCCAACGTCACAACTGACCAACTATAACATAGTGTTAACCCTTCCTGTGCTAAGGCACTTTCTTACAAAGGACAAGGGGTACACTGATTTTTGAAAAACATCTAAACCCTGTCATGTTGGTATTCATTGGAAAGCTCTTGCTGAGTACTCTCGGATGAAAAACCATGCGCCAGGTTTTCAGTCATTTTTCATACTTTCGTATCATTTTGTATCGGTCAAATTAGCCACCAGCAGCATAAAGGATAAAATGGCAGAACACTATAGCTGACAAGTAATTAAAAGTCAAACCCCGACTGTGATTGATAAAAAATTTGTATTTGACAAATGGAACAACCGGCGTTTAACCTTACCAATCTAAGCAGGTTATCATCTAATCACCAGACATTCTAAGCTGAACTGTTCATGCACAGGAAGGGCTCCATATTTACCGGCGGTGAAAACAGGTGAACATAAGATCTGGATCAATAGATCTAATGCCGTCAAAGATGTAAGGAAACAGTCAATCATAAGCACTGCTTCAATTGTTCTATTGCCCTTTCCATGCTAGGTAACGAGCAATCATAAGAAACTGGATGCATTGTTCTAAAACCCTTCACATGTTTGGAAACAGGTAATTATAAAAGCACTAGATCCACTGTTCGTTCGAATACCCTTTACATAATAGTAAACGGGTGATCATAAAAAGGCGACCGATTGTTCTATGATGGAAACCCCGGGGGGGGGGGGGGGGCACTTGGGTATTTAGAGGGGCGCATACGTTCGTTATCAAAAAATACCCCTAAAGCATTGATTTCTGGCCAAAAAGGCATCCTTATTTCAATAAAAACGCTGATTTTTTCCAATAAATTAAAAACACCCCTTCTTTTTATCAAAACACTGACATTGGATGAACGGGAACACGAATTTTAACTTTAGATTGTATAATCCTCTGCGTGTTTAGTGGCAGCAAGTGGCGGCATCAAACTCTGGAGGCCCAGATACTTCGTACCTGGGTACAAAAAAGTATCCTTCTTTTACAAAATCGCGGACATGCGGAGGTCTTAAAAAAAACTTCTTCCGCGAAATACGTAACGAAGGTGCGGCCCCCCTCTGTACCTGAGTGCCCCCCCCCCCCCCCCCCCGGGATGGAAACTACCAATTTGCTGCTACGCTTTCCATATTCCCTTACTACTCTCCCGTAAAAAATGGATAGCGTGTTTACAAAATGCAAACAACCAACTATGGAGACTCAAAATTGTGATACACACAAACACACACATATATATATATATATATATATATATATATATATATATATATATATATATATATATATATATATATACATACACAAATGTGCCTGAAACCCTGAAACATGGGTACTCGTCCGAGAGTACTCTGCAAGAGCTTTCCAATGAATACCAACATGACAGGGTTTAGATATTTTCCAAAATCTGTGTGCCTCTTGTCCTTTGTAAAAAAAGTGCCTTAGCATTGGAAGGGTTAACACTATGCTCTGATTATATATAGAAGACCATTCCGAACATGATTCCTTTGCTTGCGAGCATTTCTTTCTTACAGCTGAAAGCTTCGATTATGATTACAACCATGGCTAAAACCAGAACCACGGTAATGGCATCGACTCTCACGAAACCCACTACTTTGTTTTAAAAATATGCAATTTTGTAACAAAATTGCATATGTTTTTAAAACAAAGTTGTTAGAATTATGTGAATCGTCAATATCTGTTTTACGAATCTGGTATTTCTTTTTATACATGCTTTTATGGCCTGGGCATCACGAAAGTTCATACGGATTTAACTTCGCTGCTGTCTCGTACATGACCATAAGGGGGCGTGTCTTACAAGAAAGGTGAAAAGAAAAACGATTTCTACCTTGGCGTTCTTGTCCACCGACTCTAATTTTAGTTTAGGAAAGTTTTTTAATATCTTTGTCTGTCTAGCGTTGTTGCCAACGGGGGAGTTGCCGCGATGATCTCCCATTGTAAATATCCAGTAATTCGTCTTCCAGTTGCTTAAAGATCAGGAGCTGGTAGCAGCAGTGGCATACTTGCTGGGTGAGGTGCGGCAGAACGGTAGACACTGCACGAAAGTACATCTGTCTTGTCCGGTGTCCCTTCTCTGGCAGAATCAGGCCAAGGCCTGCCTCCTGGGCGGAGTCAGACAACGTCAATCATGTAAGTCCACCACGCCCAGTTGCCGAGATAATAATCAAAATCATCAACATGTGGCTCACGTTTTCATCTCGGCCATCAACTTCTCTCACGCACTCGACCCTGTAATTATATTCCTACGCAAGAAGCTAATACTAACACCAAACTCGCGGCAACTGGGTTTGGTCTCTTCCAAATGATTGTGATGGAATCAGTAATGTACTTTTTCCTTTTAACCCTTGTGAGTCCGACTTGTAATTTTGCCCACATATGCCTGACGCAAAGTTGTGATGGGAATTATTTGCCAAAATTCAGTATCAGGTAAAATATGTTTGACGATCTTAGAAATATTTGGTCTGTCATATTCATGTGACATATCAACATGAACCTTAATCGAGCACAGCTTTCTGACAGCACATCGCATATCTTTTAGCAATGTATGTCTTTTAGATGGCAGGTCAGTATGTTTGGTCATCCCTCACGCATATATGGGCGCATGGTTCTCTAGGTTAGTGTTGACACACATGCATATATGTGTGCCTGGCATTGGAAGGGTCAAAGTTTCATTTATTATGACCTTTTCTGCCGTATTTAGGACTAGTCGTGGTAGCCAGTTGTAAATTGAGGAGGAAACAAAAGCAGCCCGGGAAAAAAACACCTTCTTAACCCTTGCAATGATAAGGCTAATTTTGTCCAAAGCAGAAAAACGCAAAGATTTTTGAAAATCGTCTAAAACCTGTCATGTTGGTACTCATTGGAAAGCTCCCACTGAGTACTCTCAGATGAGTACCCATTTGTCAGGGTTTCGGTTATTTTTCAGGTTTCTTGCATCATTTTGATATGGGCAAATTAGCTATCAGCAGCGTAAGGGCTTACCCAATTCACCAGTTATGTACTATTTCGTATACACTGTATTCATATAAACGTTTGCAAACATCGGTCAGGCACTTCTCGTCTTGGAGATGACTTGTGTTTACCTTGTTTGCCCGTATTGCCGCTAAAATGATCCCCTGAAAACAAACCAGGTTCCAAACTAGTAGACTCTTCAATGATACCAACAAATCCCCACTACTACAAGCCTTTACAGTGACAATGTGTGGCGTTAAATGCATACTTATTTCAGGATGTTTCTCGTACATTTGAAATAGTATTTCATTAAGGAATACCTTTTTTAATAATGTCATTGAGATATAGGATATCTGTTTAAACTACATGTAGTTCAAAGCAATTAAATGATTAAATGATAAGTACCAACGACGAATTAGTCATGATACATATATTTCCAAGTTGTAATTAATCATATCACTGAATATACTGATTACACATTTCATCTGTCTGCAGATGTCTGAGATGATACCGGTACTTCAGAATTGGGGAGCATTGCTAATCCTGAAACAACCTTCACCATATCTGAAAGTATTGGTCTATAAATAAGCCTGATTCAGTTCTTACTCTGGCATCGTGCGACCAATTCTATATTAGTTTTTTTTCATCCTATTTTCTCATTTCTTTCGAATTACTTTACTGCGGTGGGAGACTGGTAGATCGATATTTGCATACTAGTACCTGGTCAGGACAGAGGCTGTCTACGTTGCTATCTATAAGTAGAAGTACCGAGGGGATGAAAGGACAAGTGTTTTTGTTGATGTTTTTTTTCAGTACAACGTATTCACCTGTTCCCGTGTGTACATGCGTCTATGTGCCGTCTATTTAGTGGGTGTGCTTAGACAACGGAGTCCTGTTCCTGGGCAGAGAGTGGAACACGCGCCCACACACACACACGTCTTTACGTATTGCACCCGTGGACTCATTACATGTATTCAGGGTTAGGTCATCTGCAAATAGAACTGAAGTGTGTTCACTTTCACCCGTGACGTGTGATTAGCCTGACATTTGTGGGATCCAAATTTTCTTAACGTATTGGAAGTACCAAATTGGAATTTCTATCATCGCCATGTTTCTGTCATACTGGGGCTAAATCGAGACTAACTAATGGTATGCGTTGGTGGAAACCGGGGACGCCTTACCCAAAGTCACTGGCAGCTTTCTCATATGCCTCGGCCGGCTTCAAAACAATGCAGTGGTGACATACAGCGAGCAGTCAGTGTCAACGCCCCATGCCCAGAATAAGTACCAAAAAGAAGTACCAAAGTCATTGCATTCGATAAAATAATCTTGATGCAACCAATATTGCTAAGAATATGATTGCGCCAATAAGTTTATCTA
Source organism: Maea johnstoni (assembly GCA_963942565.1). NCBI lineage: Eukaryota > Metazoa > Annelida > Polychaeta > Spionida > Magelonidae > Maea > Maea johnstoni. The sequence continues at coordinate 15,773,075 of OZ012686.1, forward strand.
AACCGTCTTTCATTGCAAACTTGACGTGGTCATGTCACCAGAGATAATATTGCCACGCATTTATCTACATACCAGAAGTACCAAAATCGCTTTAAGAGATGCGATAATCATGATGCAACCAACATTATTAAAAAGATTGTTGAAACAATATTTCTCAAAACCTTTCCAATCTGCAGGCTGTCTTGTAACAAAATATGATATTGTAACAGATTTCTCGACCTTTCTGAAGTAACAAATCACAGCATTTGAGAAAGGTAATCCTAATCATAAAACAATAAGGATACGACGATTGGTTCCGTCTTTCATTGCCGCATTACAGGCAGTCACGTCACGACATACTATTACCACAAACCTCTCTACATACCATAAGTACGAAAGTACACGTAAGTGGTGTAGGCGAACGGGAGAACCGGGTGAAAATCGCCGCGTAGCCACGAGTCACTAACAACCTTCTCACATAGCATGGTCGGGATTCGAACCAGGGCAGTGGTGAGAGACAGTCAGAAGTCGATGACAGCGCCTCCAACCACTCGGCCATCAGGGTAGGCCCCAACTTTTGAGTATAGCTACGCCACCGTTATCAACATCGCCCAAACGGGCCAAGCCAACCACGCTAAAGGACCAACCACCCAACCTGACCAAGCCAACCGGACCAAATAGGCCCAAACGGGACCAAACTAGCACAACCATTTGTGCCAACCGGGTCAAATCTGGCCGATCTTCCCAAACGGGCCAAAAGGGCCCAACCAACTGTGCCAATCGGACCAAATTTGGTCAACCTTCCCAAACTAGCCAAAGGGGCCATACAACTGGGCCAAATGGCCAATACATGCCAAGCCAACAGGGTAAAACAGGGTAAAACTGGCCAAATGGGCCAACTGCATCCTGACAACTGGGCCAAACAAACCAAATGGGCTGACTGGGCAAAACGGGCCATGCCTTCCGACCAACATTGCACAACGGGTCAAGGCAACCAGGCCATACTGGCCAAACAGGCTAAGTCAACAAGGTCAACCTTGCCAGACTGATCTATGTAGAACTCATACATTCCTGTAGTTTAAGAAAGGAGAGTATACATAGTAGAGAAAAAATCCGTCTAACAAAGAATGTATGTCTATTATTGCATTTATATATTTGTAAAAATGTCCCTTTTTGAACTGAGTTGTATCACAATGAATTCCATGTGAATCAAATAAAGAACAGCGTTTTGCAAAGTTAAAAAGCATGGCCAGACGGGACAAACCGGCAAAATAGACAAACTGGGCCAAATGGGCCGAACCAACCTGGCTAAATGGTTAAACTGGTCAAATTGGCCAACCGGGCCCAACCGACTGAGCCTATCATGCCATATAGGCCAAACAAGCAAAACTGGCCAAATTTCACCACCCTAGACAACCTCTTTGTGTGTGCTCTTTTGAAGTCCTGTCCATTTTGTCACCTTCTAGTGTGTATACAACAGATCAGTATATTGTTGTCGCTCGAAAAGTTTCAAAGTACATGTACATACTATTACATGGCAATGGCTGTATTTTAAATGTGCATTCAATTGAATTGTGAATAATATGTACTTACCAAACTTTTATTTGGATCAATGGATTCAAGATGTCTGTTATAAACATCCATGTGGCTTGCTGGTCCGCCATTGGAAAAGCTGGTTTGGTCTTGAAAGAATATCTCCTCCCTGTAAAATAGTGTAACAATAATATCAGATGCAGTAAATTTTCAATCACGGGAATCTTAACCATACAGATCTAGAGTATGTACATCGTCTCACGCATATGGTTTCATCTTGATAACAGAATTTAGAGAATATATATATATATATATATATATATATATATATATATATATATATATATATATATATATATATATATATATATATATATATATATATATATATATTTAGGAATTGTAAAATGATTTGTGCACTCCAGATATAACATGGTTAGGATAGTAGCAACATGGTATTAGTCCAACACTGAAGTTTCATCTTTAAGGGTTCGGATAACACACAATTGGCATACTAGAGCTCTAGTATCTTTCATAACTATATTGAAAATGTATAAACATTTGCGATACATTCTGGGCAACCTTCTAACTAATTTCAATCAAATTTATGCGTTCTATCTTACAGTCTTATTTTTCACTTTGAGTCTTACCCAATTTCTACCTGGCCTGGTTGAGTTTATAAGATTTCGCAATAAAATACTACGCTGAATTGAAAGAGTATGCAGTCCATGTTTGTGTCCTCAACACCCTATCAATTATCATGTCATTCAATGCGTTCTAGTTAACAATAGTGGTATCCAACTACTCTAAAATACGGAGAAAAAGTTGCAGTTGAAGGAATTGTAGTTCACCTATAGCTATCTCTGGTCACCTCAAGAAATCAAATCAAATCAAGAAATACAAAAAAGAAAAAAAAAGGAAAAAAAAGAAATACAGTAAAAAAACACAGAGAATACTAACTGTTGATTCTGAGGATATCGGCTCGTCTGGTCAGTTTCTATGATGGCCGGAAGCGGAGCCCCGTTACTGTCCAAGTGCGTGTTGTCGTTGCTGTGATAGGTCAGGCTGTTGTATGCATCCTCCATATCCTCGGCTCCACTCTCAGCTTTTGTTTCAGCATCATGAAACTCGCGGCCACTGTCCATTTCAACTTGCACCTCATCAAGTTGTTGTATGTCCATGCCCTGGTCATCATCAAGCTGTTGTAGGTCCATGCCCTGGTCCTCTTGCTTCAGTATATCATGCGACTCTTCCTCTTTTTGCCTTGTGTACAGTCCGTCCACGGTGTCCACTATATTCCCTGCTGCAGCTTCTGTGGCCAATTCTACTGGTCCCGTCATGCTGTTGCTTGATGGCTCTTCGCGCAGAGGGGGGTATGGCTCAGTGTCCATCCACTCTTCACTGTTCTCTTCTTCACCAACATCGTCATCGTAACCATTTCCATCGCCAGCGGACAGCGATTCAACTGTAACTTGGTATCGCTCTCCTAGGCATGATTCCGTTTGAACTGTTTCGATATCTGTTTTCAAGTTACGATTCTCGAGTTGGTAGTTATGGTTCTCCTTATTTTCCTCATCTTTCAACACAATGCCATTGTATGTTTTATCATACTCAATATCTTCGCTGACTGCCATGTCTCCAGGACCATCAGTCTGAAAGATTTGCTCGGTTTGGTCTGCTTCCACCACGCTATCTCGATCAGTTTCTGCGAAAGGACTGTTAGAATCTGTATCATCGGAATGTCGCTCCTCTTCTTTCGGCTCCAAGTCCCCAGAACCATTTATGTTATCATTCCAGCCGCCATTTTTATCCTCCGTCTTCTTCTCTGTACCTAGTTCCCCTGCCTCGCCCTCTAAGCTCCTGGTGTCTCGTCCATAGATGCACTTCCGCTCCAGACTCAATGAATCGTCTATGTTGACTACGTATCCCCTATGGTCATCATCCGTTCCCAGGGACTTGTTCTCCACATTGATCTCACTTCTCCCATCAAGCCCCGAATGATCTGCTTTTTCCATCACCAACTCAGTATCAGAACATCCGTTGGAATCGACGTCATTTTTGATTAGTTTTCCTTCCACTGCGTAATTTTCCTCCAGATTCTCTGGACCGTTTGTTTCCACTTTCTCCTTGGAAAAGGCTGACTTCTCTTCATTGCCATAGGCTGCAAGTTGCATGGTGCATGCTTTGTTATCTTCATCTTCATTTTTCTCTTCATCGTCTGGTTGCACCTCACTTGCCTCAACCACCTCCTCCTCATCCTCCTCCTCCTCGACATCATCTAATATACTGCTCTCTACAAAGTCCTTGCAAAGTGCCTCTTCTCTAAGAAGGTCTTCCACGTCAATATCACTTCCATCAAAATGCAGTGAGGAAAAATAAGCATCACCTGTCAGGTAGAGAAACCTCACTTCTTGCAAAGGAAATCGGTGGTCGAAGTCAAGAAATTCCACGTGTTCACCATTAACATGTACCTGTAATAGACAAAACGTCTGTGTGAATTTTTTTATAGATAAAATGATATCAACTAAATGTTGCCATTCCTGGAAATTAACTAAGTGTAATGCAGTATTTTATTCATGCGCTGAAGGAAATTAAGTGTATATAAATGACGTAGGGTTTGTATTTGTCCGTAACTCTGTGTTGCATCATAGATGATAACAGAATGAAGTAACATACTAGTATTGATTTGAAACGAATGAAATTGGCTGTGCTTCCTTATTTTATCAATGATTGTGGTATGTGGCTGTTAATACATAAGTAAATAATACTATCACACTAGATGATGAAAAGTAAAACAAAAGAGTGCATAATTTACTGAATTAGAAGCTCTAGAAAGACACAGGGTGTGATAACTATTGCGAGCCTAAACGTTGATATTAGATATATCATGCAGAAGCATTTTGTCTCAAAGTTATGACGTTTTTAAAAGTCACCTTATACTCTTTCTCCAGTGCTTCAACTTTGATTATGAATGGCATGCCAGGTTTGAAGGGAAAGTCTGCCAGAAATGTGACCATTTCTACCCACTCTGTCCCACCCAGTGACACGATGCCCACGTCATGGGTGCCATCAAGCTGTGGCTTGAGCTGGAACGCCACCCCTGGGTATGCAGTGGGCTCCTCGCCACATTGGAGACTCGCTATAAACCTGTAAAGCACAAGATAGTACATCTTGTTGACGACAGCTCATCATAACTGTAACCATAACAACTGTTCACAATGAACATGACATTTGTCACTATTCATTCATTTATACACAGATCGATTGATGATTCACCGCTTTAAATACTAGTAGCTTAGATGACGTCGGATAGAGATTCAAACCTAGTATAGAACCAACTGTTTAAAGTGAATTCGGTATCTGTCACTTCATTTACTAACACCAGATTGGGTGTTGCTTCCTTGCTCTCTATAGCTTAAGGCATAACATACTAGCGCCCTGGAGCAAAAAAGAATATTCCTTATCTTCATCGAAAGTTAAAGTGCAATTACATCAACCTTTCTAAATTGGTTACTTTATTAAGAAACCGGCCGACCTGCGTGTACGGAGGCAGCAAATCTCGAGTCTGCAACAGAGTCGATCTCCATTTAAAAGCAAAATCGGTTACTTTCATTTTAAAGCAGGATCTGTATGTATGTATGTATGTACATGTATGTATGTATGTATGTATGTATGTATGTATGTATGTATGTATGTAGGTAGGTATGTATATGCATATATGTATGGGTGTATGTGTGGGTGGGTGTATGTTTGCGTGGGTGTATGTATATATGTAGGGTTGCATGTATGTATGTATGTATAGGTGTATGTGTGTGTGTATGTACGTATGTATGTATGTATGTATGCACGTGTGTGGGTGCATGTATGTATAGGTGCATGTGTGTGGCTGGGTGTATGTATGTATATATGTATGCATGTATGTATATATAGGTGCATGTGTGTGGCTGGGTGTATGTATGTATGTATGTATGTATGTATGTATGTATGTATGTATGTATGTATGTATGTATAGGTGTGTGATAAAGTGTAACAGGCTACTGTTCTAACTAAAACTCACTCTTTGCCGTGACAAGCTGTTCCGTGGATTTCTACAAATTGTCCTACGTCCATGCCACCCGGAATCTCCACCACGATTGGGTGAGTCTACAAAAGAACATATATCGATCAGATTTCATTAATCATATTCATAAAAACAGAACGGACTGACTCCTGCAACCAGAACTGTTTATTTCAAAAGAATTCGAATAGAAACATGAAGATAAACGATGTCATAACGTCCTGAGACCCATTGCTCATGGACTGTTAAGTATGCTATAATATAAACGTTATGAAAAAAGTTTTTAAAGTCGCGTGGCTGTTTATAGCTCTTAGCTTTCTAATAGCTATTTTACGACATTAAGTTGATATATTAGGACGTCATTGTAAGAAACGAAACGCCCTGAAGATGGTGGTAAGTATTTTACTTGGCTTTCTTTTTAATAACAACCCCGGTATTGTCCAGGGGCAGTGAGACGAGCCAAGTCACGCTTTTGGCTCATATACCTTCAATGGGGGCAATGCCATAGATCTACACACAACATACAGGTATGAAAATAAACAAGTGCATCACTATCATCACATCTACATCCTCCTTGAGATTCATTTTCTGCTCTTGTATTCTTTTATCTGTGATCATGCCATTCGCACCATAAAAATAAAACACAGTTGGTTTGTAATGTTGAATAAAAGTTGGACCTTAGAATAGAAGCATATATGTATATATATATATATATATATATATATATATATATATATATATATATATATATATATATATATATATATATATATATATATATATATATATATATATATATATATATATATATATATATATATATATATCTATATACACATATATATATATATATATATATATATATATATATATATATATATATATATATATATATATATATACATATATATATATATATATATATATATATATATATATATATATATATATATATATATATATATATATATATATATATATATATATATATATATATATATATGTGTGTGTATGTATATATATATATATATATATATATATATATATATATATATATATATATATATTTATATATATATATATATATATATATATATATATATATATATATATATATATATATATATATATATATATATATATATATATATATATATATATATATATATATATATATATATATATATAAACATGCCGTCAAATACCAACGCGAATGGAACAATCCACGACCGGAAAAGAGTGGTCGAGGCCTTCACTTTGCCAACACCAACTGTCCCATAATCCCACCAATCGTGTCTTGGTGCTAGGGCACCTCTAGGCAGAATAACTGACATAATCCCACCAATCGTGACTGTCTAGGGCACCACTAGGCAGAATAACTGACCAAATCCCAGCAATTTTGACACAGGCTTTGCTCTTTTCAGCAAATATCACAAAAATGTGATGTTGGATTCAAACACGCATCTTGGGTTTCAACTATACAATAAGATTTGGCACATTCTACATAAAATCAGATGGACGGAAGGGTGTCCTATTTTGACACTGTTCCAAAGTTTCGCAATCTAGAAGCTAATAAGTTTGTTTTTTTCTCCTTTCATCAAAAAAGATATCTTGAAGTAATGATTATGAAAACAAATAAGGAATGAAAATTAGAAAAAAAATGAGATACTGTTTCCTCTGTATTGGCAGTTTGCATCCTAATAACGATTGTATGACTGCTGCAACACTCGTATGTATCAGGAGAAAGTGTGCCATGGCGCGTCCCCTCAAGGCACAGGTTTACTCTATAGTCTAATGCCATCAGTTTTAAATGAGTATTATTTCTTGCATGCAGAATGGACCGATATAGGCACAGAAGATGCCCTGTCATATGCGAACACTTCCATGGGTTTCCTTGAAGATGTGTAATTAACTTATCACCTAAAGTCGCTGGTCTGGGAAAGATTCATTTATTGTATCTCTATATCTGACAGCATATTGATGCAAAAAACCAGCGAATCATAAATTAGCTATACAAATGCACGCATCACCTTCAGTAACAAATGTAAGTAATTGATAAAGTCTGGGATAGATATCTCAAAGGCACGTGTACACATTTGGGCACCCCAATCTCTTTAGACATAGTTAGTCATTGGTAAAAACTATGAAAGCATATATCAACAGAACATACAGGGATATTTCAAGCAAACATGGTGGCGATTGGTGCTTAGAAGGTGTAAAAAACAGAGTGCATCTTGGGATACATGAACGCCCCCATATGGCTGCCTCAGGCTTGTTACTTGGTCACTTCTGTAAGCTATAACTGAGTAGTGCTGAAGAGTACAGGTTCGGGGGCGGTCTTATTTGAAAGGTGACATGTATAAGCTCATTTTGAACCTAAATCATTCTGATGGTGCATTTGCCCTTTAACCCATGCAATAGAAATAGAGATGGGTCAATCATAAATATTCAGTTATTCTAACAAATTGACTCTCATGTTGAGTCTTTTCAAAGTGATAAACTTGTGATAGACAAAGGGTAAGAGAAGCCCCCTACAATTGTCTTTAAACAATCGTAGCATCAGTACTGGTTATACATTGGAGCATATCCAACGTGCAGTGTGTGTCACAAACTATACTAGGATATTTTAGATCTGAATATTTTCAGTATCGTTTTTGATTTATTTAATGTGGCTGTCCTATTTGATCTTTACGATGATGTTAAAGTAATGGTAGAAAGGGATCACCTCTACAGCAGAGCCATCTGGCGTGAAAGGAAAACTTAGACCCTTCATCAATGTGCCCGTTACGTGATTAATACGAGTTTGAGGATGTGAAGCATTTATTTTTGCAGTCTCCTGCTCTACAGGAACAACGGGGCCATCTTTTTAAGGATGGGACAGGAAAGGCTAATGTTAGATGGTAAGCATGATGTTTTACCCGTTTTACTGGTAAAATGGATTGCAAACTTGGCCTACGAGCTGCTCGATCGGATTCAAATGGCTGATTTCTGATAGGCACATTTACTTAATGTATAGACGCAGTATGGCCCTCAAAACCCTTATTGGATAAAGCTACCACATCCTTCGTATATAAGCCCCTAACGATCTTGATCTTCTGCCTATCCCTTGTGTGAGCTTTCATTTGTGTTTTTACATTTCTCTTCCCCTTTTTGACATGCGTATTTACTGCACACACACACACACACACATACACACACACACACACAAACACACATATATATATATATATATATATATATATATATATATATATATATATATATATATATATATATATATATATAAATATATATATATATTTATATATATATATATATATATATATATATATATATATATATATATATATATATATATGTGTATATATATATGTATATATGTATATATATATATATATATATATATATATACATATATATATATATATATATATATATACATATATACATATATATATACACATATATATATATATATATATATATATATATATATATATATATATATATATATATATATATATATATATATATATATATATATATATATATATATATATATATATATATATATATATATATATATATATATATATATATATATATATATATATATATATATATATATATATATATATATATATATATATATATATATATATATATATATATATATATATATATATATATATATATATATATATATATATATATATATATATATATATATATATATATATATATATATATATATATATATATATATATATATATATATATATATATATATATATATATATATATATATATATATATATATATATATATATATATATATATATATATATATATATATATATATATATATATATATATATATATATATATATATATATATATATATATATATATATATATATATATATATATATATATATATATATATATATATATATATATATATATATATATATATATATATATATATATATATATATATATATATATATATATATATATATATATATATATATATATATATATATATATATATATATATATATATATATATATATATATATATATATATATATATATATATATATATATATATATATATATATATATATATATATATATATATATATATATATATATATATATATATATATATATATATATATATATATATATATATATATATATATATATATATATATATATATATATATATATATATATATATATATATATATATATATATATATATATATATATATATATATATATATATATATATATATATATATATATATATATATATATATATATATATATATATATATATATATATATATATATATATATATATATATATATATATATATATATATATATATATATATATATATATATATATATATATATATATATATATATATA
>OZ012686.1:15783286-15878286 GCA_963942565.1 Maea johnstoni
TAAGGCTATTTTAGAGGCTTTGCTAATACAATTGCTCTAGACCCCAAAACTTGTTAGACTAGGGGCCATAGTGGCCACCTGATCTTGGCTTTATTTATATTACTTGAATGGTAATCCTCAGGTTTTCATTTTTTGGTCCATGTTGTACATGCTTGTGATTTAGTATATTACTAGCTGTAGAATAACTGTTCAATTCAATATAAGAGACATAACAAGTTCTTAAGTATTTTAAACCGACGATGCAGAGGTACTCACATTTCTTTATTTGTTCCTATATCATGTACAAGATACACAGCTCAAACCATTGTACCACCACTTATGACTTGGTAGGTTTTAGGTGGTGGTACATATTTTGTTGGTTACCTTTATATTGATTTATTTGCCTATTATCAGAAATCCGCAGCCTGACCTCACCCCTGAAGAAAGAGATGCCCGGACAGTATTCTGTATGCAGATGTCTGCTAGAATTAGGCCAAGAGATATAGAGGAGTTCTTCTCATCAGTAGGCAAAGTAAGTTCAATAGTATAGTTGTATCAGTAAAGACATCTCATGCAATTTTTTAATCATTTCATTTATTTGATGAAAATACGTCTAAATTTCTTTTTTTTTTCATGAGAAATGTTTTGTCTTAAAAGCTAATCTAAGATTTGAAGAATTGATCAAGTAAATGCTAGTGCAACAGGATTCATGTTGTGTTTTTTTTTCTATGTATGTAAAAAAGACGCCTTGCAAGATACTTAGCAAATAGCCCTTTTTGGACTCTTGGGGCTAGTAATAACTATTTTTCATTTAAAATGAACAAAAGCAATTCACTTGTCTGATCTTATAGATACAAAATAGTTGTATGCTACCTCTTCTGTAAAACACGAAGTTCCATATGGAAACTAGGAAGGATTTAAGATGGGTGAAACTTTTAGCTTCTGTTGTCAGCATACTGACAGTTTCTGTTAACCCTTGTCACGCTACGGCCGGAATATTCCGGTCTCAGTCCCCACGGGCCCAGGAACTGAGACCGGAATATTCCGGGCAAATGAACACTCAATTGTACGCCACTTTTCATACATCAAGGTGGCGTACAATCAAGAAGACAGCTAGAAGTTATTCAGCTGTTATGGCGAAATAACTTGAGAATAGGTGAAATAAATATCTCACCCATTCTCACATGTCTTTCCTTGTCAAATTGACAAAGAAAAACATTAGTATTATTCATTTAAGATCGATAGAAATGAAAAAAACGATGTTTTGGCTTGTCAAGACCGGCACAGCGCCGGCCGGTCGGCAGATTTACGACCACTTCCGGTTTTTCCAACGATCGCGATTGCTTCATCCCTGACATCTTAAATTCAATAAAGTTAATATTTGCATGAAATGGATGTCAGGGAATCAGAATATGATGTTTGTTTTTTTCGAAATAAATTTGTTTTGTAACTGTATTGATCGTTTTAAAACAAGTGCGAAGCAATTTCCTTCGCACTCGCTTCAGCCGCCATTTTGAAATATCGGTCTATTTTCAGATTTTCGCTGCACTTTACACAATCGTAATAAATACTTTCCATGTATGTTTCTGAATAAATTTTACATATTCCGAAAGCCAAGAAACATATCTATTTGAATATATAACTTTCTGAATTGTTTATTGGGCGGTTGACAAAATAGAGACTTGAATGCAAGTAGGTGCATTGCTTACGGCAAACGGATTTAGAAATCGAATTTGCCGTAAACAAGATTACAAGTCCTGACAACGTGTTTTAAACCATCAATGTTTGAAGCCTTCGAAAAAGGCTATAACTGATGGTTCAACACAAAATAAAGACAACATAAGGAGGATAAGAGGGTAGGGAATCGCCATATGTATTTATTTGTATTTCTATTGCAGGTTTTAACTATTATGGGAATTTTATACCAGTGTTGTTGAGCCAGAAAGTTAGCGAACTTCAGATCACAAAATGGCGGCCATAAATCAACAATTTCGTTTTGAGTTCAAGTGTTGATTTGGGGTGCAAAACTTGAGAATTTTCAAATAAAAATCACATGAGTCGATTGAGGACGTTTGAATTGTGTTATATATTAATGTTTTACATTTCAGATTTTCTTTTTTCCATTGGTTTATAGCGCTATCGAATTGAGGTAATTGAAATTTTAGAATTCATTTTGATGCGCTCTCAGAATTCGTTCCTGACAAAATTTACTTGCTTTCCATTTACTTTAGGATGGTTCATAACAAAATAAAACATATAAACAAATAATAGTCATCAGCCTATTTATTAGTTTTTGACAAGGATTCTGAATATATGGTTTTCATGAGAAGATACTCATGTAAAACTTAAGAAATCTCAGGCTAAAGTGGGGCTAATGAATTATAAGTACTTGCTTTTCAGTAATCATTTTTCAAAATCTGCATGCATTCTACTATTCCTTAGTTTTATACTGATCTCTCCTAATATTATCTACTAGTTCTTATTAAAAAAAACATACTATTAAAAAGAACAAGAACAGTAGTTTCAGGTAGTATTTTTTTATTTCAGATTCTTTGAATATTTTGCATTTTATGGCTGTAGAAACTTACACCCCGCCGGCAGTGCAACTGCCCCCACTGACAGCGCAACAGCAATGCAACATAATTTGTTGCAAAAAAACAATACAGTTCTGGGGCCCTAGCCCCCGCCAGACAATGTAGCGTGACAAGGGTTAAATAACATCATGTATTATTAACTCATGACTTTCCTGGAAAACCTCAATACCCGACACCAGAAACTGTTCCTGCAACTGCCAGTCAGTGGTCAGGGATCGATATATATGGAGCATGGTGGGTGGAGCCATGAATAATTAACCTAGTTTCCCAGGCCTTCTTTACTATTACCACCCGGCACGGTCGGTCGTTGACCCAGTATATCATCCAATAAGATATTTTCTTCACTTGGCAGCGAGTCAACTGGAAGTGGAGAAGCCTAGCAATCCTGCGTCATAGAAGAAGCTGCTCTGAGTAGAGTAGAGTAGAGTAGAGGGGAATGTGAAACTTGTGGCTGTAATTAATTACTGTACTTGGAGGAGAGCGGGCAGTTAGTCAATAGATCTTGCCATCCGTGGCCTACTAACACACTGACTGCCTTCCTACTACCGCCAGTACCACTACTACATAGAACTCCTTCCTCCCTCCCTCAGGGTCTGACATTTAAATTTCAGGGTAGGGGCCCGAAAAGCCTTTTGATAAAAAATAGTGGTGAAAACCAGGATTTCTGGTTAATATCAATGATATTTTGGGCCCCTAGTCTGAAAAATCTAGTTGGCACACAGCAAAATCTAGGGGCATATGCCCCTGGGCCCCTGGGAAAGTTGAACCCTGTCCCTCCAGTGATGGGGAATTCACTACCACTACTAAACAACCACTACCAGGGTGCAACATAGGTTCAAAAACATAAACTAATTGCCAAGCGGGGCAAGCTGCCCCTTAAGTTTACTTGCCCCACAACTCTGTTAAACAAAGGTGATTTATAGCATTACGAGGACTACACTATGCCCAAAATATTACTTGCCGAGCAAGTTAGGGTTTTGCTCTGCTTGCCCAATTGCCATTTTTGCCGAATTCACCTGCAACAGGGCAAGTGGTCATGTTGCACGCTGATCACTATCTAGACAGAACAGGGGCAGATCCTGGGATTCTGTGTTGGGGTCATTTTAACAGAAGGGTAGAAATCTTCCTTGAATTCAGGATAGGTGGCAAATCCAGGATCTCTGTGTAGGGATATCTTTCCATACAAAGGGCTGGGGGTGAGTTTAGACAGAAAATATATCTACCTCATTATTTTTAAGCAAAGCTAGAGAAAACGGACAATTCTTAACTAGAAAACCAATAGTGTGAAGGGGTGTTCATTGAACCCCTTGGACCCTATGCATGGTCTTAGCCAGCAGGGCGTCTGGGTGCCTTTTTGGACACCCAAACCCTTGAAAAGAACCCCCCAGGACACCCAATTTTTTTTGTGTGGAATTTCTAAAAATCTCAATCTTAAGCCTATAATTGAATTTTTTCATCTCCTTACAATCCCCATGACATTGTTTAATGATATCATGCCTTGTTTTGATGAATTTATACATGTTTATGGTTGAAATATGAGTATATTGGGATCTCCCTTAAAAATTTGGACGCCCAAAAATTTTACAACTGCCAATTTTAGGCACCCAGTTTCTAAATCCTGGCTAAGACACTGACCCTATGTACCTCCAACTTGTCTTAGACAGGAGGACGTCTGGGCATCATTTGGACACCTAAATCCTCAAAAATAACTCCAAATATCCCCAGATCTGAAAGATAAACCAATCTCCCGAGTCCTACTTTAGTGATGATACTTACTATTAGCAATTCCAGTTCCCATAGTTATCTTGATCAAAACAATGAAGTGGCATGAACCACTGCCGAAAAGAATTGCTGCCAGCTTATTCATTATACCAACATTGCAAATATGAGTGTCTCAATATCATAAGATTTATTTTGCGCAAGGCCAGTGCACGTTGGTTGTTGAGGAGGATTGTTAGCTTAAGTGCTGAGTTATGGCGCCTATTATTTCAATCCTCATTTTAGGTCAATTATTGATTGGCAGTAACTGTGTAAGGCTAAGAATGGGTTGTCCCATACACCTAATTACTCACTAGCAAATCAAATCAGCAAAACAGTCGGTGGTTTTAAGCCATACACACTTCCCTCTCTAAATAGAGCAGTGAATACCCTAGAAATCCTAGGATAATGCTAGGATTTCCTGGGAAATCTCACCTACATTTGATTGGGGTTCATGCCCTAATGGCAGGGACTTAGCCAGGACCCGTCCTACCTGTCTTTTGGACAGGTAGTTTCCTAAAAACCTCCTGTTTGGACAGGCAAAAATTTCTCTGATGATTTTTCAAGTTTGACTTTTGGGGTGTAATAACCAAATATTTTCCTAACTAACCATCTTTTAGAACATAGCTGAAGTATTAATTGCTCTTTTTGACACACTAGGCTATTACATGTAGCTGGTATAAGGATTTGAAGTAGATAAGTAGCTAAATCTGGACGGGCAGATATTTTGAAATTGCTGTTTTGGACAGGCATTTTTGAAATCCTGGCTAAGACCATGCCCTAATGCTTAGCAGTTTAGTTATTACACCTCTGGCTCTTGAACACTCAAGAAGTCCCTAATTTAGTGATAGCTTTCTGACCAAAACTTGTTTCAGAAAACAGTTTGTGAAATAGTGATCATTGATTTGACTCAACCTTCTAATTAGTTGCAAACATAAAAGGGAAATTCCTGCTTAAGTTATTTTCAAAAGCAATAATCTTATAATTCTGAGCCTGAATGGATTAAAGGAAGTTAATTTTTGACGCCATAGACCCTCTAGTGATCAATATCACGTGCTTTAATTAAGAGAGATAAGATAATCCAGGGCTCGACATTGGTGCTTGCCCCATTGCCCCGGGCAAGTAGAATTTGTAAATTATAGCAGTGGGGCAGGTGAAAACTGCATCTTGCTTGCCCCACTGTAGATCGAGCAACTCTATCGTCGGGTATGCCGTTGTTTACATTCTGAGATTGATAGGCCATACCCACGATAGAGAAAGCCCCATACAAAACTTTTCCACTGCGCCCAAAAAACTGGGCGCTCACATTTCTAGCCCAGTCTGGCCACCCAAACCAACTGAATTCGTTTCCTACCTTGGTAATTTACGTTGTGACGCCTTTACAGCACTCAAATCCATCCAGAGTGCGAGAAATGAGAGCTTTTTGGCTGGAAGCGATCATTTTCACCGTGTCCTTACCGCCATTTTATTCGAGATATGACTAGTCGAGCAGCACTGTCCATCATTTCCCGTATCAAACCTATCACCTTGTCACACGTGTGCTGCTCGACTAGTCATATCTCGAATTAAATGGCGGTAAGGACACGGTGAAAATTATCGCTTCCAGCCAAAAAGCTCTCATTTCTCGCACTCTGGATGGATTTGAGTGCTGTAAAGGCGTCACAACGTAAATTACCAAGGTAGGAAACGAATTCAGTTGGTTTGGGTGGCCAGACTGGGCTAGAAATGTGAGCGCCCAGTTTTTTGGGCGCAGTGGAAAAGTTTTGTATGGGGCTTTCTCTATCGTGGGTATGGCCTATCAATCTCAGAATGTAAACAACGGCATACCCGACGATAGAGTTGCTCGATCTAGCCCCACTGGGAAAGTATGCTTTGTATATTTCAGTTTTACTTTTGAGAATGTGGACAAGTTTCATGGTCTGGCATCCAAACTTGTCCTTGAAAATATGCTTTCACATGCCAGAACCATGTTCTACTGGGTTTTAAATGAAATATTATCAAACATACAAGTTTTCAAGGGTAAGTGAAAGTTGGAGTAGGGCAAGTGAATTTGAATCTCACTTGCCCTACGGGGCAAGTCGCTGCAAAAGTTAACGTTGTGCTCTGTAATCAGTGCATCCACTCATGGTAAGAGACTAAGAGTTCTCCCTGACAACTGTCATCTGGTTGCTAGGATCCTTCAAAATACAGTAGAAAATAAAAACTGAAAAAAAATTACATAGAAGAAGTTGATTGATCCTGATTGGCCTTTCAATAATTTCTCAAAGATGTGTGGGTTAGAATGATGATGATGATGATGATGATGATGATGATGATGATGATGATGATGATGATGATGAAAGGATTAAAACATGCCTGCTTTCTGTAATGGTTGCATTTAAGTAGAGATCAGGTAGAGTCAAAGACAGAATAGTGTTGTCAGCTGAGAAGCAAATTTTATCAGATTTCACTGAGAAACACTATTTATGGCTTAGAAATACTTCCTGTCTTAAAAGGAAAAGTTTAGAGTTTCAAATGGAAAAGTTTCATATATCCTATACATGGACATGCAGCTGTGGACATGTATAAGCTCAGATTCATAAAATGAACCAATCCTTGTGGACCTCAAGTTCCCCTACAAAATCCCTCCAGATACTAAGCTGCTTTTGAAATATGGCTGGAAGTTGCTTAACCCATTAATGCCTGAAACATGATACCTCGATCCAAAACTATTGGGCAAAAACATTTTAAGGAGGGTTGTTCACTTAACAATTATTCATGACTCTCCTTCAAATAGTTTGCAAATTAATGGATCATTCCAAAGTCATTTTTCAGATCAATGTATGACAGATCCAGATGCCAATCATTAGGTAGATTCCCAGGCATGAGTAATGGGTTAAGCAATGAACTTTACAACATTCAATTTTGAGGAAAATAGGTGTTCTGAACTACGAGAATATTTGCTTCATCTAGCTATGGTATCCCTTACCAAATTAATCTTAAAATACTGAGGAATTCAAGGATGTTCCTAGGAAAATCCTTGGAGCAGCGTGCAACATAACCACTTGCCCTGTTGCGAGTTGCAAGTGAATTCTGCAAAAAAGCAGTCATCGGACAAGCAGAGCAAGACCCGAACTTGCCCCGCCTGGCAAGTTATGTTTGGGCAGAGTCCTCACAAACTTATTCATCTTTGTTTAACAGAGTGGTGGGGCAAGTGGTAGTGCCGACAGGCCAAGTAAACTTTAGAGGCAAGTATTATTCTGGAACCTATGTTGCCCCCTGCTGAGTTTCATGGAAGGCTCAGCTACATTTTGTTAACCCTTATGCTGCTGAGGCTACTTTTGTCCAAAGCACAAGGACGCAAAGATTTTTGAAAATCATCGAAACCCTGGCAAATGGGTATTCATCTGAGAGTACTTTGCGAGAGCTTTCCAATGAATACCAACATGACAGGGTTTAGATGGTTTTCAAAGATTTTTGTGTTCTTGTGCTTTTGGGGAATGTAGCCTCAGCATTGGAAGGGTTAAGGCTGCTTCCAAGTTTGACAGCATACATTCAGGGTCTGACACTTAGATTTCAGGCTAAGGGCCCGAACAGGTCTTTCGATGAAAATTAGTGGTCAAAAAGAGGATTTTTGGTTATTTTTCATATTATTTCGGGCCCCTAGACTGAAAAATCTAGGGGACCGTGCAGCAAAATCTAGGGGCATAGGAAAGTCGAAGCCTGTACATACATGAACTGACTTTAGCATCACCCAATTAGGAATAGGTATCCAGTACCTGTACTCAATACCATACCAAATACCAATAATGAATCAAAAAAAAAACGCATCGAAAATGTTTTGTATACTATCGTACCATTGAAGATTTTAAAAATATATTAAATTGATTTAAGTGTTAACTAGACGTGTCCGCACGAAGGCAGTTGGCTCTGCCTATGCTGACAGTGCTGAGTGCCTCTCTCTAGGCAGGTAGTAGCGTTAAAATATTGCTAAGTTGCCGTATCAATGAGGATATATCGCTATTGTTTCCTATTGCAGGAATTCTGACAATCCCAGATAGATAGATTTTTAGAGTCTGTACGGGAGCTCAAGAGGAGTGTGATCTAATTATCAATAATTGTGTCTACATGCCAGCATTACCAATAAGACTATCATGATGCACAGTTATCACGTCCAGACAGACAGACAGACAGCAAGAACCAGTCCAATACTTGCTTGCTCTCATCGCGCGCAGGATCTACACTGAATGGAGGAAATCTACTCTGAATGGAGGAAAAGGCTGGTTAATGTGACTACTCACTAACCCATGCAGCACCCCTGTACTGTCAGATCCACTAACAGCCTGGCAATTTCCCTAACTAACATCAGGCTCATATATATATACATCCCTGCTATTATCGCTTTGACCAGTAAAGCAAATTTATTGAAGCAAATTTGGAAAAGGAGTAATGTTGAACAATACCCTTAGACTAACCCTGTTTGAAACATTTTGTTTATTCATTCTTGGTTCCATAGTTTTTTCTGGGTTTTTTAAGTATCTAGGCATGACAATTGAAAAACACCTTGGTAATTAACCTTTTATCAATACCCTAAGACAGACCCGCTTATAATGTTTTGTTAATTCATTTTTGGTGCCACATTTGATATTACTTATTTATTAGAAATCCTAGATCCAGCCGATAATTCCCAAGGAGAACTCTGGGCATGAAAGGGTTATTCTGGACCCGCTCCAGCAAAGGCAGGCTGTGTGCACAGAATATTGCTCGGCAAATCCCCTGCTGCTGCTGCTGCTAGTCTAGACTAGCCTATTCCATGAGTCCT
This sequence comes from Maea johnstoni, assembly GCA_963942565.1. Lineage (NCBI taxonomy): Eukaryota > Metazoa > Annelida > Polychaeta > Spionida > Magelonidae > Maea > Maea johnstoni. Next base: position 15,792,419 of record OZ012686.1, read on the forward strand.
CTACATCTCACGCCTGTTATGTAAGTCAAACAGACAAGACTTATTGTCAACACGAGGTATGATGGTGCATCCTGGTAAAGAGAGATATCACGATGCCTCAAGATCGATACAGACTATTCTGCACAAGGGCAGGTGCATAGGGATAGGTACCTGTACTTGATAGTTGATACAATACCAAATATAGATATTGAATGGGAAAAAAAGTACATTAAAAAAAATTGAGTATTGTATTGTATCATAAAGATTTAAAATACCTATAAAATTGATTTAATTGCTACCCAGACATCTCCTTACGAAGGCAGTTTGCTATTTATTATCAAATCTACAAAGCTGAAAGTGGTGAATTTAATACCAATATAAAGGAAATATCAATATCATACCATATCACAAAAGATTTAAAGGTGACAATCCATACAGGTGCAAGAACCCTAGATGAAAAGTCAAACACAAGCATCTCATCATTCAAGAAACTATACATTGAAGAACAATTTAGGACACATCCTAGACAGAATTTTGAAAGTGGGTTTCAATTTTCACTGATGCGAAAATAAGAAATTATTTGCTTGATGTTGACATTTTAAGATTTTTCTGATTAAGCGCCAAGTGACAGAGAGCATTGTTAAACTGGCCAAATTCGGGGGGAGTTGGCCAGTTGAGCCGGATATTTCACCTTACACTTTTATACAGATTTCATTAGAATATCTGGGAACCACTTGTGAAGACCTCCAGATCAACCAGTGACTGTCAAGTGACTTATCTGGAGGTCTTTATTACTGATAAAATGGCAAATATGGTGTGTTGACTATTTTTCAGCCAAGAGGTCACCAAAAGTGAAAACTTGATGTATTCTTGTAGCAATTCTTTATGTCACAGGACATATTTACTTGGAAAACTCTGCCCTTCTAAAATGAATAGGTGTGCATGCAGCAATTCGTAAATAATTGTGATTGACTGTTAATTGCATAAACCTAAAATGTGCCAAACTGTTTGAGGGGTTCTACAAGTGACTTCATGTAAGTTATCATAAAGTAAACAAGATCAATTGATTTCAACCATTTTCATTATCATATAAACATTAAATGAATATTTCAGTGTCTATTCCATATATAAACATAATTTTGAAATATCATTTTACAAATGAATTTAAGAAATTAATTGGGTCCAGTAAAAAGCCCTGGGAATGGGAATTGAACAATGAAACAACTAGGTTTACGGGAAGAAAACTATATATTCTCATGATTACCCCCCCCCCCCCCCCCCCCCCTCTAAGAAAATGGCCAAGGTTTAACTATAAACACAAAAGAAGGTGTACCCATTTGAGACTACTGTGTTGCAATATGCTTAGCATTGTGAGAAAGTGAGTGAGAGGCCCTGAGAAAGTTTCAGTAGAGAGCAATTTTGGAGGTATGAGGCTATGAGCACAATATCCCTACACGCTCTAGCTGAGTACACCTGTTGATTCCCTTGGAGATCAGGTCGTTCTCTGCCTACTCAAGTGGAAAATTATCTCCTCATGCGTACCCTCCTGTGACACAAGCTCACACATTGTTATGCTTGGGATGTTCTGGGACAGGGACTTAGTCAGGATTTAGACACTGAGCTCCCATAAATGGCAATTGTAACATTTTTATTTTGCATTCCCTTTTTAAAGAGAGGCCACAATATACTCAGATTGCAACCATAAACATGTATTTACTTTTTGAAATAAGGCATAATATCCTTGATAATTATAAAATTTCATGGGAATTATTTAGGTGAAAATTTTTAATCATATGCAGTTATGCACAAAAATTACATTTTCCCTAATTCCTCACAAAAACATTGGGTATCCAGAGGGATGATTTGGGAGGTTTTGGGTGTCAAAATGACGCCTAAGTGTCCTTCTGGCTAAGGCTATTTTAGGGATCCAGAGGTGATTACTATAATATGGTTAAAGCAGGGATAGTTTAATCTCATTGAGAATAAAGGATGGTTGATGAGGCCCACTCCCTACCCTTAGACAGATCCGTCTATAGGAATGAAACAGGGAAAGTACATAATCTCATGAAGAGTTTGCGATGATTGGTAAGGCTCACTCACCTAAAAATAACCAAATACCTAAAGAACCACTCCATAGACAGAGTAAAGAATGATTGGCAGGGACCACTCCCCTAAATAGATACATCTATAGGGTGCATATAAATCCAAAGTACTGAAAATTCCTATAATAATTACCACTGCACGGTCTTAGCCACGGTTTCAAAAATGCTTGTCCAAAACAGCAATTCCAAAAAATTTGCCTGTCCATACTCAACTACTAATTTACTTCAACTCCTTAAACCAATAACATCTATAATTAAAGGTATTCGGTTTAATATAGTCTTGTTCCACCAAAATTTGGTCTGTTAGTGAAATATTTGGTTATTACTCATAACCCCCCCCCCCCCCCCAAAAAAAAAATTCCATAGAAAATTCTTCATAGAAATGTTGGCCTGTCCCGAGGTTTTCAGGAAACTGCCTGTCCAAAAGACAGGAAGTGAAGGAATACACATACTAAGTCCTACACTATTCCCATGAGTACCTGCTAACTGACACAAGTGTTGCAATTTCCTGTAAGGCCACTCCAATTTAATTACTTGTCTTACGAGCTTTTTTTGGAAAAAAAATCCTGTCAGGCTCAAAAAAAAAAAAAGAAAAAAGTTGACTTTGGTGTCTTACGGACGAAAGTGGTTTGGAAATTTCCTGTCAGACTCCAAAAAAAAAAAAAAAAAAGTGCTAGATTTAAGAATATTCATTGTTAGGGTGATTCAATCAACTTCAGGAGTTAATAAATGCTGTAGTAGAGCCTCATATTTGAGGATGTATATCTCCCACCCTTAAGGTTACAGGGATTAATTGATTTTGATTGATTTTATTTAGTTAAGAATAGGCTGTTAGAAACATCTCGCTACCAGTTCTAGTCAGCAGACTCTAAAAAAAAACAAATAAATAAAAAAAAACACATTTTTCAACTTTTTTTTTTATTCCAAAATGGCTCATTTCCTACCTCCTGAGCACGTAAGACAAGTAATTAAATTGGAGTGGCCTAAGTGATTAGCACAAACTGATTTCATAGCAATTAGGAAGTCATGGTTTCTACCCAACAATAAGCTACAAATCAAAGACAAGCCACATAGTATAACTTCCAAGGATTGTTGGAATATACAACAGCAAATTGAAGAAGTTCAATCTTTGGGAATTGTGACAACTTATTGAAAACCAGGAATGAAAATCTAAGCAGGAAAGGGGAGCCCAGCCCCCTATTACTGCTATCTCTTAAGCACTGGTGACACCGACTGGTGCTTAGAAGAGGTCAAAAACAGAGTGCATCTTGGGATGCATGGAGGCCCTCTATAGCTGCATGTGGACTGTTACTTGCTGAACTTCTGTAAGCTATAACTGAGTAGTACTGAAGAGGACAGGTTTGGGGGAGGTCTTATTTGAAAGGTGACATGTATAGGATCATTTTGAACCAAAATCATTCTGATGGTGCATTTGCCCTTTAAGTCTAATACATAAAGAACAAGTTAAGTTTCCAGTTTAATCATTATACATATGTACCAAATCAAAATGCCTAAGTAAATCTAATATATTAATCAAACCCAAAGTTAGAGAATAATCGGACATCAAGTTTTACTCTTTGCAAATAGACCTTTGTTCAACTGTAAAAATTAGATGAGTCAATCTTTCCATCTTTACATATTTCTAAGGCAATTTAAGTTAATGTAGTTATAAACCTAAACAGCACACAGGCATAAAAGCTGTATAAAAAGTACTATGCAGGAGTGGACGTATAGTACACATTGTATACATGTAGTTTATAGATGAAGCGCTTTGTGTGATTAATTGGGCTAGAGAGCTACCTGCGCCAGGTGTATACTCTGTGGGGGATTCTCAATTACAGGTAACTGCTGCCCCCTGCTCACCTCCTCTCTCAGCCAAAACCATTGTGCCTTACAATGACAGCTATCCTATTTCATTGGCCTTTCATGTAACCTCCCAACATTGCAGCGTGCTACTTCTTTCATGCTACACTGTAGCTTTTCTCTTTACATATGTTTAGTTATTTTGCTATTAAAGTATGCTGACTTCTAGAAGCTTATACGATTTGTTCATCACACTCCTTGTTAGTATGAGATTAGGCTTAAAAAAAGAAATTGTTGGTTTCCTGTAACGGTCCAAAAGAAAATAGGGGAGGTAGGTCGGTAAAAAAAAAAAAATTGGCATTATTTTTTTGGTCAAAAATGTGTTTTATGCATGTTTTTTTTTTTTGGATTGGGAGTTGGGAGGGTGAAAAAAAACTTTAGGGTAGGGATTTTTTTGAATAAAAACTTGTTAGGGTAGGGTTAATACAGGAAACAAAAACTTTCTTTTTAGGCCTTAGGCTAGTGGAAATTTGAGTATGCCCAGGGATGTACATTATCTAGGATATCTCTGGTATGAACGGTAGATACATATTTTTCTTTACAGAAAAATGAAGTTGGCAATAACCACAACTAATCAGCGATGGAGGAGTTGTAAAAATCTCAGATAACTTAAAAATAATCAGTCTATATTACTATATATTTATTTGAGGAATTTAAGTTCAGAAAATTCATGCTTCTTCCCAAAATATATCTACAGGTACTAGTATGCTCTAATGGTCCCTGTTATTCATTTTAGGATTAAAACCCAAATTATGATTCTTTCAACCATTTTTATTTTCTTCTAAACATAACTTAATCTACTGCTCTACTATTACTGCTAAGTCAGCTCAAATATTCATCAGTTGTAAACTTTACTTTATTTCAATCACAAACATGGCACTTACATTTATTTTTCAATTCAGTCAAGGCTTATTTATCAGATAATAAAGATGACATAATAATAGCTAGTAGCATAGTTTTTCTCAAATAATAAATATCATCATAAGGTGAGATACCCAAATCTTATATTCAACCTGTAGTTCTCAAAACTTGAACTCAAGTGTGTGTGTGTGTGTGTGTGTATAATATATATATATATATATATATATATATATATATATATATATATATATATATATATATATATATATATATATATATATATATATATATATATATATATCACTTAACTCATGCATAAATTAAACAATGAAGGTATTTTATATATCATTGTTTAATGATTAGGCCTAAAAAGATGTTTGGTTCCTATTACACTACCCTACCCAGTTTTTGTCCACTACCCTAAACTGTTTTTTGCCAATCTTACTGAAAAATGAAGTTCCTACACAAAAACAGTAACAAAATTCAGAGACAGGCTAACTAAATCAGTACTAGGGCCACCAACGGAAGTCCTTGCTGTCCTAAATATCAATTCTCCAACAATTACTATCAATTTCTGGATGAGCAGAAGTGCGATTACTGCATATAAAGACAATTACAAGGCAAACTTTCATTGAAGCCATCCAACTCCAGGGAATTGTGCGAGTTTTGTTTGTTTGTTTGGGATCTGCAACTACATTCTCCCCACAACTCCCAAGGGAGGACCTACGGAGATCACCCCTACCACCCAGGCCACTCGTCACCCCTGGGCCTTGTCTCATTTTCTGTTCCCTCCCCCCCCCCCCCCCCCCCCCCCCGTATTTTTGTCATGCATCCTGTCCGTACCCTCCCCAACTTCTTCTCTATTATCCTATTTTCTAGGCTTATCCAACCTAGATCACCTTAAATTGCCTCGTACCCTGTCCCCTTTTCACCCCCTATAGCCAACCTTCCTACTTGTCTCTCAATTGTCTCTAGTTTATGTTGTCACTCTGTCATGTCAAAAACCTCCAATCCATATGAGTAAAAGAACAAAAATAATGAAAAATAAATAAATCCCTACCTACCCTACCTATATTTTTTATGATGTAATAGGAACCAAAAACTTTTTTTTGGCCTTAAGATAATTTGAAAAGATGAAAAATATTGCATTCCTTCATATTTTTAAAATTAGATTATTCATCTTTGTAATCCTCCTACCCCGCAAGATAATAAAACTATTTACTGGCTTAATTCTATTATTAAATGAAATGACCATTCCTTAGTGTGAAGTTCGAACCTCTGCTAGCTCGAATGTAAATATAAAAGTGACCCCTGACCTGTACACTGTATCAAATCCTAGACCAAGAGAAACCACAAACCACACTGTATCAAAACACCAGCAGCTCTGTGGTTACTGAACAACAACAGTAAGCTGAGATAGGGGAGACCCCTATAGGGGATGTTGTGTACTTGCTCTACACTCATTTAAACCCAAGTCATCCGTTCTTGCTAATATCTCAAAACGTGAAGCAGGGGTCACACCATTCCCGCTTCAGCATAATGCCATAATGAAAATGCCAAGGACCTCAGTAAATAGCCTCCAAACAATTCATGACTTGCATGAGAAAAAATGAGTCATAGTTGCCAGCACACACCCACCCACATGTATCTGTGCCTGTATAGCTTGATGGCCTAACGCCGCTGGATTGCTAATACCAAATTACTTGCTCAATTAACCGCCCTATTCAAGTGCTATTTATATGCTGCCATTGTAGTAAACAATCGGAGAATATGCGTGTGGTGCAGTGAACATGAGTGGCACCCCTGTGTTGTAAATAAACTCCCTCGCATACCCTGATAGTACCAAATAACGCAGCGCAAAACCGTCTTACACGGGCTTCAAATAATCACCAGATACAAGCTACTGGAGGAATTTCGAACTGCGCAACACGCATTGTAATATTATAATTGGTCGATGGGGCCTCCTCCCACGGTAGCAGGAACCGCTGGCGCTGCTGTCAGTGCTGCCTCACCGACTGGGATGGCTTCTGTTGCAACCGGCTTACTCATCTTCCCGGGCACTGTCACTCAATAAATAACGCTGATTCACAATCCTAAGACCTTGTCGGTATAAATATAGCCATTAGTTAATACCGATCTTCATCCGATTTGTCATCGGTGCCGCTAAAACACACAGGGAAGAGATAATACACACCACGTGTGCTCAAAATGGCGGTAAAGCTTACCTGTCAAAAAACTATACAATGACTGCAGGTGCGCTCGATCCTTGTAATAAGTCCGTGTCAGTGAGCCCCATATGACATCTGACACTCTCTTAACAAGATCCCGTGTTGCATATCCACTGGTGTATTGTGAGAGGTCCACGCTACCTTTCACATGACTTACAAATTTACACTGAAGAGCTTCAACCGTGGACAGTTCAATCACCGGAAAAATTGGTTCTAAGTTTTTGCTTGTGTCTATATCCTGTGGAATGGCACGATTCACTGTTAATGTATTTTCAATAGCTCCAAGAACAATGGATAGTAATGATAGGTTGGGCTGTGCACACTTTTCTAAATGATCACGGAAGAGATCCACAACGTCTTGAATGTTTTGTAACGGGAAATGTTGTTTATCCGCATCTCGAAAGCCCGCCATCTTGAAATTGAACTGCCGTGACGTCATGCAAAACAGTCTCGAATAGTTTTTTTCCCCCATTTTGCCTCTCCAGCAACATTGACAGACTGTATGCCTATCCTAGAGAGTGCCTTTATTTAAACCTCATATGTGGTTGAGTCATTGGTATGATTACGATCCAAAAGTATGAATCATGAAGGATACTGATTTAAAATAGAGACTATATTTAAAGAGAGGCACATTTGCACATCATGGCGGATCAAGCGGCCGAAGGTGAAATTGCGGTATCTAACAATGCCCAAAATTCTGGGGAAGTAGCTCCTCAGGCTGGAAATGAAGCCCAGGAGGCGCAGGTAAGATATTGGAGCACCCTTCTCCGAAGTAGAAACAAAATCTGTGGCCTAAGTCCCGAGATAATGAGAGTACAACACTTCGGATTCTAGATCATGAGGTGTGATTTTCTACAGTAAACCATTACTGATTTCGGAAATGAGCATTTAGTCAGTGACCATGCATTTTCTGTGCCACGATAAAAGAAAAAATTGCCACGCCTTATAGGCAATGATTTTATTCGAGGAACGGTAGAGAATCTCGAAAACGTACCCTCCCCGATTCTTCTCTCTCCCTCAGAGAAATAATAATTGCAAATGAACCATTCGCATTGCAATTCATTCACATCCACGTAGACGATAATTAATGTACCGACTATTCAGTAGCTATGTACTCTGTGTGTGTGTCTGATTTGGGGTCTCTATCTCAGCCTACAGGTGATATAAGAATGCAAAGCATGAGAGTAAGCGCAGATTCTTTGCGATTGATGCCTAGCAGAGCGGTGTTTTCGGTAACCTGTTCCGACTTGACATGAAGGTTTTGGTTTTTAACTACCTGATTGATTTTACAAAACAAAATATTCTTGATTCTTTTGGAAAATAAAGATGATCTAGAAGATATGTTTCTAAAGAATGGAGAAGAAAATGGTGACTTTTCCCCTATCATCCTCAATATAAAGATTGCAAGACGCATACTGGGGAATGCATATTCTGATTCGTTACCTACACATTTATTTTCACCTTTCTTGCACATAAACATTTATTTTCACCTTTTATTTATACATTCATCTAATTTCACGAGGTGCAGTCACAAGATAGTTTCATCCATAGAGCGGCGATGCCCATCATGGAGGCGCCTGAACCTCCTCATGTAACATCTATAGACTACATTCGTTTCAACTTTGTCTCGCATGTAACCATAGCTCGATGAACTTGGCGAAACACGTTATTTTAAGCTATCATCCTTTAGTGAATGATACAGACAGACATGACCTAACCTACACAATACCATACCAGTTTCCACTAGGAGGGACGGCAGCGGTTTTCCTGTCGCCCAAATCGCTAAACTCTATATTCCCTTTTACCGTTTCCACTTGGCAGCAACAGGAGTGGGACGGTTTTCATGGCCAGGCAAGATCTGAATCGCTCAGGTGAGCGATCCAAGTGGGAAACCGCCACAGTTTTGCTTCATCAGCCAATCAAATTGATTACTTGATGTAATTTTTTCAATCAGCCATGTTGCGATGGATTAGATTGCGGCAGTTTCTCGTCGGCAGTTAGGACACTCCAATACGATGAGCCCGATGGGACAGTCTTCCCACTCACCGTCCCGCCTAGTGGAAATGCATCCTAATTCTAGGGGATTGGGTTGTAATTGTAAATACAGAGCAATGAAGGGTTGGCACTATTTTCGGAGGGGGCTTTCTTTCCATCTGACACAGAAGAAGCAGGGACTTAGCTAGGATCAGTAGTGTATTATCTTGACCCTCCTCATTTTTCATATTCATGATCTGTCAAAATACACAAGTTCTCCATTGTCCAGGGAATGAGATATGAACCTGAAATTAGTCATTTATGGGATCCAGGGTCTTAGTCAGCATTAAGAAACTGGACACCCAAATTTGGCAATTGTAACATTTTTGGGTATCCACTTTTCTAAGGGATACCTCAATATATTCAAATTCAACCATAATCAGACATGTATATACTTATTGAAATAAGGCATGATGTCCTCCTTATACAATGTTATGGGAATTGTATTTAGGTGAAAAAATCAAGTATATCCCTGAAACTGACACTTAGAAATCGAATCGAGAAAATCGACATCGAGAAAAATTAGGCAATTAATCGGATCGCAAAAAAATGGCTGATGAGCACATCCATAATGAAATGGGGATTAGCTCATTGCATTACTACACGGTTTTAAATTGAACCGAGCAGCTGTGTTGGGGAAACTCAAGGCCAGGATATAATGCAGCTGAGGGCCATAGGTTGTTAGATAGATGTCTTAGACCTTCCAAACTGCCTGGCAAAACTTGCTAGATATATAAATTATGTACATTGCTTTTAAAGGCCAAATTTACATAAGTATGACTAGATGTTATTTAAACACCAAGCTTACTAGTGCGGCGCTTGTCGTTTCCTTGGAAGAGAATAGCTAGACTCTAAGAGTCTGCAATTGGAATTTGGAAAGCTTTTTTTAGACTGAGAGATATCACTTCCAGCCACTGATATCTCTCAACCAATCAGAAGCAGGGCTGCCAGTCACTTCATAAGCACCACTTCTGATAATGGCAGCCTCTATACCCAGACTCAGGCCAGATTTTTACTAACTTTCATAAGCCATATCTGAGGAGTGCTGAGGAGGACAGACTTGCGGGTGGTCTTATTTGAAAGGTGACACGTATAGGCACATTTTGAACCTAAATCATCATGATGGTGCATTTGCCCTTTAAGTAACCCCCTTGACCTTACTTGCGCTATCATTATGGATGTGTCCGAATAACATTTCTTATATTGATTCATGTTGTTGATATGCATGTCTTTGTTTATTCCCTTGAAATCATATGCAAATTGTCTTAGCCAGTATGAAGAAACTGGCTGCCCAAAATTATCATTTTTTTGTAAATTTTGGGTTGTCCTTTTTTCAGGGGAGACTACAATATATTCGGATATCAACCATAAACGTGTATTTGATTATTAAGAAAAGGCATGTGAATTACATTAACATGGAAATATTCAATTATTTGCTTGGGGTTGACATTTCTATAAGATGTCATTATCTGTGGCTTTTGAGGGTTTGGGTTTCCAAATGACACCCAGACATCCTACTGGCAAATTAAACCTTACTTTCGAACTTTCAAAGTAGGGTCTTAGCAAGATTTTTAAAAATGCCAGTCCAAAATAGCATTCACAAAATTTCTGCCCGTACAGATTTACCCTCTCAGCTTCTTCAAATTCTTATAACAACTATATTAAATGAACTATAGCGTCAAATATGGGAATTTACACACCTGGTCTTAGAAGATTGTTTTCTTAGGAAAAAGATGTTGTCATTAATTCTTAAAAGGGAAAATCAAAAACTCTTCACAGAAATTTTTACCAGTCTAAAAAAAGTTTTTATTTGTGGGGGGTGGACTGCTGGTCCAAAAGACGGGTCCTGGCTAAGTTCCTGCTCTTAGGGTTCTACTTCAGCATACCCCTTAACCCTTCCAATGCTGAGACTATACTGTCGTCCAAAGCACAAGAACACAAAATCTTTGAAAACCATCTAAACCCTGTCATGTTGGTATTCATTGGATCGCTCTCGCTGAGTACTCTCAGATGAGTACCCATTTGCCAGGGTTTGGATCATTTTACAAGTTATGCAACATCTTGTATTGGCCAAATTAGGCACCAGCAGCCTAAGGGTTAAGTCAACTAGGCTGTTTTAGCCCTATGTATTACTCTTATTTACAGATGAAGGTCATTGCTGTATTTTCAGGCACCGCCCGCGGAAAGGCAGAGTTTCTTGAGTATAGCCAAGGCTATGATAGTGAGATGTCTCATCATCTACTTCATCACCAGCTTTTTCCGACGTCCAGCGGCCAATCCCAATCAAACAGCTACCCCAAACTCTGTCATGCCAGCGACCAACTTGTTCGACAAGAACTCAGTAATGGTAAGTTCGAATGAAGCACATTCTAATCTAAGGTTCAGTAAATACAATTTTTGAGCTATTTGTCCCAAAGTCACTGACTACTTTCAGAATTCACTCACATCCTTACTCGTTCGACAAGGGCTCAGTGATGGTAATTTTGAATTAAGCACATTCTAATCTAAGGTTCAGTAAATACAATCTTGAGCTATTTGTCCCAAAGTCACTGACTACTTTCAGAATTCACTCACATCCTAATCTTGAAATAAACTTGGGCTGTGGTGAAAGACAGTGGTGATCAGTCAGTGGAAGCGACGTAGATCACTGGGCTATCAGGATGTTGATTGCCTCTACACTTCATGCAACACTGCCAAGGAATCTTTCTACATTACCTGTGAGCAATATGTTAGGGAATAATTGTCAGATTCTCTATTTATTAATCATTTTGTACTACCTGACTTATTGTGTGTTAGAAACAGCTATGCAGGCGAAATATCTTTATACAACAACATAATTAATGGATACCAGTAATACATTTTCATGGAGTCTTTAATCCTATTAATATATTTTTCTCATTGTAGGACCTATATGTTTATGTTGATGAAGCTGAGGTGTTCACTGACTTCAAGAACAAGAAGAAGTTATTTTGGTTGGAGGAAGAATTGTCCTATGGAGACTGGACTGCGGGACCAAACGGGGATGGATCATTTGAAAAAAGTGGAAAGTTGCATATATCTGAGGTATAGTGGAATCTGGGAATCTCATATGAAATGAAGGGATAGTTAAAGATGTAGAATTTGCCTTTTATTATTTTTAAGTTGTCAGTCATTTGTGCTTTAATACAATATATGTTTGGATGGAAATATTGGAGACTTTTAAGGGAACTGTTCTTTCACATACATTGATGAAAGTTATGCTGAAGATGTCAGGCTAGTCGAAACAGATGGATACTTGTTTTCATGGTCTTAGCCAGCAAGGCGACTGGGTGCCTTTTTGGCCACCCAAACCATTAAAAGGAACCCCTCAGGACACCCAAATATTTTTGTGTGGAATTTCTAAAAATCTCAATCTCAAGCTTATAATTGAATTTTTCCATCTTCTTATAATTTCTATGACATTGTTTAATGATATCATGCCTTATTTTGATGAATTTACACATGTTTAAGGTTGAAATATGAGTACATTGTGATCCCCCTTCAAAATTTGGACGCCCAAAAATTTTGCAACTGCCAATTTTTGGCACCCAGTTTCTAAATCCTGGCTAAGGCCCTGCTTGTTTTCATAGTTCAATTTTCTTTCTCAGCCGCCTGGTGTCTAGTTTCTGATATTGTTTGCCTTCCCGAGCCATAGCCAGTGGGGTGCCCAGGTCTTATTTAGACAACCTTACCCTTATCAAACATGTATCCAGATACCCAGAGATTTTGGCTGGAATTTCTCGAAAAACATTACTTAAAAAATTCAATGCATTTTCATCATAAATATGTTATTCTAAAGGTGCATGTTTATGATTTTTTATATAATATCTTGTTGTCAACCTATTAGATTGGATATTCAAAATCATATGACTGTCTATTCTTGCACATAACAATTCTGGAGGAGGCCCTGTTTTCTGCTGGTGATTTTCAGATCTTTGATGTGTCTTTTTTCCTTGTTTCACAGCAAGTCATGAACAATGGGTCTCTCTACATACATGTGTACATTACCAAGGGTGGACGGTCTCCAGATCCTGATGACGAAAACTATACCAAGAGGTTCACGTTTAGCAAATTCAAAAGTAAGTTTTGTATAAAATTGTATTCATCCTATTTAATAACATGGGTAAATGTTTCAGCATAATAAGAACATTAAGACATTTTTCTTAATAATTTTTAATGGGAAATCAGTGTCGGACATACAAGGTAGCTCTACGCGTCTGGACTAGTAAAAATGGGAAAAGGGGCCTGTAGGGCTAGTAAATAACCTCCCTTGTAGCCCTACTAGACTAGTCTAACATTTACGAGTCATAATAAGATTGATTATTTGACATGCTGAAATATTGATTGGTGCCTATAGAAAGATCTAAATTGATAAGCATATTTTCTTGCATATTCAGATAGTAAAAGGGGTTAAGTTTTAATAGTTATTTTGATTTTCATGTAGGGCCAGTACAGGTTAGAGTAGGGCTAGTAGAGTCCATGTGCTACTAGTCCTACCAGGCTTGTAGAGTTTTCTGGTTATTGTCAGACCCTGGAAATGCATCTTTATTTCAAGTATTTCATAAAATTTGTCCAATCAACAATCATGGTATTGGCTCTGTGTTAGATGACATGTATACTCTCAGCAAAAATGTTCTAATAAAGCTATCACTTAAGTCACATTTTCTTTTCTTTTTATTTTGACATGATTATATACTTAACTAAGTGTTTATCACATTATCAATAATGTTAGAAATTAAATTGATCTAAGAACCTGTGTGAGTGTGTTGCAGTTGATTTTTGTGTGAAAATTATCAAATGGCTCTACAACAGTCAGGGTCTTAGCCGTCAGGGTGTCTTTTTGGCACCCTGGTCCATGAGAAATACATATTTAGAGGGGAAAAGACACCCTGTCTTTTGGTCAGAACTTTTTGAAAATATCAATTATAAGTAGATATTTTATAAAAGTCTATTCTTAAATGATAACTAGAACATTTGTTGAAGAAATAAAGCATATAATTACTTGATTTGTCAATGTACATGGTCAGTATGATGACTTATTTTTTTTCAACAAGGGGGTTTGGACACCCTGTCTTCTCGAAACCCCATTTTGGACACCCTGTTATGAAAATCCTGGTTAAGACCCTGACCACAGTCACTGCATGCGTATCAAACGTGCCTTATTTGTTGCTTTCCAGTGCTGAGCAAGTATAAGAAGAGGAAGTATCATACACTGACCAACCTCCTGACCGGCAACACAGAAGCTCATCCTGATCTCATCCGGGTAAGACTTTTGGCAGACCGCTACTTAAGCTGACTGTCAACATAATACTGGCATGATTCAAATATTACGGAGCAATACGCATTCCCCTGTAGACAGCAGTAGGATTAATTCATAGTGCGATATGGGAGAGGGGCTCCCAGGACCAATATATTAAGCTGGATCTGTAGTGCAAACCTCTCGTGTTGGAGTACAATCACAGGGCAGGCGATATCAGCTCAGCAGCCCACTGGATCATGACTGGATGTCTGCTCAGCAGCCCACTGGATCATGACTAGATGTCTGCTCAGCAGTCCACTGGATCATGACTGGATGTCTCCTCAGCAGCCCACTGGATCATGACTGGATGTCTGCTCAGCAGCCCACTGGATCATGACTAGATGTCTGCTCAGCAGTCCACTAGATCATGACTAGATGTCTGCTCAGCAGTCCACTAGATCATGACTAGATGTCTGCTCAGCAGCCCACTGGATCATGACTAGATGTCTGCTCAGCAGCCCACTAGATAATGACTAGATGTCTGCTCAGCAGCCCACTGGATCATGACTAGATGTCTGCTCAGCAGTCAACTGGATCATGACTAGATGTCTGCTCAGCAGCCCACTGGATCATGACTAGATGTCTGCTCAGCAGCCCACTAGATCATGACTAGATGTCTGCTCAGCAGCCCACTGGATCATGACTAGATGTCTGCTCAGCAGTCCACTGGATCATGACTGGATGTCTCCTCAGCAGCCCACTGGATCATGACTGGATGTCTGCTCAGCAGCCCACTAGATCATGACTAGATGTCTGCTCAGCAGCCCACTAGATCATGACTAGATATCTGCTCAGCAGTCCACTGGATCATGACTAGATGTCTGCTCAGCAGCCCACTGGATCATGACTAGATGTCTGCTCAGCAGCCCACTGGATCATGACTAGATATCTGCTCAGCAGCCCACTGGATCATGACTAGATGTCTGCTCAGCAGCCCACTAGATAATGACTAGATGTCTGCTCAGCAGCCCACTGGATCATGACTAGATGTCTGCTCAGCAGCCCACTGGATCATGACTAGATGTCTGCTCAGCAGCCCACTGGATCATGACTAGATGTCTGCTCAGCAGCCCACTGGATCATGACTAGATGTCTGCTCAGCAGCCCACTAGATCATGACTAGATGTCTGCTCAGCAGCCCACTAGATCATGACTAGATGTCTGCTCAGCAGCCCACTAGATCATGACTAGATGTCTGCTCAGCAGCCCACTAGATCATGACTAGATGTCTGCCCAGCAGCCCACTGGATCATGACTATGACTAGATGTCTGCTCAGCAGCCCACTGGATCATGACTAGATGTCTGCGGAGCAGCCCACTAGATCATGACTAGTTGTCTGCTCAGCAGCCCACTGGATCATGACTAGTTGTCTGCGCAGCAGCCCACTAGATCATGACTAGATGTCTGCTCAGCAGCCCACTGGATCATAACTAGATGTCTGCTCAGCAGCCCACTAGATCATGACTAGATGTCTGCACAGCAGCCCACTGGATCATGACTAGATGTCTGCTCAGCAGCCCACTGGATCATGACTAGATGTCTGCTCAGCAGCCCACTGGATCATGACTAGATGTCTGCTCAGCAGCCCACTAGATCATGACTAGATGTCTGCTCAGCAGTCCACTAGATCATGACTAGATGTCTGCTCAGCAGTCCACTGGATCATGACTAGATGTCTGCTCAGCAGTCTACTAGATCATGACTAGATGTCTGCTCAGCAGTCTACTAGATCATGACTAGATGTCTGCTCAGCAGCCCACTGGATCATGACTAGATGTCTGCTCAGCAGCCCACTAGATCATGACTAGATGTCTGCTCAGCAGCCCACTGGATCATGACTAGATGTCTGCTCAGCAGCCCACTAGATCATGACTAGATGTCTGCTCAGCAGCCCACTGGATCATGACTAGATGTCTGCTCAGCAGCCCACTAGATCATGACTAGATGTCTGCTCAGCAGCCACTGGATCATGACTAGATGTCTGCTCAGCAGCCCACTGGATCATGACTAGATGTCTGCTCAGCAGTCCACTGGATCATGACTAGATGTCTGCTCAGCAGCCCACTGGATCATGACTAAATGTCTGCTCAGCAGCCCACTAGATCATGACTACATGTCTGCTCAGCAGCCCACTGGATCATGACTAGATGTCTGCTCAGCAGCCCACTAGATCATGACTAGATGTCTGCTCAGCAGCCCACTAGATCATGACTAGATGTCTGCTCAGCAGCCCACTAGATCATGACTAGATGTCTGCTTCGCAGCCCACTGGATCATGACTAGATGTCTGCTCAGCAGCCCACTGGATCATGACTAGATGTCTGCTCAGCAGTCCACTGGATCATGACTAGATGTCTGCTCAGAAGCCCACTGGATCATGACTAGATGTCTGCTCAGCAGCCCACTGGATCATGACTAGATGTCTGCTCAGCAGCCCACTAGATCATGACTAGATGTCTGCTCAGCAGTCCACTGGATCATGACTAGATGTCTGCTCAGCAGCCCACTAGATCATCGCTAGATGTCTGCTCAGCAGCCCACTAGATCATGACTAAATGTCCTCTCAGCAGCCCTCTAGATCATGACCAGATGTCTGCTCAGCAGCCGACTAGATCATGACCAGATGTCTGCTCAGCAGCCCACTGGATCATGACTAGATGTCTGCTCAGCAGCCCACTGGATCATGACTAGATGTCTGCTCAGCAGCCCACTGGATCATGACTAGATGTCTGCTCAGCAGCCCACTAGATCATGACTAGATGTCTGCTCAGCAGCCGACTGGATCATGACTAGATGTCTGCTCAGCAGCCCACTGGGGCATGACTAGATGTCTGCTCAGCAGCCCACTAGATCATGACTAGATGTCTGCTCAGCAGCCCACTGGATCATGACTAGATGTCTGCTCAGCAGCCCACTGGATCATGACTAGATGTCTGCTCAGCAGCCCACTGGATCATGACTAGATGTCTGCTCAGCAGTCCACTAGATCATGACTAGATGTCTGCTCAGCAGCCCACTGGATCATGACTAGATGTCTGCTCAGCAGCCCACTGGATCATGACTAGATGTCTGCTCAGCAGCCCACTAGATCATGACTAGATGTCTGCTCAGCAGTCCACTAGATCATGACTAGATGTCTGCTCAGCAGTCCACTGGATCATGACTAGATGTCTGCTCAGCAGTCTACTAGATCATGACTAGATGTCTGCTCAGCAGTCCACTGGATCATGACTAGATGTCTGCTCAGCAGTCTACTAGATCATGACTAGATGTCTGCTCAGCAGCCCACTAGATCATGACTAGATGTCTGCTCAGCAGTCCACTAGATCATGACTAGATGTCTGCTCAGCAGCCCACTGGATCATGACTAGATGTCTGCGCAGCAGTCCACTAGATCATGACTAGATGTCTGCTCAGCAGTCCACTGGATCATGACTAGATGTCTGCTCAGCAGCCCACTAGATCATGACTAGATGTCTGCTCAGCAGCCCACTAGATCATGACTAGATGTCTGCTCAGCAGCCCACTAGATCATGACTAGATGTCTGCTCAGCAGCTGCACCTCAAAGAAGGGTGGGCAATGCTGGTGTCACTTTAGGATTTAGGAACTGGACGGTGCCCAAAATTGGCAATTTTGAAATTGTTGGGCGTCCAAATTTTTAAGGGGGACCACAATATACTCAGATTTCAACCATAAACATGTATACATTTTTCAAAATAAGGCATGATTTCCTTATGCAATGTCATTGGAATTATATGGAGATGGATACGTTTAAATATATGCTTGAGATTGACATTTTAAGAAATTCCTCACAAAAAATTGGGTGTCCTGATGGGTGCTTTTTAAGGGTTTGGGTGTCCAAAAAGACACATAGACGCCATGCTGGCTAAGACCTTGCCTGGGAGTGCTTCTCTCATAGCTTACATCAGGCTAATATGGCTGTCAACTACAAGAGGAGGGCTCTGTAATCTTTGGATCCCCTCAATTTAACTGGGCAGACGCGTCTCTGAAAATAGACATGATTTTCCGGTCTCTCCGACCCAGACATGTCAAACGGAAGCTTATCTCATTTGTGGTCTATTATGTGTTGATCCATAAGGGTTTGAGATGATGGTAGTTTACACTTGCCTTAAGGGCCTAAGCCACAATTCCACAACTGGATGTCCAAAATAAGCAATCTGAATGATTATTACCTCTGAGCATAATTGATATGGTCTAGTCATTGCATTTGTTCTTGGTATGTAAATCTTAACCCATTGGCACTCAGAGGCACAAAAGCGTTTTTATCAAAAATATTTGAAGGAGAAATGTTTATCAGAATATTACCAACAACTCTCCTTCAAATATTTTGTGAAAATTTGCTTTATTTCCAAGTTATTTTTAAAAGTATGAAAATAGCAGACAATACTTTCCTGGGGAACTCTGAGTGTGAATGGGTTAACTATCAGCTGTCTGATCTGTTCTTTTATTGTGCTGTGTTTTATAGAGAGCCAATGAGACAACAGTAGAGGTCCTTGCTCACTGGCATCCTAACCTGACCATCAATCTGCTGGACGACCACACACCCTGGTCACCTGGGGCCATTCCTGCACCACTCAGTGACTGTAAGTACACCCCCTCAACCCCAGAATAAGATAGCATACCCCTATACCCTGCTGGGTGACCACACACCCTGGTCAGCTGGGGCCATTCCTGCACCACTCAGTGACTGTAAGTACTCCCCCTCAACCCCAGAATAAGATAGCATACCCCTATACCCTGCTGGGTGACCACACACCCTGGTCAGCTGGGGCCATTCCAGCACCACTCAGTGACTGTAAGTACACCCCTCAACCCCAGAATAAGATAGCATACCCCTATACCCTGCTGGGTGACCACACACCCTGGTCAGCTGGGGCATTCCAGCACCACTCAGTGACTGTAAGTACACCCCCTCAACCCCAGAATAAGATACACATTCATGGTACACATACATGATAGCCTGGCACAATTTGAAATATTTTAATTATAAAACATACTTTTGAGAAATATTTTATTGGATGGTATGGTGCCTTTTGGTTTTCATATTTCCTCTTCCAAATATTTTTCAAATATATTACTCAATTTGGCAAGATTTGCTTGAAGTTATTAGACCAGTTGTACACTGCAGCTGCTAATGGGTTGATAGTCCAAAAATATTCACATTTTTGATTAAAACAAGTACAGAAATATATATTTATAAGAAATTAGAATTTTCTCTATAATTCTACTAAGAATTTAAAACCATTTTCATTTAAAGTTTATTTAAAGTAAAAATTTGAGCTTAATTAAGTTTTTAATTTGAGTTAGATACATTAAAAATCTTTTTGTCGTACAGAGTTACTCAGAAGTTGTAGATGAATAGATTTAAACTATTAATGTATTATTTCAGATATTGACTTTGTACCAGGAATGAACAACTACTATCCAGTGATATTCTACAATGACTATTGGAATCTCAACACCGAGTTCATGCCCATAAACCAGACCACCCCGTAAGTAACCACAAACTCCAATAAGAATCCAATGATTTAGTGAATTTTGAAATACCATTGTTACTATTACTTTCAGTTAATCGAGTAATGGGTGTTTTAATCAAATTGAATGCTATTAGACATGTGTAATTGAACGCTTTGAACATTAACTGCCCTTGAACATTGAAAATAAATCTTTCTTGGCAGTTCCACCCCATTTTAACGTACTGGTATAGGATCCAATATGATATATATTCATTCCCTGCAAGTGTTGAGTTTGGAATATTGATTGACGTCACTTTTTTCCCCCTATTGCTACTAAATTGGGACTAGCCGGCTTTAGCTGGTGGGGGAAAACTGGAGAACCCGGCGAAAACCACCACCCAAGTCACTGGGAGCTTTCATTCCCTGGCCTAGAGTTTATACAGGTTTCAATATTGAGTTATCAAACCAGGATATTAGTTTGTCTTCAGGGTCTGATACTTAGTTTTCAGGCTAGGGGCCCGAAAAGGTCTTTTGATAAAAAATAAGTGGTCAAAAACAGGAATTCTGGTTATTATACATACTATTTTGGGCCTATAGCCTGAAAAATCTACGGGCCCACAGCAAAATCTAGGGGCATATGCCCCTGGGAAAGTTGAACCCTGGTCTTTCTTTTTACTTTTCTGAAATGAGATTGAGTGATTTTACTCTGACTTTTTCTCTCTCTTGGCTTTCCCAGGGTGCTGAACCTGACGCTGACCTATTCGCCCATCTCGCTGTTCCGCTGGCAGATGTACGCGGCTCAGGGCATGCGCAGCAAGTGGTACTCCTTCCTGGGAGACGACATGGTGGAGGAGTCTGACGAGGAGCAGGATTCACTGAAGGTAAGACAAGATCAATACTACCAGGCTCAATGGCACAGTGGCTGTAGTGCTGGCCAGTATCTTAGCCAGGATTTAGAAACTGGGTGCCTAAAATTGGCAGTTGTAAAATTTTGGTGCGTCCAAATTTTTAAGGAGGATCACAATATACTCATATTTCAACCTTAAGCATGTTTAAATTCATCAAAATAAAGCATGGTTTCAATAAACAATGCCATGGGTATTATAAGGAGATGAAAAAATTCAATTATGAGATTGAGATTTTTAGAGATTCCACACAAAAATATTTGGGTGTCCTGAGGGGTTGTTTTTAAGGGTTTGGGTGTCCAAAAAGGCACCCAGGCGCCCTGCTGGCTAAAACCTTGCCTGGGAGTGCTTCTCTCATGGTGCTGGAGGGCGGAGGTTCATGCAGGGGCCAGTAGGGCTTTGATTACCCTTTTAAAATGGAGCTTTTAACTTGAATCTATAATAATAAATTTTATTGCTGCAAAAATGACTTCTGAGGATATTTATCTATGTGTCAATGTTTCTGCCTTATGGACCAAATTTGAAACTCTTCCGTACAATCAGCCTCAGAAAAAAAGAGATGGTTGTTCAGCTGAAGTAGTTAGGATTAGGGCTACTGATTTCATTTTGCAATCATACAGGATTAATGAAGTCAAATTTCTCAGCTCTTTTTCCATTTATCATTTTTTTGTGTGATAAAATTACAATTAGAATAAGGAGTGCCAATTACTATTTAGATTATTATAGACAGCACCTATCATGGTATGTATACATCATGATAGCAAAATATATGCCAAGAAGTGCCTGAAATAAACTTGTCTTTCAAAACAAGGCAATGTGCAATGATTTTGCTGTAAATATGCCCTAAAATTATCACATTCTTATATCTTCATCTCAGCATGACTTTTCTCACTCTCCTATAGTGTGAAGGGTATTTTGATATACTTATCCCACCATTTGCGTTATGTTGATATATCTAATGATGTATGTTCAGTCTATCTACAACATTAGTTTATTGTCAGTCTGTGTGAGTGTCTTAAGAATTGTCTTCTTTGTTTCAGCGAACGTTCCTGGAGACAAGTCCGTACCTACTGGGTCTTACGATTGTGGTGTCACTGGTCCATAGTGTCTTCGAGTTCCTTGCCTTCAAGAATGGTAAGGAAGAGGTTTCATTTAAAGGGTATTAGTTAATATCTTTGTCATAATGCATAGGTAAAATATTATTTTTTGGTGATGTGCCTAATAACTGTTTGCAAATTAGGTGATTCTCATTAACCAAAATATTCAGTGTCCATGCCATTTCTCCCAAGTCAAGTAAAACTAAAGGGCATTAGTATTTCATAAGAGGTTCTGACATTAACTGTATGCTCTTAGCTCTTGCATACAAATAGATTGCAGATTGTTTGATTGGAATTTGAGGCTGAATATATAGATTGTGAATTGTCCACGTAAATATTATGTTTGCACTAGGTTTTCGCATCCAAAATCTCTAACTCAATCATAGTTCAACTATCATACTGAAATTAAATTCCATGTTTTTTCTACTGAGATATCCATTTCTTGAGACTGGCCTGTCCTGATGGCCATGATGTCTAAGGTGTTGCCACTGACTTCTAGCCATCTCTTACCACTGCCTGGGTTCGAATACTGACTGAGGCAGCTAGTGCCTTGTGGTTAGATTTCAGTCTTCATCAAGTTTCCTCCACCAACTGGCTAGTCATGACTTAGCTGCAATATGGCAGTAAAAGTGACAAATATCAAAATTCCAGTTCTGGAGGAATCGCGAGTCTTTTAGGCACTTTTAAAATTTCCCTATCTTAAGTATGAAATCAGTTATGGCTCAATTTTCTTATTTCGTACTATAAATTCTATTCTATTTTTTGTCTACGTAGATATCCAGTTCTGGAGGAGTCGCAAGAGCTTAGAGGGTCTGTCAGTGCGCTCCATCTTCTTCAACGTCTTCCAGTCGCTCATAGTGCTGCTCTACGTGTTCGACAACGACACTAACACTGTCATCCGCATCAGCATCTTCGTGGGGCTAATTATTGAACTCTGGAAAATACACAAAGTGGTGGATGTGAAGGTAAGAGGACTTGAACCCTATAACATGGTCTTAGCCAGCAGGGCGTCTGGGTGTCTTTTTGGACACCCAAACCCTTAAAAAGCACCCCTCAGGACACCCAAATTTTTTTTGTGAGGAATTTCTTAACATGTCAATCTCAAGCATATAATTGACTTTTTTCATATCCATGTTATTCCCATGGCATTCTATAAGGATATCATGCCTTATTAGGATTAATTTATACATGTATATGGTAGAAATCTGAATATATAGCAGTCCCCCTTCAAAAGTTGGACGCCCAAAAAGTTAACAATTCCCAATTTTCGGCACCCAGTTTCTAAATCCAGGCTAAGTCTCTGCCCTATAAGTACAGGAAGGGTATATTTCAGCTCCATTCTATACTCCTCAGGGATTTACTTTAAGGTCGTTTTAGGGGCATTTGCCCCTGGACCATGTGATTTTGCGACCAGATCTTAAATTATAGGAGCCAAATTTGTGAATGGACATATCAATTATCAATTAGAGCGTTTAGAGAATTTTTCATCTTTCCAAAAAAATTCTGTCTGGAGCATTATAACTCCTAATAGTGCCCAAAAATGCATCTGAGAGCGCACATTTTTCAATTTTTGGGGGGGGGGGAGCAAACAACCTGGACAGTGTGCCTGTGGCAAATTCTAACCGATGTGGTGCCCGCGCCGGGATTTATTTGCTCCTAAACTTTAAATCCTAGGAGCCAAACCTGCTCCCGTCTGAAAATGTTATGGTCAATCCCTGCTCCTCTATCAACAGGAGCACAATGGGACAAACAAGTTCAGCTGTGTATCTTAGTAGAAGAACTTCTTAGTTAATAGACTATTTTTATAATTAATTTCATGGTACTACCAAGGTAGAATTCTTGAAGAGCCTTTGTCAACAAGTTTCTCAAAACCTACTAGGGAGGTTATGCCCAAAACATCTCTGGCGGTCTGGTCAGTAAATGGCACCAGTAGTCAGGGTCTTAGCCGATATTTGGAAACAGGGTGTCCAAATAGAGGTTTCATAGACTTTTGCGTGTCCAAAGTGTGGTACAAAATACATACTACTAATAAGATAGACCCTATACCTTTACAGATTTTGCTTTTTTAGGCCAGATACTGCTTTGTGTGTCTTATAAAAGTGACACCACAGCTTCTACATCTTCTATCTTCTAAGAAAAGTCATCTTTTATAGCAAATTCTGACATAAACTTTTGGGTGTCCAAACTGTCAAAAAACAGTGTTCTGCGTGTCCAAATGACACGCTGGACGCATAACGGCTAAGCCCCTGCCAGTAGTTAAAGAAGAGTCGAGCTCCGATGCTACTTACCATTTATCTTTTTCTTGGTATTTTTAGCCAGGTTTTCAGCCCTTCTGAAACAGCAATCAAAACATGTCTGCCTATCCAGATTTAGTTACTCAGTCACTTCGCATCTTTATACTAATAATCTTTATTAGAAAGTGATGTCAAAAAGGGCTTATTTTCACTTATGGAAAAGATTAGGTCATCACGCCATTATAATATAGAAATATAACCAAACTAGTCCGCCTGTTGCTTATGGTGCTGAAGGTATAAGTGGTTTAACCCTTTAATGCTGAGACTACGTTTGTCTTTGAAAATCATCTAAACCCTATCATTTTGGTATTCATTGGAAAGCTCTCATCGAGTACTCTCAGATGAGTACCCATTTGACATAGTTTCAGTCATTTTCCAAATTTTTTGCAATATTTTGTATTGGCCAAATAAGCCACCAGCAGCATTTTAAGGGTTAAGGCTGCTTATCAAAGGATGTGTGAGCTCTAAGGTCCAGAATGTTTGTGTATCTGCATGTTGGAACTTATTTTGAATGGTTTTTAATCATATTTTCATTTTTGCAGGTATGATCACGGAATATATTTTGAATGACGTTTAATCTTATATGCTTTACTTTCAGTATGATCGTGATGACCTAATTTTAGGAATCCTTCCCAGAATTAAATTAACTGATAAGCAGTCCTACACGCAATCTAATACAAAAGAATATGACCAGGTGAGTGCTCTTTATCCTATGGGTAAATTTTTGATATATAAATAGGAATATAAGGTGAATATGAATCTGTGTTGTGTCTACAGGGTTGGACTTTCCCAGGGTTATATGCCCCTAGATTTTGCTGTGGGCCCCTAGATTTTTCAGGCTAAGGGCCCAAAATAGTATGTATAGAAATCCTGTTTTTGACTGCATTTTAATCAGAAGACCTCTTCAGGCCCCTAGCCTGAAATCTTAATGTCAGACCCTGGTTTATATATGTATGTATGTATATATATATTTATATATATATATCAGGGCTCGACGTTAAGGCTAGCGCCGTAGCCCCGGGCTAGTTATTAAAAGTTAGGGCTAGTAAATTCTACCTGTGAGTAGCCCTGAGGGGCTAGTTAGAATTAGAATATCATTGCTTAAAAAATTATGAAGCCCACCTTTGGCTCTGCATACCTTGATGATAATTTAACTCAATTTACCACAATACACTGTATTCTTTTCACGTTATCAACAGAGGCTATGATATCAACAGAGGTCACTATCTGAAAAGAGTTGTCATTAATATCAGGGCTAGCGAAAATATTTCAGGGCTAGTAAAAGTTTCGGTAACTAGCCCTGCTGGGCTTATGAAGTTTTTTCTTAATGTTGAGCCCTGTATATATATATATATATATATATATATATATATATATATATATATATATATATATATATATATATATATATATATATATATATATTTATATATATATATATATATATATATATATATATATATATATATATATATATATATATATATATATATATATATATGTGTGTGTACACGTTCATCTTGACCTAAATCATCAATATTTCAATAACCTACTGTACATGCACAAACGAGCTTCAGGAAATACTTGACTATTGTTTATTTTTCTGCATTGATTTGCGAATGATTTTTCTTGCTTGTCTTTCAGACTGCCTTCAAGTATCTGTCGTGGATGTTGTTTCCCTTGATGGCCTGTTATGCAGTCTACTCGCTCATCTACAATGAGCACAAGGGCTACTACTCCTTCGTCCTCAACATGATGTATGGCTTCCTACTCACGTTCGGTAGGTAACAGTTAACGTCTGCCGCTCTCATACTTTTCAAAATAACTTGGGAATAAAGCAAAAGTTCATAAAATATTTGAAGGAAAGTTGTTGTTTGACTTCTATTGAACATTTCTCCTTCAATTATTTTCCTAAAAACGCTTTTGTTAGAAAAATATTTCCAAAATTGTCAGGCTGTTTTTGGCTGCTATGAGTGTTAATGGGTTAATACTTCTAACCTTCTACACGGACTGTCATCATAATCATTTTGGGGGAATAGTGTTTAGCATGATCTTTCTGCTAACGATCTGAAGTGCTATTTTCTGAACTGGTTAACGCTAACTTAATGTGTATTACCGTATGTTTCATTCTGATATTGTTTTATGATGCAGACACTAACCCATGCGACAAGTATTTTTCATGGATCAATATTGCGACATGCAGTATTTTCTTCAAACTTTTACACTTTTTGAACTTTTGAAAATTGTCTGGATGTCCGAGAAAGGGGCAGGCTATCAATAAAACTCAATCCAACTATAGCATTTAGGATTTGAATCATGAACATCTGTTTGCAATACAGGGTACCGAATGATATCCATGACTGTCATACTTTACTCTTTCTTATATTTTGGTTATAGAAGTTCATTTTAACTTTCATCCTTAGGAGATATAGGGTTAAAGAAACTGAAGAGTAATGGAATTATTTCAACTTACATTTGGTGTGCAAAAGTAGTCACTTGTTCAAGTTAAGGTGCTCTTCTTTTGAATGGTCGGTCAGCAACAGTACATAGTTATGTTCTTACATCTGACATACATTAATATGAACATACCTTGCAACAAAGCAGTATTTTGAGATATATTTTGCTGAAGTTGTTATTCATTTGGATGAAAGAGCAACATTAACCCATTAACACTCAGGAGTTCCACTTAAAAGTATCATCTGCCTCTCTCATACTTTTGAAATTAACTTGGGAATTAAGCAAAAAGTCTCGAAATATTTGAAGAAGAGTTGTTGCTTGGCTTCTGATTAACATTTCTCCTTCAAAAAAATTCCAAACAATGCTTTTGTTAGAAAAATATTGTTGAAATTGCCAGTCCTGTTTTGGCCGCTCTGAGTGTGAATGGGTTAACCCTTTACCTTTGATTCATAAATCATATATTTTAATGAATTTGCGTTTATGTTTTTCAGGCTTTATCATGATGACACCACAGCTGTTCATCAACTACAAGCTGAAATCAGTGGCTCATCTTCCGTGGAGAATGCTGACCTACAAAGCCTTAAACACATTCATCGATGACATATTTGCATTTGTGATAAAGATGCCCACCCTTTATAGAATAGGCTGTCTCAGAGATGGTAAGTCAATAATCACTAGGTCATTGCCGGCAGTGTCTTAGCAAGGATTTAGAAACTGGGTGCCTAGAATTGGCAGTTGTGAAAATTTTGGGTGTCTAAATTTTTAAGGGGGATCACAACATACTCATATTTCAACCATAAACATGTATAAATTTATCAAAATAAGGCATGATATCATTAAACAATGTAACAGGAATCATAAGGAGATGAAAAAATTCAATGATAAGCTTGAGATTGGGATTTTTAGAAATTCCACACAAAAATATTTGGGTGTCCTGAGGGGTTCTTTTTAAGGGTTTGGGTGTCCAAAAAGGCACCCAGACGCCCTGCTGGCTAAGACCATGATTGTCGGTGCATGTGGTGATCTGCATCACAGCATGGGCATCTCCTGGAGGTAGATATATGGGAATGAAAGGAAGGGTCGCTGTCTATAACCCTTAAAAGACAATGGCTCTTTACTCATACACAATGACCACCTCTCATACTTGCACTAACTTTTCAAAATGTTGTGTTAGCCAAATGGTAAGGGAACGGTCTTACTGTTCTGGAGTGATGGACTCCTTCCAGCTATCAGGGAAACTCACGTGGGAGGCACGTCCTGCTAGTCAGAGGGGTCTACGTCGTCTGAGCCGCGATTACTGGGATCACGTCCACGCACGAGAATTGCGCCGAGACTTACGGCACCAACACCACAAAAATATGATTTCTGATTTGTTGAACCAATCAATCACATTCGTTATTGTAAGGCCCAGAAAGGCTTGACCAGAGTAATCTATATCTAACTATCTAATTGACAAAAGCATATTTTCTAAAAAAGAAAATGTTTCAGTGAGAACAGGAAATTATCTTTGTTGTTATTTCATAGTAGTAGACATATCTTATATTCAAATTTATTCTGAAAGTTGTTTGTGTATTCTCCATTTCAGATGTGATATTCTTCATCTACCTGTACCAGAGATATATCTACAGAGTGGACCCCAAGAGAGTCAATGAGTTCGGCACGAGCCAGGAAATGTTGGAGCAAAATGGGGAGGCAGCGATAGAGGGCGCTAATGGTGATGCTACACCTGCTCTAGAGGGCAGCACCGAGCCCAAACCTAACGAGGAAAAGAAAAACGACTAATCCAGCAGCTGCCGGAGGTCTACTGATGTTGTAGTTTTGAAAAGGGAAACAAAATGTGAAGGACAATGATGCTAGTTATATTTCGTTTTAATTTCATATATGTTTTATACCAAAGCTAAAAAAATGTGACCATTTTTCAAATGGGCAAATAACTTTCCGGAAAACTTTTTAAAATTTAATGTTTTTAAAGTAATAATTGAATGGGTTTTTTTCCATTTCATAAATATATGTGTCAGTTAATTTTCAGTTAAATTTTAGAAATTTGAATGGAAAATTAAGGTTGAAATGAGTTTTATATTGATACTTGTAGTTATGTAGATAGAAAATCTAGGTAAGGAATAAGATGAATGATTTATTTTGGAAAAATCAAAATTTTGGATTTTTTGAAAAAAAAAATCTTTTCTAACTAAGACATCAATTATAAAAGAAACAGTGAAATCAGGAGTTCATTTTTTTACTTTTAGAAAGCTTCAAATGCCGGTTTTTGGTCCAAAGGTACATATACACATAATGCCTGATATTTTTCTCCCAAAGAAACTGTCCTTGGAAGTTTATTATGGTCTGCATGATTGAAATTGAGGACCTTCTACAAGAGGAAGAGGAAATCCATTCCATACCATATGACTGTGGGTCTTTGCTTAATGCTGAACAATTAGGTTATTGGTATAGAAACAGAACAACCTTTGTTCCTCAAATGTAGCCCACGTTTAACAATTTTGACCCACATTTGGGGGAATGTAAGGTGCCATTTTTGATTGTTTTCTGTTGAGATGTAGGTATGATATGTCTTTTGGGTTGATTGTA
The DNA here is from genome assembly GCA_963942565.1 of Maea johnstoni. Lineage (NCBI taxonomy): Eukaryota > Metazoa > Annelida > Polychaeta > Spionida > Magelonidae > Maea > Maea johnstoni. The sequence continues at coordinate 15,821,621 of OZ012686.1, forward strand.
ATGGATTGTAAGTGTTGGTGTAGTTTGGCTACTCACTGGTGCATCCAGAAAAATTGTTTGTGAAGGATCTGTGCATCCTTGACTTGGGAAATATATCACCTATACCCCTTATGTGATTATATCCAGTTGAACACATCGACCCATCTTTCCATATTTCAAAAAGAAAACCAGCTTTAAATGCAGGTTTGCAGTGTCAAATGAACATCTTGACTTTCACCTATTTCTTGGTTATGCTGAAATGCCGATAGCAGCCATTCCTACATGTTATGGGGTGCCCCTCTTTCCCTTATTGTTATATTTGGTGCAATGTGGGGGCCCTCCATATAGCACTGGTAATTTGTGCTGCCCTCGCCCTCGTATATGTTAGACTTGATAACAGGCGGGCTTTCTTCAGATGCTCATATTTCTTCCAACATCTAATGGGCTGTCACTTTTCAGCTTTAAATGGCAAAAAACTGGCAGTCATGTGATTTTCAAATCTATAAGTAACCCAAAATGGCTTATAACATTTCTGTCAAATATTTAAGGGAGACCATAATATCTTCAATATTACAAGCATAAGGAAACATTTTCTAAATAAGAAACTGAATGCCTTTAAGTGTTGTCCTACAATTCACATTGAAGTGAACATTTCAAAATTCAATTGCTTGAGATTAACATTTCTAGAAACTCATCACAAAAAAATCTTTTGGTGTCCTAATATAGGATTTTTGAAGCCTCTGCAGCGGTATATGGTAATTGTAAGACTGGGAGAGATAAATTGTTGAACGGCTGATGATGATACTGAAAGTAGCAGATATTAGATTAGTAATCATGACAAATCAAAGATGCGAATAAAGCAAATACTGTATTTTTTAAGGATAATAAGACAGTGATTGAACATATTTTGATTGATATGACTTGTTATATAGATTTAGCTGTGGCCGTTAAATTTTGTGAATTAAATAATGCTATGAAAATGAAATGACATTGTTCCTAGTGATACAAGATGATGCCATACTTTGAATTCTTGTTTATTTTCCGTTTTGTAGATATGATGATGAAAGTACTTGTTTTACTCAAAGTAGAAACTGATTTTCCATAGAAATTTGTAGCATGCATTTGTATATTTTCTGGAAAGTTCCTACCTGTAAAGAAAGCTCATTATTCTAAGCTCCATACAATTATACTTTAAGTACAACTGCTCAGTATACCTCCTCATAGTGTGTGATTCATTTCAATGTCTCCAAATTTGTTTGTTTACAAGTCTTCTCAAGTGGGATAAATCACCTGCCTATATGGCGTAGGTGATCCATCTTGTAAATCCTCTGTTGTGGAATAATTTTCTTTTTGTCATTTTTGTGTGTGTCTGATGAGGAGCATCTTTTCTGGTTCTTTCCTTACCATCTATATTTCATGTTTCACACTGTTTTCATATGCTTGTTTGATGTGATCAACATTTAGTTGGGCCAGACCTGAGGAAACATTTGATTGTATTGTTTCCAAGTTGGAATGATATCAGAAAGTGGAAAATGAATAGCTATTAGTGGCTTGGGTGTAATTACGCAATCTATTTGAAGAGCAAGAAATGTTCTTTCACTACTAAATTCTGTGATTAAATTAATATAAGCTGCTGATTAATGTTTTATTGGCAGTGCATTAGTCTCTATAAAGTATGTTGTAATTTTAAGACCCTTTTTTTTGGTGATTTATGAAAGTTAATATTTCCGTGGTCTGGCCTTGGGGTTTAATATACCATCTGCTTGGGGCAGATAGTACACTGATTTGTGATTACTAATTGAAAGTTTCTAAGTTTTAATAGCTAATTGATTTACTAACTCTTTTCTTGACAATACATGAGGTATGCAAACAGGTTCATTATTTCCCTGCAGATGTTGCAGGTTACTTTGGATTCAAAATCCATATATACCATATGCAGGGCTCAACGCTAAGGGTGAACCTATGGCCCCAGGCCAGTAAAAAAATACCTCAACTGGTCCTACAGGCCCAGTAAACATTTTGAGACATTCTTGTTAAAAAGTTTCCCACCGAGAATGTCCCCAAATGTTTTTGAAATGAATGAAGATAAAATCTATAAAGGTAAATGTTGTGGTGAATTTCATGCAAAGTTCTTTCTTGTAATGTTAAAGAAAAAATGAAGGACCAGTAAAAATTTTGCAGGACCTGCAGATACTAGGTGTTACTGGTCCTACAGGGCCAGTATCATTTTGAGTTAGCGTTGAGGCCTGATATGGCGGTCACAAGGGAAGTAGCATATACGGAAAATTGAAGCAAAACTGAACTTAAATTATTTCATATTTATGAATTTTTATTTGCTATTCCGGAGCCTAGAAGGTATATCAGGCATAATTGGGTTTAACAATGCATTGATAGAATGAATGCTTGTGAAGTCAACTCCTGGGCAAACTGCTTTACATGGGTAGTATGTGGTAAAGCCTTGTTTACATATGGACAGTGAGTCTTTTGATCGTTGTGATAGGTAGATATGAACAATATATTTGGAACAATCAGACGTCTTTGTTGTTTTTTTACCTAACAGAACTCCGCTAAGTTGAAATGAGTAATCCTAAATTCTCGCAAATCTCGGACACTTTTTATTAATTACGATTTTCGTTGGCTGATGGTGGCCGAAATTTACTGAAAATAGCGATCAAATGTCAGACACAGTGGCCGAGATTCGTCGATATTATTAATTGAAACGAAAGCTACAAGTACTATGTCTATGATGTAGATGGAACTGAAAATCGATTGCTAACTTCCAACACAAGAATATAATTTTCCCCCACAAAACCCTTATTGTCCACCTACCTGACTTGTCATTCCTCTGCTATATAAACTAATTAAGTAACTTGCCTCCCTTGTATGCAACGTCCGCTACTGTCAAATGATTGTTTTTGGAAAAACACGATGACAGATCCCGTTGTGAGCGTCTGCCCCATTGAGTCACATGCTGCCATAGCAACGTGATGCGCGGACATCCATAGTTTGGCAGGAGATCGCCAGATGTCGCTCCCGTCACGCCACAAAATACGTTTGGTGCTGATCACCAAATGTGTGCATTTGTGGCATGACTAACAAAGGCAATTATTGGGTTTATAAATAATATTTTATAATATTAAATATAAATTATTAAATATTTACATATATACAATACTCTTGATGCACAATATAAACAGTACCTTAATAATTACCTAATGTTATGCATATAACAATTAAACGATATGTTAGATATTACATGTATACACTCTGCTGTAATTTGGTTAATAAACCATAGCAAGCATTAGCAGATGGCATTGAATGATAATAGATATATATTATATATACATTATAAATATTTGGATCAAGAAAAAATTGCAAACTCCCATGAATCTACTAGAAAGCTAGATAGAATCAAGAAAATCTGCAACTCTTTACCGTTTAATGAATGGAAAATGGGCTGACCTCATAAGAGAGCGCCAGAAGGAATGCTATATTTAATATAGCACTAGCAATTCCCCGTGCGCTGCACGGTTTTGGATTCTATCAAACTCAATCATGCGAAGGAAGTAAAGAGGCAGAAGATAAAACAAAACACAATCAAACTACCTTCACCACTCAAAACATTAGAACCCTTACTGAACCATTGGCATCTCTGAGGGTTAAATGAGTGATCTTAAGGTAAGCTGGCTTTGAATGATTTAATAAACCATTTTCTGATGAAAACAATATGTACTTCCTTTACATAATACATTTATATAATAGCCATCAAACAGACACGCGTGTGTGTAAAAACATCATCTTGATTTTATTTCAACAATGCATTTTAATATTCATTTCAATAAATCTTGTTTATAACATTTGCCAATGGAACATATACATTTGATGAATAAGATAATAAAATAACCCTTAGATAATGGTGGGTTAAATGAATGCTAAGGTGCTCTGGACATGCATGGGTTAATTAAATAACCCTTAACATTTCCTGTGTTGCAAAAGATTAAACGATTGATATTTAAGTGTATTGGCCAAGCCAAACTTATTATATATTCTTGGTGGGTTAAGGGTCAAATAAATTGTCATCGGGTGCTCTGGCCATAGATGGGTTAATAAAATAACCCTCAACTAATTTTGGGTGGCAAAAGGTTTAATAAATAGTGATCAGGTCCTCTGGCAATGAATAGGTTAATTGAATAACCTCTAACATATCCTGTGTTGCAAACGGTCAAATGAATGATATTAAGGTGCTTTGGCCATAAATGGGCTAATAAAATAACCCTTTACTAATTATGGGTGATAAGGGGTTAAATGAATAGCATTGGGATGCTCTGGCCCTGAATGAGTTAACTTAACAACCTTTGATGTATTCTTCATGGGTAAATGATAAAATGAATGATCATCAGGTGAGCTGGCCATGAATGGGTAAATCAAATAACCCTCAACACGTGGTCTTAGCCAGCAAGATGTCAAGGGTGTCTATTTGGACACCCAAACCCTTAAAATCCACCCCTCAGGACACCCATTTTTTTATAAGTGAGGAATTTCTTAAAATGTCAATCTCAAGCATATAATGCATTTTTTTCATCTCCATATAATTCCATTGCCATTGTTTAAGAATGCCATGCCTTATTTTGATAAATTTATACATGTTATGGTTTAATCTTATTATATATTCTTGGTGGGTAAAGGGTCAAATAAATTATCATCGGGTGCTCTGGCCATAGATTGGTTAATACAATAACCCTCAACTAATTTTGGGTGGCAAAAGGTTTAATGAATAGTGATCAGGTCCTCTAGCTGGCAATGAATAGGTTAATTGAATAACCTCTAACATACCCTGTGTTGCAAACATGGTCTTAGCCAGCAAGGAGTCAAGGGTGTCTTTTTTGGACACCCAAACCCTTAAAATCCACCCCTCAGGACACCCAATTCTTTTAAGTGAGGAATTTCTTAAAATGTCAATTTCAAGCATATGCCTTTTTTTTTCATCTCCATAAAATTCCATTGCCATTGTATAAGAATGTCATGCCTTATTTTTATAAATTTATACATGTTATGGTTTAAACCAGAATATGTTGTGGTCCTTCTTAAAAATCTGGACGCCCCAAAATTTTACAATTGTCAATTTTGGACATCCAGTTTCTAAACCCTGGCTAAGACCTTGCCTTAACATATTCTGGGTTGTAAAAGGTTCAATGATTTATTGGAAGGGGCATTGGTCATGAATGAGTTTACATAAGAACCTTTAATATATTATCGGTGGGTAAAGGGTTTACTGGATTGTTTTTGGATGCTCTGACCATAAATATGTTAATAAGATAACCCTTTACTAACTCTGGGTGGCAAATTGTTAAATGAATAATCTTAAGGTGAATTGGCCAAACATGGGTTAACTTAACAACCTTTGATATATTTTGAATGGATAAAGGGTTAAATGAATTACCCTAGGATATTACATACATTCATGTTTTACATAATAAAACATATATATATAAATAGCAATGATGAACTTAAGCAACAAAGAGTGTGTCTGTGCATGTGTGTGTGTGTGTTAAATACAATACCAAATATATTGCATTCACTCATTCCACCAAAAGAGCGCAAAAATACTGCCTCACTTAAAGGAAATATTAAGAATACAGAACTATGATATAATAAACTTAAATTGTTACTATGAAAAGGATTAATTATTTCAAGTTGGTAGTTATTTTTACAATGGTTAATGTGAGCGTTTTTTAGGTGACTGGATCTACGGCACAAAAACCATCCGAACCATAGCAAAACAGCAGTGAATAAAAAAAAATCCTGCACCCCCATCGAGATTCGATCCGGGTCCGACTGCTCTACAATTCCGTATACCAACCTGCCTAACCATTACCCTAACCTGCTGTTTGATGTTTGTTCAGTCAAAATTAATTTAGAATAGATGGCGCTGTAAATCAAAGATGTCGGCCAAGACATACTCTCTACTACAAATTCTTTCCCCATTAAATTTGAGTCTTACGGGAGCAGGAACGTAATTAACGTAACCCTTTCAGGCCGACTGACGAAAACGGCCATGCGGAAACATATTGCAGGAGTCAGACCCTTACTAAATGGCACATGCTCCTCTAAAAAGGGAGCCAACCATACACGAAACTCCGTATTAATATATAAGATGACTGGCAGCCCATAGAAGGAGAGACGTAAAACGGAGGAAGGAGGAAAATTTAGACATTAGGAGAAAATAAAACATAGTAACAAGTGCCCAGTGCAGTTAAGACAATAACTATTGCGGTAAAGTGAAATACGATGGTCTAATATATTTTTGAAAAGCAGAACTTTTCCAGCGCCCTGTAGATTTAATGATAGCTTCAAGCGCATTAGCCTTTGCTAATTCAGTTACTCGGCCGATTCTGAAGGAATGTGTGTTATAATTATTAAAAGAGTAACCTTCAATCTGTAGGCATACTTTTAAGAATTTTCTGAATTGTTTTCTTGTTATTGGTTGGTTCCTTTGATCAATAAAGACTTGACCATCTCCTGAAGAACGCACTGCTAGAAAGCTGGACAGAGCATCCACAGGACATGGCTTGTCTTTTGATGCCAGTAGGCGAAGTGTTGGGGTTTGGTTATGACTGTGTTTGTATAATTTGAAAGCAATATCATAACCAACACCAGCATCTGATTTGACTGGAGTAAGTTGTTGAATTTGCAGAACATGTTGTTTTTGATCAGCAAGCACTACCTCACCAACTCTCAAACATGCGTAATAGGTCAGCAAAAATAGTGCTCTATACATACGTTGCATGTATGGGTTGTTAGTTGCATAAGGAATTGCGGATAATATGCATTTTAAAACATGCTTGGTAATTGGCAAACGCATGGATGTTTTTACTGTTTGTAAGTTTTTTATACCGATCATACTTTTGCGAACCAAATGAGTATTAACTGGATCAGGCAAATTACCCGCTTTATGAATAAATGATAATGCAGACAAGTATGACTTGATAGTGCTGTGCTGTAAATCTTTTGTGTGTAAATGTGCAATGAACATTGCTATGTGTTGACTATGTATGGGTAGATATACTTTTTGGTGTAATACACTTTGAAGGAATTCACTGAAATAATTCCAGTGACGAATGTAGCTTTTGAATGATGAATTTGACATGGACGCATTAAGAATCTGATCTAGAATAGACAAAAGTTTTCTGGTGTGAGGTGTGTTGGGATATCTGTTTGGTAGAGCCGCATGCCATAAAGTTGAAGCATGTTTTGAGTGACCTGAAAACGAGATATGGTATCTGCTAAAATGTTATTTACACCAGGAATATGTTCAGTTTGAAGGTTTATATTATATTTTAGCAACAATAATACTAAAGGGCGTATTATATTCATTATCGTTTTGTCCTTTGAAGTTTGATTGTTGACTATGGTGACTACGGCTTCATTGTCACAATGGAAAATAATACGCGAGTTTTGTATTTTTAGACCATACATAGATATGAGGACATATATTGGGTAAAGTTCTAACACTGCAATGTTGCATTGTTTCCAAGCTACTGGCCAAGTAGCTTGTACCCATTCTGTTCCATAAGTTGCTCCGAAACCCTGTTTCGAGGCATCTGACCACATGTGGAGAGTGTAAGAATCACCTAAATGTGGTAAACAAATGATTGATTTTCCATTATAGTTGGTGAGGAAATGGTGCCAAAGAGACAAATCTTGCTTTACCTCTTTAGTGATCCTTATATACTGTATAAAGGGTAATGTTAACGTGTGCTTAATCTTCCCGAATTTACCGAATGGGTTTGAGACGGGAACAATAAAAACGTTATCTTTAATCATTTTTGTTGGTATGGTGGGGCAGACGATGCACATATTCAGATTGAGTAGTAAAGCCGTATATTTAAGTTATTCCCTTTCCCAGCAGATGGCAGCCTATGTAATCTGGATAGTGGCGTTTTTAATGCTCAAAAGTCAACAAACAACGATAGAAATTAAAACATTTATTTGGCTAAAACAGTTATGACAGTATGTGAGAAGTTACTCACAATAGTATCAAATAGACACTCATAACGTGTTTTCTAGTACTGGGCAGGTTTGGGGACTGTGCCTCCTTTAACCAGCCATACATGTTTGCAGTACTCACAAAGTTTCTCAACCTGCCCACGAACCGGTCCGACTTGGTGTAATGCTGCTCTAAGTGCTATTAATGCGCAGAACAATAGCGTCAGCCATGTCAGCTCAATTGAGCTGGTATGGCTTTGTTTTTATGCACGTACACCACGGCACATTTAGTGCACAAAACATTCGTCTGCACTGACAGATTCAAAAGCGTAAACGCTCGGTAGCATTTTCGGGAAATTCAATATCAGTGCAGCCATGTGCAGGACGGGAAATTTAAAAACGGGAAAAAGTCAAAATCATCAATTTTCGGGAAATATAAGTCCCGGGAAATATACCCGTTATACAGTAATGAAAAGGTTGTTTTATTCCAATCTGAATCTCATATAACCTACGTAAGAAAGCTTTCCCTGATCTGATAATTGATGTGGCGAATTGCAACTTACCACATAATGATTGTAGTTCTTTTAGACTTATTTTGTTTTTTCCTAGGTAAAACTTTACATCTGCAGTGTATTTCTGGAGTTTATCAAGTGGCAGATAAGCTAACATTTTGTTTGAATCCAAACCTATGCCGAGAAATACAATGTTGTTTGTCGGACCAACGGTTTTATGTTCCGCCAAAGGAACACCGATGTCATTACATAAAGTAATGAATTTTTGTAGACTATAAGAACATGATGTTTTATCTGGTTCTATGAATAGGATATCATCAAAAAATTTTACGACATTTTTAATCCCAAATTTGTTAGCTAGTATCCATTTTAATGCTGTTGAAAACTCCTCAAAAAGTTTGCATGAGGAGGAGCAACCCATAGGAAGGCACTTGTCATAATAAAAACCATTCCAGAAAAAACCTGTCAAGTGATATTGAGATGGATGCAAAAGTATAATTCTAAAAGCATCTGATATGTCCGTTTTGGCCATAAAAGCTGGTTTACTTAAAGATTGTATAAGGGAAACTGCATCTTTTATAGTTGCATATGAGACGGTAGAATTGTCCTTAGATATTTTGAAATTAACTGATTTTTCATCATATGGATAAGATAAATTGTGTAAAAGTCTATATTTTCATGTATCTTGTTTTGTCCCTAACTGCAAGTGGAGAACATTTGAAATTAGCTAAAGGTTTATTTTCAAATGGACCTGAAATTCTTCCTAAAGAAAGTTCTTTTGAAATTGTTTCCTCAACCGCTGCAGGATTGCTATTGGCTGAACTAGAGTTGTTTGAAGTCAAAGGTAGGTCAGGGCCTTCAAAATCTAGTAAGAAACCATTTGTGAAACCATCAATTAGATAGTCTGCTTTAGAATAACCCTCCAAGTATTTACTAAGTACCTTAACTTTGACTGGTGTAGGTAGTGTTTTGTTGTTTTCCAAATTTTGAATGCTGAAATTTGGCATGTTTTCCTTGGCATTCAGGACATGAGTGTTTAAAAGAACAATTTTCTTTTGTGCATCTCCGTCCGACACTATTGTAGGCAAAACAATAGCCTTTTGGGACTTGTTGGGATGTGTTAATGTTTTGGTTTTTGTTGCTGTACTGTTGAGATTTGTTGGCATTTTGTTGGGCAAGAAAAGAATGAGAATATGTCTCTCGATCAAGATCAGGACGTACAGTATCCCAGTCAAACTGTATATATTCCCTATCCACTCTGAAGTGGTAATCATAATAACACCAATTGGCCTGCTTTGACATCATCCGTTGGATATGTTGATGATAAGTCAACATTTTTTCCAATTGATTTGGGAATTTTTGAAGATAGACGGACATATAACTATCCCAAGCAATATTCCAATCAAATTCCGATAGTTGCTTCTTATTCTTTTGTTGGAAAGTTAAGGCAGGCGTTTTTGAGAATAGAGAATTTGAATTGAGCGATACTGTATAAGCCTCAGGTGATGCGTGAGGGTTCAATAGGTCACTGAAATCTATGTACTTATGTTTCCAAATTTTAACTTTGATTTTTTGAGGGATTGATTGGCTTACCGTGAGACCTCCCGAGAAAACTGGTCTTTCAGAATTGAATTGCACTGGGCACTCACCTTCAGATTTCGTATCGTCATCACTAATCATCAAGTCATCTTCAATATTCTCATTGTCAGCCTCTTTGGCAATTTTTTCAAAGAAATTTAAAGTACCTGCTGCATGGGGTGAGTTCACTAAATGATCACCAGAATGGCTTGTAGCTGCTGCATGTGTTTGGTTAATTAATTGATTATCAGGAATCCTAGAAGCTGTGGCTGAATTATTTAATGTCAAAGTCTGATCAGAGTGATCAGACTGTTGTTGAGAATTGATAAAGTCTTGTATTTGTTGCTGCATTACCAATTGTTGCTGTTGTACTTGCAACAGTCTTACTGACGTCGGTCATGGTAAGTCGTTTTGCTTTTGAGGATGAAAGAGTAGATGTTTCTTCATGTTCTGGTACAGATACATCTGTCACATCAGGATTGTGAAGTGTTTCCACACTCTCCGCACCTAATCTTTTAGGTGGGCGGCGCACACGAGCTGGCGGCATGCCTTGAAAGGAAAGATAAGATAGAGTAGAAAAGTTATGACCATGAACGATATAGGAAAAATTGTATGACCAAGATATTGTGCTCAGAAAATATAATAAAATATATAAATGTATACACATATAGATACGAATTGATATTTGACCAAGTGGTCATGAATACTGGAAATGCATATAAATAAATTGACCAAGTTGTCGTGGACAACGACATGTAAATGTAAAAATAGATGACCAAGTGGTCACGAACACTGAAATGGTATGTGGATAAATTGACCAAGTGGACACGAGCACTAAATATGTAAGTAAATTAGTTGACCAAGTGGTCTGGAGCACTGAAAATGTGTGTGAAATGACCAAGTGGTCACGAACGCTGAAATGTGCGTGAATTGAAAATGACCAAGTGGTTTGTCAGTGAAAAGAATGACCAAGTGGTCTAGAACACTGAAAATAAGTAGCAAATAAATAGTGTCAAAACGAATGACAACAGTAAAGAAAGATTGGACGAAAATGTCAGGAAGAACATAGAAATAAATGTTATGATCAGATTGGTGTGAGCAATATAAATCATAAAATGTAGAAAATAATATGATGTGATAGAGACTTACAAATATGTTGAGTGGTTACGAAATAGAAGGCATCGTGCTGAAAATGACTCGACGCAGATCATTTTTGTATCTCTTTCTCCCTAATTTAGTATTGGGGTGGATATTATCACGAGACCACATAGAAATAGGATCTTGCCAAAAACCCTGCAAACACTTACAACTGATATTTTCCTCAACTTCACAAAAATCCTTGAGCAAACCATTGTATTGGTAGATTTTTTCATTTAAAGGTTGAGATTCACTTCTACATAACGCAGATAGGACAACTACTTTTTGCACCGATATAACATTGATGATAATTTCCCTAGCTAAATCCACCACCTTGGCAGAAACCTCCAAAGGTGTGATACCAGCAGCTAAGTCATTTGAACCATATTGCAACATGACAAGATCAGGTTGAATATATTGCAAATTAGAATATGGTAATTGAAAAGATTGGTTGAAAAGCATGGTACCCCTCTTTCCAAATAAGTGAAATTCCCTCACTAAATTGTCTAATCTCAACATCTCTGAGATTTGAAGTGGGGTAGGTTCAGATAAATTGTTTGAAAGATGATGCAATAACCCACTCACAAAACTATGCCCTAACAAACAAACAGTTATCATGCTAGCAGTTGTTTAGATTTCATGAAAAGATAGTTAAATAGCATGAAATATCTGACAAAGTACCATGAAAGACTGGACTGAACAAGCTAAAAAGAATAGACAAAATATATCAAAACAAGCAAAATTTATATACTAACTTAAGTCCTTTATATCATGGAATAATGATAGTTCATAATACTCATCAGTCCTGTGGTACTTGTCCTGATATAGATGTATGCAAGTAGTGCAAAGTATATAAAAAATTGAAAAACTTTTAGTTTAAAAATTGATTTCTGAAAGTGACAGCAGCAACGTCCGCTACTGTCAAATGATTGTTTTTGGAAAAACACGACAGATCCCGTTGTGAGCGTCTGCCCCATTGAGTCACGTGCTGCCATAGCAACGTGATGCATCCATAATTTGGCAGGAGATCGCCAGATGTCGCTCCCGTCACGCCACAAAATACGTTTGGTGCTGATCACCAAACGTGTGCAATTCCACTCTCCACGCAGAAATGCGATACCTACTTCCGGTTTCGCACCGGTCGTCTTTTGGCGGATATGGGCACTAGAAACGATCGTTAATAATCTAAAATCAATCGCAAACTTTGGAAATCTTAATGTTTTTTTCTTATATCAATGAAATTTACTTGGTGGCCGACTTTTGGCGAAATGTGTCCTTGGATGAATCGGGGGTGGGCCAATTTCCCCAATAATTATTTGGTAGAAAAATTATAGTGGCCGAGTTTCCTAGGGCGGCCGAGATTTCCGAAAATTTACGGTATGTACAACCCTGGAAGCAGTGCTCCTGTAGCTTAACCCTTATGCTGCTGGTGGCTAACTTAATCAAGACAAAATAATATGAAAAAAGCTGAAAAATGACTGAAACCCTGGCAAATAGGTACTCATCTGAGAGTACTCGATGAGAGCTTTCCAATGAATACCAAGATGATAGGGTTTAGATGATAGACATAAGTAGTCTCAGCATTGAAAGGGTTAATTCAGGCTAATGTGGCTGCTGGGTGTGAGGGGAGCGTTTAAACCCTTTGGCCATTTGACATCTTTTAGGCATGTTCTGGGTTTTGATCAGAGATACTCTGTGGCCTAGTGGTTATGATACCTGGACGCAAATGTTCATGCAGCGCGAAGCGCCCCCAAAAGTGAAACGGCAGCAGATGTAACTAATTGAACCTCAGAATAGCAAGTTCATAGCACTAGGAAAATTGGATTGCGAAACTGGCGATGCCACAAAGTTAACGACATGTAAAGGCGTATTGATATAGTTATTATTGTTTATTTATTTGAAAAGGCATTAGATTAAAAGATCAAAAACAATTTTTCAGCTTTTTTGGCGCTCCTTATTGGGTTCTAACGACATTCGGGTGATGGCGAGCCGTCTGGCAGTAGTTAGACAACAGGCGCCATATTTGATTTGGTTATTTACCAAAGGTGACGAAGGTAGGTCATAATCAGTTTCGGGCCGTATGTAAATGTGTGGGGTCATTGATAAAAGTGGCTGAGTGGTACATGTACCTAACAAAGATCTACTACTGTTGTCAGTCACGTAAATGACAAGAATGACTCGGAATACTAGGAACGATCCCAAATAGAGTTACGGGATTTCATCAATATGGTTCTCTTTTCACTCCGTCTCACACAATAGAAGGAATAGCCTGATTGATAGCCCAGTCGACTCCCGATCCTAGGGTCGGGGGTTCGATTCCATCTCTTGATAGTGCAATTTTTTTTCCACCCGCCCAGTGCTTCGTGTGGTACTTAGAAATATTTCATACTCAAAATAACGGTGGCTTTATTTCTATTATTTTTTTTACTTAACTTTGCTAAAATGAATTGTTGGTCAAAACCGTTGATCCCAGAAAAGACGTCTGCCTGAATTGCCGTTCGCTATAAGGGCCGATGACTTTATGTTGGGCTAAGACTAAAAACAATCTTTTATCTTTGATTTATTATAATAAACATTTCCACAGTTGTGAAGTTAGGAATTTCTTCGAGAAAATATATAGTTTAATGGATGCAAGTAATGCCTAGCCTACATATAAAAATTGAGATCTGTGAAGTTTAATGGGTGTAAGTATTAATTTATATCTGTTGATGAAGGACACTTGCATGCACACTTGCTGCACATGACTTTACCTTAGATCACCAAACACAAGTGGATTCGAAACCAGCCGGTCAACATGAACATGCAAGCCTCAACTAATGTCAACTAATAGCCGCTAATAGGCCAGAAATTGGTGCTTTGGGCACCCCCAGCTGGTGGTGGAGATAAGGTGTCTCAGTAATGTAATCGATGCGAGAGCCCTGATTGGTCCTTGTTCCCACGTGAGCCCGCGCTGATGGCTTATGTGGTACTCCTGACATGAGTCCAGCACTTAACTATACGGCATTACTTTATGCAGCTCCCACCCATCTACCTTCTATCTGCCCTTTCACACGTCCCCACGTGATCATCAGTGCCCTATCCATGCACCTTCCACCTGTACTTTGGGCTTGGATCCGTGCGCCCGCCACTCACTTTTTGGGCGCACGGATCCTTACTACACTGCCACTTTCTATTCCTCCTGCGGCCTTTAGCGCCTTGCCGCAACACTTGCCTTCCCCCTTCTCTGTAATTATACTGTCCTCCCAGTACCTCTTTCAACGGGGCCCTATCTGGGTCCCTAGCGCAAGGTTGCAGGTTTGAGTCTCCACTGGATCCCCTTTAGTGGGTTGACCCTGGTCGCTGAATATGAATGTGTGACATTGTGGAGGGTTTCCTACAGTACTTCTGCATCTGAAAGTCCTCTTGGAACTATTGGTAAAGCGGAGCGAGTTTCTCCCCAGTTAGGGATTTATACTGCATCACAATATGATATAAGCTGTTGAAAACAGTGAAAAAAGCAATTCCTTTCAGATTTTGACCAATGATATTCTTGAATCTCTTTTATCCCAATTACCTCACTTCTTACCCGTAAGCCATCTACACAGTGACCTCCACTAGATATGAACAGTCAATGGCAATGTTCGCAAAATATTTGAAGGAAAATTGAACATAGGGTCCTCGTAAATTTATACATTCGTTTTTCTAAAGATAATAGCACTAATATTTGGAAAACATCACTTACAATAGGCAGCCCTGCTTTTGGTGGGATGAAAATGAATTGGTTCAATTTTTTCATTTCCAACTAAGATTTAGAAAGAAAACCGACAGAATTCCTTACGAAGTCTTAAATCTTTACAAAATCAATATTATGAATTAAGATCAAAATTAAAGACGAAATCCTTACAAAGTCTACGGGGGGTCTCTTTGTCTTGGATTAACAGTAAGCACAAAGCTTAAGAAGCATGATTTACCTACTACTGTCTTTGTGTAGCAGGTAGCACACCTGTGGCCTCGAGGCTGTTCCACCTGGCCAGGTCATATCTACCTGTCCTGCAGCCGGTCGCCATGCTACCTGCCCTGTGCCACATGGCGCGTGCTGCAGATTGACCCCTGGCGCCCGTGGTGTTAGCCTGGAGACTAGGCTTTAATGCATTTACCCCCATTTTAACCCATTCACACTTAAAAGGTCTTATGAATCGTTGTCTGGATCTATGGTAGTTTTGATAATAACTTTTGAATTAAGAAAGATTTTACAAAATATTTGAAGGAGAGTTGTTGGTTAATTTCTGAATATCATTTCTCCTTGAAATAGTTTCTCAATTTTGCTTTTGCCTACAAGATTGCATCAAAATTGTCAGGCTGTTTTTGGCCGGTGTGACCATTAATGGGTTAAAGAAATCATATATCTCACACCTATACAAAGGCAGGTGGCCTATTAGTTGGTCATTTGATGTATACAATGTTCACACTAGGGGATTGTACGTATATACATGAGGATTCACAATTACCCTCTCTAGCATATAGCAGTGCCATATATCTACAAGGGATGACATCTGAATATGGCCTGGGGGCTGGCTACTTTTGATTTAGGCACCTGCCTGCAGCTATCACAGTCAGCATCTGGCAATGGCAGAACAGCCATCCTCCACTTATAGACAACGCAAGCTCAAAGTACCCCTCTAAAACAATTCATAAATACATAGAAATGTAGTCAATAACATCTACAAATAATTTCTGGAAGATGCTTTTGTTAGAAAGTTCTGCTCGAAAAATGTTTTAATGAGATTTCATCAATTTTCTTACCTGTGAAGTTCGTGTTTTTTAGATTTCTGAATGTACACCCTGCATTCATATGAGTTGTCTCATTAGAATGTGCTATGCTTATCTAGACACATATTAATCACAAAAACGAATGTCATTTTTATAAAATTTATTTATTTTTTCAAATTCCTCTCACAAAAACAAAATATGAAATCGAAGTTTTACAAGTAGTTGATTGGGCTTCAACCCATACTCCGTGATCATCATAAAAAAGGTAAACATTTTACAAGTATTAACAAATACAGTACTCCACGTCTCCAATTATAGGCAACTCTGAAAACTGTTCAACTTTTTAGTATTGACGTTCTCAACAGAAGACATTTACATTGCTTACCGAATCAACCACTACTAGTCCATATAAACAGGGGAATAACTTCTTCTGCCACTGTTAAACGTTATAACATTACGGTTCACCTGTTCGAACTATCGCTATAAAAAAGAATACCAAAGATCTTTGCAAGTACCGGGGTAATCATTTTCCATAATCCATTATCAACTTTATATGGCACGCGTATTTAATTGTTCACGTTTCTAGATATAAATATGAAATTTAATCAACTTTTCAGCATTGAACATCTCAACAGAAGACATTTACATCGCTTATTGAATCAGACAATACTAATCCATAGTAATAGGGGAACAACTTTTTTCTGTCACTGTTAAACGTAATAATGTGATGTTTTACTGATTAAACCTTCGCAATGAAATGAAGACAAAGTAATCAGTTTCCATAATCCGTTATCCGTTATATGCTCTTTTTAAAGGCATAGTCGGATATTCGACAAGCTGACATCTAAATTCATTTAAAGTATAAACGCAAATAAAAATTCCATGAAACTTTGCATAAGCTATCCTTGTAAGATGGCCTTTGGAAATCATAAATTAAAAAACGGGGGTCACCAGTCATCCCGTCCATATAGGTGGCGCCAAAGTTTGCGAATTACATTGTTTGACACTTTGGCGCCACCTATATCGACGGCAGTACGGGTGATCCCCCCGTTTTTTTTTAGATATTCAAAGGGGACATGACAATGAAAGCCTGTGCAAGGTTTGATGAAGTTCTTATTGCGGGGTATTTTTGAAATGGACAATTTTAGACGTGAAATTTGCAAATTTAGCACACCTTTGGCGCCACCTATATATGGATGGGACGACTGGTGACCACCCCTATTTTATTTTGGATTTCTAAAGGGGATCTTACAAGGATAGCTTATGCAAAGTTTCATGGGATTCTTATTGTGGGGTATATTTTAAATGACTTTAAAAATATTTTAAGTTTTAGATGCCACGTCAGCCTGTCGAGTACCCGACTATCCCTTTAATATGGCACATACATCCTTGCTGCTCTATTGTTTTACACGTATTAATTGCAATGAAGGTTCTCTGCTTAAAAAGTTCATACTTTGTATTTTTCTACGAACAGTATGGCAAATTTGTATTTTTTAACATCTCAGAAAAGCATTTTCATTTTCCAATGTTACCTCCTCACACTCGGCTGCATCCACACTTAACCCTTCCAATGCTGAGGTTACTTGCGTCCAAATCACAAGAATGCTAAGATTTCTGAAAATCATCCAAACCTTGTCTTGTTGGTACTCATATGAAAGCTCACCCTGAGCACTCTCAGATGAGTACCCATTTGCCAGGGTTTTCATCATTTTCAGGATTTTTTTTATCATTTTGCATTGGCCAAATTAGCCACCAGCAGCATAAGGGTTATACGTAATAGCTTTCCTGCGCTTTCTTTTTTATAAAATGTTCAAGCCCTGTCAGAATTCTGTGGATCCCTCTGGGTATGGTCTCAGTTCATAGTCTCTGACGAATTGGAATCCATCGCTTACCGATGTGCAGTTGCTATCCCTATCATTCAACTCTCCAATCAGTTCCTCGCTTAGAAAACTTGCCACCAGGGCATCCATGTTCTCGTACTGAGTCCCTACTGAGAGGGTAGACACGCCGGTGGAGATACTATTGACTGATCCACGACTCTGACACGGTGACCGTATTGCATGGTGGAATACTCTTTCCCGCGGACACCTGTATCTACGGTAATTGGGCGTTTTGACGTTGACGTTAGCGTTAGATTGTTCCACCCTGGGTTGGTGAATCGTTGGTGCCTCAACCACTGGTCGCGCCGGCGTGAAGTTATGACCCCCTCCACAGCAGGGGCCTTTCTTAAAGCAATAATGGGCGAAGAAGGCTATGTTCACCAACAGCAATAGAGATGCAACTGTGCAACATATGGTAATTATCACATCCACCCAGGTGAATTGTTCCAATGCGAAATTATCAAATATCTCTGAAGTACCTGAATTTCCCTCTACTTCCCCTACATGAGAGTCATTAATAGACCCAACGCGATGATTTTGTCCTATCAAATCATGCTCCTGTGTTTCGATTCCTGATGATGGCATCTGGGAGGTTGTTGCCATAGAGATGTCCTTATCTGTGTGGATGCTTATTTGCCAAGGTCCTTTGAATCTTCTCTGAGTGACCCTGCTCGTGATTGTGGGCGTTGTCACAGGCATACCAGTGGTGCCCGGGTTTCTTGCACCACTAGCAGGAACTGGTTCCACGGACTGCGTTGCTCTAGTCACTGTATCTATAGCTGCCTCTAGCTGCTGTGTGTTATTTTTACTTATATCTGTTGCATTCTCTTGATCGGTGTCCACCTTAATATCATCGATGACCCTGGGTGATATCTCGGTCAAGATCCCGAGTAGGAACAGTATTGGGAACGCTAAAGCCCTAGACATCTTGATTAGGATGTGTACACGAACCTTGTACCTTGTCAAGGTCGGGAGCCTATCGTGATACCCCAAAACTCCCTTCTCTCATCATATCCCGGTTGTACTGGATGATTTCCTTGTTTTGTCCTCTCGCAGTCATTATTGGCATCTGTTGCTGTGGTGACAAGTGGCGCTGACACTGTTATCTTTACCTGGCCTTAAGGGCATGCTTGCGAGTGATAAACTACTATAGACGCGGCCTCTTCACTTGCGCATCTGCTCGCTTGAACAGGAAGAAGCAGGTGTTTTGACTCGTTAGAAGTTTTCTTTACTACAGTTATAGTGCATTAACAATACTAAATTAAATTTGCGCATGCAAACTTTCGCGCACTCTCCATTCGAAGCTGTTGGCTATGGCAAGCCGAAGTGCCCTAAAGTAAGCATTTATGGAATTCCATAAATGATTTATGGAATTCCATAAATCATTTATGGAATTCCATAAATCATTTATGGAATTCCATAAATATGAGCATTTATGGAATTCCATAAATCATTTATGGAATTCCATAAATCATTTATGGAATTCCATAAATCATTTATGGAATTCCATAAATGTCATTTAATTATGGAATTCCATAAATCATTTATGGAATTCCATTAATGATATATGGAATTCCATAAATGCTCACATTTATGGAATTCCATAAATGATTTATGGAATTCCATAAATCATTTATGGAATTCCATAAATGTCATTTAATTATGGAATTCCATAAATCATTTATGGAATTCCATAAATCATTTAAGGAATTCCATAAATGCGCTTAATTATGGAATTCCATAAATGATTTATGGAATTCCATAAATGATTTATGGAATTCCATAATTAAACAGCATTTATGGAATTCCATAAATGATTTATGGAATTCCATAAATGATTTATGGAATTCCATAATTAAACAGCATTTATGGAATTCCATAATTCTTTGTTTTGCTCAACTCCAAAAAAGCAATGAAGCCTCCCCTTCCCTCTAAAAAGCTTTCCAACAGATGTACTTGTAACATGTAGAGACCACATTGAGCGATAATTGGGAATCTTGCATAGTTATGTAATCTTAGGACACCTTACTGAGCGATAAGCATGCAAAACCCACTTTGTGGGCTATAAACAAAAACCCAGTCCCTCCACATTCAGAGAGCACCATATTTAATTATTGAATAAAGTTGTATATTATATATCTCCATTTATATAGGCCCCCCCAGTTTTCGCTTGGGGCCATGCAGATACACCCCAGGGACCCATCATTTCGTTCACTGAGGCCATTTGAGAAATCACCAAAACATCTTTTAGACTTAATAACACAAAAAGGAGTTTGACATAGCTCTACAAGATCTAACACAATAATATTTAGATCAGCTGCTGCAGTAGCTGCCATTTTTAAACAAGTGACCTTCAGGGATGTCCTCTTTTGCTAGGGAGAAAGCATTATTTAACATATTTAATTTTGAAAAAAACCTATAGGTGTCACTTATTTATGGAATTCCATAAATACACACATTTATGGAATTCCATAAATGATTTATGGAATTCCATAAATGATTTATGGATTTCCATTAATGAGTGCAATTATGGAATTCCATAAGTGATTTATGGAATTCCATAAATGATTTATGGAATTCCATAAATGTCATTTAATTATGGAATTCCATAAATGATTTATGGAATTCCATAAATGATTTATGGAATTCCATAAATGTGCATAATTATGGAATTCCATAAATGATTTATGGAATTCCATAAATGATTTATGGAATTTCATAAATGATTTATGGAATTCCATAAATGTCATGCAATTATGGAATTCCATAAATGATTTATGGAATTCCATAAATGATTTATGGAATTCCATAAATGATTTATGGAATTCCATAAATGATTTATGGAATTCCATAAATGTGAGCATTTATGGAATTCCATAAATGATTTATGGAATACCATAAATCATTTATGGAATTCCATAAATGATTTATGGAATTCCATAAATACCATTTATTTATGGAATTCCATAAATCATTTATGGAATTCCATAAATGATTTATGGAATTCCATAAAACATTTATGGAATTCCATAAATGCGTTTATTAATTATGGAATTCCATAAATGATTTATGGAATTCCATAAATCATTTATGGAATTCCATAAATGATTTATGGAATTCCATAAATGCTTACTTTAGGGCACTTCGGCTTGCCATGGTTGGCGCATCTAATTGTTTGCGCAATGCAACTCCGTTAAATAAGATCCCAATGAACCATTTCAACACAGGATTGGTTTTGCGCTCTTTACCAGAGCACAGGAACTTACTACAGCTCAGTAACTTTATTATACAATTACACAGATATGGAAGGGTCTTGAGATCCTTCCTTGCCCAACTGAATGACGAATGACGCTTTGATTGCCTTGCAAAAAGGGGGAAAATCGTATCGAGTTTATAATAAAGACCGGGTCTTTATCATATACACTTGATTCCATAATGACTTCATGGAATTCCATGATTTATGGAATTCCATAAATGAAATATGGAATTCCATAAATGTGCATAATTATGGAATTCCATAAATCATTTATGGAATTCCATAAATCATTTATGGAATTCCATAAATCATTTATGGAATTCCATAAATGCTTACTTTAGGGCACTTCGGCTTGCCATGGTTGGCGCATCTAATTGTTTGCGCAATGCAACTCCGTTAAATAAGATCCCAATGAACCATTTCAACACAGGATTGGTTTTGCGCTCTTTACCAGAGCACAGGAACTTACTACAGCTCAGTAACTTTATTATACAATTACAAAGATATGGAAGGGTCTTGAGATCCTTCCTTGCCCAACTGAATGACGAATGACGCTTTGATTGCCTTGCAAAAAGGGGGAAAATCGTATCGAGTTTATAATAAAGACCGGGTCTTTATCATATACACTTGATTCCATAATGACTTCATGGAATTCCATGATTTATGGAATTCCATAAATGAAATATGGAATTCCATGAATGATTCATGGAATTCCATAAGTCAGTTATTTCCTTAAATGATTTGTGGAATCCATAAATACCATTTATTTATTTATTTATCTATAAATACCATTTATTTATGGAATTCCATGAATAATTTATGGAATTCTATAAATGCTTACATTTATGAAATTCCATAAATGATTCAAGGAATTTCGTAAATCATTTATGGCATTCCATCAATCATTAATGGAATTCCATAAATACGTTCTTTAGCTGTCTAGGACACTTCGGCTTGCCATACTAATTCGATTTGGGTTCTGAACGACAGCCGCAACCAGCACATTGCGCACTGGGCCTAGTGTGATTGTAGAGTAAATGTGAGCATGGGCCTCGTTCAGCACCATAAACGTTGATCAACGTTGATAAACGTTTCCCGTTCAGATCGTCATAAAATCAAAACGTTGATGAAGGAGAGACCCGGATGTTCAAACGGAAAGAGGACACCTCGAAGGTGTCGTTGTACCGTTGACATCCGGGTCTCTATGCGAACAAAACATGGCGGCTACGTATCGAGAATCTATAAACTCAAAGGTCCAAAAAGGCAAAAAGCGTCCTTGTTATTCTGGTTGATAGGAATATAGAAGTTAGACTTGACACAAATAAGTTATCGATATACTCTATCTTTTCTCTTGTATCTGACGTATTTGTATTGGGTATAAGTGATTTTAAAATGTAAAAAATGCAATTTCCTCAATCATCGCTCAATAAGAGTTACATACTGGCCACGGTTTAGGTGTGTTAGAGGTATTATGATTTTTTTTCGTATGCAAAAAAATGTAGGAGCAGTTTTTTACTGGTCCTAATTTATAGCAATAAATGTAACTAAGGCATGTATCTATTAGAGATGTATGTTTATCAAATAGATAAACAGAAACAGACAAAACGTTATCACACGAATTTGAAAACCCGCCAGATTTCGTTTTGTGACGTCCATGATGAATGAGGCATTCTGGGTAGGGTTCACAGTTTACTACAACGGTGCGTTCAGATCCCGTTTTCCTACCACGTTGATCAACGTTTATGGTGCTGAACGAGGCCCTGCAGTAAACACAATCCTGGCGGAATAAAATAAAACTAAAATTTGACGGAGGTAGTAATGTCATTTCAAAATGGCCACCCCCATATGCAACTCATGTAGCTCATTATCAGATGAAGTTAGTCGTTTAAAGGATGCATTAGCGGCCGTGACAACAGAATTAAACGAATTACGACACCAACTGTTAGAGAAGGTAACCATAGATAATATGCCGTATCGAGCCTGGCAGCTGTTTTGCACTGTTGGAAAACTCAATGTCTAGTCTATGATTAAGGGAGGTCTGATGCATCTAACAGCCTACGCTCTTATCCACTAAAATTTGACATTCCCATCCGTTTTAATCAAGCAGTGTGGTGTAGTACCAGGTATGATAGGTTGATGGCACCACCTGATCCTATGACCTATCTCTCAAACTCGAACTGAATCCTCTATTCCCCTGGTGAGATAAGTGTGAACTAAATTGACCACTATGGCCACCTAGACTATTTGGTACTTTGTAAGGCCTAAAAAAAGAAATTGTTTGTTTCCTGTAACATTCTGAAAAAATATGGTAGGTAGGTTGGTAAAATATATATTTTTTAAATTATTTTTTTGGTCAAAAATGTGTGTTTTATGCATGTTTTACATTGATTGGGAGTTTGGAGGGCGTAAAAAAACTTTAGGGTGGGGATTTTTTGGAATAAAAACTTGTTAGGGTAGGGTTACAGGAAACAAACAACTTTTTTTTAGGCCTAACAGAAAAAAAAACATGACAGAAAAATACATTGAAAGCCTAGAGATCTAGGCGAGGGGAAGGGAGGAGAGGTTGCTGACTAGCTGTATATATATTAGGGAAGGGATTGTAAAATGGGACTGAGGGTGAAGAAAATAAAAAAATAAGAAAAGGGTTTAAAGGGAATGTAAGGGAGTGTATTATTATCCCTGTTTAATACAGTTGAAACTTTTGTCCGTACTAAGGCCTAAATAAAATAAATTGTTTGTTTCCTGTAACGGCCCCCCAAAAAATAGGGTAGGTAGGTCGGTAATAAAATCTTTTTTTGCTTTATTTTTTTGGTCAAAAATGTGTGTTTTATGCATGTTTTATGTTGATTGGGAGGTGGTAGGGCGGAAAAAACTTAAGGGTAGGGATTTTGTTAGGGTAGGGTTACAGGAAAAAAAAACTTTTTTTTTTAGTCC
Organism: Maea johnstoni; assembly: GCA_963942565.1. Lineage (NCBI taxonomy): Eukaryota > Metazoa > Annelida > Polychaeta > Spionida > Magelonidae > Maea > Maea johnstoni. The sequence goes on from OZ012686.1 coordinate 15,845,632, forward strand.
TAATCAAATAAAGGGGAAGGGAGCTGTGTGTCACAGTGAGGTTCGCTGCAGCAGGTGAGTATGAAGGGTAAATAAGGGGAGATGTTAAGAGTTACACATTGTGTTTTTGTTGCAAATAATGAATCTACTCAGTTTATGTGTGGGGTTTAAAAGAGTTGAGGGGTGGGTGCATACAAGTGGGTGTTAAATATATGTGGATGACGGGAAGACAAAGGTGGGGACAGACAAGATACTGGGTAGGATATCTATTAAGGACAGGAGAATGGGATAGGGTACAGACCTGATGCAGGGCGCATGACAAACAATGTGGGGAATAAGGAGCACATAGGGAGTCAAAAGCCAGGGAGAGAACGGAGATCTCTGTAGATCCTCCCTACGAGTCCCTAGGCAGTCGACCCTGTGGGACAAAAGCAGCTATGGATCCAATTCATCCAAAACAAACAAACTATCATCTTACTTGTTCATTAAACTTAAAACCATGAACCTTTCAAGGTAATCTGGCTATATTGTAGCATGGAGAAACAAATTTCAGGTTTTGATTGACATACAGAATTATAATATGCAAGTAGGTGTAATGAGTCTAACAGCCAACGGTGCCAGTCCAGAGGCTATTGAATAATTCATGTGTCCATTTCTGAATGCTGTAATAAAATATCTCTCCCCCAAACTGTTGAGCTTGTAACAATATTCATTTTTGATTTTTAGGATGGAAGATACCCTAGTGTCTGTCCCTCAATTACAAATGTTCCTGGAGTGAAAGTACGAGAAAGTTTAGACAATGCAAGTATAGCTAGGTACAGCAGGCAACTGATACTTCCAGAACTAGGCGTGAAAGGTAATATGTTTTACCAATCTTTCTCTGTGTATACATAAGCGATTCCACAATGTCTAATATCAAATATCTAATGTCAATATCTACTTGTTAAAGCATTTAAGACTGTCAAATCATCACCCACCCCGTGGCTCTATAATTTGTCTTTCAAAAGCCAATGTTTTCTAAACTGGCCTTCTCAGCCATACATATGTCTCAGTGTGTGTTTGATTCTTACAGGTCAGCTGAAGCTTTCAAATAGTTGTGTGTTGATAGTTGGCGCAGGTGGCTTGGGATGCCCAGCTGCCATATATCTGGCTGCAGCAGGTATAGGTATGTATAGGGTTGGGAATCGGTTGCAATTTCATGATCGATAATCAGTTACAGCCAACCGATTGTTTTTCGATCATAATCAGTTCATGGCACTTTTGCAGTAATTGGGTACTAGAGGTCTAGAGCCTAATAATAAGTGATAGTGTATGACAATTACTTGCTATTAGCACCTACCTTAACTTCGTTTTGAAGTGTTTTTGGGGCTTAGTTTCATAGCAAGAAAGCTGACAACATGTCTGTCATTTAGTTCTATATTTTACCACTAGGTGTCACCTTTTCCAATTGCCAGTTATGTAATCGATTAATCAGAATCAGAGAGCTAAACGATTGATTATCGATTATAATCGATGATCGTCCCAACACTAGGTATGTACTGTACTAGGAACCTCATCGCAAATATGCCTAAAATCAGTCTATTTCCCTTTGATTTTAACAGTTGCATAACCAGATGAATCGTTAGTGACCTTAACTTCATTTCATTTCACAGGTGATTTGACAAAGTGATTCTGCTAGGCACAAACATACATGCTTGCCCACTTGCCATGGCAAATATAATTGGCTTATGGGCAAACAATTATTAACTATTTGCCAAAATGGCAAGTTGTGATTCCAAAATGTTTTTCCTGATTGAATGGATTTACATTAGCAAGTTTTTTGAGGAAAAGAGGGGAAAATTTACCTTAATACATTGTCCAGTTGTAGTCATACTAAAATAAAATTCTGTTTTTTAGCTGGGTAACTTATTTTCTTTTGCTGAGCAAGTAAAATCTAGTATATGTACTTGCTTGAGTTGGAAGGTGGATCACAAAAAGTATTTGGGTCCCTGTCTACGTAAAAAATATTTGGAAAAGGCTGTACAGTATATTATTAAACACCATAGTTTTACATTTTGCGGAGAGGGAGATATCCCTGCAGATTCTGACTATTAAGTCTTAACTTGTTTGGATAAAAAAAGGAGCATGTTTTTTTCTGCGCAGGTTGCATTGGACTGGTCGACTATGATGAAGTCGAGTTGAGCAATCTTCACAGACAGATCCTGCACACTGAATCAAGAGTTGGAATCACCAAATCTACCTCAATCGCAACAGCTTGTAAAGAGTATGTATATGCTCCATATATCTTATATCGGTTCTTACCTGGATGGTTTTGACCAATCAGAAGATAGCGTTGCATTATTTTTTCTCATAACCCTGGATGTATGGACATAAAAAGATTTGTAGACATATTAGAAAGCATCCAGGCTCATTGTAATGATATTGGTGTTTTAATTGTAATACTAGAAGGGTGATTGATACCTTTCTATGTCTATGGTGCCATCAGAGAAATACATCCCCTTGATCCGCAACCCCATAGGCACAGCATGCTAGTACCTAGGTGATGTGCGCCTCGGGTTACGCGGTGTTGCCTGGGGAAGAATTGGTCACATGATTTTTTTCAGCAGGCAGCAGGCAGCCAATCCTGCGGTACACAGGTTATCTATGACTCATATAGTCGGAGGCAGCGAAATTTAATGACGTATGCACAGTGCCCACTCCCTGTCTACTACTCCCAGGTGCCATCTAGTAGACACACACTATGGCAGCAGAGGCTTTAAATTGTGCTACAACTGTCACATTGTTGCACCAGCATGCATCAGGCTTCAGAATGTGTGAATCAATCAAGCACTCTTAAGCTCGGCAAAATATTGCACTGCACGGCCAGTACGGTCTTTTATAAATATTCAAATGTATCATTTTGTGCTAATTACATTTAACATGTGAACTCCAAAAAAAAAAGATTTCTAACTAAACATAACAACATTATTGTTTAATTAAACATAACAACATTATTGTTTTTTTTGTTTTACAGATTGAACTCCAGCACAGTATGTAAGCCTTACCACCTTGCCCTAGACAGCAGCAATGCAATGGACATCATTAGGGACTATGATGTGGTAGTGGATGCCACTGACAACGTAGCCACACGGTACCTTTTGAATGACGCCTGCGTTCTCTCAGGGAAGCCCTTGGTGTCAGGGAGTGCTCTGAGGTTTGAAGGGCAGGTAAGACAAAAGCACTGGTCCTATCTACTTTAACCCATTAACACTCAGTGCGGCCAAAAGCAGCCTGACAATTTTAGATAAATCTTTCAAGTGAAAGCCTAGTTTGGAAAATATTTGAAGGAGAAATGTTAATCAGATCATTATCAACAACTCTCCTTGGAATATTTTGTAAAATGATTCTTAATTTCCATGTTATTGTCAAAAGTATCACAGATCCAGAAGACAATATCAAGAAAACCTCTTAAGTGTTAATAGGTTAACATACCTATCTACTTCAATGCTGATTTACATCACTTATCTGAGACACAGTCTGAGACACCTAGCACATCCCTGATTTCTGGGTCAGTCCCTTCTCTATCATTATAGTTTTATTTATCTTAGAGACAAGTGTCACTGTGTTGGGGAGCAGATCAACTTGTGCCGAAGCCAACTCACATTGCAACAAAGCTGGTTGATCATACAAGCATAAATTATCACCAGGATATTAACTGTATTCTTCCCAATTTTAATGAAACATCTTAGCATGATTTGATGCAAAAAGATGAACATGTTGCTGACAATCAAGCAAAATCAGGGTTGAAATCGGTATGCATTGTGATACAGGTTCTCCAATCTACTGGCAGTCTGTGTAGGTTACTATGATTTTTAAAAACGGACTTACAAGTATTTTTTCAATTTTAGGTGGATAAACATTACATAGAGTAAAACATAAATTAAGATACGTATGATAAGTAAGATACGGATCTATTTGAGTTTGTTTGGTGGGTACAAGTTTTTTTTGTATCCATCCATGTGCTGCTGTATGTGTTTGTATGTGACATGTATGAGAATGAATAAAAAAAAACATTTAAAATAAAAAGGTTTTTTTTTGGTATGAGTCGGTGTGGAACGCACATAGGTTTCCATTGTTGCTTTCCCATTTATATAGGGGCCTTACACTTTAAAAAGCGCCTTTTCCTATGCATCTGAAGTATTCTATGCCTGATTTGGTCAGAATCTGAGGTATGCATAACTTGGATTTCATTTAACTTGGGTATTTTTCTTTGATTCCTATTTATCTGAGATAAGCATGGTTTTTCTTTGTAGAGGAAAAAAATGAGTTATCCCTGAATTAAATATTGATGTTTGACTAACATGTTTTAAGTCAACTTATAAAACATACATTTCATCAGAAATATTTTTCACAATTCAGCACTCTGCTAATTGCATTAATAACTTATCATTTTGATTTTGATTCATTTTGATTCATCATTTTATCGATACTTATTTCATTATTATAACAATATGCATTGCACTTATTTTTCATCAATTTGAAAAAATCTTTCTTGTAAATATCTAGAATATATAAATGCACTATGCATTATACCTCTTGATGTTATTGGGATCACATTTCTGACATTTTTGAGAGTGGCTAATGTTGGTGGCCCAAATTTCCAAGAAAATATGGTAACATCTTGATGATATATTTTGCTGATTTTATCTTGCAGTTAACAGTTTATAATTGTGAAGGTGGGCCATGCTATCGCTGCCTCTATCCCTCACCTCCCCCTCCAGAGACAGTCACCAACTGCTCTGATGGAGGTGTGCTAGGAGTGGGTAAGTATCATTATTCAAGGAGTACTATCTCTTCTTCTAGAAAGGTACTTGTAGACAAAGCACAGCCTGAGATGTCACTGTACATTCTTCTCTGTTACTCCTGGGGGGATCCGCTGTGGCCTAGTGGTTACGATGCCTGGCTCCCAAGCGTGAGTTCGCAGGTTCGAGTTTCCTCTGGATCCCCAAGCGGGTTGGCCTGGTCGCTATAAAAATGTTCGGCATTGTGGAGGGCTGCCTATGGTCTTTCTGCAACTGAAAGTCCCCTTGGAACTATTTGTGAAGAGTAGGGAATTTCTTCCCGGTTCTGGGTTTCTATCTCGTCGTGATATGACCGCAGCTGTTAAAAGCGACGTAAAACCCAATTCCTTCCTTCCTTCTCTGTTACTCCTGATATCCACAGTAGAGCTATATTTTGGCACACATCTTGACTAAAAAACTTGGAGGGAGTTGACTTAAAGAAAAGAATATATCTAGCATGTTCCAGTATTGCTTTATTTAGTAAGTTTTTAACCCATTCACACTCAGAGTTCCCCAGGAAAGTAACGTCTGCTGTTTTCATACTTTTGAAAGTAATTGGGAAATAAAGCAAATTCTCACAAAATATTTGAAGGAGAGTTGTTGGTATTATTCTGATAAACATTTCTCCTTTAAATATTTTTGATAAAAACGCTTTTGTGAGGAAAATAACAACAAAATAGTCTGGCCTGTTTTGGCCGCTCTGAGTTAAGATAGAACAAAATGATTATCGCATGGGAATTGACTTGAGTAGTATGAGTATTCCTTCATCCTATGTTTATCATCAGACAAATATATTTTACCACAGATTCACCAGATTCCATATCCCCTTCCATTGCAGTTCCTGGTCTGATTGGCTGTTGTCAAGCACTGGAGGTGATCAAACTAACCGCAGGCATGGGAAGTATCCTTGCTTCTGCTTCTGAGAGACACAACACAGGTCTTGGAGTCTCTGCATGAGGTAGTGTGTGTGGTCAGAGAAATACATCCCCTTGATCCGCAACCCCATAGGCACAGCATGCTAGTACCTATGGTATGTTCGCCTCGGGTTATGCGCTGTAGCCTGGGGAAGTATTGGTCACGTGATTGGTTTCGCGGCAATTTCAGTCTGACCCAGGGCCTGTGAAACCAGCAGGCAGCCAATCCTGGGGTACACATGTTATCTATGACTCATAGTGGTGTGAGGCAGCGAAATTTGATGACGCATGCACAGTGCCCACTCCCTGTCTACTACTCCCAGGTGTGGTGTATTTCATTGACGGCTGTTATCTTCTGGCCTGTGATTTTACTTCTCTTCAATCCTTATTAGTACAACCAGGATCAAGTCTAGCTAGATCTGGTGATCAAACGTTCTCCTGCTAAGCTTCAAGACTCTAGAACTTACAACCAGGGCACCTCAAGGACTCCTTCTCTGTGTCAATTTTTACCTCAAAACCCATTTCTTCGAGGTTGCCTATGTATATTTAATTCATACTTATATATTTATATATATTTATATTATATTTAATTGTCTCTCATGAAAGTCAAAGAGTGCATGAAATTACACCGGGATTACCTACAGAGCTTCTTATAGCCCTTCCATTAGGCCCTTAGAACATTTAAAATGGAAATGGTGCTATAAATGACAATCTTAATATTATTATTAATTCAGTGGGTATCTTGATGGATGCCCAGCTATAATAATTTCATCCTGTGTGCTATCCTAATCATTTCATTGATAATTTCAAATTGCACTGCAAGAATGTATGTTAAATCAGGTTATCATCCCCTGCTCTACTTCTGAAAAAGTCAGGTTTGGTATGATCTTGGCAATGTCTGGTTAAACAAAGAAATAGTTTGATCACATCAATTTCCAAAATCTACCTCACCACAGTGTTGAGTATATGAATGTAAGAGAGAATATGTTTTACAAAACAAACATCTCTGCACATTTCCTTAAAATGTGTACTTTGTTTAAAATGTATCTCTTTTTTGTCATTAGTATCTTTTAAAATGATATCCTTTTAGGTGAATTAAAAGTATAGCAGATGGCCAAGTAATCGTTGATTTTGCTGGAAGTGTTGTTTCCTTAATCAGATCCAGCATCGTATACTCAACGCATGTTATTGTTGGATGCGCTGGATGGTACATTCCGTACAATCAAGTTACGGGGCCGGAAGCCTAACTGTTTGCTGTGCGGAGACCAGCCTTCCATCACTCAACTCATCGACTATGAACAGTTCTGTGGAGCAAAAGCATCAGACAAATCCAAATCAATTCACCTATTGGAAAAACAAGAGAGACTATCTCCAAAGGTTTGTATTGCTTAATTCAAACCAACTCACAGCGAGGAAAACGTGATCAGTGTTTGGAATCATTCATTTAGGTCTGTAAGCTTTTTCTAAAAAAAATCTTTGTCAATGATGAAATTATTTGTGGTTGCATACACACACACAAAATAATTTTCTGTCCTTCTGAACCCCCCTCTGTTTCCTTATCTTTACGAGTGTGACTGTCACAAGCCGTATATTAATCGTATTTTCACCACCTAATTGACTATTGTGACCTTTTAAAACTGGTTACAAAACAATAACATTTCAAAGAAATGTTTCTTTTTCAGGAATATCATGAACTTCTGAGTAGCGAGGCCCCTCACCTTCTGATTGATGTTAGACTTCCAGTGGAACAAGACATCTGTCAGCTTCCCAAGACAATCAGTATCCTTTTCTATATTGCTATTTGATCCTGTCTGATGTTGAACAAGTGTAATCTGGCTGTTGCTATATCTAACTGCTTCACAACAAGGTTTTTAGGCATGTAAGAAAGACGCCAGTGGCAACGCCTTAGACCACACTTTTACACACACATATATATATATATATATATATATATATATATATATATATATATATATATATATATATATATATATATATATATATATATATATATATATATATATATATATATATATATATTTATATATATATATATATATATACAGCTGAGTGGAATCTTGTGAAGTAAAACTTTTCTATGGCACAGTATCTATTGGTCATTGCTGATGGTCTCACGGACAGGCCATTGTTTGAATCTGCCCTTCAGAGGCATGAAACTGCAGGTTTTGGCCTGTGGATTTACAGAAAGTACACTTGCACTGTGATGTTATGTAGCACTCAAACTGATATGAAATTGTCATCAGTAATGTGGCAGCAGCCAATCTAATGGACTGGCAATACGATAACAGAAAGTAAGCCTCTGCTGAAACCTTCCTTAAACCAGAGAAATACATCCCCTTGATCCGCAACCCCATAGGCACAGCATGCTAGTACCTAGGGTATGTGCGCCTTGGGTTACGCGATGTAGCCTGGGGAAGTATTGGTCACGTGATTTTTTTCAGAAAAAGGCTGAGAGTAGTAGACAGGGAGTTGGCAATCCAGAGCCTTATCTCTTTTCGCTTCCTCTATCTAGGTCAGATAGGTTGCCAAGGAGATGGGGTCAGCAGGCAGCCAGGCTGGGGTACACAGGTTATCTATGACTCATGTGTGGGAGGCAGCAAAATTTGATGATGCATGCACAGTGCCGACTCCCTGTCTACTACTCTCAGCTTAAACTCATGTTCTGAAGCATACTGATTTTACAATGCTCAGATTCCTCAGTGAACAGATTCCTAAGTACTAACTACTAAATTTTATAATCAGAGAGAAAAACATGTAGTAAAGCAAACCATATAGAAAGCACTAAGCTCTTGTATTCCTTATGAAATGAACAGACATTCCTCTAGGTCAGCTGAGTGATGAGCGTGCGTTGCAGAATCTTAGGGAGAGGATCTCAGGGCTGCAGGATGAAGTTACACCTGTACCAGGTAACAATGGCTGATACATGGTCTTAGCCAGCAGGGTGTGTGGGTGCCTTTTTAAACACCCAAACCCTTGAAAAGAGCCCCTCAGGACACCCATTTTTTGTGTGGAATTTCTTATAATTTCAATCTCAAGCTTATGATTGAATTTTTTCATCTCCTTACAATTCCCACGACATTAGTATATCACTATATTGTGATCCCCCTTAAAAATTTGGACACCCAAAAATTTTACAACTGCCAATTTTAGGCACCCAGTTTCTAAATCCTGGCTAAGACACTGGGCTGATATCTTACATCAAAGGGTTTTATGTAATTATCAAGATGTCATTATAACCAGCAGTGAAAGTTTCCTCTTGCCAATTTTAATCTGTATTTGCCATTTATTACTGATTTTATTCTTATTAATTTCAAAAAGGAAACTTGTCATTTTAGAAATATTCAAGCCTTGGTAGTTAATCCTACTCTGCAATCTAGTAAATCATCATGTTTTCAATAACTATGACAGTCAGTTTCCATAATGACCCATTTGAAGTTGTAGCAGAAACACGCTGGTACATGAATGTTATAAGCCATCAGTATAATATGTTACACATTTATCTTGACAGGGCAGAATGTTTTCTTTGTGTACTATTGTATATAGGACTGTCATTGATATGACAGATCGATCGAAATAATTTTTCCAATTAATCGAAAAAAATATTATGTCAATTGTTATGTCAATTAATCGAAACACATTTTTTCAGCCTTTTACGCCATTTTTAGCCAACGCTAATAAGAATTTTGAAGAGAAACTCAAGTATTCAATCAAAAAGTGTTGAGAAAACCTTCATTATCTTTGCATTGTGAGAATCTTAGGATCCTAGCCACAAAAATAGTGTGGAACATGTCAAAATATTCTATTAGTGCAGTTCTTCAAAATCGAATCGAAATAATCGGAATCGAAAAATAAAATGTCAATGATCGAATCGAAAAAAAATGGATGTCAATGACAGTCCTACTATTGTAAAGGTTTGCAGGCATCACATTAATGAGAATGCTTGTTGTTGTTTTTCAGTGGTTGTGGTGTGCAGACAAGGCAATGACTCTCAGACTGCTGTTCAAGTTTTAAAAGAGAAGTTGGCTGATCTTCCTGTGTTGCTCAAAGACATGAGGACTGGACTGAATGGCTGGGCTAAAACAGTGGATTCCTCATTTCCACAGTATTGACATTTGGCTACAGTGCATAAACATTTACCAAAGCACTCTAAATGCTAAGCATTGGATTCATATGCTTTAAGAAAAATTCAAATTGGCCTTACCATTCAGACTTCGCATTACAAACAACATATGTTATGCTTCGATGGCATCCATGGTCCGGAAAGGAGTAACAGCTAGATGTTTGAACTCTACCCAGATACGAATGCCCTGCTTCAAATCAGAACAAATAAGCTTTAGTGGTGGGATTTCAAATTAAATTCTGAGCTTAAAGCTGATTTGCTACTTTAAATTGGGGCTATCTAAAGATACGGAATGCCCCCTGTATCTGTTTACCTTATTAGTCCCAAGTTAGTCATGGGAGATAACCTGGATAAAATTCAGTTGGATATCAAACTCCTCATGCAATTGTTCAATAGTTTTGAATTGTCCTGCATAACCAAATAAATCTTTCACAACTCCCAATTAATGTTGTCCTGTTTTAAGCATCTTAATGCTTTTTAAATTACTTTTTGGATTCTGCCAAATGGTCTAGTCATAGAAATGTATTGGAGTGGAGCGCTGTTGTTTTCTGTTTTCAACACTTGCTGAAAGATATGATACAAACCAAATCTGATTTCCAAATTGGATTTTCATACAGCTCACCATGTCTTGAAAAAGAGGTCTTTTTGACACTCCCAAAGAATAAATGACAAAGACAACACTCTCTTTTTCGGCAAGTTAGTTAGACTTGATTTTTGGGTATATTGAACCATATTTAACATATTCAGACCAGCCTTTAGTATTTTAACTGTTTCTTTTTTTGATTTATGTACATACCAAAAATAAACAAAGTTGGAACAATTAAAACTTGCTACTCTGACCATGACAGACTTTTTATAAACATACCAAAAGAAATGCTATGTAACTACCATGAACCCAGAAACTAGCATAAACAAAAGAATGAAAGAAAAACCAGGATCAGGATAAAACCAAATCTTTAGGAGACTTAAAGTTTGAAGTAAACCAAGGCCAAGCAAACCTAACAAATCGATAAACACGTTGATGACACTGCTGTCTCTCTTGTTTGATTTATGTACCCGAGTGAGGTTTATATTTCCATATCAAATTGTAATTTTTTGCCTTAGTCCTGCATAAAATTCATTGGCTTGGAAGAGAGATGAAGTAAATGTATACTTTCAGGTAAATATGAACATGTGCACAATTATAAGGAAATGAATTAATAACATATTCAAGAAAACAAATGTTTTCAATTGTTGTGTGACTCTTTATTAATACACAAGTTGCTACATACAAGCAAATAAAATATTGACATACAACCCTAGATCATGTCAATCTATCAAGTTTAATAACTGACAATAACCAGCAGAACTACAATTGTATCTAGGGCCCATTTCTTGAAAGTCAAATAATTGGTTAGCTATCTAACCACAAGCAAGCCAATGGCTAGCCAGCTAATTTCAGTCTCACACAAAATTCTAAGCCAGTGGTTACCCTGGTGCCATGGAGAAAACATTTTTTGAGCAGCTGGCCTTCTAAAAGCATGTTTAGACCACACTTAACCCTTCCACTGCTGAGGATACTTTTGCCCAAAGCACAAGAACGTAAAGATTTTTGTAAATCATCTATACCCTGTCATGTTGGTATTCATTGGATAGCTCTTGCCGAGTACTCTCAGATGAGTACTAATTTGCCAGGGTTTCAGTGATTTTTCAGTACTTTAGCATTATTTTGTATTGGCCAAATTAGCCACCAGCAGCATAAGGGTTAAACCTCCTGAAGTCATAATAAACATCAGTGTAACATAAAGCAATAGTATGCGCCTTAACATTCTTTATTTATCTTAAGATTGATAAAAAAAAACTCTTTAATTACTTATAAAGATGCTTACAAAGGTTTTGGAATTGGACCTTTTGTAATTCATTTCCCTGTAAATAGTCCTCTGCAGACTCAACTGTGGACTCAACAATGGTGAGCAATGAGCATGTCCACCAAACTCATGCAAGTTATATGCACAGATTTGCAATGTGATGATAAGATAAATATCAACAGGTACAGCCGTTTCATCATTGTTACAAATAATAGCATAGTGATATTTTTCCTCTTCTACTGAATAGCTACTATATACAAATATTGTATTTGATGCAATGGTCATAGCTGACAAGCAGGAATATAAACAATTTTTTTTTGTTGGAAATAGAACATGAAGCGATACACGCATAGCCGTATGGTGCTATGTATTTGCTGAATTCTGTGAAGTAATCATATACAACACAAAGAGGATATGTCCCAAGATCATAACTGACTGTCTATACTTACTGTTTCTCCTGGCTTCCAAATACTCTTGAATGAAACTAAAGCTAAGCAATTTGTCCTACACCAAGGGCATGCATTTTCTTCTCACTACATTTCAGTGCTGCCATCTATTTGCGCACATCAGAACTTCTGACAGCCAATAGCATGTATCATGCCGCAAAACGCTGGACTGCAGCGAAGGATCAATCGTCTGTCATTGACAAAAAGTTAACCCTTTCAATGCTGAAGCTACTTCCGCCCAAAGCACAAGGACGAAAAGATTTTTGAAAACCATCTAAACCTTGTCATGTTGGTACTCATTGGAAAGCTCTCGCCGAGTACTCTCAGATGAGTACCCATTTGCCAGGGTTTCGGTCATTTTTCAGCTTTTTTGCGTCATTTTGTATTGGCGAAATTAGCTTCCTGCAGCATAAGGGTTAAATACCTTCTGCAATTTAGTTTTGCAGTCTTCTGCTCTTCAATGCCTTTTCCTGGTCATGCAGTGGATTTTATGGATAGCCCCCCTAAAGCGGTCATCTTTCTATTCCCAGCTCGCCATCTCAGCAAGTCAAATAGAGCATTGATTTCAGCATGATAGAAATAATATATACATGAAATAGAATGATAGCAGCTGAATATTAAAAGCAGAAATAATGTCTGAGAATTTTGGAGTTGAAAATTGATAAAAAAAAATCCAAAAATATTCCCACCCGGTCACCCATCCAAAGCATAACTGCGCCCTATGATGCTTAACTTTGGAAATGGGACAATAAGCGATGCATGCACAGACATGGTGCATGAGCTGAATACTGTGAAGTAACTATATACAGCACAAAGAGGAAATGTCCCAAGATCGTAACTGACTGTCTGTATTTACTGTTTCTCCTGGCTTCAAACTACTCTTGAGTGAAACCAAAGCTAAGCAATTTGTCCTATGCATCCATGGCATGCATTTTCTTCTCACACGATCTCGTCATCAAATGCTACATTTCAGTGCTGCCTTCTATTTGTGCACATCAGAATTTCAGCCAGAACAGATGATTTACCTAACATTACAACCTATCATTGCTAAAGCAGCCTTTGCTGGCTAAGTCTAGCTAGCTAACTTCTTTTTCTTTGTGAACCGAATTCACAGGTAAAAAGATAAAGGAAAACATGGGTAAAGGTTTAATTAGCTAACTGATTATCTGACTTTTTTAAAAAGGTCCCTGAACATGTGACTAATGCGTATAGACCATGATTTTTGTCTTTTAAACATTTATTTATTTACATTTTTGAGGACAGACAACAATGAGTATGAGTCCTGCCATATATTACAGTTATATATCATTCATCATGAAACACGGCTACATTTAACTGGTAGTTGACTAGCTAGATTTCATCTAGCCTAGGCAAAAATGACTGTACATGGAATATATTAATTCTCTTTGAAAAGCCTCATCTGGATCTATGATAAATTGAAATAAACTTAGAAATTAGGAATAAATTCACAAGATACTTGAAAAGGAGTTGTTAGTTATGATCCATTTTTTTAAGTTATTGTGTTGAAACATTAGAACCTTTTCCTTCAGAATTTTGTTAAAAATGAAAAATAAAATGCTCTTTTTAACTTCTAGATTTCAAAGAAAATCAAAATTGAAAAAAGAAAAAAAAAAGCTATTCTTACCCTAGCCACATTTCAGGCAAATCCATTCATAATTAATCCCCATAAGGCATATTTGTAACAAAGTTGTTTTGGTGAACTTCAGTTGTGAGAATCTAAGCCACACACTTTTCCTGCTTAAATTCAACATTTGGCCTGTTATTCTGCAGACCAATGGCCTAGAAAGTCACAGTTGATTATGAGGCAACGGCTGAAGGCAATAACATATACATAAATCTTAAAATTACCCTATATTTACAAACTATGACCTGGGCCACCTTAATTTTCACATGATTGCCTGCCATCGCCACAGGTGCTATAACTTTGCCTCAAGGTGAATTGATTAGGTCTGTGTCTTGCACTATAATCTTTGAATCTGGATTTGAAATTTACCTGCAAAAGAAAAAGAATCCAATAAAAACAAGAAAGCACACTTCCCTAAGCACAAGTATAACTTACACACTTGTCAAAAACAATATTGAATAATAAGATCCCATAGATCATTATCATAACTAGGTGTAGGTAAGTTGTTAACTCTCTACTAAATTCTTAGCCAGAATTTTAGATACAGGGTGCCAAAAAATGGTAATTTACAGAAAATCTTTAAAGGATAAATATTAAGCAAATATTTACTTACAACTCTCACTCACATAGTTTTCGAATTTATGCTTCCATCTGAAGTTATTTCCAAAGGTATAATAGGTGGGACAATACTTGCAGGTGTGAGAGGGTTAGGCTCTGACCATACTTACATGCTGGCATTGCCGTTACTTCCGCTGTAACCACTGAGACAATTCCTAGATTTGCTAACGCCCCTCTAATCAAACCACAGGGAAATGCCAGATACTGAAAAACAACAACGCCTGAGACTGATGAAACAAGAAAGATAGAAAGATGCTAGAGCTAATTAACTATAGATCATTTTAAGTACAGGTGAACTTGGATATGACGGACCACTGTACGACGGATTTTTGCATATGACGGACGATATGCTTGGTCCCAGTCAGATGCATATCAAGTATTCGTCATATGTATACGACGGATTTTGCATATGACGGACCAATTTTCCTAGTCCCATTGAGTCTGTCATATCCAAGTTCACCTGTACAGGAAGTAGTCTATAGATATGTAAACTGCATCATGGTTTGAATGTATTAAGTATGGTTGATGACGCATACACTAAGGGAAAGGTTGTTCTTTTAGAGTGAATAATTATGATTCTATGAATTAATATCACTGTTGATCTTCGAAAATATGACACAGATTTTTTGAAAACAATGCAATATCTTATAGGTATTTTCAATCATTTTTCAAACCAATATAATATTACAATTTATTGAATATGCTGAGGTTCATAATCAATCATGCTTTGTCCAGTCTGCTCGTATTAGGCTGAGTCACCTCTCAAAGTGACACTAGGTAGCATACAGGTACACATGAGTGATGAGTGTAAATGATTGGCACACCCAACAGGAGATGTGACTAATGAATTGTTGACATCCTAACACAGCAATAACCATGCTAAAGAATTGCAGTCAGGATTTCCAAAATATTCAAGTCCTCTCATAATGGTTACATAACCCAATGACCTTTAGGCATGAACAAAATTGCATACTTAGGAGTATATGTAAAATGCTCCAGATAGTTATTTACCTGGCAAGCATATTCAAATGGAATTCAATCAATATTTACTTATTGGTAACATACAGCTATCAAATAGATTTCAAGCTATTTCCTGGGCATATTTAATGCCCCAAGCCTTTAATGCAGGAGTTAGTGCTGTGAGGGACTTACCCGCGGAGCTGATTCCATGTACTGCCTACCACTTGATAGCTGTGTTAGAAGTTTAAATCTGTTGTCTTGCAAGACATAAACCCCCTAAATACAACATCAAGGAAAAAGTCAAATGTAGTCATAGTAAATACATAACAAATAACAATACCTAGTATTCTAAAAGTGATTCACTTGACCTCTTTAGAATCAATCATTCAAATCAATCAAGATACGCAATTATAAAATACTTTGTTAAAGCAATTTATCAGCAATAGTAATGTTAAACCCAAATTTAAACAATGCACTGACACATACCTTCGCAAATAAAATCCCCAATATATAAATACATGTACTGTGTTAAATGATATGAGAGCATGAACTTAAAGGTAATCTGAATTTTATTAACCAATGCCTGCACGCCAGTACTGGTATTTTATCAACATTGCAACAAATTTTCAGCTACTCAATTCTCTTTCTATGACAAAGGTAAAAAACATTTCTTAATCTATTATTTATATCAAAAGAATATAAGGATTTAAATAAGAAACAAGAATGACGGACAGGAAACATACCTGGTGATTAGTTCTTAGGTTATCTATCTGCTTCTTGTATACTGAGGTCCAGAAATCTTTACAAATAAATTTCATTGTATCCAGCTCATCTTTGAACCGTGGGCAGTCCCGTGTGAATCTGAAATAACAAAGGCACGTTACTTGATTAAACAATTCAGGCCTATAGTGCCCCAAACCGCCATGACTACTCCGGAGGTGATTTCGATAGACATATGACTGAGTATTACAGCACAAATATTACATTTTCTAAATTTACATTGTTTGGGAATGTATAAGAAAATCTATCAACAAACAAGCATGACAAATTTTATTTCAGCTATTACACAGTGTGAGGTACTTCAGAAGGATTCAATAGCAGCTCAGTGGTAAAATATTAGTTATTTTAAAACGCACATAATGTAAATCAAATAAATATTATGTTTCTGATGGAAGAAAGCTAACAGTAAGATGTAGCCATGGGCCAATTGGCATACAATCATTACGTTAGGCCCAGTGTGCAGTAATAAGTCAGCAGTGTAATCAGGGACTTACCCAGGCAACCACCAGGGAGTCATTTCGACTCTCAAACACAAGATTTTTGGGAAAATGACACCAAGTTGTATTTTGCAAGATTTTCTGTATTTGTTTTAGTCCAAGGAAATATTTCAAAAGTTTCACTCCTAGAAGACAATAGGTACATTAAATGACATAGAGAAGCACATTTTGTTTTGCTAAGTCAATATATAAGGTTCCTATGATCATTCTTGTAAATTGGGTAACTAACTTTCGACCCCCTAAATCTAAAAAATCCTCAATTTTGACCACCTGTTTCCAAATCCTGGGTGACACCCTGAGTGTTATCAGTACTGCACTCGCAAGGGAATACCAGGATTTGTGTTTCAGGAGCTCATTCTCTATGAGGGGTTTCATTTTAACAGATGCAGATCTACGTCACTGGTTTTAAGAAAAAAATAAAGAAAAGTGACTATTCTTAGCAAGTTTATCAACACTTTGAATAGAATTAATGGTTTTATGACGTCAGTCATTACTGGAAGCTTGTTTGGAAACTGAGTGTGGGTGAACCTCAGTCACTATCCTCTAAATCTAGACCCCACACCATGAAGTACATTTGGGTTAAGTGACAGAAGTACTTTTTATCCTATCCTTTGCATTTTTGATAACCATTAGTGCAATTTATAGTCATGAAATGAACCATTTCAAGACTTTCTTGTATATCAGTAGAGAAATGAATACTGCACTACTGTTTACTACCCAGATGTTATCTGCAGAGTAACATCACCAGTGATTAGAACCCCTGGATGTTAAGCACATATAAGCATAATCATGGCAGCTCCCAGTGTGCTGTTTCTGGCAGTAGAAGAAGCATTAAAAATCTGACCTAGGTTAGAGCTGCATTCACCACTCACAAACTCGAGTGGCTCGAGCCCTGGAGCAAACTTGCCGAGCTCGAGCTGAAATGTTCAAATCGTGAGCTCGTGGATATTGGGAACACAAACGTAACACAGGGCACATAACACTCATTATCAACATACATAACTGCTTATCGCTGTCATGTCTTCTTTACAATCTCCAATGTATACATTCAAGCGGTGTTGGGTGTTAATCTGACCTTTGTACCTCGTGAGCACGTTTTGAAATTAAATAAACATGGCAATGTTAATAGATGTCCGCCAATAAATATTTATTTCTCAATAGCTGGGCTGGAAAATAAATATCTTTTTGGAAAATCAGAACGTCCTTGTGCTCATGAGCTCACAAGTCAAACGGGTGGTGAGCTCATGAGTTAATCTCCCTCTGTGAGTGCAGCTCTAACCTAGGTACACTTGGGCAGTAGGTGGGTGGGGAACAGACTAGATACATGGTAAGAAATAAATAGAACACCTATGTAAAATTGTCTTACTTCCCCTTTAAACTCTTCCAATATAATCCTCATAGTCTGATGGATATTTTAGTAAACATCAATGGTATTAGCATGATGGGAAAAAACACCAATTAGTCGGGCTGTCATTGATACCGCCTGTATCGCTGAATCGACAAAAAAACCTTATCGATTATCGATATCGAAGAAGGCACAACATATCGATTCATATGCAAATTAGGTAAATAAACTATTTTTCAGTAAAACAGCTTGAACAACAGCATAAATTACCCACCACAACTGTGTGCGTCCATTCCATTTATCCTTGAATTCACACAGATGAATGTGTATGTGTTAGGGCTGTGATCAATAGGTCAAAAAATCACCCCACACGCGAACTACAACCATTCCTCATGAGCACATTGCTGGTTTTTATTCATTTTGAATTCGATTCGCTGAATCAAATCAAAGAAGCGTATCGATAATAATTTTGTCGATTATCGAATCGATAAATATTTCTTATCAATGACAGCCCTACCAATTAGTTATTACACTCCTAGTATAAATTGTACAAGATATAAGAAAAGGTTTCACCTTTCAATTACACGCTGTCCAACTCTGAAACCCATGGCTTCTAGCTTGGCTATACAATGATCCTGCAATAGAAAAATGAAAGAATAACAGTAAACATAATACAATTTTGTTTCAACAATTAAAGATAAGGGATATTTAAGATTTGAGAAAAGCTCATGTAACTTTTATACAATGATAGTTGAAATTATCCCTTGCATCTATATGAATTGAGGTTTCCAAAGGGTAATTATGCAGCTTTAAATTCAAGTAGGTTTCCTGAAGCAATGTTACTTTTGGTGGCAGCTGTGTGACAATTGGTTGAAGATGTCAATAGGTGGCACCACCTTTTTCTAATAGCCATATAATCAACATTAAATACTCTGAACAAGCAATAAACAATAGAATTAGGGATGGGGACCAGAAATTGGAAACCGGTTCAAACCGGTCGGAGCATTGCGGTTAACCAGTCAAAAACCTATGCATGCACAGGGTTCCTGGAGGCGTAATAAAACTGTCAGCACCTACCTCCTCGCTGGCCTCACAATGTCTGCCAAGCGCAACGATCAAACAGCCATTTCAAAATCTCTCAAGTCTGGTACCCTGCCCACTTTCACTATGCTCAGAAGCCTTCTGAGCGTAAAGAAAGTGCCCAGGGAGCTAGTATATAGGAACTTTCAAGAACTTTTCAGTTCAGGCAAGTTCAGCCACACATTCCATTGCCTAGTTTCGTATCCAAGAAATATCATTAATAAACCGTTTAGGAAACCGTGATAAAACCGAACCGTAGAAGCAAAAGTGCAAACCGAGAACCGAACCGAACCGTAGAATTCTCAACGATCCCCATCCCTAAATAGAATACATGAATTTCGCAAGTTTTTGTATTACAACTGTATCAAAAGTAATACGTAGAAGAAATATATGGTAGGCTAAACTGTCAACGTTCTACAACAAGAAGGACGCCAATGGTGCCAACATGTAGATCGTTTTTTTAGGTTTGCCTGGCCTTGGTTTACTTTAGACTCTTTCAGACTTGGTTTTATCATGTTTTTTTTTGTTCTTTAATTGTCCCAACTTTGTTTATTTTTTAAAAGTTTGTGCATCAGTTCTATCTTTAAAAAGAATACTCATAAAACCAACTTCTAAGTTTAACGCAAAAGATTAAATTAAGCTTAACCCACACACTTCAAATAACCATTACAATCAATGGACATCTCTTTATCTTAGCAGTAAACACTCCACATTATATCAACATTCAAGACACCGTCCATAAACAACACCACTGTCCAGTTCTCTAGGTTAGTGATATAAACATAAAATGATTACATAATACATGTATACGGTATTCTGTTAAAACTTGGGTTTATGGAATGAGCCAAAAATCCTTCCTTCAGGTTGGATTGCTGCCTGACTACTAACTGACAATTGCATGCCAACTGCTTGTGTGCTTCCCATGATACATCAGGGCTCGAAATTAGGGGGTGCCGGGAGCCGAGGGCTCCCTTGAATTCTCCAGCGGCTCCCTCAGATTTCTGAAGGGAGCCCAAAAATGTACTGGTTTCTATACGCAACATCTGTAAGTGGCTTTTGAAGATGCAATTGGGCTCCCTGGAAAAAATCTTAATTTCGAGCCCTGTACATGAATGTTTTATTGACATGTTGTCCCAGTGTCGCATGCCACTAAGGAGACAATAAGGGGTCACACCATCTGGTGGCTCCTCCTGGTGTCTGTCTTAGAGACTAGACCAGCGGTTTCGTGCAAAGATTATACACGGGATTTTTAGTTTACGAATAGTGGCCAGGCTAATCCTGGTACCTCAATTAGATTAGGCCTAAAAAAAAGTTGTTTGTTTCCTGTAACCCTAACAAGTTTTTATTCAAAATAAAATCCCTACCCTAAAGTTTTTATTGCCTATCCATCTCCCAATCAACGTAAAACATGCATAAAACACACATTTTTGACCAAAAAAATAATGCAAAAATTTTTTTTTTACCGACCTACCCTATTTATTTTCGGACCGTTACAGACAAACAATTTATTTTTTTAGGCCTTACATTAATTTAATTTTGAATATGAATGTGGTCTTAATAGGGGATCAACACAAACTTGTCAGTGGGTGTGTATATTATGGACCGTATAGGAGGTCAGTAATGACTTGAACATGCACAAGGAAGGATAGAAGAGATATACCAATGGTTACCACCCGGATCCAATTTGACAATCCCTGGAGTCTAGAGAAGAACCATCCTTAATTGTAAGGATATATCTAATATAAATGTTGATTAATATCATTCAAATACATTAAGACCCAATGGCGCAGTGGCCCTGAATCTGTGAATCCACATGTTCTAATAAGGATAGTCCCACGGCAAGAGACGCCTCGGAATCTGGATTCATGGTGCCGAATTGGTGAACAAATATCTCCACGTCTACCAACCCTGAATGAGAGGGCAACTCTTGTCAAATACAGTCAAATCTGTGGTCAAATCTGTGTCACCAGTATGGCAAATAATAGGAAATGCTTACATTTCATACATGTACACCCTAGAAGCATCAGTTTGAAACTGCACTGGCTTATTGGCCAAGCCAGCTTTATAGAGCGAACCTGCCTTACAGTCAACGTATCCCCTTTATTCAGCCATCCCCCATCTAAGACTGGTTCTAATGGCGTCAAATAAATGGTACCCTATGAAAGATAGGTGAAGTAGTCAGGTAGATGTTTAAGCCATGAATTCAAACACAGACAGCGTGTCAGTGTAAGCGATAGTGGGTTGCGTGTAGAGGCAGTTTTTTTGCAACTTGTATTGTAATTTACTAGAGCTGTACTTTAAAACGACACTATATTTTAATTTTAAGTATGAAATTGAAATAGGAATAACTCTATCTGTGCTGCCATTTCAATTTTTTTTGAAGTGAAAGAGGGACAGCAGTTGGTCTAACTCTCACAAAGGAGTTTGATGCCTCTGCCTCAACATTGACACATGGATACCTTTACTTTAGAAGTGTATAACAGGAAATGTAATTTTTATTTCATGTATCATGAGGAAATGTGAACTAGAATGCTAAGATAGAAGATCTTTCATTGTGGATGATCTGTGTGGCATATGTAAGGTTCAATGCCATCCTCTGATTTTATGTTAGCAGAAATGGTTTAGCATAAACCCCCGAAACTTAAACCAAAGTTAGGCTTCTTGGTCATAAAAGTGTCATTGATTAACATATGATTATTGATATGCCTTCTTCCAGCAACTATTCTGTATCTCTTACATGACATACCATTCAGGTTATTGATATATACTTGTTGCATATGCGTTAATCCAAATTTCAAATTAGACCATTTTGTAAATATTTCCAGCTTTTACAAAACCAATACCGGGGGACGAATATTCATAACTAATCCAACTCGTTCGCTTGTTGGAAGTGAAAGGGTCTGATATGGTCTATTAAAAACGAAATGGCAGTCTTTAATTTATGACGGCAATACATAGACCAAGCCATCATTGACTGAAAAGTGCACAAATATGTTTCCCAACTCTCTGTACAAGTCCTGATTATAGCAAAATGCTTCCGACTTGGTTTTGATGACATTATACTAGCCCCCTATACACTATCAGAGGTCAGTAAAAAGGGTGCTATGGTTTCGGTACTGAACTAGCTAAGTCCCTGCTTTGGACAGAGTGGGCTTATTGTCTCACTCATAAACAAATGGGCTGGGAGTGAGGGTAGGTTGTCTCAAATGGGAGGTGGGTTGAGCAGGGGGTAGCTTCCTTAAAATGTTGATTTCACTCATTAGATGCCCATTGTAAAATTCCATTTAATATCGCTCACATTTGCATTGCTTGCAATGGGCAACCTATATTGCCTAGGCTATGTCGTTCGACTCTCTATAGTAGTTATATAGTCCATACTCTAATCTCTATTATAGCGAGCGAAGCTCGAAAGGCCGTAGGCCTTTCGCGAAGCCTCGCAATCCGTCAATTGAGCGTGTGTGTATATGACGTCACTATCACTATAAGAAATACATACGCGGACCCAGAAAGTTGTCACCGTCCCACGTGCGGGACAACAATATCACTCAACGTGCGGGCGACTTCCGTTCTGGAGGATTTCTTTAGTAGGTTAAGTAACGACAGATTTCATTGGTCGACAATGACGTAATGTGCAGTACAACAATACCAAACACTTACATTTCATCCCATTGGATGAAATGCATGAATGCACGTGCGTGAATGAAAGTGGCCGCTTCTACATGTATATCCACGTTAAAACTTAATTTCTCGCCCGTCCGTGGCTCAATTCTAATGCAGTTTAGAACCGCCTGAATTCATTCTACTGACCATTGCGGTTTAGATCGATAGAACCGCCAGAATTCATTGTACTGGCCACTGAATTCTCGTCAAAATCAGTTGCGAAATATGAATGCAATTCAATTCTAATGCAGTTTAGAACCGCCTGAATTCATTCTACCGACCATTGCGGTTTAGATCGATAGAACCGCCAGAATTCATTGTACTGGCCACTGAATTCTCGTCAAAATCAGTTGCGAAATATGAATGCAATTCAATTCTAATGCAGTTTAGAACCGCCTGAATTCATTCTACTGACCATTGCGGTTTAGATCGATAGAACCGCCAGAATTAATTGTACTGGCCATTGAATTCTCGTCAAAATCAGTTGCAAAATATGAATGAAAGTGGCCGCTACTACATGTATATCCACGTTAAAACTGAATTTCTCGCCCGGTCGTGGCTCGGCTCGCTTCCTGACCATACCACGCCGTGGCCGCTACTATATCCAAGTTAAAACTGAATTTCTCGCCTGTCCGTGGGTCAATTTTCATGCGGTTTAGATCGATAGAACCGCCAGAATTCATTCTACTGGCCATTGAATTCTCGTCAAAATCAGTTGCGAAATATTAATTTTCAAGACAGTTTAAAATCGTAATGTTTTGTATGCCATTAATTTACGATCAATCAATGCTGTATTTTGGTCAGAAGTAAAAAAAAAATGATCATCCAAAGCTTCGCTCGCTTCCTGGCCATGCCAGCGTCATATTAGTCTATATAGAATAACCAGGCAGAGTCCACTCCCACTATTATAGTCCCAGATCCAGAGTCACACACTAATACTGTAATAGCACTTGTCATACTGGCAGAAATATTGTCAATTCAAGGTGAATTGCTAGATTTATGCGGTAAATGCCTGTAAAAACGACGAAGAATCTGTTCAAATGCATATACAATATTTACCTTTTCATCTTTTTTTGCTGAAGTCAAAACCTGAGAGACAAGTTCAATATGCAAGAACTCAAACAGTACTTCGTCCGCCATCTTGAAAATCATGTGATTGCGAGCTATCCGCGGAAGCATGGGTTTATTCATCCTCCCAGGGATGTGATGTGCATCCTCCCAGGGATGTTATGTGCTTAAATTAGTGGTGTTGTTTGTAATCATTATCATTATCATCATTGCTTTTGTTGATCCTGTCACCATTATTATAATTATAATTATTATTATTATTATTATTATTATTATTATTATTATTATTATTATTATTATTATTATTATATTATTATTATTATTATTATTATTATTATCATTATTATCATTATTATCAGAAACTTTATAATTTAATTTAGTCTAAACTTCCTGTTATTATTAATATTATTATTATTATTATTATTATTATTATTATTATTATTATTATTATCATTGTTATTATTATCATTATTATTATTATTATTATTATTATTATTATTATTATAATTATTATTATTACTATCATCATTATTATTATTATCATTATTATCAATATTATCATTATTATTATTATTATTATTATTATTATTATTATTATCATTATTATTATTATCATTATTAATATTATTATTATTATTATTATTATTATTATTATTATTATTATTATTATTATTATTATTATTATTATTATTATTATTATTATTATTATTACCATTATTATTATTATCATTGCTAGTACTGTAGTACATGTCGTAGTAGTAGTAGTAGTAGTAGTAGTAGTAGTAGTGTCATTATTGACATTATTATTATTGTTGATGTTGTTGTTGTTGTTCCCCAGTGGCGTATCCAGTGGGAAATAGATATCTACTTCGATCATGTTGGAGGCTAGCCTAGCTACAAGCCCACGTATGACAGAAACACTGGTAAACTGGTGTGTATTTATTTGATAGTACTCGGCTGAAGCTTTCAAATACATGGCAACATGACATAATTAAGAGAGTCTGGATATTTTTGCAGTCATGGACCTAAGTAGTCTCAGCAAGAAAATGGGTTAACGCAGTATTGTTTAAAGACCCTCGCTTTAAGTGTCATCAAATTGCTAGGATACTGAATTACCTGAAAATAGAGCATAATATCTAAACGATGTACATTGGAGGAGAATAGATCTGATCTTATTGCTAAATACTCTATTGTTGAGTACTGGAAATTACTTGGCAATACCGAATAAACAGGTATAATATTTACCAGCACGGTTTTGGATTTTCGGTCATACTCAATCATGCGCAGGAAGTTAAGAGGCAGAGAATAAAACAAAACACAACCAAACTACCTTAATCACTCAAAACATTAGACATGGGAGTTATGGATCTCATATTATATCAGGCCAGAGACCGGGTAGACTAGACGCAAACGGCATTCCGAAGTGCGCCAGCACGCTATTCACCGTAGGGTATAACAGGGTCAGGATTCTGCCATATCGCGAAGATGGCATTATACTAGGTATAGGGAGAATCGACTGTAACAAATTCGTCGTAAATAACGGGTTTATGGCAGCAAGTTAATTGATGAGACAGAGCGGCCAAAAAACAAAGTCATGCGTGTGATTGAAAGCTTGTCTTAAGATTATATATGGGAAAAATTTTGGGATATTTTCGCGCCCGTGTACTTTTAGCTAATATGTCGAAAAAGGGGAACGACTTTACGGTAATCCAGCGACTTTGTCTAATATCTAGACGTACACATCTATACGATAGACTATGCGGCGGAGATGCCTCATGCTGAGAATATCGTTAAACTGGACATAAGTCCTTAAATCATGGTACGTGTGTGTTATGAAATTTTAAATTGATATTGTAAAATGTGCACATTGCTGACACTACGATCTTGTGTGTTCGTCTGTTCCAAACAATACAAATATGTTAGATTGTATTGTTGGTATTGGACACATTATACAATGGGACCTAATGAGCAAAATCAACACTTTCGGAGTTGAGACAAAAAAATTGTTTGAATACATACAAGTAGTAGTGCACCAAACATATTTGCCAAGTTTGGAGGGAAAACTCGAACGTTTTGTCACAAAAAAAGTGGCAAAAGTAATTGCCAAACTCGAGTCAGGCAGACTATAGTAATCATTGGCCCGGAATTATCAAATTACTGATAAGTTTATGATTATTCGGTTATTATGAGATGTAACCTATGCAATATCGTAATTTCCGTTTTGTTCTTTTAACTCCGTGTTTAGGTATTCAAGATTTAAAATGACCCGGTATTGGGTAGGGGGTTCCACCTTAAAGGAAATAGCCTTCTGACTGCATGTGGCATATTCCCCTTAATGTCAGTGCTCTACCCACAATGCATTCCTTCTCAAATATCTCTGCGCATGCGCTCTTAACACAACCAATATGGCCGGCGGAGTGCGTGGAGTTACTGCTCTTCAAGATGAGCTTACGAAGGCCAAAGAAGGCTTGAAAGATGTCGATGAAAACATAAAAAAGCTGATAGGCCGCACGCCTGGAGAGTCAAGGTAAATTGCTCGCGATTTCAGCAACTTCCTCGTTTGCCGGCAACCGTCGTAGTAGGAAGGGATTCACATGCAGTGATGCACTGCATTTCCCAGTCTCTCTGACTCTGTGTTTGCTGGGCCTGTTTCATTTTCAAGATTTTGTTCAACAAATTGTTGGAATCGACTCTGTACCTAATATTCAAATATATTTGTATGTGGTTAGTTAGTGCTGGTACAAAGTTAGGAACTTTTACCCCTTACTGTAGTAACTGGTAAACCAGTTTCCTGATGAATACTGAACCACCTCTCTGTTTACGCATTTTTACTGTGTGTGGGGGGGGGGGGGGGGGGGGGGGGGGTAGACTAGGAGACTTGCCCCCTTAGGTTGTCCGTACCGTTTGCCGTGTGGGCAAGGGTATTGCTGTTGGAATTTTTGGAACATGGTACGTGATTAAGCACTGACAGATTTGAATGAAATAAAACTTACTTGTATTTGAAGGGCAAGGGTTATTTTTCATTTCAGACAATATTTTATTTTACTCACCTCCTCCTTTTTGGAAAAATATTAACTTTTTATGGAGGCAGGTTGAAGAAAACCTCCAATTTGCAAATGGCCACACATTTTTGCGTTGTCACACAAGTTGTAGTGCCATCCAACAATTGAACGTGAAATAAACTTTTACAGCATGCTTCGGCCTACATATGGTAGTACCGTCTGATGGAACTACAGCGACTGAGAAACATGTAAAAAAAAACACTTTTTGTGTTGGTCGACGTGCGTAGTACTCATCGACAGTCACCTAGCCATTTGCACGCTCATTAGTGGGGTATCTAATGTCCTTCGGCGAGCCCCATCTTCAAAGAAGCCCCTCAATTTTGAGTACCCATCAAGTGCTTATTTCTATTGTTCCGGTACAGCGCTAAACTCCTTATTTACTTGGTTTTCAAAAGATTTGAAAGTCTTACCTTATTTAGTTGGTCTTCCCATAAACCTTTCTCGCGTTCGTTTTTCGTAAATCCATTTAGAAATGTGTTTTTATAAACATCTTATTCCAGATGTTATATACATGTATATATATATATACATGTATATATATATATATATTACAGATATTTTGGTCAAATCAAAACAGTTTTAATCTTTGATCGAGCAATATCATTAAGAAAAGCTTTTTTCTCCCTCTTGAAGGCCTGGTCAAAGGCGTCAGTCTGCAGAAGGCGGCAGAGGTGGTGGTGCCACTGGAGGAAGAGATCGTCTTTTCAACATCGCCAGGTAATCTAATAACTAATAAGACTCATTTTCTCAGGGATTCATTGTATTTGTGCATACCTGTATTGGTAGTTCTAACTGGGCTCAGTATTGGAATGCAGATTTGCCGTTCTTTCAGAATCAATTTCTTTGAAATAGCTGTAAACATGGCTGAATGTTGCAAGGGATACTACTACTAATACTAACAATAAATGATAATAATCAATATTTGTTATATAGCGCTCCTTCCTCCTATAATTAATGTTCCAAAGTGCTTTATAAAGAATATTTAGTGGATGGATGTTAATGGTCCATATAGTGAAATAAACTCCTTTCGGAATGGCAATGTTTTCAGCTGTGTCTTTAAGTTTTGCAAACTACAGTATAGTATTTCAGTATTTCCTAGAATTTTAGGTATTCATATTTGCTTTTAAAGACTCATCTAGTTATATACAGGTGAACTTGGATATGGCAGACTGGTCACTGTAAGACGGATTTTTGCATATGACGGACAATATGCTTGGTCCCAGTCCGACGCTTATCAAGTATTCGTCATATGTATACGAAGGATTTTGCATATGACGGACCAATTTTCCTGGTCCCATTGAGTCTGTCATATCCAAGTTCACCTGTATATATATGAGCTTTACATTACATGTCCATACGTTTTGTTTTACTGACCTGGTTTTGCTACCCTTGCAAAGTTAAGAGATCAAATCCTTGAACTGATTTTTGAAAATTCTTTTAGATGCTAACTGTGATATTTGCTTTTATTTAATTTGTAGAAGAGGAATCATGGACTCGGCTGGTGGGCCACCTCCTGCAAAACGGAGAAACGTTGGTGGAGCATTTAGCAGGTAAGAGTTCAAGGGAAATGAGTGTTCGGTGGTACGTACCAATGATGAATACCAAAAGATGTGAGATAGAATTATTTTAGCTGTAGAAACTATTGCATTCCTTTTTAAGTAGTGTATTTTGACCTCTCTTCACTCAAGTAGTAGCTATTTTGGTGGACTCAAAAGTATGAAGATACCTAGTTCTGGATATAGTACTTATAGCAATTTTATTTCCTTGCTGTCATAAAGCTAGTTTTGATTATTGGCGTGTCAATTAATTAGAAGCTGGAGTTATGAACTCATTGAGCTGCAAGTCTGATTAATTGAGCCGGAAATTTGGTTGCTCGTAAAAGCAAGCAACATTGTAACAAATGCTGGCCACTTAATATTGCCAATAAAGGAAAACTACCCCACAAAACCTTGAGTGTGATATGTTTTTTTCCTTGTTTCTTGTGATCTTGCTGCCTCCTCGCTCCCTATATATAAAGTCAAGCAATACCGGTAGACGTTATATCAACCCCATCTTGTCTGCACTTAACCATGCATAACCTGCACAAGTCCAGCCAAGTGTTAATTGCTGAAATTTGCATGCACTCGGCCTTATAATGATAAGGCCTAAAAATGTTGTTTGTTTCCTGTAACCCTACCCTAACAAGTTTTTATTCAAAAAAATCCCTACCCTAAAGTTTTTTCAGCTCTCCCAGCTCCCAATCAAAGTAAATCATGCATATAACACACGTTTTTGACCAAAAGAATAATGCAAATTTTTTTTTTCACCGACCTACCTACCCTATTTTTTCCAGGACTGTTACAGGAAACAAACAATATTTTTTTCTTGGCCTAAATGATTCCTATCCAGGTGATATGAGCCTTAAGGGAGACCGAGTAGTGCATTGTCATAGTTGGAATTTCTCTTTTTTTGCAGGTTGGGTCCACGGGTAGGAGGAGGAGGAAGACCCTTTCGCCAGGAGATGGACAGGGACAGTGGAGATGAAGCTGACCAATCCCACAAGGTAACTTTGCTGATTACTTTCCACCAACTAGAACCATTGTGTAACGCTTTGAGTCTGTAGTGTTCTCTTCATAGCTTGATATCAGTGTGGTGCATTTAGGGTGACATCAGGGTTTGCATTTCTTGCTGTTGAGTGTAATTAATCCTTCCAATGCTGAGGCTACTTTCGTCCAAAGCACAAGAACGCAAATTAATATTTTTGAAAACCATCTAAACACTGCCATTTGCCAGGGTATCAGTCACTTTTCAGTATTTTTGAATCAGTTTATATTGGCCAAATTAGCCACCAGCAGTATAAGGGTTAATGTGGATGTGCACCACAGGCAGATTTATTTTCGTAATAGGAGTGTTAATAAGCAGTTCCATATTGTCACTGTGAGTACAACACTTAAGTATAGAGGTGTTGGATGAATAGTTTTATATTGCTGTTTTGCAGCCTGCTGTTTCCTCGTCAGTGGTGGCCGCCTCTGCTGATAACCGAAGCAAGAGAGATGTCATAGATGAACAAAACAAAGATACAAGAGGTAAACAAAGGTAAGATCAATGGGTCCCATTTACTTCACCCTGTGTACATACTACAAATTGAATTAATTAATTAATTATCTTTTTTGATGGTAATACTTACCCCTGTGTACATACTACAAATTGAGAGGGTATCGTAATCTTAGCCGGCAAGGCATCTGATTCTGGGTGTCATCTGGACACCCAAGCTCTTAAAAATCACCCCTCAGGACACCAATATTTCTTAAAATTGCATTTTCAAACATGTAATTAATTTTCTCACATCAATATAAAGTCCATGTCATTGTATAAGTATATTATGCCTTATTCTAATAAGCAATCACATGGATCATTGTAATCTGAGTACATTGACCATTGAAAAAGGATGCCCAAAATTTTACAATTGGCAATTTTGGGCATTTAGTTTCTAAACCTTTGCTCAGACCCTGAAGAGAATACAAGAAATTTTCAAAGCTGAAATCAAAATTGAATTTCTCTTTCATTGGGTAAATTCTCATCATGGTGCTTTTAGAATATGTGATACGACTAGGATATTTCAAGGGACATGATTTGAAGTATTTATTCCAGATTTTGATGGAGCTTTCTATGGTAATGCTATAAGGCATAAAATCCTTATACAATGACATGGACTTTATATTGTGGTGAAAAAAAATAATTACATGTTTGAAAATGAAATTTTAAGAAATATTGGTGTCCTGAGGGGTGATTTTTAAAAGTTTAGGTGTCCAGGTGCCTTTTACTTGTAGAGATATTGATATCATTTAATACATAACCAAAATAGGAAGTTGAATCTGTCTCTGTATTCTCTTATCTACTTTCATTCTTAGTAACATGCCATATAAGGAATAAAATGTGAACTTAAGAAGAAAAGAAACAATAGGGAAGGTTTTGCTCCAATCTTTGAAATACAACATGGACATTAACACTTTTCTAAGGCAACTTTTCAGGGGTGCGGGCAACTAGATATCCATCTGGGATACATCAGTTAGCCAAGAGTGAGTTAAACAAGTTTATCACAAAGATAGCGATAGTTTGTTTAAAAGTATCGCAACACTGAAATTATCCACTTCATCGATGCAATCGCTCAAAAACATGATCGCCATATTTGTAATGTTTTGGGAAAAGTTTTCTTGGTTATAACAGATAATGAAAAATAATGTAGTGAATTAATAAATTCTTTAATGAAATAGTATTAAGATATTTAAAATTAGTGCTCGGACGATAAATAGAAATATCGCCTTATATATCGTTGGGATTATCGATAATGAACGATGATTATCTACTCACCACAACGCCACTTCTATTACTTTGATATACCGGCGGTGCCTTCCAGTAAATAAACTGCCATTTTGGACATCAAAATCACGCTGATGACCCCGCCACAATCATGATTTTGGTCAATTACAAAATGGCGGATTTTGTTTACCGGAAAGCATCGCCGGTACAACGAGCCATCAGGAGCGGATGTGGGTAAGTTCCTTGCCGCCTCAAGTTACCAAATTATCGTTTTTTATCGATAATCTATCGTCATATGGGACAATATATCGATTGAAAAAAATCAGCCAAGTCCTAGCACTATTGAAAATGAAATAAAGTAATCAATATCATAAGTATTTTCGGAAAGGTTTTTATGGATAAAACATGTGAAGGATGCAAACACATGGAAACACTCAGAAAATATTAAATAAGAACATACATTTTGTTTGTGGGTAAAGTGGATTTTTGTACGAACCAAGTAAATTTTGATCCAAATTTGCCCCACCAGGCAAGTTGTATCATAAGTTAGTGTCGGGCCATGTTCACAAATTATCAGATTTCTGAAGGTGATCATTTCCTACATGATTAGAATATACATTTAATATTTTATAAAGCATGTTGTCTACAAATGTGATACTTGTCTTCTTTACAGTGCAACCTTTTAGGTATGTTGTAGCTTCAGACTGAACCTCATGACTTTGTCTATTTCTTTTCAGAAATAAACGGATGTTTGGCCTTTTACTGGGAACCCTGCAAAGATTCCAACATGATGCCAAGGTGAAAAGTGACAAAGTAAGTTTGTTATGTACAAGTATTGAATGTTCTTCTTTAGTTACTATTTTGTAAATAGGATCTCCTAATTGACCCCTATAATCTTAGATCAGTCGTCTTTCTACGTGTACTTATGTTTTGAGTATACTTGTTTGTACAATTTGTACATAATGTTCCTACCAAAGCTCATATTCAGGTTCTTTGATTTGTACATTCTGAAAAAAAGTAAGAATGGCTTTTAGTTATGTAGTTTCTCTGATTGCCACTAGATGGCATGATCATGGTCGGATTAACCTTCTAACAACTTTCACAAATGTATTTCTGTTTATTTTGTTTCTAATGCATTTTAGTATAGAAGTTGTTAATGAAATAATTTTTGTTATTTGCTATAATCTTTGAGTAAATTGCAATTTTGTAGGATAAGCAACGCCGTGAAATAGAACAGAAACTAGAAGAAAAGGCAGAGGAAGAGAAAGATGAACTAAAAAAAGAAAGACAGTCACTTTTCAACGAAAGAAGACAGAAACAAGCACAACTGAAAAGGTTGGAGGCCAAAATGGAACTTGTCAAGAGTGTAAGTGGTTGCAATAAAGTATTCTAATTCATTCAACCTCTTTTAAAGTCATCATGACTCTGTGGTTCAGAAATCTGCCTTCACATTTAGGGGCATGTTCTAATCAGAGGTCCATGATGACGTGTATA
>OZ012686.1:15878486-16047169 GCA_963942565.1 Maea johnstoni
TTTTTACTCTTTTCCTGGCATATGTTAACATCATAGTCGGCGCCTACTGATGCGTTGTTGCATTGCAATCTGCATTTGTTTTTGATCAGAATTGGTTCATGCATCAATGATTAATATGATTATTTTTTATTTGTTTAATTCGAGGTACCTTTAATATTGTATGCCTATATAGGTTCTGACATTTGTTATTTCAGATCACCGTCAATGACAGGCATGTCACGGACTACACCTTCAGACAGCCCCTTAGTTCTGTGACTCATATGGTATTTGAGGGAGACGTATCACTTTATTCTGTTCGATATGTTGATGCAAGTATACTGTTTTTGAATCTCAGAATTTTGAATGGTGGTCACTTTTCTTCTGTATGTAGATATATGTATATAGATATATGTAGGTATATACATAAACATATATATATATATATATATATATATATATATATATATATATATATATATATATATATATATATATATATATATATATATATATATATACATATATATATATATATATATATATATATATATATATATATATATATATACATATAGATATATATATAGATATATGTAGGTATATACATAAACATATATATATATATATATATATATATATATATATATATATATATATATATATATATATATATATATATATATATATATATATATATATATATATATATATATACCTATTCGTAATACTTTTATTCTCACTCAGTCATCCTTGTGAAGCCTTCAATGTACCAATTCTGTTGACATTTAAGCATACTGTATGCATTGTATGACAGTTGCGACATCATATAAAACAGCACGAGGAATGACCAAGTGATTGTTAGGTTTTTAAGATACATATTTCCATGAAAACGTTATATCAAAAACTGAAAACATATTTTTGCAGGATAAGAGGAACATCCGTTTGTTCAAAAGAAGAGGAATCGCATGGGTGAAAGAAAACTGCTGCACAATCCTGTAATATCACTGCAAGACAGTTGTTGGAGTTGAGGCAAAGACACAGGGGAAAAGACAATATACTGATGAGGTAGTGTGTTCACAGTAATGACATTTAGTTGCTGCAATAAATGCATTGGCAGCCCAGGAACTATACACAGCCGCACACCTGATCGCCAGCCAGTCACCGGGCCAGATTTGTGACCGACTGCCCATGACGTCACAGCTAAAGCTACTTTAACAAGTAGTCATGTGTGTCAAGAATATGATTATCTTGACAAGGCAGTAGGGCATGCTCAGTCAACCAGTTTCCGGGAGATGACTGGTGAAGGAATCAAATGCCTTACTGTATTGTAACAGGACTTTTAAGATTGTAGTATGTATGTACACACTAGTGTACATGCCAGATTTTGTGAATCAAACTTGATTTGAGACAACGTATTCATTCATATAAAGCAAACGCTTAGTATTTAGTTTTATAGAGAAGCATTCTATAGGAAGTATCCTTTATTTGCAAAGTTATGACAATACAGCTAGACTGCACAACAAGAACCTCTGCTGTCCACCGCCTTCATTGCTCGGTGAAACCATTTTAAGGGAACTGGATATATATATATATTATGAGTAACTGCCATTTGCAAATAAATATATTTAAATGGCCAAAAATGTTTTGTGAAGAGCTTGTGTAACAATGAGATGATTTTATTGTCAACTGTATCTCCCCGCAGTAAAAGTGTTGTAACTGGATGTATTTTTTTTAACTGCAACTTTTGGGCAAATGCATATGCTTGCGCATTAAAGAAATGGGTTGAAAATCTCATATCAAAAAATAATTCAATCTTCATCATCATAAAAATGTTAAAATGCAAATAGAATTTCTCAATGCATGCTTGTTCAGGGATGGTGTGTGTGCGTGTGTGTGTGTGTATTCTATGTATATTATCTTTGCCCCATGCTGCAGATTTACCCCCACACTTTTCGAGGCATGCGATCTGTGAAAGGCAGCCAAATAGAAGGCCCACAAAGTAGACATATGCAGGAAATATTCGTGCATATTGCATTGCATATTTCATGGGTCTTGTTCATATAATCCTGCAGACATTGAATACTAGTATCTAACAATCCAAAATGATCAAGTACAGTAAGGATTGTCTCCGTCATCTAAATATTTGTGTAAACATATACAAAACATGCCATGATAGATAGAGTATATATATATATATATATATATATATATATATATATATATATATATATATATATATATATATATATATATATATATATATATATATATATATATATATATACATATATATATATATATATATATATATATATATATATGTATATGTATATATATATATATATATATATATATATATATATATATATATATATATATATATATATATATATATATACATATATTCATATATACAATGGGTTAACTGTGTGTAATGCTATAAATGAGTATAATTAGTAATGTATCTACTTCAATGGCAAATGATAAGCATAACAGATGAGCTAAATAAAATAATGTATATGTAAATCACACAATGGTATAACATTGCCCATGTACTTTCTTTCAGGCTATAATCAAAATGTTTAAGTAGAAGTATTGTACAAAAGGATCGTTTTGTATGGATCTATGTGAAGTATTTGCTTGGATTGTTGGATAACGCTATCTCTACTTCTTGATATTAATACTTTTTCAGTGAGGTTAAAAGAAGCCTCAGTGGTGTATTTTATTACAATACTGCTATTTCGTTTTCTAATTCTACATTTGATATTTTAGAAAATGAAACATTTAAAATACTGAATGCTGCTAGAGTATCAAACTTATAGGAAAGCAAATGTGAAGGCGTATAAAACAAAATCCTGCGTTTTGACAGGGACTCTTTTTACTTCAGTTATTTACACCACGATGCAATCAAATTCTAGACAGTTTATATCACTTGTTTCAGTTGTGTACATGGCTTAGCTTTGGCATGGCGTGAATTAAGCATTTGTAAAGACATGGGATGATATGAACAGGAGTATGGAAGGCCAAAGGGGACGAAAAGAGCATGCATTGATATCAATAAATAATTTATTGATATTAATAAATGATTTATTAATAGTAATAAATTATTTATCCAGAGTAATAAATATTTATTGATATTGATGATCTAATATCAATAGATATCTATTAATATTAATGAATATATATATATATATATATATATATATATATATATATATATATATATATATATATATATATATATATATATATATATATACATATATATATATATATATATATATATATATATATATATATATATATATATATATATATATATATATCAATAAATATTTATTAATATTAATAGATTATTTATTGATATTAATAAATTATATTAATAAATTATTTATTAATATTAATAAATCATTTATTAATATTAATAAATGCTCATTTTGTCCACTTTGGCCTTCCATACGTTTTGTCCACTTAGTAAATGATATGGTAATCTATCCGTCTTTATTCTACCAACGCTGTTCTAAAAGAGTTTCTTTTATAAGTGATAATATGGCAATCTAGCTCTGATCCTATTACACACGAGGCTGATAGAAGATGCAGGACTGAGTTTACATGTAGTTGTCATGGTAAATCCATAGATACCAAACGTCTATAAAAAGTCGATGAAAAGTAAAGAATATTTATGTAATGCAATCTATTATTAGTAACTGATGCGATACAAGAGGATAGTTTGTGCTTGTGTATCCCAGTCTAAATAGGATGTCCATGTGCATACTCAAGATTCAAGTGATGGTATTGCTGAACAACGGTTTTCTTGATATATAGGGTTAACAAACCCAACGCAGCAAGCTTCCATCCAAGCATATCATACGCTTAATTTCATGAGCGCTGTAAATATAGAATGGGTCTTGCAAATTTGCCTATATGAATACTTTTGACAGAGACTTACAGTAGAAATAACTGAAACATGTCCCAATAATATCTAGATGATTGCCCTTAATGTTATAATGCCATAGTTCATAATTGTAGGAAATAGGGCGTATGCGCGAGTGTAGTCAGCAAATGACAAAAATATATACATGTATAACGCATTCCAACCTATACCAGATAACAAGTGAATATATTGATGTAGATGACTTTGTACATGAACATTTTTAAAAATCAATTCAATAAATATTAAATAAAAGTTTGTGTTTTGTGTTTTTGTTACATTCATACATACATTCGTAATGGGCTGTATTCCTGGTCACAATACACTTTCAGAGCATGCTCTGATAGCATCACTTCCTGTAAAAGCTAGGCTGGCTATTAGTTCAGACATAAGCCCTACTATTTCCCCATTTCAGGTATGGATATAAGTACTTGCCCGCTTGACCTGGCAAGTGAATTTTTGAAAAAAGGGCTTTCTGGCAATTGCACTTTAGTTTATGTTCTTTGTATGATTGTTCAGCGTGGTGGTCTGAACGTGACCATGCTATGTACGGCAAGGTGTGATATAATGTCATTTATGTGGAAATATTGTTGAGACGTCCATTGTTGCGTATACTACGGGAGTCATGCAGCAGTGACATGAACGTACCGTTGAGGGATATAGCAGTTACTTTTCGGCACTGCGTACAAAAGAAACGAAATCTTCGACATTAAAACCTGGACCTACTACCGTATGTGTGCGTGAAAGGGGTGGATAAATTACGTTTTTATACAGTGTTGTTCCACATTCAAATTCACTGCTTAAATGGATCGGAAAACCCGAGGAATTATTATTATCTTTGAGAGGGGGCCGTAGTAGACAACTACTATTAAAGCCTTAATGACTGTTCACGAGGGCAGTATGTGTATTTTATGTGCGCCTGAAGGCATCCTGGTCTGGTCAGGATGCCTAAGTCCACCAACCTTTACGTATTTTACATGAATACTTCTTACTAACTCGTCATTACTTTTACTTGCATGCTGTTGACATACTTTTTAATTAATTCTATTTTATCCTTGGATTAATAAAATTATATTTGAATATGTCTTATATTTCAAAAATAAACAATCAATTCATTGACAAGTTATATTTGAATATCTATAAATCTTTTAGATATTAATACATGATCTATACATATTAATATATATTATATTTGATGAACATCTATAAGCCATTACTTTTATTATATATAAAAGAAATATTTATTAATTAATGATTAATATTCATGCATTTGTATATGTACCAATTAAACATTCATTTACATTCATAGGTTATTTATAAATATCAATAAATCATATGTAAATGTTTATAAATCATGGGGCCTGTCCCGATGGCCGTGTGGTCAAGTGCCCGTTCAGGTGCGTGAGATTAACTCGCGTTGCCATGAAACAAGCATATAATTTTAAGACGCCACTCGTAAATTTACGAGAAACGGGCCCCTGCATAATGCTAAGAATTTGCATGAAATATTTATAGAAAAATCACATTGGTAACTTGATCAAAACTAAGGGGTTAAGTACGTGTTTTTTCACTACCATTCGATCGACCTACTCACATCTTAATTAAGTACACTTTTAAAAAAATGAATTAACTTATATTTGCTGTTAACGCATGCATGGATATAGTAACGGCCGCTAAAATTGCGTGGTGACGAGATCTCCCGTTCTCGCAAAAAAAGACTGGTTTACAACTTAAGTGTGTTGCTTGCTTTTTTTTGTTGGATTGTGCATTTTAAAATTAGATTAAAAACATCATTGGTAGATATCATCACAAATATCATTACAGGATCTAAAAATCGGCACATTCAGGCCCTCCCTTTTTTTTGGAATAGCCATATTTTCTTGGTATGCGTGGTGATATCTTCTTGGTAAAAGTATATTAAGTTTATTTTGAATTTCGTTTTACTTCCTAACTGATACCTTTAAACATCATAATGCCATGTTTGCATTAGCAGCCCAAACAAAGACATGTGTGATAGGTCTGTTTAAGGTCAACTTTGCAGTTAACTACATTACTATACAGTTCCCCGACTCCATTACCAAAAAGCATCAATATATAACATGGGCAACAGAGTCGTGGCCTTGCCTATCTGGTTAATATATAGTTAGTTATATAGGAGCCGGCTCTGTTACCCATTTTTATATAGCGATGTTTCCCAGTAATAGAGTCGGGGAACCACCCTCACTCGATTTCCACTGACATTCAGGTCAATAGATGCTCTCGAGAATTCTTTGTTCTACCTTATATAATAACCAGATAGGGCCCCGTTGAAAGAAGTACTGGGAAGACAATACAATTAGGGGGAGGGCAAGTGTTGCGGCAAGGCCGAAGGAGGAGTAGAAATTGTCAGTGTAAGGATCCGTGCGCCCTAAAAGTGAGTGGCGGGCGCACGGATCCAAGCCTAAAGTACAGGTGGAAGGTGCATGGATAGGGCACTGATCAACACGTGGGGACGTGTGAAAGGGCTGATAGAA
Organism: Maea johnstoni; assembly: GCA_963942565.1. Taxonomy (NCBI): domain Eukaryota; kingdom Metazoa; phylum Annelida; class Polychaeta; order Spionida; family Magelonidae; genus Maea; species Maea johnstoni. The sequence goes on from OZ012686.1 coordinate 15,884,910, forward strand.
GGTGAATTGCATAAAGTAATAGTCATGTGCAGCAAGTGTGCATGCAAGTGACAATACCAACATCATAGGGAACTTAAGGGAACATTTCCTTCATCAACAAATATAAATTAATATTAACACCCATTAAACTTCACAGATCTCAATTTCTATGTGAAGGCTAGGCATTGCTTACATCCATTAAACTATATATTTTCTTGAAGAAATTCTCAACTTCACAACTGGAAATGTTTATTATAAATCAAAGATAAACGATCGTTTTTAGTCAAGGCCCAATATAAAGTCATCGGCCCTTATAGCGAACGGCAATTCAGGCAGACGTCCTTTCTGGGATCAGCGGTTTTGACCAACAATTCATTTTAGTAAAGTAAAGTAAAAAATAAAATAACAGAAATAAAGCCACAGTTATTTGAGTAGGAAATCTTTGCCACACGAAGCACTGGGCAGGTGGAAAAAAGTATCAAATGTTGCGGGTGGATGGAAATGATCCTGCGTCCGATGAACTGGTAGCCAAGTACGCTATCAATGAGGCCATAGCGACTTATTTACTACAATTCAATGTGAAAAGTATATTCATGAAATCCCGGAACTCTATTTGGAATCGTTCCTTGCATTCCTTGATTAGTCTTGTCATTTACTACTTGGCCACTTTTATTAATTACCCCCCCCCCCCTTGCAATTTCAACACATGTTTCCGTAATCATATGCCGCAGGCTTACTATTAAAGATGGCAACAACCGGCAGAAGGTCGTTGGAATGTCGCTAAAAAACAATTACGAGCGCCAAAACAACTGAACATTTGTTTTTGGTCTACCAACCTATTCCCTTTGCAAATAAAGAAACAATAGTAATTCTATCTATACGCCTTCACATGTCGTCAACTTTGTGGCATCGCTGTCAAATTTTCCTTAGTACAGGAACAACTTCTGGATGTGTTCAGATGTTTACAATTGCGAACGTTTCACTTTTCCAGCCGCTCCACGTCACGGTATGAACAATGGCGTCCAGTGAAAACTATCACTAATTTTATATACTGATGCTTTTCATAATAGAGTCGGGGAATCGAAAATAGTCTAAGGGCTTGCCGCATGTGCCTATTTGCAAATACATGTAGAAGTACCTCTTTGATGAACGCTCGCGTCTACCTCTCGTGATAACCTCAAGATGATAGTATCTAATACGTGGCCCAGGTAGACAAGACTTCTCAAGAAATATTTGGACTACTGTTCCGTTATAGGTGAGTTTATCAAAAAATAAAAGTAGCAGCAGAATGGTTGGCAAAGGGTATTCACACAATCTGGGATGTTTTAGAGAGAAATAGACAACCCAAGAGTCAAGAGTCCTTTGAGGCTACCCACAACTTGAAAACAAACTTCCTTGAATATGGTATAGTATACTAGTATTAGGATTATGGAACTTAAGTCCATTTAAAAAAAACTTTATTAACTGATAGAACAAAAAGAATGTTGTCTTCCAAAGGTTGTCAAAGTGACAAGAAACAGGATTTGGGAGGATATGGAGATAATTATTCCAAAAAATATATTATTAAGACCCTTGTGGTTTAATAATATACTGCAACTTAGAATAAAAAAATGAATGGTTGGCAAAGGGTATTCACACAATCTGGGATGTTTTAGAGAGAAATAGACAACCCAAGAGTCAAGAGTCCTTTGAGGCTACCCACAACTTGAAAACAAACTTCCTTGAATATGGTATAGTCTGCAGGAAAATGAAAGATTTTCTGGGATGGAAGGACAAACCAGACTATAATCATCTGTCTCCGAATAATAGTATGTTGAATATTGTTCTGTCTTTTGATACTAAAGGAGTATCAACAATATACAAAATGTTACGTGGAAAAAAATTCTCTATTTCTGAGAAAGCTTGTGACAAACGGAATGAAAAAAACAGGACAGAGAATAGAAGTTTTCTCCTTTGGAAAGTCTTTTACTGGTTTAACAATGTTTGATGATATCTGTCTTAGATACATACAATTTAGGACTTGTCATCGAAGATTTTTTTTAATAAAAATATTTTATTCAAAATGGAATTAAAAGAATCACCTCTCTGTGACTTGTGTCATGCTAATGAATATTCAAATGAACATATGTTAATCCATTGTGATATATTCAAAAATGTCTGGAATGCTGTTGAACTCTGAGTCAGAGAAATCCGTGTAATTGACTACACCTTGGGTGAAGAAATTATAATTATGGGTGAACTTCAAAAATCCTATTGGATTAATGTCATAATCCTAATCACCCAAAAAGTATTTTTTAATGCAAAGAAGGAAATGCCTATCCCTAGATTAGTTTGCATAAAAAGACAGGTAAAACTTTTATTGAGTTATGAGAGACTGAAATACGGGTTGAGAAGTAGAGAAGATTCCTTCGAAAAAAGATGGGGAATTATGGTTGATTACCAAGATGAGTTAAAATAAAGAGTCTGTTCTTTTTCTTAAGGGGATGAGTACCATTGCAAGCGAGTTAAAAGCCCCATCCCAAAACACACATCACAGCAGCATAATCATATAACAAGGGGTATCTACAGGTTCCTGAGTGTTATCAGGGAGAGAATATCATAGTCAGCCGTGTGTAGTCAACCCATATTTTAATTCATTTCAATATTTACAACTTTTCACTGAAATGACATAATCTCATTACTTACGCAGCGGCAGGTGATGGTCACTACAGATTTACAGTTACCTTAGGGATATCTTTGACCATGCCCAATAAGAAGTATTTTTTTAATCTTTTACTGCTAAAGATTTTTACAGGCCATAACATTAAAATTTTTAGTGAGATATCTCGTGTGTGGAGGCATGGGAACCCCTTTGATAGTAGTGGACATACCTCGCTGATCACTTCTGAGCACTGGAAACTAAAGACAGTTGCACAAAGATACACCTCGACGATCTCAAGAGAATGGCTTGTGGTCAGGATGCTATAAATAGGTGCTAGCTATGAGCACGTGAGGTTACCAAGTGTATTTGGTGTGGAGATTTCTAACTAAAATTTTCAACGTTATGGCCTTTAAAAATCTTCAGCAGTAAAAAATCAAAAATATACTTTTTATAGGGCATAGTCAATAATATCCCTAAAGTAACTCTGAACCTGCAATAACCATCACCTGCGTAATTAATGAGAATATGTCATTTGAAAGAAAAGTTGTATATTTTGAAATAAAACAGAATATGGATTGAATAATGACAGGTGGCGATGATATTCTCTACCTGATAACACTCAAGAACCTGGAGATACACCTAGTTATAGGATTATGCTGCTTTGAGGTGTGTTTTGGGACAGGGCTTTTAACTGGCTTGCAATGGTACTCATCACCTTAATGACTATTAGTATTTGTTTTATTGATACAATAATGACACATTGAACAAGAAATGTATACCCTTTTGCAGTTGTTTATTTTTGTATGTTTGATATTATTAGATAATTGTACATAATTAGGTGATTGTGGCAATACCAGTGCCTGGCCCAGTCAGCAGCCAAAACCGAGCCCGGAGGCGGAGCAGGGCAAATATAGCGCCCGGTTTAAGAAGACCGGCGAGTATAGTTCTGTGGTAGACCGGTTCATAGAAAGGAATGTGGCCAGAGATTGCAATGCGCGTACCGTGGTCGTAGTTCAGGTACCAGGGACGTGTGGCCTGTAGCTTTGCTATCAAGTTTCCGATTGAGATGTCGGGCGATTCTCTCTCTCCACCTCCACCTCCACCTCCACCTCCACCTCCGCTCCCACAGTTCAGACCGGACAAAAGCATTCGGTCGATCACAGCAGGAACCTACGAGCGAATCAACATGAAAAGAGATCAGCCGCTTCCACTGAGTGGTCGATTTGTTTACACAAACGTCGAAGAACCGACTTTCAGTGCTGTTGAAGAAATACGCCGCATATGCAGAATTATAATTGATAGGTATGCTGTTATGCTGGGCAGGCGTCACGTAATGATGGAATCTAAAGAAAAATATATAAATGGTATCAACTAGGTCCAAAATATTTTAGCTCAGCCCCGCCCCCACCACCTGAAATTTAGGCTGAATACCTGCTATGTTGTCGCTGCCAAGTAACAGAACAGGTAAAAAAAATGTATACAAAATACCTCTAGATGGAACTGTATATCAGCCCAGGTCAGGATCTATGCGAGTCCCCACCCAACCAGCTCCGGCATCAACACCCCCGTGAGGGCTATTCCATTAGAATGTACATGGGGGGGAGGGGGGGGGGGGGGGAGTGGAACGCTCACAATTTCAGACCACCCCCCCCCCCCTCAATGTTTTTTTTTTCATGTAAACCCCCAATTTTTTCATCTTGACCCCATCCTCCCATGATTTTTTAATAGGTGAGCGTCACCCCCCCCCCCCCCCACATGTATATTCAAATGGAATAGCCCTGAGGTGATTAGGGGTGCATACTGTTAAAATGAAACAGTATGATACAATACCGATTCTTATGAAATGATACAATATTTCAATGATACTGTGTTTGATACATTATCATTATTTTCCATTTTGACAGGAGAAAAATCTGTTTTTTGCACAAGAAATGGACAGAGTTTCAGGTTGTGTGACAGCTGAGAGTAGGGGATGTATTTCTCTGGTGACAGCAATATCTTTCTGGTCAGATTGAGATCTCAACACTTATTTAAAAGGCCATCCCCTTTTCCTGCCACCTATAAATGTTATGGCAGTTGTAAGAAACCGGCATAGCAATCAAACCCATGTTATGTATAACAAAACTTTTAAACTCCCCTGGTGGCATCCAAGGGTAGTAAAAAGGGGAGTGGCATCCCATGGTAATAAAATGAATCCCAACAAAGTTCTCTGTTAAGGCGTTATATCTACATTTTAACATGTTACTATAGTAGCAAGGCATGAATCTTTTCCATCAAGGCTTTGAACAGAAGATGAAAAGTAAAGAATTAAATTTTCACACTATAAAAGAAATACAGCCTGTACAAGACTGACTGTTTTCTACAACCTCTCTTTATTTAAGTACACATGTAACAGTATTTGATATGTGTGGTATTACTTGCAAGATGCACTAATGCTGTGCCTGAAGGGTTTGGGATTGGGATATAGCAACCTTTGCCTTGACTCAGGCTGTTATACCCAAATAATATCACTTGGGCCCAATATCAGGCACTCTTTTTTACCAGATTAATTTGAGTTTTGTAGAAGGAGCAATCATAGTACTGACCGAAACAAGTGAATATCAACTTGGCAATGATCCTCCCATCACCGAATATACACCTACTCCAAAATCGTTTAAATATGGCTGCTTTATTTGACAGGTTATCTCATTCAAGCGGAGTAGAGGAAGCATCGAAAACAGAAAATGATACCATATGGATAGCACATTATAGACAAGTGACATCAGTATTACAGGATGGCCCAAAGTGAGTATTTTAATAATGATTCTGATTGTCATCCATATATGTATGGCTGGCTCTCTAGGTAAGTGTTCATATACATGCAGTTACACGTATGTGGCATTAGGAATTTGCCTGCATTTAGAATGACCAGAATAGGGAGAATTTTTAAGTTACCATTTACTAAACAATTGACACACTAACCGTATCAGTTTCTCATTTAACCCGCATAAACTTTTAATGCTTAAGACCTTTCCTAGATCTCTGAAATAGTTTTTTCTGTACCGCCTGTATGTCCACATCTGTCGGCGATGGCTGATCAGAAGTTTTAATCTTTTCCCTTCTATTAACACTAATCAAAATTGGCTATTTTCTATTAGGGCTGTTCCATTTAAAAGTGTGGGTGGGAGGAGGAACGGAAGGTTTTTTGAAGGGGGGGGGAGGGGCCGAATTCTGAATTAGTTTATACCATTAGAGTACATATGATTTTTGGCTGGAGGGGGAGGGGGGTGTCAAACTTTTAATTATCTTCCGTTCCTCCCCCCACCACACTTTTTAATGAAACGGCCCTTAGCTTATTTATTGTCTTGAACAACAAGCCTAACATTCCAGCACTTTCTACCCTAGGTGGCTGGATCAATAGCGGAGGTCCTATCAGACAAATCAGCCACACATCTTGGTTATGGTGGTATTCTGCTTCAAGATATGATTAGGTAATGTACTTTGTCAGATACCAAGAGTTAGAGGAGCTTCTGCTACCCATAACTACTGTTCTAATCTTCGCCCTTCCTTTTGGGAGCTGAATATTTAGGAGGATAGTGCACTATTGTTGCCACAGCCAATGTTTTATTTATAGTCACCCGTTGTTCGTTTCATAGACAGTGATATCAGGTAATTTCCTTATTTCCCGATTGCTAGGCCAGTTGCCAGGTTTATAGTTGGACAGTTTATTAGCATGTAGACTTTGTGTTATCCAGAGCAATTAGGCCTAAAAAAGGAAATTGTTTGTTTCCTGTAACGGTCCGACAAAAAATAGGGTAGGTAAAAATATATTTTTTGCATTATTTTTTGGGGCAAAAATGTGTGTTTTATGCACGTTTTACGTTGATTGGGAGTTGGGAGGGCGGAAAAAACTTGAGGGTAGGGATTTTTTTGAATAAAAACTTGTTAGGGTAGGGTTACAGGAAACAAACAACTTTTTTTAGGCCTTATCAACCCATATTTCACAATCATTTTTTCCAATCTGAACAGGTGTGGTCTAGTAGCCTTGGCGGCTGTCACTCCTCTGATGAATCAACCAATCAGCATTGAGGTCATCTTCGAACAAGCAAAACTACTGGGATATACTCTTCAGGGAGAAATGTTTTCTGGTAAGCTCAAAATTTATTGGTTTAAACATTTTTTCTTTTGGAATTATTTGCATAACATAATAAAAATAACTTTTAAAAGCCAATTCATTATATAGGAGAAAACTTGCTTATGAACATGCCTATTTTCGAATGTAACATTATTGTCAGATTTATAAGCCGTGTAAAATGAGATTTAAGTGTTCAGACAAATAATTTTCCTTTTACTTATGTAATACATTTTTGTAATGTAATCTTTCAGTAAAACTAGACATCCAACAAAAGAATTACTAACTTTACACTTTATATCTTATCTTTATATCTTCATATAAAACTAACTGTCTATATCTTGATTTGATTTTTAAATACCAATCTCTCAAGGATTTATTCAGTGAACTTTCTTAGGTTGATATATTATAGTGATATCAAGCCTTTCACACCTGTGGCACATTGTCTCACATGTATGAAAATAGCTTGATCCCAAAGCAATATCATGAGAGATATTTGACCGAAAGTTATATTGATAAGTTAAGCAATCCCTCTTCAAACATTTTCAAAATATAACTTAACATGTCATGGTCAGGTGATTGTTGAATTAAATGGTAAATGAATGCACTCTGGATGCTGAAGGGATAAGTGATGTAGTATTTTGATTATTTTTCAGCTGCAAATCTTTGCAAACTGGCTGAAAAACTCTGTCCTTGTCGCTGTGAGTTGATCTACCTTCCAAACGATTACGTACAGTCAAGAAAAATATTCATTTCTCATCTCGCCAAAGGTCATCCAATACTTGTTCCGTATCCTTTTGACAATTTATTAATACCATAGACTCATAGGTTACCCCCTGTCCATTTATGAACTTTTAAAGGTAAGTTGTTGAAAATAAGTAATCAATGCATTCCATAGTGTTTGAAATGCAAAATAGAATCATGACCATTCTGGCGTTTTATGGCAAACAATAAGAAATGTCTGCTCATTCTGATAAGAGGTGCATGTCATAAGTGGTCTAAGCCTTCATCCCCCCCCCCCCCAGTGTCTTAGCCAGGATTTAGAAACTGGGTGCCTAAAATTGGCAGTTGTAAAATTGTTGGGCGTCCAAATTTTTAAGGGGGGTCACAATATACTCATATTTCAACCATTAACATGTATAAATTCATCAAAATAAGGCATGATGTCATTAAACAATGTTATGGGAATTATAAGGAGATGAAATAATTCAATTATTAGCTTGAGATTGGAATTTTTAGAAATTCCACACAAAAATATATCGGTGTCCTGAGGGGTTCTTTTTAAGGGTTTGGGTGTCCAAAAAGGCACCCAGACACCCTGCTGGCTAAGACCATGCCCCCCCCCCCCCCCCCCTAGAAGGAAACAGATACCATACCCTTCATAATTAATTTACCATAAAAGCTCTACTTGGATAGGTCCTTTTGGGATGACCAGGCATAGGCTATTTCTCAGCATCCATGATATTCTGTGGCATTGTGATGACATGAATAATACATAAGAATAATCACAGGTTTTTCTGTATTTTAAGAATTCAAGGCATGGTTGACGATGTAATTGTATTTGTGGACTGGATCCCTTTAGACATTCAGGTTTTATTTGGCAGTGAAATGCGGCGCACCATTTCCTTAAAAATGCTACTACTCACCCAGCATATAGAAAAGGACACCTGTAATTCAATGAGCAAAATTTTCCTTAGAAGTAATATGTCTTATTTTCCTGAACTTCACTCCTAAGTTATGATGCTGACCGTAACCATGAACCTATATGCAAAAAGGGCCAGAAGGCGCATTGGGCTGCTATTACAGGTACTGAACAAGGTCTATCAACTCATATCATTGTAAAGACATGCTATTGTGCTGACACCGGCAAAGGCACTATTGTAAATTCTCGCAAAGTTGGACCAACGGTTGAACCCCTGACTGCTTGCCACCATTAATAGCTTGGGGATAATTACTGGAAAATTTGGGCCACCGTTTAAAATCCAACATAGTTACAATCATGATGGTTCCCTCTCTGAGTAGGATTCCATAATCTCTCACACTCACAGCAACTGAATTTTATGACAATTATCATAGTGTGCCAAATAACAGGAAACTGACGGTTAGAAATATGATATTGATGTACCTATTTTAACTTCATTTACATTTAGGCGCTCTCACTTCATTTTTGGAATTTTTTAACCCTTTAATGCTCACAGTGCCCAAAATAGCCTGACAATTTTGATGAAATCTTGGCGGCAAAAGCAAACTTCAGAAAATATTTGAAGGAGAGATGTTGTTCAGAACTTGACCAACAACTTTCCTTCAAATATTTTCTTAAATCATGATTGATTCCAAAGTTATCATCAAAATTACCAAAGTTCCAGACGACAATTTCAGGAAGATCTCTTAAGCATTAATGGGTTCAAGTGTCAAGAATACCATTATGCTGATTCTCTATTTTTTCAGGTCTCCTCAGCAAGATTGGAAAACCAAAAGACGATATCCTGAATGAACTCTACGAGCAAGATAGTTTAATGAACCGAGTATATCATGCCAAAACAATGGTAGATCCATCCAAACATCTTGAACTCATCGGTGGGGCTACCGATTATGTTTTAGCCAAACAAGGGAAGAGCAGACACACAGATTTTTGGTCATTGGCATCCTTGCTCAGCAGCAATGCCAACCTGACAGAGATTGACCCTAGCAGGCTGGAGGAGATAGATCAGTATGTAGTGCCGGAGGGTGGCTTAACGGAAGGACTTTGTAAACAAATTATATTGCTAAGCCCAACCTAATAACAAATAAATCATTGGAAAGAATGAATTACGTAACAATTAAGTTTTTGTAGTGGTTTTTATGACAGTTTTTAGAATACAACATTCTGGGTTTGTTAAATCTGAAAGGAACTGGCTATGAAAGTAGTCAATGGAGAATACTCGTACATAAAATCAAATGAGCACTCGATATACATATTATTTTATTCCTGTTATTGCAAACGAGCAGCTTACATGCCATCATAACACTTTTGATGATCGTATTCTGATGATGTTTTTTGTACTTACCAAAACCAAATGTTTGCAACCGTCTGTCAACCTTACAGTATTATCCTCAGGACTTTTCATATTCATTCAAATGTTTAAGAGACTGTTTGTTTTCAATTGTAATATTTTTTGTAGAACGCCTTTTGTTGCAAATTCTTTTGTATTGGATGCATCTTATATATATTTGTACTTTTCTATGGTTGTTTGAAATAAAGCCTGGCTTATTTATTTCTACTGTAAAATCTACATTTGGCTTCCATGTTTCCATTATCTGGCTAAGGATTTTATCATTGATGGATTTATTTCAATCATCTAATTTCTAAATATTTTGGTTCATGAAGTGAAAATTGTTCTTTGTTCATAAAAGAATACTTTTTCTAATCAGGTAAAACTCAAAATTGTTTGTTCAATGAAATATCTAACTGAATAAATACCTTTCTGAAAAATTTTAATGTAGAAAATATTTTACTGACTTGATCAGACAATCTTTTGCCTGCTATGAAAAATAATTTATGGAATAATTTTCTGATATGAATTTTTTCCCTATACCAAAAATAAAATTAAGATGATCGAAAATACTTTATAAGACCTCTTGCATGTTTGTTATATTAGGAGATTCCTTTTTCTGTGGTATCAGTGTTTTTTCTAGTAAGGAAAACAAGATGCAGGTAAGATCCTGAAGTGAAAATAGTTATACACATAAGAAATAAGTCCTATAATTTCCTACCTTTGGCTAGCCATGAATATATGTAGAAAGTTTTATACCCCAGAGAGCATGATAGCCCTCCATCATGCTGTACCTCTGATAATCTTTCCACTTGAAGGTGGATTCATAACTTCATATGCAGTCTTTCTGACTTAACCCATTAATGCTCACAGCTGCCAAAACCAGCCTGACAATTTTGATAAAAATTTACAGGCTTTAGAATAATTGGCAAAATATTTGAAGGAGAAATATTGATCAGAACATTACCAACAACTCTCCTTCAAATATTTTGTAAAATCATTCTCAATTGATAAGTTATTGTCCAAAGTATCATAGATCCAGACGACAATTCCTGGATGAACTCTTTAGTATTAATGGGTTAAGGTTGATTCATAAGGTAGACAATATATGACATACCTTCCAAGTAACTACAGGACATTTCATTGCCAATATGTCCTTGTCTGTCTATCAATATCAACGTCTTGAAACACTTTGAGGTTAAGCAGAATCAGGGTTGGTGACAATCAGGGTCTGAGCCAGGATTTAGAACCTGTGTGCCCAAAGTTGGCAATTGTAAAATTTTGGGGCATCCTATTTTTCAAGGGAGACCACAATATCCTTAGAGTACAACCACAAACATGTATATACTCAATGAAATATTGCATAATCATATACTTGAAATTGATTTTCTAAGAAATACCTAACACAATATTTTGGGTGACCTGAAGGGTGATTTTTAAGGTTTTGGGTGTCCAAATGTCACCCGGACAGCCCTGCCGTTTCAATCCAACAAATATCCTGTTGATGCAGTCAAATGGTGCAGATGTGAAATGTCTACATCAAACTTTTCGCATAAAATACCCATTAAGAACCCAGAAATTTCTCTTCTATGAGAGTTCCATAAGCTGCTTATTATGTAAGTAGTAGCACAGATTACCCAGTTTGCCCCTCATTGACTAAAATTGTTGGCCCATGTGGGTTTCTTGCCCCTGGCCTGAGGAGCACTCAAACAGTTCCTTTTTTATTTGGGTCACTTTTAATCCAGATTTCTGAATGATAATGTCTCACAGATTCGGTGGTACCATTTATTTTTGCAAGTCTACATGGATGAGCGTAGGGATGTGAACAGGTGAGATAATGATTTTGGACTAAACCTGTGCTGTGCACTGGTGCCCCCTAGTTACAACTTGGTAAGACTGGTTAGTCATAATTTAGCCACAATGTTGCAGAAAAAAGGGACGGTAAATAAAATTCCTAAACCAAATTTAACATACAACCAAGTGCAGATTAGGTTTTATACAAAGAACTAGTGTAACCAGCTTAATGAAGTAAATACTAGTACATAAAACAGTTTGCAGTTATGTAAATTAAAAGTATCAACAGAAAACATGGTTACTACAACAAAACAAGCATAAAATTTTCAGTTCATATTTATTGATTTCAGAAACTGAGTACATGTTTGTTTCAAATAAGAATCTTCATCCACTTGGTCTGCTTACATGGCAGCCATAAAATGCTGCAACACAGCAACAATTAGAATGTAGTCTAAGGGGAAGTAGGGTAACATTTAATACGGCGTAGGAAAGGTTAAACATGTTCTCTCATCCAGGACTGGTTACATAATCATGCAGGTTACATGTTTGGTTATCAATACAGACAACTAAAATTGGCCAGAAACTTTCCATTGAAAGAATACTTAAACAACAATTTTCATCAATGATCTTCCAATTTGTGGTGCAAACATAAAACCAACAATTTTTTGTTTCATTGTTACTTGTTCTAATATAAAAATATACTCGCACAAATGTAGTTTTAAGTCAATTTATTTTTAAGCAATATGATATTTTGTTTGGATAACCAACATTTTCCAAACACTATCCCTAATGACCAGTTCAAAGATCTTGACCCATACATGCCTCATGGCCCAAAAGGTTTAACTATCTTGGGGATATCCTTTAAACAAAAATATTTTTTTAGAAAAATTTAGATGTTGAAATATTACTCAGAACTTGAACGTCAACTCGCCAAAATTTTGAATAGTGCTAGGATGAACCTAAGGCATTAATAGACAATGCCCTTTTCTAACACAGAATATGAAGGAAGATGATTACAAACAATGAAAAGTTGATATTTATGTCAAAAATAATGATATTATGATAAATTAGACTGCTTTAGGTTGATAATACACAAGCTTGAAAGAGAATACCAATAAAAGATCAGAAGTGAACATTTATAAAATAACCTAATGCTTCAACACTGAGGATAGCTAATGGGCCTGATGAAAAGAAAATATATTTGCAGCTCTTCCCTTCAAAAAAAAACTTAACACATTCACATCTTAAGTATACAAATGTACGGACACATACAGATATTTTGATAGCACTATTTCAAGAAATATCTGACTGAAACGTGTTGCTTGTGTTAGGTTTAACATATTTTAAGATATTTTTCTAATTAACAAGGCATGTTAAGAGTTGTCAGACCATGTATGCACTCCAGATGCAAATGTGTTAACCATGGTTATTTAACCCATTCACACTCTGAGGTGCTCTAAAAACTATTGTCTGCTACCCTCATACTTTTGAAAATAACTTGGGAATAAAGTGAATATTCACAAACTATTTGAGGGAGAGTTGTTGTTTAGCTTCTAATCAACATATCTCCTTCAAATGTTTTTTCAAAATATGCTTTTGTAAGTTAGATATTTCCAAAATCGTCAGGCCTGTTTTGGCCGCTCTGCGTGCTAATGAGTTAAAGAAGATAAAAACTATTTACAATTCATTTATGATTGAAACAATGCCCAATTATGAAAGGATTGTTCCTTGGCCCTTACAAAATTGGTATGATTCAGCTATAAATCTAGAATGCCATTCTATAAATTACCCCCATAACTTTTTCTTATGATATCTGGCATGAAATATCTGTGGTCATCCACTTCCTAAAAACTTTCTCATGTGGTTTAACATTTGAATTCCTCATCCTGCAAAGACCTTGAAAATGAATTCAATGCCACTAAATCTAATCCATACAATATCATATAAAAGCATCCTAAAAGTTTTTGGGTGGTTCTTAAAATTTCTCGCAGACAACGTTTATGCAATCTCTGGAGGTCAAACTATGCCCAAACGACCTTGAAAATTCATCCAAGGGTACAGATAATTTCAGCAGTTAATTCTATCAATATGTAAGAATTTCCTGAAACAAATCTTGAGATGTCTTTCAGAAAAGAGTATGACCTACACACAATAACCTCATTTTAAAAAATCCTGAAGTATTTTAAGAACAGCCAAGATCACCAAAGTCTAATCAGTTAATTGATCACATGAGAAGGAATACCTTAATACTGGGACATATTTCCTTAAGTGGTTCTTAACATATCTCGCAACCAAAGTATAACATTAAGGACTAACTTTCGCAGACAAAAAAGTCTCAGATCAACTTGAAATAAATCTGATATTACTCTTCTCTATACAGTTCATAGGTATGCAATCACAAAGCATCCCTGCAGCTAGAAACAATATATGGAGTGATTCATGAGATACTATGTGGATAAGGTAAATCATAAATTAAAGGTGACCAAAGGTATTTCAGTTCGCAGGAATGGCACTATAAAGGCCTCAAACATCCTTGAAATTGAATCAAAGGTCACTGAAATCTAGTCAGTTTATGGCAATGCCATAAGAAAACATCACTAAAGAATTTGAGGAAAAGTTGAACGGTTCTGGAAATATTTTGCAGACAAGAAAGTCTGGACGCCAAATGAAAATTGGAACTGTGTCAAAACAATGTCTCCTCTCAAGGGAGAAACGTCTATGCCTACACTAACAATATATGACATCCACTCTAAGCAATTGAATATTTCCAATGATGCTTGGACACAGATTGTAGGTACTCACTAAGAAAAGAATAAAATCCTTAGTTTTGTATTTCAAGTAAACTTTATAAGGTTATAGAATTTTCTTTGTATTTCTCATCCTTCATTATTTTGTGAGCTTGCAATAAAGGTGTCGAAAGCTCCTTGAAAAATGTTAAGCTACGGTAAAGACCAAACTTATACTGAAGTTAATCACATATTTGGTTGTGATATGCATCACAGACAACAATATATATATAAATGCTTACATGCTTATATATATATATATATATATATATATATATATATATATATATATATATATATATATATATATACATACATATATATATATTTATATATATATATATATATATATATATATATATATATATATATATATATATATACATATGTGTATATATAGATTTATATATATATATATATATATATATATATATATATATATATACATACGTGTATATATAGATTTATATATATATATATATATATATATATATATATATATATATATATATATATATATATATACATATATATATATATATATGTATATACATATAGCATGTATGTATGTATATATATATATATACATATATATATATATACATATATATATATATATATATATAAATAAATATATATATATATATATATATATATATATATATATATATATATATATATATATATATATATTAATATATATGTGTGTGTGGTGTGTGGTGTGTGTGCAAGCCAGAAAATCTTTCCAATGCATTTCTTTTCACGGCATCTACTTTGAATATTTGATTCTTGAACAAAAGTACAGGTAGATACAACTAAAAACGATAGGAGGTCTTAATTTGTGCTAAATGCATTAATGATTTGATATTTTGCTTAACGTCATTTCAAACAATAAATCCTTCCAAAAAAAGCTCATTGGTATGAGTGTTTTCTTTAGAAAAAATAGTATTTTGGTTTTTGATTTTAGTGAATTACTGACCTTAGTTACTGAATGAGTTACTGGTTTACATTTCAAAGAAGCCAGCCATTTGCATTTGCCAAAATGAGGTATATACCATTGAAAACTAGATAAATTGTCACTTTTTCAAAGTCAAGTTTTTAAAATATAATTGCAATTTGGCAAGGCAGTGTTAAGTTTTACTAGAGATGAGCTAAGCCAAATAAATCATGAGATGAATAGAACCAATTTAACAGATGCACAAAAAACTATAAAATTTAACATTCCTTTTAGGGTTGTTCAGGTCGTTAAAAGATATCTTACTTACAAAGTGCCTATAAGCCAGGTTTGAAGTATAACAGGCCAGTCCTGATAGCCAAGTGTTCTAAAGCCTTGCCACTTTCTGCTCACTGTCTCTCACCACTGCCTAGGTTTGAATATCGGCTAGGGCATTTTCAAAGGTGACAAGGGGCATTTGGTGGTTTTCGCCAGGTACCCTGGTTTCATCCATAAGTTAAAACTGGCTAGTCAAGACTTAACTGCAAAATGGCAGAAAATGGTGATGAATGAAAATCCAAACTGAAGTATAAAAGATAATCCAGTTCCATCTTTTACTAACAACTTTAGACTGCTAAAATATTTTGGGTATCAGAAGCCCATTGAATAAACTGAAACTATTGTGAAAACTGGGGCATTTTGTTGGTGCTTTAAGGTCAAAGTGTTCAACATCTTGTTTTGAATAACCAAAAAAAGCTTTTATGGGTAATGTATTTCATCTCCTTCCATCCTCCCTCCCATTCTAGCTGACTGATACAAGCACAGAATAGGACAGAATGGAACCTACCCATGTCTAGTGAATCTTCCCATGAAAGACAGACATGCTATGTCTGCTGTGTAGCTTTAAGTTTGCCTCTTTGCCCTAAGGGTGCACTCAGTGATGCTGAAAAAAAAACAGCAGATCATTATAATGATGATTAAGCGATATCAACTATCAAATAGGCTACAAACGTTAACCCTTACAATGCTGAGGGTACATTCGACCCAAAGCACAAAAACGCAAAAATCTTTGAAAAACATCTAAACCATGTCATGTTGGTACTCATTGGAAAGCTCTCGCTGAGTACTCTCAGATGAGTACCCATTTGCCAGGGTTTCGGTGATTTTTCAGGTTTTTTGCATTATTTTATTTTGGTAGAATTAGCCACCAGCAGCATATATTTAAGAGTAGTACACTGGAAAAACAGGGTCCAATGATGCCCATATATTACTCAATTGCACAATGACATGTGTACCTAGGGCATGAATGAATCAAAAGTATATCAATGAACAGGGGGACTATAAAGAGTGCTCTCTTTGGAGCCAACACTTAAGCAACTTTACATTCCTTACACGTCTTTATCAATAACTAGCTATGCTCTAATACAATTTGTGTAACCATGATAGGAAACTTACCCTATTATTTTCCCTTTGATTGTCTCCCTTGACTTCAGTAATTACAGTCATTTACTATAATCCTCTGTTTCCTGGTAAATAAAATTGCAATAAATTTGAGCTATCATAAGAATCTGAATCGAAGTAAATCAATCATTAACTACATTATATTGGACGTTTTGCAAATAACTATTTGTAAGATGAACATGAAGATTTTTTGAGAGTTACAACCTATGTTATGCATGCAAAGGCAAAATGATGAAGAAAAGCATTTCGTAGGTAGTTCAGAAGAAAAAGTCTAATACAAAACCCAACTCAAGCTCGGCTATAGGTTCCCACAGTTCTATTTAACCACAACAAGTCGAAATGATCTTATCGAAACAATTTTCTCGGTAGATTATCAAATCGCCCCCCAAATTTCTGAAAGAAACATTGTACTCATCTGATTGTACTAGTATATGATTTCACTGGTGATGTTGGTATTTTCACACAAATGTGAAGTTGCAAACAAACATTTATCCCATGAGCTGAAAAAGGAGAAAAAACATGAAATCTCTGCCAAAATACATGAACTTGTATATACACACCTACCGTGGAATCACTTAACACACAAAAAAATAATCAGAAATGAAATTTTCTAACTACTGATTAGTAGTGAAGCCCCTAATCTTCCATGGAATCTGCATCCTTGCCCCCCACCTCTCCGTCATTATCATCTTTTGCCTCGGAGTTCCCCTGGTCCTCCCTCCCCTCTTCCTCCTCCATAGGCTCTTCCTTCTGCCCCTCCTTTGTCTTCTCACTATCGGATCTAGGACTGTCTGTTCTTGAGTGTCTACGCTTGCTCTCGCTGCGCTCCTCCCTATTTTTCTCCTTGTTGCTGGCTTCCCTATCTGCCTCCTCCCCCCATTCCCCTTTGTCAGAGCCCTCCTCCCCTTCCTCATTATCACTGTACTCCTCGCGCTTCTCTTTACCCCCATCTCGACTACGGTTTTCCTTATCATGGCCTTTCGATTCTCTTTGTTCCTCCACATCCTCCTCGGAGTCTGAATCCTCCTCATCCTCCTCCTCATCCTCCTCCTCACGTTGCTTTAGTCTCTCTGCCTGCTTTTGTTGTTCCTTTTCCTTCTCATCCCTCTTTGTTATCTCAGCCACTTCCTCTTCAAGGTTCTTCCTCCGCTCAGCAATCATATCTACAGATGAGAAATATATTCACAAATTTACACATACATACATATATATATATACATACATACATATATATATACTTTTACTGCACATAACGCTATATCTAAGTGACATACTAAATACATGCAATTTAAATCATATGATAATGCACTCACCTTCTACAACTTGAACGCTTGTCTTAAGTTTCTCTTTTGTAGCAGAACTATGTGACTTGGGCAGGTAGAAGATGTGAGGTTTGGCCTTGGTGCGAATAAAGTGCTTCAAATCTTTAGTGTAATCTTCATATTCCTCGAACTATACAAATGAAAAGTATCAATATTTGAAATACACCAAATACAATAATGGAGACAGAAATCAAAATTCTTTCACTAAAGAGATCCCTTCTAGAGTATGACAGGCTTTATTTACCCATAAGTTGGGAAGTGCTTCAGAAGTTCAGATTAGTTTAAGTATATAAAATATAAAAATACAATGGTATCCACAGGTCAGTGATGCCCTCCCAGTCTCAGCCAGGATTTCAAGAATGTCTGTTTGAAACAGTGATCACAAAATTTCTGCCAGTCCAGATTTTGCTACTCGGTTACTAATCCTTATAAGAACTACATGTTAAAGCCCTCCGTGTCAAAAAATACGAGGTAGACTTCATCCATGTATAAGGTGATTTGCTTATTACCCTCCATAACTGAAGAATCTTCATAGAATTTTTTGCCCGTCTTCAAAGATATTTTCAGGAGGCAGGATCTTAGCCAGGATTATGAAAATGCCTGTCCAAAACTTCAATTCCAAAATTTCTGCATGTCCGCATTCAGCTAGTTATCTACTTCAGATCCTTACACCAACTACATTTATTAGCCAATTGTGTCAAAAAAAGGTAATTCACACTTCAGCTATGTTCTTAAAAATGGCTCTTTTAATCCCAAAAAGTCAAAGTTAAAAATTCTTTATGGATTTTTTGCCAATCCATAAAGGAGGTTTGCAGGAAACTGCCTGCCCAAAAGACAGGCAGGACAAGTCAGTGTCTTAGCCAGGATTTAGAAACTGGGTGCCTAAAATTGGCAGTTGTTAAATTTTTGGGCGTCCGAATTTTTAAGGGGGATCACAATATACTCAGATTTCAACCATAAACATGTATAAATTCATCAAGTAAGACATGATATCATTAGACAATGTCATGAGAATTATAAGGAGATGAAAAAATTTGATTATAAGCTTGAGATTGAGATTTTTAGAAATTCCACACATTTTTTGGGGGCGTCCTGAGGAGTTCTTTTTAAGGGTTTGGGTGTCCAAAAAGGCACCCAGACGCTGGCTAAGACCATGGGACAGGTACTAGCTAAGTGCCTAGCAGGATAAGTTTTGGGCTCATAGCTAAGTCTCCTGTTCACCCTTCACTAGTCACAAAAAGAACATTCCCCATATAATCAGGGCAGCAGCTTCAAGTATACAAGTCATCATGGACCACTGATTAGAACATGCCCATAAATGTGAAGGCAGATTTCTGAACCACAGAGTCATGATGACTTTAAAAGAGGTTGAATGAATTAGAATACTTTATTGCAACCACTTACACTCTTGACAAGTTCCATTTTGGCCTCCAACCTTTTCAGTTGTGCTTGTTTCTGTCTTCTTTCGTTGAAAAGTGACTGTCTTTCTTTTTTTAGTTCATCTTTCTCTTCCTCCGCCTTTTCTTCTAGTTTCTGTTCTATTTCACGGCGTTGCTTATCCTGCAAAATTGCAATTTACTCAAATATTATAGCAAATAACAAAAATTGTTACACAAACAACTTCTATACTAAAAGGCATTAGAAACAAAATAAATAGAAATACATTTGTGAAAGTTGTTAGAAGTTTAATCTGACCATGATCATGCCATCTAGTGGCAATCAGAGAAACTACATAACTAAAAGCCATTCTTACTTTTTTTCATAATGTACAAATCAAAGAACCTGAATATGAGCTTTGGTAGGAACATAATGTACAAATTGTACAAACAAGTATACTCAAAACATAAGTACACGTAGAAAGACGACTGATCTAAGATTATAGGGGTCAATTAGGAGATCCTATTTATAAAATAGTAACTAAAGAAGAACCTTCAATACTTGTACATAACAAACTTACTTTGTCACTTTTCACCTTGGCATCATGTTGGAATCTTTGCAGGGTTCCCAGTAAAAGGCCAAACATCCGTTTATTTCTGAAAAGAAATAGACAAATTCATGAGGTTCAGTCTGAAGCTACAACATACCTAAAAGGTTGCACTGAAAAGAAGACAAGTATCACATTTGTAGACAACATGCTTTATAAAATATTAAATGTATATTCTAATCATGTAGGAAATGATCACCTTTAGAAATCTGATAATTTGTGAACATGGCCCGACACTAACTTATATGACAACTTGCCTGGTGTTTCCGTGTGTATGCATACTTAACATGTTTTATCCATAAAAACCTTTCCAAAAATACTTATAATATTGATTACTTTATTTCATTTTCAATATTTTAATACTATTTTATTAAAGAATTTATCAATTCACTACATTATTTTTCATTGTTTGTTATATCCAAGAAAATTTTTCCCAAAACATTACAAATATGGCGATCATGTTTTTGAGCGATTGCCATGGTCTTAGCCAGCAGGGCGATTGGGTGTCTTTCTAGACACCCAAGCCCTTTAAAAGCACCCCTCAGGACACCCAAATTTTTTTGTGAGGAATTTCTTAAAATGTCAATCTCAAGCATATAATTTGATTTTTTTTCACCTCCATGTAATTCCCATGACATTCTATAAGGATATCATGCCTTATTTTGATAAATTTATACATGTTTATGGTTGAAATCTGAGAATATAGTGGAACCCCCTAAACATTTGGACGCCCCAAAATTTAACAATTGCCAATTTTAGGCACCCAGTTTCTAAATCCTGGCTAAGTCACTGGCGATTGCATCGATGAAGTGGATAATTTCAGTGTTGCGATACTTTTAAACAAACTATCGCTATCTTTGTGATAAACTTGTTTAACTCACTCTTGGCTAACTGATGTATCCCAGATGGATATCTAGTTGCCCGCACCCCTGAAAAGTTGCCTTCGAAAAGTCTTCATGTCCATGTTGTATTTCAAAGATTGGAGCAAAACCTTCCCTATTGGGTTCTTTTTTCAAGTTCACATTTTATTCCTTATATGGCATGTTACTAAGAATGAAAGTAGATAAGAGAATACAGAGACAGATTCGTCTTCCTATTTTGGTTTTATGTATTAAATGATATCAATATCTCAACAAGTAACACTATAGCATTACCATAGAAAGCTACATCAAAATCTGGAATAAATACTTCAAATCATGTCCCTTGAAATATCCTAGTCGTATCACATATTCTAAAAGCACCATGATAAGAATTTACCCAATGAAAGAGAAATTTAATTTTGATTTCAGCTTTGTATACAATTTCTTGTATATACTCTTCAGGGTCTGAGCAAAGGTTTAGAAACTAAATGCCCCAAATTGCCAATTGTAAAATTTTGGGCATTCTTTTTCAATGGTCAATGTACTCAGATTACAATGATCCATGTGTTTGCTTATTAGAATAAGGCATAATATGCTTATACAATAACATGGACTTTATACTGTGGTGAAAAAAAAAGAATTACATGTTTGAAAATATAATTTCAAGAAATATTGGTGTCCTGAGGGGTGATTTTTAAAAGTTTAGGTGTCCAGATGACACCCAGATGCCCTGACGGCTAAGATTACGATACCCTCTCAATTTGTAGCATGTACACAGGGGTAAGTATTACCTTAAAAAAAGATAATTAATTAGTTAATTCAATTTGTAGTATGTACACAGGGTTAAGTAAAACCATGTCTTGTCAGAGAAATGGGACCCATTGATCTTACCTTTGTTTACCTCTTGTATCTTTGTTTTGTTCATCTATGACATCTCTCTTGCTTCGGTTATCAGCAGAGGCGGCCACCACTGACGAGGAAACAGCAGGCTGCAAAACAACAATATAAAACTACTCATCCATCACCTGTAGTATTGTACTCACCGTGTCACGGTGACAATATGGAACTGCTTATTAACACTTCTATTATGAAAATAAATCTGCCTGTGGTGCACATACACATTAACCCTTAACTGCTGGTGGCTAATTTGGCCAATATAAACTGATTCAAAAATCCTGAAAAGTGACTGATACCCTGGCAAATGGGTACTCATATGAGAGTACTCCGCAAGAGCTTTCTAATGAGTACCAACATGACAGTGTTTAGATGGTTTTCAAAAATATTTGCGTTCTTGTGCTTTGGACGAAAGTAGCTTCAGCATTGGGAGGGTTAATTACACACAACAGCAAGAAATGCAAACTCTGATGTCATCCTAAATGCACCACACTGATATCAATCTATGAAGAGAACACTACAGACTCAAAGTGTTACACAATGGTTCTAGCTGGTGGAAAGTAATCAGCAAAGTTACCTTGTGGGATTGGTCAGCTTCATCCCCACTGTCCCTGTCCATCTCCTGGCGAAAGGGTCTTCCTCCTCCTCCTACCCGTGGACCCAACCTGCAAGAAAAGAGAAATTCCAACTATGACAATGCACTACTCGGTCTCCCTTAAAGGGCAAATGCACCATCAGAATGATTTAGGTTAAAAATGAGCTTATACATGTCACCTTTCAAATAAGACCTCCCCCGAACCTGTCCTCTTCAGCACTACTCAGTTATAGCTTACAGAAGTTCAACAAGCGCCAGTCCTGAGGCAGCTATACAGGGCCTCCATGCATCCCAAGATGCACTCTGTTTTTGACACCTTCTAAGCACCAGCCTGTGTCACTAGTGCTTAAGAGATAGCAGTAATAGGGGGCTGGGCTCCCCTTTCCTGCTTAGATTTTCATTACTGGCTTTCAATAAGTTGTCACAATTCTCAAAGATTAAACTTCATTAATTTCCTATTGTATATTCCAACAATCCTTGGAAGTTATACTATGTGGCTTGTCTTTGATTTGTAGCTTATTGTTGGGTATAAACCCTTACTTCCTAATTGCTATGAAATCAGTTTGTGCTAATCACTCACAGGAAATTGCAACACTTGTGTCATCAGTTAGCAGTTACTCGTGGGAATAGTGTAGGACTTACAGAAGTATGTGTATTCCTTCACTTCCTGTTATCAAGATGCTATCTTTGAGTAAAGAACCTGGCACCATTGAGTAAAGGATCATGTGGGTCTAAGGGAGAATTTCCCTAGGTGAGTCAGATATTTCCATTCCTCCAAATTCCTGAATCGCTCAATTCTGCCATACTATGTGAGTTTTACTTTGTGATCAGGGATGAGTCAGGAATAAAAATTTGCAAGAAAGGGAAAGCCATGCAGGCTTCTCTGCTACTGCTATCTCTGAAGCACTAGTGACACAGGCTGGTGCTTAGAAGGTGTCAAAAACAGAGTGCATCTTGGGATGCATGGAGGCCCTGTATAGCTACCTCAGGACTGTTGCTTGCTGAACTTCTGTAAGCTATAACTGAGTAGTGCTGAGGAGGACAGGTTCGGGGGAGGTCTTATTTGAAAGGTGACATGTAAAAGACCATTTTGAACCTAAATCTTTCTAATGGTGCATTTGCCCTTTAAGGCTCATACCACCTGGATAGGAATCACTTAGGCCAAGAAAAAAATATTGTTTGTTTCCTGTAACAGTCCGGAAAAAAATAGGGTAGGTAGGTCGGTGAAAAAAAGTTTTTTGCATTATTTTTTTGGTCAAAAACATGATTTACATTGATTGGGAGCTGGGAGAGCTGAAAAAACTTTAGGGTAGGGATTTTTTTGAATAAAAACTTGTTAGGGTAGGGTTACAGGAAACAAACAACATTTTTTTAAGCCTTATCATTATAAGGCTGAGTGCATGCAAATTTCAGCAATTAACACTTGGCTGGACTTGTGCAGGTCATGCATGGTTACATGCAGACAAGATGGTGTTGATATAACGTCTACAGGTATTGCTTGACTTTATATATAGGGAGCGAGGAGGCAGCAAGATCACAAGAAACAAGGAAAAAACATATTACTGTCAAGGTTTTGTGGGGTAGTCTTCCTTTATTGGCAATATTATGTGGCCAGCATTTGTTACAATGTTGCTTGCTTTTATGAGCAACCAAATTTCCAGCTCAATTAATCAGACTTGCAGCTTAATGAGTTCATAACTCCAGCTTCCAATTAATTGGCACGCCAATAATCTGGCCATTTGCTTTCAAAACTGGTTAGCTTTATGACAGCAAGGAAATAAAATTGCTATAAGTACTTTATCCAGAACTAGGTATCTTCATACTTTTGAGTCCACCAAAATAGCTACTACTTGAGTGAAGAGAGAGGTCATCCACTACTTAAAAAGGAATGCAATAGTTTCTACAGCTAAAATAATTCTATCTCACATCTCTCGGTATTCATCATTGGTACGTACCACCAAATTCTCATTTCCCTTGAACTCTTACCTGCTAAATGCTCCACCAACGTTTCTCCGTTTTGCAGGAGGTGGCCCACCAGCCGAGTCCATGATTCCTCTTCTACAAATTAAATTAAAGCAAATAGCACAGTTAGCATCTAAAAGAATTTTCAAAAATCAGTTCAAGGATTTGATCTCTTAACTTTGCAAGGGTAGCAAAACCAGGTCAGTAAAACAAAATGTATGGACATGTAATGTAAAGCTCATATACAGGTGAACTTGGATATGACGGACTCAATGGGACCAGGAAAATTTGGTCCATCATATGCAAAATCCTTCGTATACATATGACGAATACTTGATAAGCGTCGGACTGGGACCAAGCATATTGTCCGTCATATGCAAAAATCTGTCTTACAGTGGTCCGTCATATCCAAGTTCACCTGTATAACATGATTTACTCCAAAACTAGATGAGTCTTTCAGTGCTGAAAACAGTTTGCTAAGCCTTGGTGGTCAAACGGTCCATCAAAATGAATATCTTAGTGGTACACCAGAAAAGTAAGCAGTCCATATCACTTTGATAACCAAAGTGGTAGCCAACATCCATTTCATAACTGAACATTCATGGTTAATTGTGCTAGATTTATGAATTGCGACAGTTATAATCTAATGTAGAAGAAATGTGAAATTGGATTTGATGCTTACTAAATTAATGTGGTCAGAATATTTAGTAGACTTTCTGGGCAAGTAAACATAGACTTTTACTAAGCCATTCAATTTTTTGGTTGAAACGGACCGGTGGGATACTGTCTATTTTCACCACTGGTCTTTAAAAGCAAATATGAATACCTCACCCACTGGGATGATAAAATGCTAGGAAATATAGAAATACTATACTGTAGTTGGCAAAACATAAAGACACAGCTGAAAACATTGCCATTCCGAAAGGAGTTTATTTCACTATATGGACCATTAACATCCATCCACTTAATATTCATTATGGAGCACTTTGGAACATTACTTATAGGAGGAAGGAGCGCTAAATAACAAATATTGATTATTATCATTTACTGTTAGTATTAGTAGTAGTATCCCTTGCAACATTCAGCCATGTTTACAGCTATTTCAAAGAAATTGATTCTTTATAAAGCACTTTGGAACATAACTTATAGGAGGAAGGAGGGGCATTCCACAGTAATTTGGTCCTAACTACTCATTTTGTCATCTTTCTAAACTAAAGTTCATTTAAATGCATTTGAAAGAGAACTTTTCAAAGTTTTCAGAACTGGTTTTGCTTTTTCCCTATGATGGCTCAAACTTAAGTTATTGACTTTGAAAGTGGAATTTGTGGGAAATATTGTGTCTATCACGGGACATCACAAATTGTTCATTTTCTTAAGGTTCTAAAATTGTTGTTTGAATATCAAATTGGAAATAAACCCTAATCGTTCATTTTTACATAGCCCATATTGAAGTTTTTGAAATTTCTGAAGGAAAATGTGCAGTTTAGCATGATTTCTTTTGCTGCTGTCCCATGACGGACAGTCAGACATCCGAAAGTTTTATTATCTCTTATATGCACAAACATAGATTGCAGCCCTTACATATTCTCCTCCTATGAGTTAAAATGAATAGTTTGATGCAGTTTTCCTATAGAAAATCTCTCAGAATCAAGAATAAATGACAATCAAAGTCTGTCCCGTGATAGACACTGAATGTCTATCACGGGACATCGAACTCAATTTTTCCAATTTTTCTTTGTAACTACAGAATATTTTACCATCTAAAATATATCATGTAGAAGCTAAGTATTTTTGTAATGGATTACACTAAGCATGAATGCCATAGTGCGTGTATTTGAGGAGAATTTTGCAACAGAAAAATATTTTGAAAAATCCACTTCCATTTGTGTCCCATGATAGACGGCTGTATTTGCTTAATTAACTTCTTCAATTATGAAAGAATTTTTCAAACAAAGAGTTCAAATGATACACCTTAATGCCATTTTGTATTATATAGCAAAACTGTCTAAAGCAATGAAGTGGTTAAAGATTAAATTGCATTTGAGTTGTCAAATTTGTCCCGTGATAGACGAACATAATTTCATAAAAAGCTGTTTTTCTGCTGACATGGTAGTTTTTAGGTGTTCTAAGTTATTCTAAGTTATTACACAAATGCTTATAAGTAGAATGGAATTTTGCATGTAGTGATAGCCTTTTTAGAAAAATATATATTGTAGAAATTAAAAGATTTTCATTACACACCAATTAAATGCCTCACAAACACTATAAATTAGAATTAAAATGAAATTGTAAAGGCATCATCGCTTAGAAATGCATATATTCTACTTGTACACAAGTTTCTGGAAGGTTAGGAGTGCTGACACTCTTACCAGATACCCTAGAACTGTTGTGGAATTTTTGTCCCGTGATAGACTGTCCCGTGATAGACAGACCTTGTTTCACAAAAGCTCAGTTTTCTATGTAACTACAGAATATTTTACCATTTAAAATATATCATTTAGAAGCTTAGTATTTTGGTAATAGATTGTATTAAGCATAAATGCCAGAGTGCATGTATTAGAGGAGAATTTTGCAAGAGAAAAACGTTTAGAAAAATCCACTTCCATTTTGTGTCCCGTGATAGACGGCTGTATTTGCTCAATTATCTCCTTCAATTATGAAGGAATTTTTCACACAAAGAGTTTAAATGATACGCCTTAATGCCAGTTTGTATAATATAGCAAAACTGTCTAAAACAATGAAGTGGTTAAAGATTAAAATGCCTTTGAGTTGTCAAAATTGTCCCGTGATAGACGGAAGGCTTACTGTGGAATGCCCCAGGAGCGCTATATAACAAATATTGATTATTATCATTTACTGTTAGTATTAGTAGTAGTATCCCTTGCAACATTCAGCCATGTTTACAGCTATTTCAAAGAAATTGATTCTTTATAAAGCACTTTGGAACATAACTTATAAGAGGAAGGAGCGCTATATTTAACAAATATTGATTATTATCATTTAATGTTATTATTAGTAGTAGTATCCCTTGCAACATTCAGCCATGTTTACAGCTATTTCAAAGAAATTGATTCAGAAAGAACAGCAAATCAGCATTTCACTACTGAGCCCAGTTAGAAAATTCTACCAATACAAGTTTGCACAAATACAATGCATCCCCGAGAAAATAGGTCTTATTAAGTTATTAGATTACCTGGCGATGTTGAAAAGACGATCTCTTCCTCCAGTGGCACCACCACCTCTGCCGCCTTCTGCAGACTGACGCCTTTGACCAGGCCTTCAAGAGGGAGAAAAAAGCTTTTCTTAATGATATTGTTCGATCAAAGTTTAAAACTGTTTTGATTTGACCAAAATATCTGTATTATATATAGATATATACATGTATATATATATATAACATCTGGAATAAGATGTTTATAAAAACACATTTCCAAATGGATTTACGAAAAACAAACGCGAGAAAGGTTTATGGGAAGACCAACTAAATAAGGTAAGACTTTCAAATCTTTTGAAAACCAAGTAAATAAGGAGTTTAGCGCTGTCCCGGAACAATAGAAATAAGCACTTGATGGGTACTTAAAATTGAGGGGCTTCTTTGAAGATGGGGCTCGTCTAAGGACATTAGATACCCCACTAATGAGCGTGCAAATGGCTAGGTGTCTGACGACGAGTACTACGCACGTCGACCAACACAAAAAGTGTTTCTCGGTTGCTGTAGTTCCATCAGACGGTACTACCATATGTAGGCCGAAGCATGTTGTAAAAGTTTATTTCAAGTTCAATTGTTGGAGATAACAGGAGATAACACATGCTTTGGAGATGACACTACAACTCGTTTGACAACGCGAGAATTTGTGGCCATTTGCAAATTGGAGGCCTTCTTCAACATGCCTCCATAAAAAGTTAATATTTTTCCAAAAAGGAGGAGGTGAGTAAAATAAAATATTATAGCTCGCGTAGTGAGTCGGCCGTCAGGCCGGCTCAGCGTAGCGAGCATTTACGGTATATATATAGTGTAATGCCTAATGGCAGGATACACACTATGGCAGGATTTTTGGTGTTGACGTCTGTCTGTTCGTCTCTCGTCGGGCTCGCTCGCTCGACCCTGCTCGGTCGATTACCTCGGAAAAATGAGCATAACTTTTTGCTTTAAGAGCACATTTTGCCGCCAGATCGTTTCATGTTTTAAATATTTCTTAATCAAATAATAAATTTGGATTGTTTCCTTTAAATTGTATTGAAATAACGTTTTGGTCGCCGACTATCGTGCAACGCGCGTTGAACTATGCAACAACTGAAACATACATGCTCACGTGCGACAAATGCTGACGTCATGAAATGACATCAAGTTACGACGGAATTCCGCGGATTCCAAAGTCGTAACTTCGATGTTCACGGTAAAAATGACTTTACTCATCTTTCCGTGAATCGATTTCAATGCAATTTAGATCGCTACAACCGCCACAAATAATTTTACATGTCTCCTAATTCTAGTTGAAATCTGTCATGAAATAACGATTTTGCAACAGGTTGAAGTTGTACTAATTTTTATGCCATATTTTCGGTCAATCGATCGCTACGCATACTGTGTGTGGTTATTGCACAAATATGAAGCTCATAATAAGGGGCTTCCAATATGTTTCAACGAAGTTCAAGTAAAGAATGACGTTACGAATAACAATAACAAACACTTTGTGACTGCATTTGAAGGGGAATGCAGAAATATCATCGAGCTGCGCGAGCATTTAAAGCTTTGCTTTCTCGTCATATTATTG
The DNA here is from genome assembly GCA_963942565.1 of Maea johnstoni. Lineage (NCBI taxonomy): Eukaryota > Metazoa > Annelida > Polychaeta > Spionida > Magelonidae > Maea > Maea johnstoni. The sequence continues at coordinate 15,914,040 of OZ012686.1, forward strand.
TCTGAAATGAAAAATAACCACTCAGACTGGTCTTCAAATACAAGTAAGTTTTATTTCATTCAAATCTGTCAGTGCTTAATCACGTACCATGTTCCAAAAATTTCAACAGCAGGACCCTTGCCCCCACGGCAAATGGTACGGACAGCCTAATGGGGCAAGTCGAGATCCTAGTCTACCCCCCCCCCCCCCCCCCCCCCCACACACACAGTAAAAATGCGTAAACAGAGACTGAGAGAGGTGGTGCAGTATTCATCAGGAAACTGGTTTACCAGTTACTACAGTAAGGGGTAAGAGTTCCTAACTTTGTACCAGCACTAACTAACCACATACAAATATATTTGAATACTAGGTACAGAGTCGATTCCAACAATTTGTTGAACAAAATCTTGAAAATGAAACAGGCCCAGGAAACACAGAGTCAGAGACACTGGGAAATGCAGTGCATCACTGCATGTGAATCCCTTCCTACTACGACGGTTGCCGGCAAATGAGGAAGGCACTGATATCGCGAGCAATTTACCTTGCCTCTCCAGGCGTGCGGCCTATCAGCTTTTTTATGTTTTCATCGACATCTTTCAAGCCTTCTTTGGCCTTCGTAAGCTCATCTTGAAGAGCAGTAACTCCACGCACTCCGCCGGCCATATTGGTTGTGTTAAGAGCGCATGCGCAAAGATATTTGAGAAGGAATGCATTGTGGGTAGAGCACAACATTAAGGGGAATATGCCACATGCAGTCAGGAGGCTATTTTCTTTAAGGTGGAACCCCCTAACCAATACCGGGTCATTTTAAAACTTGAATACCTAAACACGGAGTTAAAAGAACAAAACGGAAATTACGATATTGCATAGGTTACATCTCATAGTAACTGAATAATCATAAACTTATCAGTAATTTGATAATTCGGGGCCAATGATTACTATAGTCTGCCTGACTCGAGTTTGGCAATTACTTTTGCCACTTTTTTGTGACAAAACGTTCGAGTTTTCCCTCCAAACTTGGCAAATATGTTTGGTGCACTACTACTTGTATGTATTTAAACAATTGTTTTGTCTCAACTCCGAAAGTGTTCATTTTGCTCATTAGGTCCCATTGTATAATGTGTCCAATACCAACAATACAATCTCGCATATTTGTATTGTTTGGAACAGACGAACACGCAAGATCGTAGTGTCAGCAATGTGCACATTTTACAATATCAATTTAAAATTTTATAACACGCACGTACCATGATTTAAGAACTTATGTCCAGTTTAACGATATTCTCAGCATGAGGCATCTCCGCCGCATAGTCTATCGTATAGATGTGTATGTCTAGATATTAGACAAAGTCGCTGGATTACCGTAAAGTCATTCCCCTTTTTCGACATATAAGCTAAAAGTACACGGGCGCGAAAATATCCCAAAAATTATCCCATATATAATCTTAAGACAAGCTTTCAATCACACGCATGACTTTGTTTTTTGGCCGCTCTGTCTCATCAATTAACTTGCTGCCATAAACCCGTTATTTACGACGATTTTGTTACAGTCGATTCTCCCTATACCTAGTATAATGCCATCTTCGCTATATGGCAAAATCCTGACCCTGTTACACCCTACGGTCGGTGAAAAGCATGCTGGAGCACTTCGGAATGCCATTTGCGTCTAGTCTACCTGCGTCTCTGGCCTGATATAATATGAGATCCATAACTCCCATGTCTAATGTTTTGAGTGATTAAGGTAGTTTGGTTGTGTTTTGTTTTATTCTCTGCCTCTTAACTTCCTGCGCATGATTGAGTATGACCGAAAATCCAAAACCGTGCTGGTAAATATTATACCTGTTTATTCGGTATTGCCAAGTAATTTCCAGTACTCAACAATAGAGTATTTAGCAATAAGATCAGATCTATTCTCCTCCAATGTACATCGTTTAGATATTATGCTCTATTTTCAGGTAATTCAGTATCCTAGCAATTTGATGACACTTAGAACGAGGGTCTTTAAACAATACTGCGTTAACCCATTTTCTTGCTGAGACTACTTAGGTCCATGACTGCAAAAATATCCAGACTCTCTTAATTATGTCATGTTGCCATGTATTTGAAAGCTTTAAATAGCCGAGTACTATCAAACAAATACACACCAGTTTACCAGTGTTTCTGTCATACGTGGGCTTGTAGCTAGGCTAGCCTCCAACATGATCGAAGTAGATATCTATTTCCCACTGGATACAGCACTGGGGAACAACAACAACAACATCAACAATAATAATAATAATGTCAATAATGACACTACTACTACTACTACTACTACTACTACTACTACTACTACTACTACTACTACTACTACTACTACGACATGTACTACAGTACTAGCAATGATAATAATAATAATGATAATGATAATAATAATAATAATAATAATAATAATAATAATAATAATATTAATAATGATAATAATAATAATAATAATAATAATAATAATAATGATAATATTGATAATAATGATAATAATAATAATGATGATAATAATAATAATAATAATAATAATAATAATAATAATAATAATAATAATAATAATAATAATAACAGGAAGTTTAGACTAAATTAAATTATAAAATTTCTGATAATAATGATAATACTAATAATACTAATACTAATAATAATACTAATAATAATACTAATAATAATACTAATAATAATACTAATAATAATAATAATAATAATAATAATAATAATAATAATAATAATAATAATAATAATAATAATAATTATAATTATAATAATGGTGACAGGATCAACAAAAGCAATGATGATAATGATAATGATTACAAACAACACCACTAATTTAAGCACATAACATCCCTGGGAGGATGCACATAACATCCCTGGGAGGATGCACATCACATCCCTGGGAGGATGAATAAACCCATGCTTCCGTGGATAGCTCGTAATCACATGATATTCAAGATGGCGGACGAAGTACTGTTTGAGTTCTTGCATATTGAACTTGTCTCTCAGGTTTTGACTTCAGCAAAAAAAGATGAAAAGGTAAATATTGCATATGCATTTGAACTGACTCTTCGTCGTTTTTACAGGCACTTGCCGCATAAATTTAGCAATTCACCTTGGATTGACATATTTCTGCCAGTGTGACAAGTGCTATTAGTGTGTGGCTCTGGATCTGGGACTATAGAAGTATAGTGGGAGTGGACTCTGCCTGGTTATTCTATATAGACTATAATAGAGATTAGAGTATGGACTATATAACTACTATAGAGAGTCGAACGACATAGCCTAGGCAATATAGGTTGCCCATTGCAAGCAATGCAAATGTGAGCGATATTAAGTGGAATTTTACAATGGGCATCTAATGAGTGAAATCAACATTTTAAGGAAGCTACCCCCTGCTCAACCCACCTCCCATTTGAGACAACCTACCCACACTCCCAGCCCATTTGTTTATGAGTGAGACAATAAGCCCAAAGCAGGGTCTTAGCTAGTTCAGTACCGACAGTACTGACCTCTGATAGTGTATAGGGGGCTAGGGTTTATTGTCATCAAAACCAAGTCGGAAGCATTTTGCTATAATCAGGACTTGTACAGAGAGTTGGGAAAACATATTTGTGCACTTTTCAGTCAACGATGGCTTGGTCTATGTATTGCCGTCATAAATTAAAGACTACTGTTTTTAATAGACCATATCAGACCCTTTCACTTCGAACAAGCGAACAAGTTGGATAAGTTATGAATATTCGCCACAGGTATTGGTTTTGTAAAAGCTGGAAATATTTACAAAATGGTCTAATTTGAAATTTGGATTAACATGCAACAAGTATATATCAATAACCTGAATGGTATGTCATGTAAGAGATACAGAATAGTTGCTGGAAGAAGGCATATTATCAATAATCATATGTTAATCAATTCAACACTTTTATGACCAAGAAGCCTAACTTTGGTTTAAGTTTCGGGGGTTTATGCTAAACCATTTCTGCTAACATAAAATCAGAGGATAGCATTGAACCTTACATGTGCCACACAGATCATCCACAATGAAAGATCTTCTATCTTAGCATTCTAGTTCACATTTCCTTGTGATACATGAAATAAAAATGGCATTTCCTGTCATTCACTTCTAAAGTAAAGGTCTCCATGTGTCAATGTTGAGGCAGAGGCATCAAACTCCTTTGTGAGAGTTAGACCAACTGCTGTCCCTCTTTCACTTAAAAAAAATTGAAATGGCAGCACAGATAGAGTTATTCCTATTTCAATTTCATACTTAAAATAAAAATATAGTGTTGTTTTAGTAAAGTACAGCTCTAGTAAACTACAATACAAGTTGCAAAAAAACTGCCTCTACAAGCAACCCACTATCGCTAACACTGACACGCTGTCTGTGTTTGAATTCATGGCTTAAACATCTACCTGACTACCTCACCTATCTTTCATAGGGTACCATTTATTTGACGGCATTAGAACCAGTCTCAAATAGGGGATGGCTAAATAAAGGGGATATGTTGACTGTAAGGCAGGTTGGCTCTATAAAGCTGGCATGGCCAATAAGCCAATGCAGTTTCAAACTGATGCTTCTATACATGTATGAAATGTTTAGCATTTCCTATTATTTGCCATACTGGTGACACAGATTTGCCCACAGATTTGACTGTATTTGACCAGAGTTGCCCTCTCATTCAGGGTTGGTAGACGTGGAGATATTTGTTCACCAATTCGGCACCATGAATCCAGATTCCGAGGCGTCTCTTGCCGTGGGACTATCCTTATTAGAACAAATGTGGATTCACAGATTCAGGGCCACTGCGCCATTGGGTCTTAATGTATTTGAATGATGTTAATCAACATTTATATTAGATGTTTCCTTACAATTAAGGATGGTTCTTCTCTAAACTCCGCTCAGATATGCCTATCACTGATTACCCCAGTTTTATATTTATTTTTCCCCCTACCCAGGGATTGTCATATTGGATCCTGGAGGTAACCATTGGTATATCTCTTCTATCCTTCCTTGTGCATGTTCAAGTCATTACTGACCTCCTATACGATCCATAATATACACACCCACTGACAAGTTGGTCTTGATCCCCTATTAAGACCACATTCATATTCAAAATTAAATTAATGTAAGGCCTAAAAAAATAAATTGTTTGTTTTCTGTAACGGTCCGAAAATAAATAGGGTAGGTCGGTAAAAAAAGAATTTTTTGCATTATTTTTTTGGTCAAAAATGTGTGTTTTATGCATGTTTTACGTTGATTCGGAGTTGAATAGGGGATAAAAACTTTAGGGTAGGGATTTTTTTGAATAAAAACTTGTTAGGGTAGGGTTACAAGTTTTAGGCCTAATCTAATTGAGGTACCAGGATTGGCCTGGCCACTATTCGTAAACTAAAAATCCCGTGTATAATCTTTGCACGAAACCGCTGGTCTAGTCTCTAAGACAGACACCAGGAGGAGCCACCAGACGGTGTGACCCCTTATTGTCTCCTTAGTGGCATGCAACACTGGGACAACATGTCAATAAAACATTCATGTACAGGGCTCGAAATTAAGATTTTTTCCAGGGAGCCCAATTGCATCTTCAAAAGCCACTTACAGATGTTGTGTATAGAAACCAGTACATTTTTGGGCTCCCTTCAGAAATCTGAGGGAGCCGCTGGAGAATTCAAGGGAGCCCTCGGCTCCCGGCACCCCCTAATTTCGAGCCCTGATGTATCATGGGAAGCACATAAGCAGTTGGCATGCAATTGTCAGTTAGTAGTCAGGCAGCAATCCAACCTGAAGGAAGGATTTTTGGCTCGTTCCATAAACCCAAGTTTTAACAGAATACCGTATACATGTATTATGTTATCATTTTATGTTATCACTAACCCAGAGAACTGTACAGTGGTGTTGTTTATGGGCGGTGTTTTGAATGTTGATATAATGTGGAGTGTTTACTGCTATTAAAGATAAAGAGATGTTCATTGATTGTAATGGTTATTTGAAGTGTGTGGGTTAAGCTTAATTTAGTCTTTTGCGTTAAACTTAGAAGTTGGTTTTATGAGTATTCTATTTAAAGATAGAACTGATGCACAAACTTTTAAAAAATAAACAAAGTTGGAACAATTAAAGAATAAAAAAATCATGATAAAACCAAGTCTGAAAGAGACCTAAAGTCTAAAGTAAACCAAGGCCAGGCAAACCTAAAAAAACGATCTACATGTTGGCACCATTGGCGTCCTTCTTGTTGTAGAACGTTGACAGTTTAGCCTACCATATATTTCTTCTACGTATTACTTTTGATACAGTTGTAATACAAAAACTTGCGAAATTCATGTATTCTATTGTTTATTGCTTGTTCAGAGTATTTAATGTTGATTATATGGCTATTAGAAAAAGGTGGTGCCACCTATTGACATCTTCAACCAATTGTCACACAGCTGCCACCAAAAGTAACATTGCTTCAGGAAACCTACTTGAATTTAAAGCTGCATAATTACCCTTTGGAAACCTCAATTCATATAGATGCAAGGGATAATTTCAACTATCATTGTCTAAAAGTCACATGAGCTTTTCTCAAATCTTAAATATCCCTTATCTTTAATTGTTGAAACAAAATTGTATTATGTTTAATGTTATTCTTTAATTTTTCTATTGCAGGATCATTGTATAGCCAAGCTAGAAGCCATGGGTTTCAGAGTTGGACAGCGTGTAATTGAAAGGTGAAACCTTTTCTTATATCTTGTACAATATATACTAGGAGTGTAAAAACTAATTGGTAGGGCTGTCATTGATAAGAAATATTTATCGATTCGATAATCGACAAAATTATTATCGATACGCTACATTGATTTGATTCAGCGAATCGAATTCAAAATGAATAAAAACCAGCAATGTGCTCATGAGGAATGGTTGTAGTTCGCGTGTGGGGTGATTTTTTGACCTATTGATCACAGCCCTAACACATACACATTCATCTGTGTGAATTCAAGGATAAATGGAATGGACGCACACAGTTGTGGTGGGGAGTTTATGCTGTTGTTCAAGCTGTTTTCCTGAAAAATAGTTTATTTAGCTAATTTGCATATGAATCGATATGTTGTGCCTTCTTTGATATCGATATTAAAGGTTTTTTTGTCGATTCATCGATATAGGCGGTATCAATGACAGCCCTACTAATTGGTGTTTTTTCCCATCATGCTAATACCATTGATGTTTACTAAAATATCCATCAGACTATGAGGATTATATTGGAAGAGTTTAAAGGGGAAGTAAGACAATTTTACATAGGTGTTATATTTATTTCTTAGCATGGATGTATCTAGTCTGTTCCCCACCCACCTACTGCCCAAGTGTACCTAGGTCGGATTTTTAATGCTTCTTCTACTGCCAGAAACAGCACACTGGGAGCTGCCATGATTATGCTTATACAGGTGAACTTGGATATGACGGACCACTGTATGACAGATTTTTGCATATGACGGACGATATGCTTGGTCCCAGTCCGATGCATATCAAGTATTCGTCATATATATACGACGGATTTTGGATATGACGGACCAATTTTCCTGGTCCCATTGAGTCTGTCATATCCAAGTTCACCTGTATGTGCTTAACATCCAGGGGTTCTAATCACTGGTGATGTTACTGAAGATAACATCTGGGTAGTAAACAGTATTCATCTCTCTATTGATATACAAGAAAGTCTTGAAATGGTTCATTTCATGGCTATAAAATGCACTAATGGTTATCAACTATGCAAAGGATAGGATAAAAAGTACTTCACTTAACCCAAATGTACTTCATGGTGTGGGGTCTGGATTTAGAGGATAGTGACTGAGGTTCACCCACACTCAGTTTCCAAACAAGCTTCCAGAAATGACTGACGTCATAAAACCATTAATTCTATTCAAAGTGTTGATAAACTTGCTAAGAATAGTCACTTTTCTTTATTTTTTTTTCTTAAAACCAGTGATGTAGATCTGCATCTGTTAAAATGAAACCCCTCACAGAGAATGAGCTCCTGAAACACAAATCCTGGTATTCCCTTGTGAGTGCAGTAATAATAATAATAATAATAATTGGAATTAATATAGCGCCATTTCCATTCATAAAATGTTCAAAAGCGCTGCACATTGTCATAGTTTGAGTCATAGTCAACAACGCCTCAATGGGTGAGCCTGAAAAGGTGTGTTTTGAGACACTTCTTGAAGGCCTGACACAATGTAGAATCCTTCAGGTGTTGTGGAAGCGCATTCCATAATCTCGGTGCACTAATGGAGAAAGGGCGATCTCCAAATTTGAGTCTAGTCCAAGGCTCATCCAGAAGCCCTTTGCTTCTAATCGTAGATGGCGTCTGGGTTTATAAGGCACGAGCAGCTCCTTGATGTACTTAGGTGCAAGTCCGTTTAGCGCCTTGTATACCAGCAGTACGACCTAGAAATTGGATGCGGAATTTGATTGGTAGCCAGTGAAGCTTGATGAGAACAGTACTGATTACACTGCTGACTTATTACTGCACACTGGGCCTAATGTAATGATTGTATGCTAATTGGCCCATGGCTACATCTTACTGTTAGCTTTCTTCCATCAGAAATGTAATATTTATTTGATTTACATTATGTGTGTTTTAAAATAACTAATATTTTACCACTGGGCTTGCCATTGAATCCTTTAGAAGTACCTCACCCTGTGTAATACCTGAAATAAAATTTGTCATGGCGATGCTTGTTTGTTGATAGATTTTCTTATAAATACATTCCCAAACAATGTAAATTTAGAAAATGCAATATTTGTGCTTTAATACTCAGTCATATTTCTATCTAAATCACCACCGGAGTAGTCATGGCGGTTTGGGGCACTATAGGCATGAATTGTTTAATCAAGTAACTTGCCTTTGTTATTTCAGATTCACACGGGACTGCCCACGGTTCAAAGATGAGCTGGATACAATGAAATTTATTTGTAAAGATTTCTGGACCTCAGTATACAAGAAGCAGATAGATAACCTAAGAACTAATCACCAGGTATGTTTCCTGTCCGTCATTCTTGTTTCTTATTTAAATCCCTATACTTTTTGGATTTAAATAATAGATTAAGAAATGTTTTTACCTTTGTCATTGGAAGTGAATTGAGTAGCTGAAAAATTGTTGCAATATTGATAAAATACCTAGATATTGGGGATTTTATTTGCTAAGGTATGTGTCAGTGCATTGTTTAAATTTGGGTTTAGCATCACTATTGCTGATAAATTGCCTTTAAAACAAAATATTTATTTGATTGATTTGAATGATTGATTCTAAAGAGGTCAAGTGAATCACTTTTAGAATACTAGGTATTGTTATTTGTTATGTATTTACTATGACTACATTTGACTTTTTCCTTGATGTTGTATTTAGGGGGTTTATGTCTTGCAAGACAACAGATTTAAACTTCTAACACAGCTATCAAGTGGTAGGCAGTACATGGAATCAGCTCCGCGGGTAAGTCCCTCACAGCACTAACTCCTGCATTAAATGCTTGGGCCATTAAATATGCCCAGGAAATAGCTTGAAATCTATTTGATAGCTGTGTGTTACCAATAAGTAAATATTGATTGAATTCCATTTGAATATGCTTGCCAGGTAAATAACTATATGGAGCATTTTACACATACTCCTAAGTATGCAATTTTGTTCATGCCTACCCTCAAGGTCATTGGGTTATGTAACCATAGGACTTGAATATTTTGGAAATCCTGACTGCAATTCTTTAGCATGGTTATTGCTGTGTTAGGTTGTCAACAGTTCATTAGTCACATCTCCTGTTGGGTGTGCCAATCATTTACACTCATCACTCATGTGTACCTGTATGCTACCTATGGTCACTTTGAGAGGTGTGTCAGCCTAATACGAGCAGACTGGACAAAGCATGATTGATTATGAACCTCAGCATATCCAATATATTGTAATATTTATTGGTTTGAAGAATGATTGAAAATACCTATAAGATATTGTATTGTTTTTACAAAAAATCTGTGTCATATTTTCAAAGATCAACAGTGATATTAATTCGTAGAATCATAATTATTCACTCTAAAAGAACAACCTCTCCCTTAGTGTATGCGTCATCAACCATACGTAATACATTCAAACCATGATGCGGTTTATAGGGCTGTGCTCATCAGCCATTTTTTAGCGATCCGATTAATTGACTATTTTTTTTCGATGTCGATGTTTTCGATTCGATTATGTCGCGCGCGTTAGTGCTTGGAAAAGTTTGGTGGGGTGCCGGACCAGCACCATGTAAAATACATAGCGTGGCCCTCACCACACTTTTCCAAGCATTACCGCGCGCGATAGTGTCTATCGCAGTGCAGTTTTAATGGCGGCCGCCTTAGCTCCGCATTTTTTTGAGAAATAAAAGCACAAGGTAGGCTCTTGTGAATTTTGGGGGGGGACTAAAATTTAGATAGTGGTTCAAATGAGGTTGGGTTAGGGGGGAATGGATCGAGTTTGTCGCTTGATGTCAGAAGGTGGTGAGTATCGATCGTGAGACTTTCTTGAGCGCTCGATGTCTTGCCAATCGAGCCCAGCCCTAGCGGTTTACTTATATATACTAATAGACTTCTTCCTATACTTAAAATGATCTATAGTTAATTAGCTCTAGCATCTTTCTATCTGTCATGTTTCATCAGTCTCAGGCGTTGTTGTTTTTCAGTACCTGGCATTTCCCTGTGGTTTGATTAGAGGGGCGTTAGCAAATCTAGGAATTGTCTCAGTGGTTACAGCGGAAGTAACGGCAATGCCAGCATGTAAGTATGGTCAGAGCCTAACCCTCTCACACCTGGAAACTCACAAGACAAGTATTGTCTCAACCTATTATACCTTTGGAAATAACTTCAGATGGAAGAATATACAGGTGAACTTGGATATGACGGACCACTGTACGACAGATTTTCGCATATGACGGACGATATGCTTGGTCCCAGTCCGATGCATATCAAGTATTCGTCATATGTATACGACGGATTTTGCATTTGACGGACCAATTTTCCTGGTCCCATTGAGTCTGTCATATCCAAGTTCACCTGTATTCAAAAACTATGTAAGTAAGTAAATCTTTGCTCAACATTTATCCTTCAAAGATTTTCTGTAAATTGCCAGTTTTTGGCACCCTGTATCTAAATTCTGGCTTAGTATCTAGTAGAGAGATAACAACTTACCTACACCTACTGGTAGTTATGATAAGGATCTATGGGATCTTATTATTCAATATTGTTTTTGACAAGTGTGTAAGTTATACTTGTGCTTAGGGAAGTGTGCTTTCTTGTTTTTATTTGATTATTTTTCTTTTGCAGGTAAATTTCAAATCCAGATTCAAAGATTATAGTGCAAGACACAGAGCTAATCAATTCACCTTGAGGCAAAGTTATGGCACCTGTTGCGATGGCAGGCAATCATGTGAAAATTAAGGTGGCCTAGGTCATTGTTTGTAAATATAGGGTAATTTTAAGATTTATGTATATGTTATTGCCTTCAACCTTTGCCTCATAATCAACTGTGACTTTCTAGGCCATTGCTCTGCAGAATAACAGGCCAAATGTTGAATTTAAGCAGGAAAAGTTTGTGGCTTAGATTCTCACAACTGAAGTTCACCAAAACAAATTTGTTACAAATATGCCTTATGGGGATTAAATATGAATGGATTTGCCTGAAATGTGGCTAGGATAGCTTTTTTTTTTCCTTTTTCAATTTTGATTTTCTTTGAAATCTAGAAGTTAAAAAGAGCATTTTATTTTTCATTTTTAACAAAATTCTGAAGGAAAAGGTTCTAAAGTTTCAACACAATAACTTATAAAAATGGATCTTAACTAACAACTCCTTTTCAAGTATCTTGTGAATTTATTCCTAATTTCTAAGTTTATTTCAATTTATCATAGATCCAGATGAGGCTTTTCAAAGAGAATTGATATATTCCATGTATATGTACAGTCATATTTGCCTAGGCTGGATGAAATCTAGCTAGTCAACTACCAGTTAAATGTAGCTGTGTTTCATGATGAATGATATATAACTGTAATATATGGCAGGACTCATATTCATTGTTGTCTGTTCTCAAAAATGTAAATAAATAAATGTTGAAAAGACAAAGATCATGGTGTATACGCATTAGTCACATGTTCAGGGACCTATTTAAAAAGTTGAATAATCAGTTAGCTAACTAAACCTTTATCATAGTCTTCTTTTTACCTGTGAATTCGGTTTCGCAAAGAAAAAGAAGTTAGCCAGCAAAGGATGCTTTAGCAATGATAGGTAGTAATGTTAGTCAAATCATCTGTTCTGGCTGAAATTCTGATGTGCACAAATAGAAGGCAGCACTGAAATGTAGCATTTGATGATGAGATCGTGTGAGAAGAAAATGCATGCCATGGATGCATAGGACAAATTGCTTAGCTTTGGTTTCATTCAAGAGAAGTTTGAAGCCAGGAGAAACAGTAAATACAGATCGTCAGTTACGATCTTGGGACATTTGCTATTTGTGCTGTATATAGTTGCTTCACAGTATTCAGCTCATGCACCATGTCTGTGCGTGCATCGCTTATTGTCCCATTTCCAAAGTTAAGCATCATCGGGCGCAGTTATGCGTTGGATTTTTTTAAAATCAATTTTCAACTCCAAAATTCTCAGACATTGTTTCTGCTTTTAATATTCAGCTGCTTTCATTCTATTTCATGTATATATTATTTCTATCATGCTGAAATCAATGCTCTATTTGGCTGTCAGAAGTTCTGATGTGCGCAAATAGATGGCAGCACTGAAATGTAGTGAGAAGAAAATGCATGCCCTTGGTGTAGGCAGATACCTAGGACAAATTGCTTAGCTTTAGTTTCATTCAAGAGTATTTTGAAGCCATGAGAAACAGTAAGTACAGACAGTCAGTTATGATCTTGGGACATATCCTCTTTGTGTGTTGTATATGATTACTTCACAGAATTCAGCAAATACATAGCACCATATGGCTGTGCGCGTATCGCTTCATGTTCTATTTCCAACAACAAAAAAATTGTTTATATTCCTGCTTGTCAGCTATGACCATCGCATCAAATACAATATTTGTATATAGTAGCTATTCAGTAGAAGAGGAAAAATATCACTATGCTATTATTTGTAACAATGATGAAACGGCTGTACCTGTTGATATTTATCTTATCATCACATCGCAAATCTGTGCATATAACTTGCATGAGTTTGGTGGACATGCTCATTGCTCACCATTGTTGAGTCCGCAGTTGAGTCTGCAGAGGACTATTTACACTTTACAGGGAAATGAATTACAAAAGGTCCAATTCCAAAACCTTGGTAAGCATCTTTATAAGTAATTAAAGGGTTCTTTTTTTTATATCAATCTTAAGATAAATAAAGAATGTTAAGGCGCATACTATTGCTTTATGTTACACTGATGTTTATTATGACTTCAGGAGGTTTAAGTGTGGTCTTAACCCATTAACACTCAGAGCAGCCAAAACAGGCCTGACAAATTTGAAAATATATTACTTTCAAAAGCATTTTCTGGAAAACATTTGATGGAGAAATGTTTATCAGAAGCCAAACTACAACTCTCCTTCAAATATTTTGTGAACTTTCGCTTTGTTCTCAAGTTATTTTCTAAAGTATGAAAGTAGCAGACGTTAGGTTCTAGTGGAGTTCTAAGTGTGAATGGGTTAACATGCTTTTAGAAGGCCAGCTGCTCAAATTTGTTTTCTCCATGGCACCAGGGTAACCACTGGCTTAGAATTTTTTGTGAGACTGAAATTAGCTGGCTAGCCATTGGTTTGCTTGTGGTTAGATAGCTAACCAATTATTTGACTTTCAAGAAATGGGCCCCAGGTACAATTGTAGTTGTGCTGATTATTGTCAGTTATTAAACTTGATAGATTGACATGATCTAGGGTTGTATGTCCATATTTTATTTGCTTGTATGTAGCAACTTGTGTATTAATAAAGAGTCACACAACAATTGAAAACATTCGTTTTCTTGAATATGTTATTAATTTATTTGCTTATAATTGTGCACATGTTCATATTTACATGAAAGTATACATTTACTTCATCTCTCTTCCAAGCCAATGAATTTTATGCATGACTAAGGCAAAAAATTACAATTTGATATGGAAATATAAACCTCACTCGGGTACATAAATCAAACAGGAGAGACAGCATCAACGTGTTTATCGATTTGTTAGGTTTGCTTGGCCTTGGTTTACTTCAAACTTTAAGTCTCCTAAAGATTTGGTTTTATCCTGATTTTGGTTTTTCTTTCATTCTTTTGTTTATGTAAGTTTCTGGGTTCATGGTAGTTCCATTGCATTTCTTTTGGTATGTTTATAAAAAGTTAGTCATGGTCAGAGAAGCAAGTGTTAATTGTTCCAATTTTGTTTATTTTTGGTATGTACATAAATCTAAAAAAGAAACAACAGAGTTAAAATACTGAAGGTTGGTCTGAAAATGGTAAATATGGTTAGAGTTCAACATACCCAAAAATCAAGTCTACCTAACTTGCTGAAAAAGAGAGTGTGGTCTTTGTCATTTATTCTTTGGGAGAGTCAAAAAGACCTCATTTCAAGACATGGTGAGCTGTATGAAAATCCAATTTAGAAATCAGATTTGGTTTTTATTATATCTTTCAGCAAGTGTTGAAAACAGAAAACAACAGCGCTCCACTCCCAATACAATTCTATGACAAGACCATTAGGCAGAATCCAAAAAGTAATTTAAAAAGCATTAAGATGCTTAAAACAGGACAACATTGATTGGGAGTTGTGAAAGATTTATTTGGTTATGCAGGACAATTCAAAACTATTGAACAATTGCATGAGGAGTTTGATATCCAACTGAATTTTATCCAGGTTATCTCCCATGACTAACTTGGGACTAATATGGTAAACAGATACTGGGGGCATTCCGTATCTTTAGATAGCCCCAATTTAAAGTACCAGATCAGCTTTAAGCTCAAAATTTAATCTGAAATCCCACCACCAAAGCTTATTTGTTCTGATTTGAAGCAGGGCGTTCGTATCAGGGTAGAATTCAAACATCTAGCTGTTACTCCTTTCAGAAACCATGGATGGCATCGAAGCATAACATATGTTGTTTGTAATGCAAAGTCTGAATGATGAGGCCAAGTTGAATTTTTCTTAAAGCACATTAATCCAATGCTTAGGATCTAGATTGCTTTGGTAACTGTTTATGCACTGTGGCCAAATGTCAATACTGTGGAAATGAAGAATCGACTGTTTTAGCCCAGCCATTCAGTCCAGTCCTTATGTCTTTGAGCATCACAGGAAGATCAGCCAACTTCTCTTTTAAATCCAATGCTTAGTATCTAAAGTGCTTTGGTAACTGTTTATGCACTGTAGCCAATTGTCAATACTGTGGAAATGAGGAATCGACTGTTTTAGCCCAGCCATTCAGTCCAGTCCTTATGTCTTTGAGCATCACAGGAAGATCAGCCAACTTCTCTTTTAAATCCAATGCTTAGTATCTAAAGTGCTTTGGTAACTGTTTATGCACTGTAGCCAATTGTCAATACTGTGGAAATGAGGAATCGACTGTTTTAGCCCAGCCATTCAGTCCAGTCCTTATGTCTTTGAGCATCACAGGAAGATCAGCCAACTTCTCTTTTAAAACCTGGACAGCAGTCTGAGAGTCATTGCCTTGTCTGCACACCACAACCACTGAAAAACAACAACAAGCATTCTCATTAATGTGATGCAGTGTCTTAGCCAGGATTTAGAAACTGGGTGCCTAAAATTGGCAGTTGTAAAATTTTTGGGCGTCCAAATTTTTAAGGGGGATCACAATATACTCATATTTCAACCATAAACATGTAATAATTCATTAAAATAAGGCATGATATCATTAAACAATGTCATGGGAATAATAAGGAGATGAAAAGATTCAATTATAAGCTTGAGATTGAGGTTTTTAGAAATTTCACACAAAAAAAATTGGTTGTCCTGGGGGGTTCTTTTTTAGGGTTTGGGTGTCCAAAAAGGCACCCAGACGCCCTGCTGGCTAAGACCATGATGTGATGCCAGCAAACCTTTACAATAGTACACAAAGAAAACATTCTGCCCTGTCAAGATAAATGTGTAACATATCATACTGATGGCTGATAACATTCATGTACCATCGTGTTTCTGCTACAACTTCAAATGGGTCATTATGGAAACTGACTGTCATAGTAATTTAAATCATGATGATTTACTAGATTGCAGAGTAGGATTAACTACCAAGGCTTGAATATTTCTAAAATGACAAGTTTTCTTTTTGAAATTGTAAACATAAAATCAGTAATCGACAGAAAATATAGATTACAATTGGCAGATAGGAAACTTGCAGTGCTGGTTATAATGACATCTTGATAATTACATAAAACCCTTTGATGTAAGATATCAGCCATTGTTACCTGGTACAGGTGTAACTTCATCCTGCAGCCCTGAGATCCTCTCCCTAAGATTCTGCAACGTACGCTCATCACTCAGCTGACCTAGAGGAATGTCTGTTCATTTCATAAGGAATACACGAGCTCTGTGCTTTCTATATGGTTGCTTTACTACATGTTTTTCTCTCTGATTATAAAATTTAGTACTTAGGAATCTGCTCACTGAGGAATCTGAGCATTGTAAAATCAGTATGCTTCAGAACATGAGTTTAAGCTGAGAGTAGTAGACAGGGAGTGGGCACTGTGCATGCATCATCAAATTTCGCTGCCTCCCACACATGAGTCATAGATAACCTGTGTACCCCAGCCTGGCTGCCTGCTGACCCAATCTCCTTGGCAACCTATCTGACCTAGATAGAGGCAGCGAAAAGAGATAAGGCTCTGGATTGCCAACTGTCTACTACTCTCAGCCTCTTTCTGAAAAAATCACATGACCAATACTTCCCCAGGCTACATCGCGTAACCCGAGGCGCACATACGCTAGGTACTAGCATGCTGTGCCTATGGGGTTGTATGTATATATGTATATATATATATTTATCATCAGCTCCACTGTGATACTCGCAGCTGATTGGTCAATTGCTGTTGGGTACTGGATTGTATTTCATTGCTTTTCATTAAATGTCAATGCTAGGATCCGGATAAGTGTTTTATCCTCACTCTCAGTGTTTTATCCCACTTCGCCATGGCAACTATGGGTTTGACCTCAAGTTTACAGGTCACAGCCTCGTTTTGAACCCTTGACGACGAAAAAGAAAATGGCGGACATTCCTCTTCACACCGCCGCCTGACTCGATTATTTTGCCTTTTAAAACACTATTTGCGCATGTTAGTCTGCCAACATGGTGTATACATGGAAATAAAGATGGCAGAAAGTAATTAAGATGGATTTAGGTTGGTATGTTGTACATACATAAGAGAAATAATTTCCGTTTGGTCGGAGTCAGGTCTGACGAAAATCTCCTTTGCTACATAGGCTGTCGGACTCGAGTCTGGCAACCGCTTTTTTCATTTTCTTTGTGACCAATCGCTCGAATTTGCCATCCAAACTTGGCAAATCCCTTTGGAGCAATAAGTTGTCAATAGATGAACGTACGTTTTGTCTCCACTCTGCATAATGTTAATTTTACCCATTAGGTCCCATTGTGAATTTTACCCATTGCCAACAATACACGTATGTTGGGAGGCTTGGGGGGGGGGGGGGGGGGGGGGGGGGGGGGGAGCTGATGATAAATTCGTTATCCCCCTTGTAAAAAAGGGATACGGCCTGGTATCTGCGTTTAGCCAGTCGTATCACACTCGGCCTCCGGCCTCGTGCGATACGGCTGGCTTCACGCAGATACCAGGCCTTTTCCCTTTTTTACAAGGGGGATAACTAATATTATCATCAGTTCCACAGTGATACTCGCAGCTGATTGGTCAATTGCTGTTGGGTACTGGACGCGAGGTTCCAGAACCCGCCGTTAGGCGGCTTCAAACACGTCGAAAGCCTTTGTGGAACGCCTGGGATTGTTTCATTACTGAAAACTTGGTTCTTCCAGTTATGTATGATAGCGTTCACTCTGTTTTGGTCAAACAGCATGGATACATTCAATGGACTAATTGTACTAAGAATACACTTTTAGGAAATTAAATAACCTTTTTTAAATCAGTGAAATTAGCGATTTTACAGTTTTGATGACGTCACAAGTAATTATAATATTATAATACGCGACGGTGGCGACGCGTAGCGGTCCGGGCGTTCATTTACACTACAGACCTGTAGGGTAAATGAACTCCGAACACGAACACGTTACAGTCAACCCCCCCCCCCCCCCCCCCCCCCTACTACACCCATTCTACTGCCGACACATGGCATCCAACCCTAGTTCCGAAAAACTCTGGATTGTATTTCATTGCCTCTCAATAAATGGCAATGTTAGGATCCGGATAAATGTTTCTTATCCCCACTCTCAAATTGAGGCTCCCACTCTCAATGTTATATCCCACTCTCAAATTGAGGCTCCCAAAATTCAATGTTTTATCCCACTCTCAAATTGAGGCTCCCAAAATTCAAAATTTTTTCGAAAAAAAAAAAATTCAAAATTTTTTCAAAAAAAAAAAAATTCAATATTTTTTCAAAAAAAAAAATTCAAAATTTTTCAAAAAAAAAAATCAAAATTCAAAAAAAAAAAAATTTTTTTTAAAGAATTTTTGTTTGAAAATTAAAAAAAAAATTGAAAATAAATAAATAATTTTTTTTTTTTTTTTTTTTTGATTTAAAATATATATATATTTTTTTTTAATATATATTTTTTAATTTAAAAAAGAAACTGATGATAAATTCGTTATCCTCCTTGTAAAAAAGGGATACGGCCTGGCATCTGCGTTCAGCCAGCCGTATCGCACTCGGCCTCCGGCCACGTGCGATATGGCTGGCTTCACGCAGATACCAGGCCGTATCCCTTTTTTACAAGGAGGATAACTAATAATATGTATATATATGTATATGTATATATATATATGTATATATATATATATGTGTATATATATATATGTGTATATATATATATGTGTATACAGGTGAACTTGGATATGACGGACCACTGTACGACAGACTTTTGGCTATGACGGACGATATGCTTGGTCCCAGTCCCATGCATATTAACTATGTGTATTTGACCGTGCATAGGACGGATTCCGTATGCCGGAACTCGGCTACCACGGACCAATATCACGGCACACACGATGCTATTTACTATGTAATTAGCATTGTGTATGACGGACAAACACGTGTCTAGCAGTCGGCTTATTCTCGCCGAGACTAACACATGTGCTGAGTTACGTTCGGCCAGACAGAACTCAGTTCACATTGTCTGGTATTTCTCAGCAGACAAATATATGTATAATAAAAATCCAGCCAGACATATTCTTTCGCTGTTTTGACTTTTATATAGAGATCAACTGAGGTCCCCAATGCAATAAGATACACACTTGCATATGACGGACTAAGTCCATCATATGCATATGACGGATTTCGCATATGACGGACCAATTTTCCTGGTCCCACTGAGTCCGTCATATCCAAGTTCACCTGTATATGTATATGTATATATGTATGTATATATGTATGTATATATGTATGTATATATGTATGTATATATGTATGCAGTGTTCGCGTGGACGGCGTCAGAGTAGCTAAAGTACACATTGTTATACAAAAGGACGCAAGATTTTCTATCAATAGCGTCCCAGAGGGACGCAGTTATTCAGCCCTGTGCAGGGCTTGGCACAATAGATGGCCAGAGAGTCATGACTTCCTAATCACCGGCAAACAGCAAGTCACCCAGTGGGTGTCCGTTGGTCACCGCTGCTACCTCTGCTGAGCTACTAACACCACCACGGCAAATACTGCCAAGCAGTTTCTAATTAGGTCAAAGGTCAGCTGCTAGTAGAGAGCAGCGTGCCGACGGCAGTGCTTCTTGGTTCAATGCCGGCTGAGCTCATTAAGTGAAGAAATATGATTGTGTGTCTCTCAAAATAAAAGATATAACAATAACAACACATGACTCATTAGAAAAAGACAACTTTCCAGTTCAACCAGGTAATATGCAACAGAGGCAAAAGGTATGATTCTTTATTTTACCACGCATTGATACTATATCACTTCACTCTCATTAAGCAAAATATTGTAATAATTCTGAAATAAAAAACATCACCTACTGTTCTGGATCATTTTGAATATATTTTTGTTGTAGCTATATGAAATGAATTATTATATGATATTTGAGCAGTGTGAAACTAAGATTTTGCAGAGAATATTCAGAGTTTGATGAATTAAAAATCACAAGTTTTTGATGCAGCCCACTCATACCTGTGACTTCTTGTTGTGTAAATACTAGTATATCTTCCTTTAAAAAAAAGGTATATTTAGAATACTTGTACAAAAACAATTGATGTGATCATATTCATTTAATCTATTTCTAAAAGCAAGGGAATTATGTTTGAAAAATAAATAAGGATAAAGTGAGTCACACTTTTTTCTTTTCCAGAAAAACAGCTAAAGAAATGACAATTTTTCATCTAAATATTTCCAAAATTTCATGTTCAGAATGCACCACAGAGCATCTAGATTTCCAAATTTTTCCGTGGGGGCATACCCCCGGACCCCCCTAGCAGGGACTACGCGCCGACGGCGCGCGTTGCGCGTGCACATGGGACTCACTTTTTTCAGGATTTGAATTTCTAGGGGCTGCACACTTTTTTGACCCTAGCGCTAACACTGTGTATGTATATATGTATGTATATATATATATATATATATATATATATATATATATATATATATATATATATATATATATATATATATATATATATATATATATATAATGTAAAAGTGTGGTCTAAGGCGTTGCCACTGGCGTCTTTCTTACATGCCTCAAATCCTTGTTGTGAAGCAGTTAGATATACAGGTGAACTTGGATATGGCGGACTCAATGGGACCAGGAGAATTGGTCCGTCATATGCAAAATCCGTCGTATACATATGACGAATACTTGATATGCATTGGACTGGGACCAAGCATATGGTCCGTCATATGCAAAAATCCGTCATACAGTGGTCCGTCATATCCAAGTTCACCTGTAGCAACAGCCAGATTACACTTGATCAACATCAGACAGGATCAAATGGCATTTTATAAAAGGATACTGATTGTCTTGGGAAGCTGACAGATGTCTTGTTCCACTGGAAGTCTAACATCAATCAGAAGGTGAGGGGCCTCGCTACTCAGAAGTTCATGATATTCCTGAAAAAACAACATTTCTTTGAAATGTTATTGTTTTGTAACTGGTTTTAAAAGGTCACAATAGTCAATTAGGTGGTGAAAATACGATCAATATACGGCTTGTGACAGTCACACTTGTAAAGATAAGGAAACAGAGGGGGAGTTCAGAAGGACAGAAAATGATTTTGTGTGTGTATGCAACCACAAATAATTATTTCATCATTGACAAAGATTTTTTATAGAAAAAGCTTACAGACCTAAATGAATGATTCCAAACACTGATCACGTTTTCCTTGCTGTGAGTTGGTTTGAATTAAGCAATACGAACCTTTGGAGATAGTCTCTCTTGTTTTTCCAATAGGTGAATTGATTTGGATTTGTCTGATGCCTTTGCTCCACAGAACTGTTCATAGTCGATGAGTTGAGTGATGGAAGGCTGGTCTCCGCACAGCACGCAGTTAGGCTTCCGGCCCCGCAACTTAATTGTACGGAATGTACCATCCAGCGCATCTAACAATAACATGCGTTGAGAATACGATGCTGGATCTGATTAAGGAAACAACACTTCCAGCAAAATCAACGATTACTTGGCCATCTGCTATACTTTTAATTCACCTAAAAGGATATCATTTTAAAAGATACTGAGAAAAAAGATACATTTTAAACAAAGTACACATTTTAAGGAAATGTGCAGAGATATACGTTTTGTAAAACATATTCTCTCTTACATTCATATACTCAACACTGTGGTGAGGTACATTTAGGAAATTGATGTGATCAAACTACTTCTTTGTTTAACCAGACATTGCCAAGATCATACCAAACCTGACTTTTCCAGAAGTAGAGCAGGGGATGATAACCTGATTTAACATACATTCTTGCAGTGCAATGAAATGATTAGGATAGCACACAGGATGACATTATTATAGCTGGGCATCCATCAAGATACCCACTGAATTAATAATAATATTAAGATTGTCATTTATAGCACCATTTCCATTTTAAATGTTCAAAAGGGCTTAATGGAAGGGCTATAAGAAGCTCTGTAGGTAATCGTGGTGTAATTTCATGCACTCTGTGACTTTCAGGAGAGACAATTAAATATAATATAAATATATATCAATATATATAGATATATAAGTATAAATTAAATATACATAGGCAACCTCTAAGAAATGGGTTTTGAGGTAAAAATTGACACAGAGAAGGAGTCCTTGAGGTGCCCTGGTTGTATATTTTAGATTCTTGAAGCTTAGGAGGATAAAGTTTGATCACCAGATCTAACTAGACTTGATCCTGGTTGTACTAATAAGGATTGAAGAGAAGTAAAATCACAGGCCAGAAGATAACAGCCGTCAATGAAATACACCACACCTGGGAGTAGTAGACAGGGAGTGGGCACTGTGCATGCGTCATCAAATTTCGCTGCCTCACACCACTATGAGTCATAGATAACATGTGTACCCCAGGATTGGCTACCTGCTGGTTTCACAGGCCCTGGGTCAGACTGAAATTGCCGCGAAACCAATCACGTGACCAATACTTCCCCAGGCTACAGCGCATAACCCGAGGCGCACATACCGTAGGTACTAGCATGCTGTGCCTATGGGGCTGCGGATCAAGGGGATGTATTTCTCTGACCACACACACTACCTCATGCAGACACTCCAAGACCTGTGTTGTGTCTCTCACTAGAGCAGAAGCAAGGATACTTCCCATGCCTGTGGTTAGCTTGATCACCTCCAGTGCTTGACAACAGCCAATCAGACCAGGAACTGCAATGGAAGGGGATATGGAATCTGGTGAATCTGTGGTAAAATATATTTGTCTGATGATAAACATAGGATGAAGGAATACTCATACTACTCAAGTCAATTCCCATGCGATAATCATTTTGTTCTATCTTAAAAACTTACTAAATAAAGCAATACAGGAATATGCTAGATATATTCCTTTCTTTAACCCATTCACACTCAGAGTTCCCCAGTAAAGTATCGTCTGCTATTTTCATACTTTTGAAAATAACTTGGAAATAAAGCAAATTCTCACAAAATATTTGAAGGAGAGTTGTTGGTTAGATTCTGATAAACATTTCTCCTTCAAATATTTTTGATAAAAACGCTTTTGTGAGGAAAATATCAACAAAATAGTCAGGCCTGTTTTGGCCGCTCTGAGTGCCAATGGGTTAAGTCAATTCCCTCCAAGTTTTTTAGTCAAGACGTGCCAAAATAGCTCTACTATGGATATCAGGAGTAACAGAAGAGAATGTACAGTGACATCTCAGGCTGTGCTTTGTCTACAAGTACCTTTCTAGAAGAAGAGATACAGGTGAACCTGGATATGACAGACTCAATGGGACATGGAAAATTGGTCCGTCATATGCAAAATCCGTCGTATACATATGACGAATACTTGATATGCATCGGACTGGGACCAAGCATATCGTCCGTCATATGCAAAAATCCGTCGTACAGTGGTCCGTCATATCCAAGTTCACCTGTAGTACTCCTTGAGCCATGATACTTACCCACTCCTAGCACACCTCCATCAGAGCAGTTGGTGACTGTCTCTGGAGGGGGAGGTGTGGGATAGAGGCAGCGATAGCATGGCCCACCTTCACAATTATAAACTGTTAACTGCAAGATAAAATCAGCAAAAATATATCATCAAGATGTTACCATATTTTCTTGGAAATTTGGGCCACCAACATTAGCCACTCTCAAAAATGTCAGAAATGTGATCCCAATAACATCAAGAGGTATAATCCATAGTGCATTTATGTATCCTAGATATTTAAAATAAAGATTTATTCAAATTGATGAATAATAAGTGCAATGCATATTGTTATAATAATGAAATAAGTATCAATAAAATGATGAATCAAAATGAATCAAAATCAAAATGACAAGTTATGAATGCAATTAGCAGAGTGCTGTGCTGAATTGTAAAAAATATTTCTGATGAAATGTATGTATTTGAAGTTGTTTTAATACATGTTAGTCGAACATCAATATTTAATTCAGGGATAACTCATTTTTTCCTCTACAAAGACAACCATGCTTATCTCAGATAAATAGGAATTTAAAGAAAAATACCCAAGTTAAATGAAATCCATTTATGCATACCTCAGATTTTGACCAAATCAGGGATAGAATACTTCAGATGCATAGGAAAAGGCACTTTTTAAAGCGTAAGGCCACTATATAAATGGAAAAGCAACAATGGAAACCTATGTGCGTTCCACACCGCTGACTCATACCAAAAAAAAACTTTTTTATTTTAAATGTTTTTTTTATTCATTCTCATACATGTCAACAAATACAGAAGCACATGGATGGGTACAAAAAAAACTTGTACCCACCAAACAAACTCATCCTCAAATAGATCCGTATCTTACTTCTTTAAATTTGTTTTACTCTATTATATGTTTATCCACCTAAAATTGAAAAAATACGTGTAAGTCCGTTTTTAAAAATCATAGTAACCTACACAGACTGCCAGTAGATCAAAGAACAACCTGTATCACAATGCATACCGATTTCAACCCTGATTTTGCTTGATTGTCAGCAACATGTTCACCTTTTTGCATTAAATCATGCTAAGATGTTTCATTAAAATTGGGAAGAATACAGTTAATATCTTGGTGATAATTTATGCTTGTATGATCAACCAGCTTTGTTGCAATGTGAGTTGGCTTCGGCACAAGTTGATCCCCAACACACACTTGTCTCTAAGATAAATAAAACTATAATGGTAGAGAAGGGACTGACCCATAAATCAGGGATGTGCTAGGTGTCTCAGACTGTGTCTCAGATAAGTGATGTAAATCAGCATTGAAGTAAATAGGAATGTTAACCCTTATGCTGCTGGTGGACAATTTTGCCAATACGAAATGACGCAAAAAAAGCTGAAAAATGACGGAAACCCTAGCAATTGGGTACTCATATGATAGAACTCAGCGAGAGCTTTCAAATGAATACCAACATGACAGGGTTAAGATGATTTTCAATATTTTTTGCTTTTTTGTGCATTGCATGAAAGTAATCTCAGCAGCAGAAGGTTTGAAGTAGATCGGACCAGTGCTTTTGTCTTACCTGCCCTTCAAACCTCAGAGCACTCCCTGACACCAAGGGCTTCCCTGAGAGAACACAGGCGTCATTTAAAAGGTAGCGTGTAGCAACATTGTCAGTGGCATCCACTATCACATCATAGTCGCTGATGATCTCCATTGCATTGCTGCTGTCTAGGGCCAGGTGGTAAGGCTTACATACTGTGCTGGAGTTCAATCTGTAAAACAAAAAACAATAATGCTGTTATGTTTAATTAAACAATAATGTTGTTATATTTAGTTAGGAATCATTTTTTATTGAGTTCACATGTTTAATGTAATTAGCACAAAATGATACATTTGAATATTTATAAAAGACTGTACTGGCCATGCAGTGCAATATTTTGCCGAGTTTAAGAGTGCTTGATTGATTCCGCCTGTCGCAGGTTCTGAAGCCTCTGTCGAATGCTGGTGCAACAATGTGACAGTTTGGCACAATTTAAAGCCTCTGCTGCCATAGTGTGTCTACTAGAGAGCACCATAGACATAGAAAGGTATCAATCAAAACCCTCCTAGCATTACAATTACCAATATCATTACAATGAGCCTGGACGCTTTCTAATACAGGTGAACTTGGATATGACGGACCGTGGTACGACAGATTTTTGCGTATGACAGATGATATGCTTGGTCCCAGTCTGATGCATATCAAGTGTTCGTCATATGTATATGACGGATTTTGCATATGACGGACCAATTTTCCTGGTCCCATTGAGTCTGTCATATCCAAGTTCACCTGTATGTCTACGAATCTTTTTATGTCCATACTTCCAGGGTTATGAGAATAAATAATGCAACGCTAGCTTCTTATTTGTCAAAACCATCCAGGTAAGAACCAATATAAGATATATGGAGCATATACATACGCTTTACAAGCTGTTGCGATTGAGGTAGATTTGGTGATTCCAACTCTTGATTCAGTGTGCAGGATCTGTCTGTGAAGATTGCTCAACTCGACTTCATCATAGTCGACCAGTCCAATGCAACCTGCGCAGAAAACAAACATGCTCCTTTTTTTATCCAAACAAATTAAGACTTAATAGTCAGAATCTGCAGGGATATCCCCCTCTCCGCAAAATGTAAAACTATGGTGTTTAATATAAATATACTGTACAGCCTTTTCTCAATATTTTTTACGTAGACAGGGACCCAAATACTTTTTGTGATCCACCTTCCAACTCAAGCAAGTACATATACTAGATTTTACTTGCCCAGCAAAAGAAAATAAGTTACCCAGCTAAAAAACAGAATTTTATTTTAGTATGACTACAACTGGACAATGTATTAAGGTAAATTTTCCCCTCTTTTCCTCAAAAAACTGGCTAATGTAAATCCATTCCATATATGCATATCACATATTTCATAATTCAATCATGAAAAACATTTTGGAATCACAACTTGCCATTTTGGCAAATAGTTAATAAGTGTTTGCCCATAAGCCAATTATATTTGACATGGCAAGTGGGCAAGCATGTATGTTTGTGCCTAGCAGAATCACTTTGTCAAATCATCTGTAAAATGAAATGAAGTTAAGGTCACTAACGATTCATCTGGTTATGCAACTGTTAAAATCAAAGGGAAATAGGCTGATTTTAGGCATATTTGCGATGAGATTCCTAGTACAGTACATACCTAGCGTTGGGACGATCATCGATTATAATCGATAATCAATCGTTTACCTCTCTGATTCTGATTAATCGATTACATAACTGGCAATCGATAATAATCGGAAAAGGTGACACCTAGTTGCAAAATATAGAACTAAATGACAGACATGTTGTCAGCTTTCTTGCTATGAAACTAAGCCCCAAAAACACTTCAAAACGAAGTTAAGGTAGGTGCTAAAAGCAAGTAATTGTCATACACTATCACTTATCATTAGGCTCTAGACCTCTAGTACCCAATTACTGCAAAAGTGCGATGAACTGATTATGATCGAAAAACCATCGGTTGGCTGTAACTGATTACCGATCATGAAATTGCAACCGATTCCAAACCCTATACATACCTATACCTGCTGCGGCCAGATATATGGCAGCTGGGCATCCCAAGCCACCTGCGCCAACTATCAACACACAACTATTTGAAAGCTTCAGCTGACCTGTAAGAATCAAACACACACTGAGACATATGTATGACTGAGAAGGCCAGTTTAGAGATCATTGGCTTTTGAAAGACAAATTATGGGGTGAATGATGATTTGACAATCTTTAATGCTTTAACAAGTAGATGCAGATCTGTGAAATGTCTACACCAAGTAACCAGCTTTAAGATGCAGGTGCACATAACAATGACCATGCAGGGGAAGGATTGTATTTTGACTTTAAAGGTGACAATGGCAGACATACCATTGAAAAAGGCCAGTCTATCAACTCAACACATAAGAAAGCAAGAGTCAAAAGAGGGCATTTCTCTAGAGCTTGGATGAAGAAAAGAATGGATATGTAGCTAGAGACCAATTACTATATGCCCTATGGTTACATGCTGGACTCATGCCAGGGGTACCAGATAAGGCATCAGCGCGAGGTCACGTGGGAATAAGGACCAATCAGGGCTCTCGCATCGATTACACTGCAGAGAGACCTTATCTCCACCACCAGCTGGGGGTGCCCAGAGCACCAATTTTGGCCTATTAGCAGCTATTACTTGACGCTGGTTGAGGCTAGCATGTTCAGGTTGACCGTCTGGTTTCGAATCCACTTGGGTTTGGTCATCTAAGCTCTAGAATCATTCCAACCACCTTTGGCTGAAAGAAAGTATTGACTTGAATTGAATTGAAAACTAAATAGGTTGTAATCATTTATCTTGTGGGCAACTCATGAGTTACTTTGCAGGGCTCGAAATTAGGGGGTGCCGGGAGCCCTCGGCTCCCTTGAATTCTCCAGCGGCTCCCTCAAATCTTTGCAGGGAGCCCAAAAATGTACTGGTTTCTATACACAACACCTGTAAGTGGCTTCGAAAGATGCAATTGGGCTCCCTGGTAAAACTCTTAATTTCGAGTCCTGCTTTGTTTTCAGTGGTAAATACAAATGGAAATGTATTAGACATTGTGGAATCGCTTATGTATACACAGAGAAAGATTGGTAAAACATATTACCTTTCACGCCTAGTTCAGGAAGTATCAGTTGCCTGCTGTACCTAGCTATACTTGCATTGTCTAAACGTTCTCGTACTTTCACTCCAGGAATATTTGTAAGTGAGGGACAGACACTAGGGCATCTTCCATCCTAAAAATCAAAAATGAATATTGTTACAAGCTCAACAGTTTGGGGGAGAGATATTTTATTACAGCTATCAGAAATGGACACATGAATTATTCAATAGCCTCTGGACTGGCACCGTTGGCTGTTAGACTCATTACACCTACTTGCACATTATAATGCTGTATGTCAATCAAAACCTGAAATTTGTTTCTCCATGCTACAATATAGCCAGATTACCCTGAAAAGTTCATGGTTTTAGGTTTAATGAACACCTGAGAGTAGTAGACAGGGAGTGGGCACTGGTCTTGCATCATCAAATTTCGCTGCCTCTCACTATCTGACCTAGATAGGATGACATCCCCCAGCCAGCCAGTCAGCCAGCCAGTCTCTCTGCTGCACAAATTACGTGACCAATACAACCCCAGGCTACAGCGCGTGACCCGAGGCGCAGATACCGTAGAGGCTAGCATGCAGTACCTATGGGGTTGCGGATCAAGGGGATGTATTTCTCTGATGAACACGTAAGATGATAGTTTGTTTGTTTATTTGTTTTGGATGATTTGGATCCATAACTGCCTAGGGAGGATCTATGGAGATCTCCAGTTCCCTCACTGGCCTTTGACTCCCTATGTGCTCCTTATCCCTCACATTATTTGTCATGCGCCTTGCATCAGGTCTGTACCCTACCCCATTCTCCTGTCCTTTATAGATATCCTACCCAGTATCTTGTCTGTCCCCACCTTTGTCTTCCCGTCATCCGCATATATTTAACCCCCACATGTATGCACCCACCCCTCAACTCTTTTAAACCCCAGCCATAAACTGAGTTAATTCATTATTTGCAACAAACACACAATGTAACTCTTAACGTCTCCCCTTATATACCCTTCATACTCACCTGCTGCAGCGAACCTCACTGTGACACACAGCTCCCTAATTCCCCTTTATTTGATTAGTATGGACAAAAGTTTCAACTGTATTAAACAGGGATAATACTACACTCCCTTACATTCCCTTTACACCCTTTTCTTATTTTTTTTATTTTCTTCATCCTCGGTCCCATTTTACTATCCCTTCCCTAATATACAGCTAGTCAGCAACCCCTCCTCCCTTCCCCTCGCCTAGATCTCTAGGCTGTCAATGTATTTTTCTGTCATGTTTTTTTTTTCTGTTAGGCCTAAAAAAAGTTGTTTGTTTCCTGTAACCCTACCCTAACAAGTTTTTATTCAAAAAAATGCCTACCCTAAAGTTTTTTTACGCCCTCCAAACTCCCAATCAATGTAAAACATGCATAAAACACACATTTTTGACCAAAAAAATAATCAAAAAAAATATATTTTACCGACCTACCTACCGTTTTTTTTCAGACTGTTACAGGAAACAAACAATTTCTTTTTTTAGGCCTTACCAAGAACCAAATAGTCTAGGTGGCCATAGTGGTCAATTTAGTTCACACTTATCTCACCAGGGGAATAGAGGATTCAGTTCGAGTTTGAGAGATAGGATCAGGTGGTGCCATCAACCTATCATACCTGGTACTACACCACACTGCTTGATTAAAACGGATGGGAATGTCAAATGTTAAGGGATAAGAGCGTAGGCTGTTAGATGCATCAGACCTCCCTTTAATGCTTTATCCTAGACTAGACATTGAGTTTTCCAACAGTGCAAAACAGCTGCCAGGCTCGATACGGCATATTATCTATGGTTACCTTCTCTAACAGTTGGTGTCGTAATTCGTTTAATTCTGTTGTCACGGCCGCTAATGCATCCTTTAAACGACTAACTTCATCTGATAATGAGCTACATGAGTTGCATATGGGGGTGGCCATTTTGAAATGACATTACTACCTCCGTCAAATTTTAGTTTTATTTTATTCCGCCAGGATTGTGTTTACTGCAGGCTCACATTTACTCTACAATCACACTAGGCCCAGTGCGCAATGTGCTTAAGTTGGGGCTGTCGTTCAGAACCCAAATCGAATTAGTATGGCAAGCCGAAGTGCCCTAAACAGCTAAAGCACGTATTTATGGAATTCCATTAATGATTAATGGAATGCCATAAATGATTTACGGAATTCCTTGAATCATTTATGGAATTTCATAAATGTAAGCATTTATAGAATTCCATAAATTATTCATGGAATTCCATATATAAATGGTATTTATAGATAAATAAATAAATAAATGGTATTTATGGATTCCACAAATCATTTAAGGAAATACATGACTTATGGAATTCCATGAATTATTCATGGAATTCCTTAAATGCTCACATTTAGGGAATTCCATATTTCATTTATGGAATTCCATAAATCATTTATGGTATTCCATAAATCATTTATGGAATCCTCTATGGAATTCCATGAAGTCATTATGGAATCAAGTGTATATGATAAAGACTCGGTCTTTATTATAAACTCGATACGATTTTCCCCCTTTTTGCAAGGCAATCAAAGCGTCATTCGTCATTCAGTTGGGCAAGGAAGGATCTTAAGACCCTTCCATATTTTCAGGAAAAACTATAAAGCCTATCTACTGTGTAATTGTATATAAAGTTACTGAGCTGTAGTAAGTTCCTGTGCTCTGGTAAAGAGCGCAAAACCAATCCTGTGTTGAAATGGTTCATTGGGATCTTATTTAAGGTGATGGGTACCATTGCAAGCCAGTTAAAAGCCCTGTCCCAAAACACACCTCAAAGCAGCATAATCCTATAACTAGGTGTATCTCCAGGTTCCTGAGTGTTATCAGGTAGAGAATATCATCGCCACCTGTCATTATTCAATCCATATTCTGTTTTATTTCAAAATTTACAATTTTTTTTCAAATGACATATTTTCATTAATTACGCAGGTGATGGTTACTGCAGATTCAGAGTTACTTTAGGGATATCATTGACTATGCCCAATAAAAAGTATTTTTTTGATTTTTTACCCCTGAAGATTTTTACAGGCCATAACATTGAAAGTTCTAGTGAGAAATCTCGTGTGTGGAGGCATGGGAACCCCTTTGATAGTAATTGACATACCTCGCTGAGCACTCGAAACAAAAGAGACTTGCACAAAGATACACATCGACGATCTCAAGACAATGGGTTGTGGTCAGGATGCTATAAATAGGTGCTAGCTATGAGTACGTGAGGTCACCAAGTGAAGTTGGTGTGGAGATTTCTAACTAAAATTTTCAACGTTATGGTCTGTAAAAATCTTCAGGGGTAAAAAATCAAAAAAATACTCTTTATTGGGCATAGTCAATGATATCCCTAAAGTAACTCTGAACCTGTAGTAACCATCACCTGCGTAATTAATGAGAATATGTCATTTGAAAAAAAATTGTAAATTTTGAAATAAAACAGAATATGGATTGAATAATGACAGGTGGCGATGATATTCTCTACCTGATAACACTCAGGAACCTGGAGATACACCTAGTTATAGGATTATGCTGCTTTGAGGTGTGTTTTGGGACAGGGCTTTTAACTGGCTTGCAATGGTACCCATCACCTTAAGGGAGTTGCATTGCGCAAACAATTAGATGCACCAACAGCTTCGAATGGAGAGTGCGCGAAAGTTTGCATGCGCAAATTTAATTTAGTATTGTTAATGCACTATAACTGTAGTAAAGAAAACTTCTAACGAGTCAAAACACCTGCTTCTTCCTGTTCAAGCGAGCAGATGCGCAAGTGGAGAGGCCGCGTCCATAGTAGTTTATCACTCGCAAGCATGCCCTTAAGGCCAGGTAAAGATAACAGTGTCAGCGCCACTTGTCACCACAGCAACAGATGCCAATAATGACTGCGAGAGGACAAAACAAGGAAATCATCCAGTACAACCGGGATAGGATGAGAGAAGGGAGTTTTGGGGTATCACGATAGGCTCCCGACCTTGACAAGGTACAAGGTTCTTGTACACATCCTAATCAAGATGTCTAGGGCATTAGCGTTCCCAGTCCTGTTCCTACTCGGGATTTTGACCGAGATATCACCCAGGGTCATCGATGATATTAAGGTGGACACCGATCAAGAGAATGCAACAGATATAAGTAAAAATACCACACAGCAGCTAGAGGCAGCTATAGAAACAGTGACTAGAGCAACTCAGTCCGTGGAACCAATTCCTGCTAGTGGTGCAAGAAACCCGGGCGCCACTGGTATGTCTGTGACAACGCCCACAATCACGAGCAGGGTCACTCAGAGAAGATTCAAAGGACCTTGGCAAATAAGCATCCACACAGATAAGGACATCTCTATGGCAACAACCTCCCAGATGCCATCATCAGGAATCGAAACACAGGAGCATGATTTGATAGAACAAAATCATCGCGTTGGGTCTATGAATGACTCTCATGTAGGGGAAGTAGAGGGAAATTCAGGTACTTCAGAGATATTTGATAATTTCGCCTTGGAACAATTCACCTGGGTGGATGTGATAATTACAATATGTTGCACAGTTGCATCTCTATTGCTGTTAGTGAACATAGCCTTCTTCGCCCATTATTGCTTTAAGAAAGGCCCCTGCTGTGGAGGGGGTCATAACTTCACGCCGGCGCGACCAGTGGTCGAGGCACCAACGACTCACCAACCCAGGGTGGAACAATCTAACGCTAACGTCAACGTCAAAACGCCCAATTACCGGAGATACAGGTGTCCGCGGGAGAGAGTATTTCACCACGCAATACGGTCACCGTGTCAGAGTCGTGGATCAGTCAACAGTATCTCCACCGGCGTGTCTACCCTCTCAGTAGGGACTCAGTACGAGAACATGGATGCCCTGGTGGCAAGTTTTCTAAGCGAGGAACTGATTGGAGAGTTGAATGATAGGGATAGCAACTGCACATCGGTAAGCGATGGATTCCAATTCGTCAGAGACTATGAACTGAGACCATACCCAGAGGGATCCACAGAATTCTGACAGGGCTTGAACATTTCATAAAAAAGAAAGCGCAGAAAGCTATTACTCATATTAAGTGTGGGTGCAGCCGAGTGTGAGGAGGTAACACTGGAAAATGAAAATGCTTTTCTGAGATGTTAAAAAATACAAATTTGCCATACTGTTCGTAGAAAAAAACAAAGTATGAACTTTTTAAGCAGAGAACCTTCATTGCAATACGTGTAAAACAATAGAGCAGCAAGGATGTATGTGCCATATTAAAGGCATAGTCGGATATTCGACAGGCTGACGTGGCATCTGAAACTTAAAATATTTTTAAAGTCATTTAAAATATACCCCACAATAAGAATTCCATGAAACTTGGCATAAGCTATCCTTGTAAGATCCCCTTTAGAAATCCAAAATAAAATAGGGGTGGTCACCAGTCGTCCCATCCATATATAGGTGGCGCCAAAGGTGCGCTAAATTTGCAAATTTCACGTCTAAAATTGAAAGTCCATTTCAAAAATACCCCGCAATTAGAATTTCATCAAACCTTGCACAGGCTTTCATTGTCATGTCCCCTTTGAATATCTAAAAAAAAAGGGGGATCACCAGTACTGCCTTCGATATAGGTGGCGCCAAAGTATCAACCAATGTAATTCGCAAACTTTGGCGCCACATATATGGACGGGATGACTGGTGACCCCCGTTTTTTAATTTATGATTTCCAAAGGCCATCTTACAAGGATAGCTTATGCAAAGTTTCATGGAATTTTTATTTGTGTTTATACTTTAAATGAATTTAGATGTCAGCTTGTCGAATACCCGACTATGCCTTTAAAAAGAGCATATAACGGATAACGGATTATGGAAACTGATTACTTTGTCTTCATTTCATTGCGAAGGTTTAATCAGTAAAACATCATATTATTACGTTTAACAGTGACAGAAAAAAGTTGTTCCCCTATTAATATGGATTAGTATTGTTTGATTCAATAAGCGATGTAAATGTCTTCTGTTGAGAAGTTCAATGCTGAAAAGTTGATTAAATTTCATATTTATATTTAGAAACGTGGACAATTAAATACGCGTGCCATATAAAGTTGATAACGGATTATGGAAAATGATTACCCCGGTACTTGCAAAGATCTTTGGTATTCTTTTTTATAGCGATAGTTCGATCAGGTGAACCGTAATGTTATAACGTTTAACAGTGGCAGAAGAAGTTAATCCCCTGTTTATATGGACTAGTAGTGGTTTATTCGGTAAGCGATGTGAATGTCTTATGTTGAGAACGTCAATACTGAAAAGTTGAACAGTTTTCAGAGTTGCCTATCATTGGAGACGTGGAGTACTGTATTTGTAAATACTTGTAAAATGATTACCTTTTTTAGGATGATCGCGTAGTATGGTTGAAGCCCAATCAACTACTTGTAAAACTTCGATTTCATATTTTGTTTGTGAGAGGTATTTGTAAAAAGAAATACTTTTTATACAAATGACATTCGTTTTTGTGATTAATATGTGTATATAAGCATAGCACATTCTAATGAGACAACTCATATGAATGCAGGGTGTACATTCAGAAATCTAAAAAACACTTACTTCAC
The DNA here is from genome assembly GCA_963942565.1 of Maea johnstoni. NCBI lineage: Eukaryota > Metazoa > Annelida > Polychaeta > Spionida > Magelonidae > Maea > Maea johnstoni. Next base: position 15,949,062 of record OZ012686.1, read on the forward strand.
AGGTAAGAAAATTGAATAAAATGTCATTAAAACAGTTTTCGACCGGAACTTTCTAACAAAAGCATCTTCCAGAAATTATTTATAGATGTCATTGACTACATTTCTTTGTATTCATGAATTATTTTCAAGGGGTACTTATAGTTCAGACATAAACGCTACCTATTTTCCCGTTTCTGATATCATTAGACTTACATGCATGAAAAGAGACGTCGGCAGTAAAAACATCTCATGCATACGTAAGGTTCAATATTATTGAACTAGGGGTACTTAGAGCTTGACTGGTCTATTAGTGAAGGATGGCTGTTCTGCCATTGCCAGATGCTGGCTGTGATAGCTGCAGGCAGGTGCCTAAATCAAAAGTAGCCAGCCCCCAGGCCATATTCAGATGTCATCCCTTGTGGATAGATGGCACTGCTATCTGCTAGAGAGGGTAATTGTGAATCCTCATGTATATACGTACAATCCCCTAGTGTGAACATTGTATGCATCAAATGACCAACTAATAGGCCACCTGCCATTGTATAGGTGCGAGATATGAATTCTATAAAATGGGGTTGCCAGTTAATGCATTAACCCATTCACACTCAGAGTTCCCCAGATAAGTATCGTCTACTATTTTCATACTTTTGAGAATAACTTGGAAATAAAGCAAATTCTCACAAAATATTTGAAGGAGGGTTGTTGGTAATATTCTGATAAACATTTCTCCTTCAAATATTTTTGACAAAAGCGCTTTTGTGAGGAAAATATCAACATAATAGTCAGGCCTGTTATGGCCGCTCTGAGTGCCAATGCATTAAAGCCTAGTATTCAGGCTAACACCACAGGCGCCAGGGGTTAATCTGCAGCACGCGCCATGTGGCACAGAGCAGGTAGCATGGCAACTGGCTGCAGGACAGGTAGATATGACCTGGCCAGGTGGAACAGCCTCGAGGCTACAGGTGTGCTACCTGCTACACAAAGACAGTAGGAAAATCATGCTTCTTAATACTTAAGAGTTCCTCTAGAAATTGTCTTCTGTACCTACAATACTTCTGGCAATATCTTTGAAATTAAGGATTATTTTAGAAAATATTTGAAGGAAAGTTGTTGGCAATATTCTGAACAACATTGCTCCTTGAAATATTTTGCCAAATATGCTTTGCCTGCAAGATTTCATCATGTTGGCCGCTGTGAGCATTAATGGGTTAAGCTTTGTGCTTACTGTTAAACCATGACAAAGCGAGCCCCCATAGACTTTGTAAGGATTTCGTCTTTAATTTTGATCTTAATTCATAATATTGATTTTGTAAAGATTTAAGACTTCGTAAGGAATTTTGTCGGTTTTCTTTCTAAATCTTAGTTGGAAATGAAAAAAATGAACCAATTCATTTTCATCCCACCAAAATAGGGCTGCCTATTGTAAGTGATGTTTTCCAAATATTAGTGCTATTATCTTTAGAAAAACGACTGTATAAATTTACGAGGACCCTATGTTCAATTTTCCTTCAAATATTTTGCGAACATTGCCATTGACTGTTCATATCTGTTGGAGGTCACTATGTAGATGGCTGAAGAGTAAGAAGTGAGGTACCCGGTAATTGTGATAGAAGCGACGCAAGCATATCATTGGTCAAAATCTGAAAGGAATTGCTTTTTTCACTGTTTTCAACAGCTTAGATCATATTGTGATGCAGTATTAATCCCTAACTGGGGAGAAACTCGCTCCGCTTTACCTTGGATTAAGAAAAGAATGGATATGTAGCGAGAGACCAATTATTATATGCCCTATAGTTACATGCTGGACTCATGCCAGGAGTAACTGATAAGGCAGCAGCACGAGGTCGCGTGGGAACAAGGACCAATCAGGGCTCTTGAATCGATTACATAACAGAGAAACCTTATCTCCAAAACCAGCTGGGGGTGCCCAGAGCACCAATTCTGGCACCTATTAGCGGCTATTAGTTGACACTGGTTGAGGCTAGCATGTTCAGGTTGACCGGCTGGTTTCGAATCCACTTGTGTTTGGTCATCTAAGGCTTTACCAATAGTTCCAAGAAGTCTTTCAGTTGCAGAAGTACTAAAGAGAACCCTCCACAATGTCACACATTCATATTCAGCCACCAGGGCCAACCCACTAAAGGGGATCCAGTGGAGACTCGAACCTGCATCCTCACGCTAGGGACCCAGGTATCATAACCACTAGGCCACAGAGTATCTCTGATCAAAACCCAGAACATGCCTAAAAGATGTCAAATGGCCAAAGGGTTTAAACGCTCCCCTCACACCCGGCAGTCACATTAGCCTGAATTAACCCCTTCAATGCTGAGACTACTTCTGTCTAAGGCACAAGAACTCAAAAATCTTTGAAAATCATCTTAACCCTATCATCTTGGTATTCATTGGAAAGCTCTCATCGAGTACTCTCAGATGAGTACCTATTTGCCAGGGTTTCAGTCATTTTTCAGCTTTTTTCATATTATTTTGTCTTGATTAAATAAGCCACCAGCAGCATAAGGGTTAAGCTACGGGAGCACTGCTCCCAGGGTTGTACATAAGGGGAAACTTGCAGTAATCACCTTTTACTTTGGAAGTGTGGCCGCCGCACAGCAGGCAGCTGGATGCTGCTCCAAGTCCAGGGGGCTCTTGAGCCCATGTTACCAAAGGTTTATTATACTAAAGGTGACCGACTGGACTAAGTTTTTCCTACACTGTGTGGCTATGAGGATCTATAAATAGGAGCCCAGCGTAGCTGTTTAACAGATGGTTTTCTCATTAAGTGAACGGGACTACATGACACCCCATACTCGATACTGATAAGACAAGTGGCTAATGTCGTTAAAAGACAATAAAAGTCCTGGACATTCCTGCTGGAGTGTTCTAAATTTTATCCCTTAAAAGCATTTGCTTGAGGATATAGGGAATGATAGCCTTTTCGCCAGAGTTGGTCACCTTTAGTATAATAAACCTTTGATGCTACCTGCTCACATCACATGCAATTACACTAGTATGTCGTCGGGATTACTCATTTCAAATTAGCCGAGTTCTGTAAGGTAAAAAAAACAACAAAGACGTCTGATTGTTCCAAATATATTGTTCATATCTACCTATCACAACGATCAAAAGACTCACTGTCCATATGTAAACAAGGCTTTACCACATACTACCCATGTAAAGCAGTTTGCCCAGGAGTTGACTTCACAGGCATTCATTCTATCAATGTATTGTTAAACCCTATTATGCCTGATATACCTTCTAGGCTCCGGAATAGCAAAAACAAATTCATAAATATGAAATAATTTAAGTTCAGTTTTGCTTCAATTTTCCGTATATGCTACTTCCCTTGTGACTGCCATAATATGGTATATATGGATTTTGAATCCAAAGTAACCTGCAACATCTGCAGGGAAATAATGAACCTGTTTGCATACCTCATGTATTGTCAAGAAAAGAGTTAGTAAATCAATTAGGTATTAAAACCTAGAAACTTTCAATTAGTAATCACAAATCAATTTACTATCTGCTCCAAGCAGATGGTATATTAAACCCCAAGGCCAGACCATGGAAATATTAACTTTCATAAATCACCAAAAAAAGGGTCTTAAAATTACAATATACTTTAAAGAGAATAATGCACTGCCAATAAAACATAAATCAGCAGCTAATATTAATTTAATCACAGAATTTAGTAGTGGACAAACATTTCATGCTCTTCAAATAGATCGAGTAATTACACCCAAACCACTAATGGCTATTCATTTTCCACTTTCTGATATCATTCCAACTTAGAAACAACACAATCAAATGTTTCTTTAGGTCTGGCCCAATTAAATGATGATCACATCAAACAAGCATATGAAAACAGTGTGAAATATGAAATATAGATGGTAAGGAAAGAACCAGAAAAGATGCTCCTCATCAGACACACACAAAAATGACAAAAAGCTAAATAATTCCGCAACAGAGGATTTACAAGATGGATCACCTACGCCTTATTGGCAGGTGATTTATCCTATCTTGAGAAGACTTGTAAACAAACAAATTTGGAGACATTGAAATGAATCACACACTATGACGAGGTATGAGCAGTTGTACTTAAAGTATAATTATATGGAGCTTAGAATAATGAGGTTTCTTTACAGGTAGGAACTTTCCAGAAAATATACAAATGCATGCTTCAAATTTCTATGGAAAATCAGTTTCTACTTTGAGTAAAACAAGAACTTTCATCATCATATCTACAAAACGGAAAATAAACAAGAATTCAAAGTATGGCATCATCTTGTATCACTAGGAACTACGTCATTTCATTTTCATAGCAATCTTTAATTCACAAAATTTAACGGCCACAGCTAAATCTATATAACAAGTCATATCAATCAAAATATGTTCAATCACTGCCTTATCATCCTTAAAAAATACAGTATTTGCTTTATTCGCATCTTTGATTTGTCATGATTACTAATCTAACATCTGCTACTTTCAGTATCATCATCAGCCGTTCAACAATTAATCTCTGCCAGTCTCACAATTATTATAAACCACTGCAGAGGCATCTGGGTGTCATTTGGATAATCACCTTCAAAAATCCTATATTAAGACAGCAAAATATTTTTTTGTGATAAGTTTCTAGAAATGTTAATCTCAAGCAAATGAATTTTGAAATGTTCACTTCAATGTGAATTGTAGGACCACACTTAAAGACATTCAGTTTCTTATTTAGAAAATGTTTCCTTATGCTTGTAATATTGAAGATATTATGGTCTCCCTTAAATATTGGACAGAAATGTTATGATAAGCCATTTTGGGTTACTTTTAGATTTGAAAATCACATGACTGCCACTTTTTTGACATTTAAAGCTGAAAAGTGACAGCCCATTAGATGTTGGAAGAAATATGAGCATCTGAAGAAAGCCAGACTGTTATCAAGTCTAACATATAAGAGGGCAAGGGCAGCACAAATTACCAGTGCTATATGGAGGGCCCACACATTGCACCAACTATAACAATAAGTGAAAGAGGGGCACCCCATAACATGGAGGAATGGCTGCTATCTGCATTTCAGCATAACCAAGAAACAGGTGAAAGTCAAGATGTTCCTTTGACACTGCAAACCTGCATTTAAATCAGGTTTTCTTTTTGAAATACAGAAGGATGGGTCAATGCGTTTAACTGGATATAATCACATAAGGGGTATAGGTGATATATTTCCCCAAGTCAAGGATGCACACATCCTTCACAAACAATTTTTCTGGATGCACCAGTGAGTAGCCAAACTACACCAACACTTACAATCCATTACAATCAACCAAATAGACATATCATACCTACATCTCAACAGAAAACAATAAAAAAATGGCACCTTACATTCCCCCAAATGTGGGTCAAAATTGTTAAACGTGGGCTACATTTGAGGTACAAAGGTTTTTCTGTTTTTATACCAAAAACCTTATTGTTCAGCATTAAGCAAAGACCCACAGTCATATGGTATGGAATGGATTTCCTCAATTTCAATCATGTGGACCATAATAAACTTCCAAGGGCAGTTTCTTTGAGAGAAAAAAATCAGGCATTATGTGTATATGTGCCTTTGGACCAAGAACAGGCATTTGAAGCTTTCTAAAGTAAAAAAATGAACTCCTGATTTCAATGTTTCTTTTATAATTGATGTCTTTGTTAGAGAAGATTTTTTTCCCCAAAATCCAAAGTTTTGATTTTTCCAGAATCATTCATCTTCTTCCTTACCTAGATTTTCTATCAACATAACTACAAGTATCAATATAAAACTCATTTCAACCTTAATTTTCCATTCAAATTTCTAAAATTTAACTGAAAATTAACTGACACATATATTTACGAAATGGAAAAAAACCCATTCAATTATTACTTTAAAAACATTAAATTTTAAAAAGTTTTCCGGAAAATTATTTGCCCATTTGAAAAATGGTCACATTTTTTTTAGCTTTGGTATAAAACATATATGAAATTAAAACGAAATATAACTAGCATCATTGTCCTTCACATTTTGTTTCCCTTTTCAAAACTACAACATGAGTAGACCTCCGGCAGCTGCTGGATTAGTCGTTTTTCTTTTCCTCGTTAGGTTTGGGCTCGGTGCTGCCCTCTATAGCAGGTGTGGGTGCATCACCATTAGCGCCCTCTATCGCTGCCTCCCCATTTTGCTCCAACATTTCCTGGCTCGTGCCGAACTCGTTGACTCTCTTGGGGTCCACTCTGTAGATATATCTCTGGTACAGGTAGATGAAGAATATCACATCTGAAACGGAGAATACATAAACAACTTTCAGAATAAATTTGAATATACGATATGTCTACTACTATGAAATAACAACAAAGATAACTTCCTGTTCTCACTGAAACATTTTTTATTTTTTTAGAAAATATGCTTTTGTCAATTAGATAGTTAGATATATAATACTCTGGTCAAGCCTTTACAGGCCTTACAATAACGAATGTGATTGATTGGTTCAAATAATCAGATATCATATTTTTGTGGTGTTGGTGCACTAAGTCCCGGCGCAATTCTCGTGCGTGGACGTGATCCCAGTAATCCCGGGTCAGATGACGTAGACCCCTCTGACTAGCAGGACGTGCCTCCCGCGCGAGTTTCCCTGATAGCTGGAAGGAGTCATCTGGAATGAGTCCATCACTCCAGAACAGTAAGACCGTTCCCTTACCATTTGGCCAACACAACATTTTGAAAAGTTAGTGCAAGTATGAGAGATGGTCATTGTGTATGAGTAAACAGCCATTGTCCTTAAAGGGTTATAGACAATGACCCTTCCTTTCATTCCCATATATCTACCTCCAGGAGATGCCCATGCTGTGATGCAGATCACCACATGCACCAACAATCAGGGTCTTAGCCAGGATTTAGAAACTGGGTGCCTAAAATTGGCAATTGTAAAATTTTGGGGCGTACAAATTTTTAAGTGGGACCACAATATACTCAGATTTCAAACATTAACATGTATGAATTTATCAAAATAAGGCATATTATCCTTATACAATGTCATGGGAATTATATGGAGAAAAAATTCAATTAAATGTTTGAGATTGACATTTTACGAAATTTTTCACAAATTTTTTTGGGTGTCCTGAGGGGTGCTTTTTAAGGGTTTGGGTGTCCAAAAAGACACCCAGATGCCCTGCTGGCTAAGACCATGCAAACAATGACCTAGCGATTATTGACTTACCATCTCTGAGACAGCCTATTCTATAAAGGGTGGGCATCTTTATCACAAATGCAAATATGTCATCGATGAATGTGTTTAAGGCTTTGTAGGTCAGCATTCTCCACGGAAGATGAGCCACTGATTTCAGCTTGTAGTTGATGAACAGCTGTGGTGTCATCATGATAAAGCCTGAAAAACATAAACGCAAATTCATTACAATATTATGATTTATGAATCAAAGGTAAAGGGTTAACCCATTCACACTCAAGAGCGGCCAAAACAGGACTGGCAATTTTAACAATATTTTTCTAACAAAAGCATCGTTCAGAATTTTTTTGAAGGAGAAATGCTAATCAGAAGCCAAGCAACAACTCTTCTTCAAATATTTCGCGACCTTTTGCTTAATTCCCAAGTTAATTTCAAAAGTATGAGAGAAGCAGATGATACTTTTCAGTGGAACTCCTGAGTGTTAATGGGTTAATGTTGCTCTTTCATCCAAATGAATAACAACTTCAGCAAAATATAACTCAAAATACTGCTTTGTTGCAAGATATGTTCATATTAATGTATGTCAGATGTAAGAACATAACTATGTACTTTTGCTAACCAACCATTTAAAAGAAGAGCACCTTAACTTGAACAAGTGACTACTTATGCATATCAAATGTAAGTTGAAATAATTTCATTACTCTTCAGTTTCTTTAACCCTATATCTCCTAAGGATGAAAGTTAGAATGAACTTCTATAACCAAAATATAAGAAAGAGAAAGTATGACAGTCATTGATATCATTCGGTACCCTCGATTGCAAACAGATGTTCATGATTCAAATCGCAAATGCTATAGTTGGATTGAGTTTTATTGATAGCCTGCCCCTTTCTCGGACATCCAGACAGTTTTCAAAAGCTCAAACACTGTAAAAGTTTGAAGAAAATACTGCATGTGTCAATATTGTTCCATGAAAAATACTTGTCATGTGGGTTAGTGTCTGCATCATAAAATGATATCAGAATGAAACATAATACACATTAAGTTAGCGTTAACCAGTTCAGAAAATAGCACTTCAGATTGTTAGCAGAAAGATCATGCTAAACACTATTCTCCCAAAATGATTATGATGACAGTCCATGTAGAAGGTTAGAAGTATTAACCCATTAACACTCAGAGCAGCCAAAACAGGCCTGACAATTTTGGAAATATTTTTCTAACAAAAGCGTTTTTAGGAAAATAATTGACGGAGAAATGTTAAATAGAAGTCAAACAACAACTTTCCTTCAAATATTTTATGAACTTATGCTTCATTCCCAAGTTATTTTGAAAAGTATGAGAGCGGCAGACGATACTTCAGAGGGTATCTCTGTTACCTACCGAATGTGAGTAGGAAGCCATACATCATGTTGAGGACGAAGGAGTAGTACCCCTTGTGCTCATTGTAGATGAGCGAGTAGACTGCATAACACGCCATCAAGGGAAACAACATCCACGACAGATACTTGAAGGCAGTCTGAAAGACAAGCAAGAAAAATCATTCGCAAATCAACGCAGAAAAATAAACAATAGTCAAGTATTTCCTGAAGTTCTTTTGTGCATGTACAGTAGGTTATTGAAATATTGATGATTTAGGTCAAGATGAACGTGTACACACACATATATATATATATATATATATATATATATATATATATATATATATATATATATATATATATATATATATATATATATATATAAATATATATATACATAAATATATATATACATATACATACATACATATATAAACCAGGGTCTGACATTAAGATTTCAGGCTAGGGGCCTGAAGAGGTCTTCTGATTAAAATGCAGTCAAAAACAGGATTTCTATACATACTATTTTGGGCCCTTAGCCTGAAAAATCTAGGGGCCCACAGCAAAATCTAGGGGCATATAACCCTGGGAAAGTCCAACCCTGTAGACACAACACAGATTCATATTCACCTTATATTCCTATTTATATATCAAAAATTTACCCATAGTTATGTAGGATAAAGAGCACTCACCTGGTCATATTCTTTTGTATTAGATTGCGTGTAGGACTGCTTATCAGTTAATTTAATTCTGGGAAGGATTCCTAAAATTAGGTCATCACGATCATACTGAAAGTAAAGCATATAAGATTAAACGTCATTCAAAATATATTCCATGATCATACTTGCAAAAATGAAAATATGATTAGAGCCATTCAAAATAAGTTCCAACATGCAGATACACAAACATTCTGGACCTTAGCTACGTATTTAGAGCACACACATCCTTTGATAAGCAGCCTTAACCCTTATGCTGCTGGTGGCTTATTTGGCCAATACAAAATATTGCAAAAAATTTGGAAAATGACTGAAACTATGTCAAATGGGTACTCATCTGAGAGTACTCGATGAGAGCTTTCCAATGAATACCAAAATGATAGGGTTTAGATGATTTTCAAAGATTTTTGAGTTCTTGTGCCCAAGACAAACGTAGTCTCAGCATTGAAGGGTTAAACCACTTATACCTTCAGCACCATAAGCAATAGGCGGACTAGTTCAGTTATATTTCTATATTCTAATGGCGTGATGACCAAATCTTTTCCATAAGTGAAAATAAGCCCTTTTTGACATCACTTTCTAATAAAGATTATTAGTATAAGGATGTGAATTGACTGAGTAACTAAATCTGGATAGGCAGAATTTTTTTGATTGCTGTTTCAGAAGGGCTAAAAACCAGCCTAAGACCCGGTTTCAAAATACCAAGAAAAAGATTAATGGTAAGTAGCATCGGAGCTCGACACCTCTTTAACTACTGGTGCCATTTACTGACCAGACAACTCTTCTTTAACTACTGGTGCCATTTACTGACCAGACCGCCAGAGATGTTATGGGCATAACCTCGCTAGTAGGTTTTGAGAAACTTGTTTCAAAGGCTCTTTAAGAATTCTACCTTGGTAGAACCGTTAAATCAATTTTAAAAATAGTCTATTAACTAAGAAGTTCTTCTACTAAGATACACGGCTGAACTTGTTTGTCCCATTGTGCTCCTGTTGATAGAGGGGTATAGAATGGAGCTGAAATATACCCTTCCTGTACTTATAGGGCAGAGACTTAGCCTGGATTTAGAAACTGGGTGCCGAAAATTGGGAATTGTTAACTTTTTGGGCGTCCAAATTTTGAAGGGGGACTGCTATATATTCAGATTTCTACCATATACATGTATGATATCCTTAATAAGGCATGATATCCTTATAGAATGCCATGGGAATAACATGGATATGAAAAAAGTCAATTATATGCTTGAGATTGACATTTTAAGAAATTCCTCACAAAAAAAATCTGGGTGTCCTGAGGGGTGCTTTAGCATCCAAAAAGACACCCAGACGCCCTGCTGGCTAAGACCATGTTATAGGGTTCAAGTCCTCTTACCTTTACATCCACCACTTTGTGTATTTTCCAGAGTTCAATAATTAGTCCCACGAAGATGCTGATGCGGATGACAGTATTGGTGTCGTTGTCGAACACGTAGAGCAGCACTATGAGCGACTGGAAGACGTTGAAGAAGATGGAGCGGACTGACAGACCCTCTAAGCTCTTGCGACTCCTCCAGAACTGGATATCTACGTAGACAAAAAATAGAATAGAATTTAGTCTCAATAAGAAAATTGAGCCATAACTGATTTCATACTTAAGATAGGGAAATCTTAAAAGTGCCTAAAAGACTCTCGCGATTCCTCCAGGACGGGAATTTTGATATTTGTCACTTTTACTGCCATATTGCAGCTAAGTCATGACTAGCCAGTTGTGAGTGGTGGAGGAAACTTGATGAAGACTGAAATCTAACCCCAAGGCACTAGCAGCCTCAGTCAGTATTCGAACCCAGGCAGTGGTAAGAGATGGCTAGAAGTCAGTGGCAACACCTTAGACATCATGGCCATCAGGGCAAGCCCGTCTCAAGAAATGGATATCTCAGTAGAAAAAACATGGAATTTAATTTCAGTATGATAGTTGAACTATGATTGAGTTAGAGATTTTGGATGCGAAAACCTTGTAAGTGCAAACATAATATTTACGTGGACAATTCACAATCTATATATTCACCCTCAAATTCCAATCAAACAATCTGCAATCTATTTGTATGCAAGAGCTAAGAGCCTACAGTTAATGTCAGAACCTCTTATGAAATACTAATGCCCTTTAGTTTTGCTTGGCTTGGGAGAAATAGCATGGACACTGAATATTTTGGATAATTAGAATCACCTAATCAGTTATTGGGCACTTCACCCAAAAACATTTTCACCTATGCAGTATGACAAAGATATCCACTTCTACGCTTTAAATGAAACCTCTTCCTTACCATTCTTGAAGGCAAGGAACTCAAAGACACTATGGACCAGTGACACCACAATAGTAAGACCCAGTAGGTACGGACTTGTCTCCAGGAACGTTCGCTGAAACAAAGAAAGCAATTCTTCAGAGACAGACTCACACAGACTGGCAATACACTAATGTTGTAGATAGACTGAACATACATCATTAGATATATCAACATAAAGCAAATGGTGAGATTAGTATATCAACATACCCTTCACACTATAGGAAAGTGAGAAAGGTCATGCTGAGATGAAGATACAGGTGAACTTGGATATGACAGACTCAATGGGACCAGGAAAATTGGTCCGTCATATGCAAAATCCGCCGTATACATATGACGAATACTTGATATGCATCAGACTGGGACCAAGCCTATCGTCCGTCATATGCAAAAATCTGTCGTACAGCGGTCCATCATATCCAAGTTCACCTGTATAAGAATGTGATAATCTTAGGGCATATTTACAGCATACTCATTGCACATAGCCTTGTTTTGAAAGACAAGTTTATTTCAGGTACTTCTTAGCATAAACTATGTTTTTATGGTGATGTTGATGTATACATACCATGATAGGTGCTGTCTATAATAATTTAAATAGAAATTGGCACTCCTTATTCATATTGTAATTTTATAACACAAAAATGATATAAATGGAAAAAGAAATTTGACCTCATTAATCCTGTATGATTTCAAAATGAAATCAGTAGCCCTAATCCTAACTACTTCAGCTGAACAACCATCCCTTTTTTTCTGAGGCTGATTGTACAGAAGTGTTTCAAATTTGGTCCATAAGGCATAAACATTGACACATAGATGATAGATAAATATCCCCAGAAGTCATTTTTGCAGCAATAAAATGTATTATTATAGATTCAAGTTAAAAGCTCCATTTTAAAAGGGTAATCAAAGCCCTACTGGCCCCTGCATGAACCTCCGCCCTCCAGCACCATGGTCTTAGCCAGCAGGGCGCCTGGGTGCCTTTTTGGACACCCAAACCCTTAAAAAGAACCCCTCAGGACACCCAAATATTTTTGTGAGGAATTTCTAAAAATCTCAATTTCAAGCTTATGATTAAATTTTCATCTCCTTATAATACCCATGGCATTGTTTAATGAAATCATGCTTTATTTTGATGAACTTAAACATGTTTAAGGTTGAAATATGAGTATATTGTGATCCTCCTTAAAAATGTGGACGCACCAAAATTTTACAACTGCCAATTTTAGGCACCCAGTTTCTAAATCCTGGTTAAGACACTGGCCAGCACTACAGCCACTGTGCCATTGAGCCTGGTAGTATTGATCTTGTCTTACCTTCAGTGAATCCTGCTCCTCGTCAGACTCCTCCACCATGTCGTCTCCCAGGAAGGAGTACCACTTGCTGCGCATGCCCTGAGCCGCGTACATCTGCCAGCGGAAGAGCGAGATGGGCGAATAGGTCAGCGTCAGGTTCAGCACCCTGGGAAGGCCAAGAGAGAGAAAAAGTCAAAGTAAAATCACTCAATCTCATTTCAGAAAAGTAAAAAGAAAGACATTCAAACTAATATCCTGGTTTGATAACTCAATATTGAAACCTGTATAAACTCTAGACCAGGGAATGAAAGCTACCAGTGACTTGGGTGGTGGTTTTTGCCGGGTTCTCCAGTTTTTCCCCCACCAGCTAAAGCCGGCTAGTCACAATTCAGTAGCAATAGGGGGAAAAAAGTGACGTCAATCAATATTCCAAACTCAACACTTGCAGGGAATGAATATATATCGTATTGAGGTCCTATACCAGTACGTTAAAATGGGGTGGTACTGCCAAGAAAGATTTATTTTTAATGTTCAAGGGCAGTTAATGTTCAAAGCGTTCAATTACACATGTCTAATAGCATTCAATTTGATTAAAACACCCATTACTCATTTAACTGAAAGTAATAGTAACAACGGTATTTTAAAATTCACTAAATCATTGGATTCTTATTGGAGTTTGTGGTTACTTACGGGGTGGTCTGGTTTATGGGCATGAACTCTGTGTTGAGATTCCAATAGTCATTGTAGAATATCACTGGATAGTAGTTGTTCATTCCTGGTACGAAGTCAATATCTGAAATAATACATTAATATTAATCTATTCATCTACAACTTCTGAGTAACTCTGTACGACAAAAAGATTTTTAACATCTAACTCAAATTAAAAACTTAATTTAGCTCAAATTTTTACTTTGAATAAACTTTAAATGAAAATGGTTTTTAAATTCTTAGTAGAATTATAGAGAAAATTCTAATTTCTTATAAATGTATATTTCTGTACTTGTTTTAATCAAAAATGGGAATATTTATGGACTATCAACCCATTAGCAGCTGCAGTGTACAACTGGTCTAATAACTTCAAGCAAATCTTGCCAAATTGAGTAATATATTTGAAAAATATTTGGAAGCGGAAATATGAAAACCAAAAGGCACCATACCATCCAATAAAATATTTCTCAAAAGTATGTTTTATAATTAAGATATTTCAAATTGTGCCAGGCTATCATGTATGTGTACCATGAATGTGTATCTTATTCTGGGGTTGAGGGGGGGGTACTTACAGTCACTGAGTGGTGCAGGAATGGCCCCAGCTGACCAGGGTGTGTGGTCACCCAGCAGGGTATAGGGGTATGCTATCTAATTCTGGGGTTGAGGGGGAGTACTTACAGTCACTGAGTGGTGCAGGGATGGCCCCAGCTGACCAGGGTGTGTGGTCACCCAGCAGGGTATAGGGGTATGCTATCTTATTCTGGGGTTGAGGGGGAGTACCTACAGTCACTGAGTGGTGCAGGAATGGCCCCAGCTGACCAGGGTGTGTGGTCACCCAGCAGAGTATAGGGGTATGCTATCTTATTCTGGGGTTGAGGGGTGTACCTACAGTCACTGAGTGGTGCAGGAATGGCCCCAGCTGACCAGGGTGTGTGGTCACCCAGCAGGGTATAGGGGTATGCTATCTTACTCTGGGGTTGAGGGGGAGTACTTACAGTCACTGAGTGGTGCAGGAATGCCCCCAGCTGACCAGGGTGTGTGGTCACCCAGCAGTGTATAGGGGTATGCTATCTTATTCTGGGGTTGAGGGGGCAGTACTTACAGTCATTGAGTGGTGCAAGAATGGCCCCAGCTGACCAGGGTGTGTGGTCACCCAGCAGGGTATAGGGGTATGCTATCTTATTCTGGGGTTGAGGGGGAGTACTTACAGTCATTGAGTGGTGCAGGAATGGCCCCAGCTGACCAGGGTGTGTGGTCACCCAGCAGGGTATAGGGGTATGCTATCTTATTCTGGGGTTGAGGGGGAGTACCTACAGTCACTGAGTGGTGCAGGAATGCCCCCAGCTGACCAGGGTGTGTGGTCACCCAGCAGGGTATAGGGGTATGCTATCTTATTCTGGGGTTGAGGGGGAGTACTTACAGTCACTGAGTGGTGCAGGAATGCCCCCAGCTGACCAGGGTGTGTGGTCACCCAGCAGGGTATAGGGGTATGCTATCTTATTCTGGGGTTGAGGGGGTGTACTTACAGTCACTGAGTGGTGCAGGAACGGCCCCAGCTGACCAGGGTGTGTGGTCACCCAGCAGGGTATAGGGGTATGCTATCTTATTCTGGGGTTGAGGGGGTGTACTTACAGTCATTGAGTGGTGCAGGAATGGCCCCAGGTGACCAAGGTGTGTGGTCACCCAGCAGGGTATAGGGGTATGCTATCTTATTCTGGGGTTGAGGGGGAGTACCTACAGTCACTGAGTGGTGCAGGAATGCCCCCAGCTGACCAGGGTGTGTGGTCACCCAGCAGGGTATAGGGGTATGCTATCTTATTCTGGGGTTGAGGGGGAGTACCTACAGTCACTGAGTGGTGCAGGAATGGCCCCAGCTGACCAGGGTGTGTGGTCACCCAGCAGGGTATAGGGGTATGCTATCTTATTCTGGGGTTGAGGGGTGTACCTACAGTCACTGAGTGGTGCAGGAATGGCCCCAGCTGACCAGGGTGTGTGGTCACCCAGCAGGGTATAGGGGTATGCTATCTTACTCTGGGGTTGAGGGGGAGTACTTACAGTCACTGAGTGGTGCAGGAATGGCCCCAGCTGACCAGGGTGTGTGGTCACCCAGCAGTGTATAGGGGTATGCTATCTTATTCTGGGGTTGAGGGGGCAGTACTTACAGTCATTGAGTGGTGCAAGAATGGCCCCAGCTGACCAGGGTGTGTGGTCACCCAGCAGGGTATAGGGGTATGCTATCTTATTCTGGGGTTGAGGGGGAGTACTTACAGTCATTGAGTGGTGCAGGAATGGCCCCAGCTGACCAGGGTGTGTGGTCACCCAGCAGGGTATAGGGGTATGCTATCTTATTCTGGGGTTGAGGGGGAGTACCTACAGTCACTGAGTGGTGCAGGAATGCCCCCAGCTGACCAGGGTGTGTGGTCACCCAGCAGGGTATAGGGGTATGCTATCTTATTCTGGGGTTGAGGGGGAGTACTTACAGTCACTGAGTGGTGCAGGAATGCCCCCAGCTGACCAGGGTGTGTGGTCACCCAGCAGGGTATAGGGGTATGCTATCTTATTCTGGGGTTGAGGGGGTGTACTTACAGTCACTGAGTGGTGCAGGAACGGCCCCAGCTGACCAGGGTGTGTGGTCACCCAGCAGGGTATAGGGGTATGCTATCTTATTCTGGGGTTGAGGGGGTGTACTTACAGTCATTGAGTGGTGCAGGAATGGCCCCAGGTGACCAAGGTGTGTGGTCACCCAGCAGGGTATAAGGGTATGCTATCTTATTCTGGGGTTGAGGGGGAGTACTTACAGTCACTGAGTGGTGCAGGAACGGCCCCAGCTGACCAGGGTGTGTGGTCACCCAGCAGGGTATAGGGGTATGCTATCTTATTCTGGGGTTGAGGGGGAGTACCTACAGTCACTGAGTGGTGCAGGAATGGCCCCAGCTGACCAGGGTGTGTGGTCACCCAGCAGGGTATAGGGGTATGCTATCTTATTCTGGGGTTGAGGGGGAGTACCTACAGTCACTGAGTGGTGCAGGAATGGCCCCAGCTGACCAGGGTGTGTGGTCACCCAGCAGGGTATAGGGGTATGCTATCTTATTCTGGGGTTGAGTGGGAGTACTTACAGTCACTGAGTGGTGCAGGAATGGCCCCAGGTGACCAGGGTGTGTGGTCACCCAGCAGGGTATAGGGGTATGCTATCTTATTCTGGGGTTGAGTGGGAGTACTTACAGTCACTGAGTGGTGCAGGAATGGCCCCAGGTGACCAGGGTGTGTGGTCACCCAGCAGGGTATAGGGGTATGCTATCTTATTCTGTGGTTCAAGGGGAGTACTTACAGCCACTGAGTGGTGCTGGAATGGCCCCAGGTGACCAGGGTGTGTGGTCACCCAGCAGGGTATAGGGGTATGCTATCTAATTCTGGGGTTGAGGGGGTGTACTTACAGTCACTGAGTGGTGCAGGAATGGCCCCAGGTGACCAGGGTGTGTGGTCGTCCAGCAGATTGATGGTCAGGTTAGGATGCCAGTGAGCAAGGACCTCTACTGTTGTCTCATTGGCTCTCTACAAAGCACAGCACAATAAAAGAACAGATCAGACAGCTGATAGTTAAGATTTACATACCAAGAACAAATGCAATGACTAGAGGTAATAATCATTCAGATTGCTTATTTTGGACATCCAGTTGTGGAATTGTGGCTTAGGCCCTTAAGGCAAGTGTAAACTACCATCATCTCAAACCCTTATGGATCAACACATAATAGACCACAAATGAGATAAGCTTCCGTTTGACATGTCTGGGTCGGAGCGACCAGAAAATCATGTCTATTTTCAGAGACGCATCTGCGCAGTTAAATTGAGGGGATCCAAAGATTACAGAGCCCTCCTCTTGTAGTTGACAGCCATATTAGCCTGATGTAAGCTATGAGTAAAGCACTCCCAGGCAAGGTCTTAGCCAGCATGGACACCCAAACCCTTAAAAAGCACCCATCAGGACACCCAATTTTTTGTGAGGAATTTCTTGAAATGTCAATCTCAAGCATATATTTAAACTTATCCATCTCCATACAATTCCAATGACATTGCATAAGGAAATCAAGCCTTATTTTGAAAAATTGATACATGTTTATGGTTGAAATCTGAGTATATTGTGGTCCCCCTTAAAAAATTGGACGCCCAACAATTTCAAAATTGCCAGTTTTGGGCACCCAGTTCCTAAATCCTAAAGTGACACCAGCATTGCCCACCCTTCTTTGAGGTGCAGCTGCTGAGCAGACATCTAGTCATGATCTAGTGGACTGCTGAGCAGACATCTAGTCATGATCTAGTGGGCTGCTGAGCAGACATCTAGTCATGATCCAGTGGGCTGCTGAGCAGACATCTAGTCATGATCCAGTGGGCTGCTGAGCAGACATCTAGTCATTATCCAGTGGACTGCTGAGCAGACATCTAGTCATGATCTAGTGGACTGCTGAGCAGACATCTAGTCATGATCTAGTGGACTGCTGAGCAGACATCTAGTCACAATCTAGTGGGCTGCTGAGCAGACATCTAGTCATGATCTAGTGGACTGCTGAGTAGACATCTAGTCATGATCTAGTGGACTGCTGAGCAGACATCTAGTCATGATCCAGTGGGCTGCTGAGCAGACATCTAGTCATGATCTAGTGGACTGCTGAGCAGACATCTAGTCATGATCTAGTGGACTGCTGAGCAGACATCTAGTCATGATCTAGTGGACTGCTGAGCAGACATCTAGTCATGATCCAGTGGGCTGCTGAGCAGACATCTAGTCATGACCCAGTGGGCTGCTGAGCAAACATCTAGTCATGATCTAGTGGACTGCTGAGCAGACATCTAGTCATGATCTAGTGGACTGCTGAGCAGACATCTAGTCATGATCCAGTGGGCTGCTGAGCAGACATCTAGTCATGATCCAGTGGGCTGCTGAGCAGACATCTAGTCATGATCCAGTGGACTGCTGAGCAGACATCTAGTCATGATCTAGTGGACTGCTGAGCAGACATCTAGTCATGATCCAGTGGGCTGCTGAGCAGACATCTAGTCATGATCTAGTGGGCTGCTGAGCAGACATCTAGTCATGATCCAGTGGGCTGCTGAGCAGACATCTAGTCATGATCCAGTGGGCTGCTGAGCAGACATCTAGTCATGATCCAGTGGACTGCTGAGCAGACATCTAGTCATGATCTAGTGGACTGCTGAGCAGACATCTAGTCATGATCCAGTGGGCTGCTGAGCAGACATCTAGTCATGATCTAGTGGGCTGCTGAGCAGACATCTAGTCATGATCCAGTGGGCTGCTGAGCAGACATCTAGTCATGATCCAGTGGACTGCTGAGCAGACATCTAGTCATGATCTAGTGGACTGCTGAGCAGACATCTAGTCATGATCTAGTGGACTGCTGAGCAGACATCTAGTCATGATCCAGTGGGCTGCTGAGCAGACATCTAGTCATGATCCAGTGGGCTGCTGAGCAGACATCTAGTCATGATCTAGTGGACTGCTGAGCAGACATCTAGTCATGATCCAGTGGGCTGCTGAGCAGACATCTAGTCATGATCCAGTGGGCTGCTGAGCAGACATCTAGTCATGATCTAGTGGACTGCTGAGCAGCATCTAGTCATGATCTAGTGGACTGCTGAGCAGACATCTAGTCATGATCCAGTTGGCTGCTGAGCAGACATCTAGTCATGATCTAGTGGACTGCTGAGCAGACATCTAGTCATGATCTAGTGGACTGCTGAGCAGACATCTAGTCATGATCTAGTGGACTGCTGAGCAGACATCTAGTCATAATCTTGGACTGCTGAGCAGACATCTAGTCATGATCCAGTGGACTGTTGAGCAGACATCTAGTCATGATCTAGTGGGCTGCTGAGCAGACATCTAGTCATGATCTAGCGGACTGCTGAGCAGACATCTAGTCATGATCTAGTGGACTGCTGAGCAGACATCTAGTCATGATCCAGTGGGCTGCTGAGCAGACATCTAGTCACAATCTAGTGGGCTGCTGAGCAGACATCTAGTCATGATCTAGTGGACTGCTGAGCAGACATCTAGTCATGATCTAGTGGACTGCTGAGCAGACATCTAGTCATGATCCAGTGGGCTGCTGAGCAGACATCTAGTCATGATCTAGTGGACTGCTGAGCAGACATCTAGTCATGATCCAGTGGGCTGCTGAGGAGCTGATATCGCCTGCCCTATGATTGTAAAGTACTCCAACACGAGAGGTTTGCACTACAGATCCAGCTTAATATATTGGTCCTGGGAGCCCCTCTCCCATATCGCACTATGAATTAATCCTACTGCTGTGTACAGGGGAGTGCTCCATGCTCCAAAATATGTGGATCATGCCAGTATTACGTTGCCAGTCAGCTTAAGTAGCAGTCTGCCAAAACTCTTACCCGGATGAGATCAGGATGAGCTTCTGTGTTGCCGGTCAGGAGGTTGGTCAGTGTATGATACTTCCTCTTCTTATACTTGCTCAGCACTGGAAAGCAACAAATAAGGCACGTTTGATACGCATGCAGTGACTGTGGACTGTGGTAGAGCCATTTGATAATTTTCACACAAAAATCAACTGCAACACACTCACACGGGTTCTTAGATCAATTTAATTTCTAACATTATTGATAATGTGATAAACACTTAGTTAAGTATAT
This sequence comes from Maea johnstoni, assembly GCA_963942565.1. Lineage (NCBI taxonomy): Eukaryota > Metazoa > Annelida > Polychaeta > Spionida > Magelonidae > Maea > Maea johnstoni. Next base: position 15,969,290 of record OZ012686.1, read on the forward strand.
AATCATGTCATAATAAAAAGAAAAGAAAATGTGACTTAAGTGATAGCTTTATTAGAACAATTTTGCTGAGAGTATACATGTCACCTGACAAAGAGCCAATACCATGATTGGGCAAATTTTATGAAATACTTGAAATAAAGATGCATTTCTAGGGTCTGACAATAACCAGAAAACTCGACAAGCCTGGTAGGGCTAGTAGCACATGGACTCTACTAGCCCTACTCTAACCTGTACTGGCCCTACACGAAAATCAAAATAACTATTAAAACTTAACCCCTTTTACTATCTGAATATGCAAGAAAATATGCTTATCAATTTAGATCTTTCTATAGGCACCAATCAATATTTCAGCATGTCAAATAATCAATCTTATTATGACTCGTCAATTTTAGACTAGTCTAGTAGGGCTACAAGGGAGGTTATTTACTAGCCCTACAGGCCCCTTTTCCCATTTTTACTAGTCCAGACACGTAGAGCTACCTTGTATGTCCGACACTGATTTCCCATTGAAAATTATCAAGAAAAATGTCTTAATGTTCTTATTTTGCTGAAATATTTACCCATGTTATTAAATAGGATGAATACAATTTTATGCAAAACTTACTTTTGAATTTGCTAAACGTGAACCTCTTGGTATAGTTTTCGTCATCAGGATCTGGAGACCGACCACCCTTGGTAATGTACACATGTATGTAGAGAGACCCGTTGTTCATGACTTGCTGTGAAACAAGGAAAAAAGACACATCAAAGATGAAAATCACCAGCAGAAAACAGGGCCTCTTCCAGAATTGTTATGTGCAAGAATAGACAGTCATATGATTTTGAATATCTTATTTAAAAATTAGATATTATTTAAAGAATCATAAACATGCACCTTTAGAATAACATATTTAGGATGAAAATACATTGAATTTTTTAAGTAATGTTTTAGAGAAATTCTCAGCCAAAATCTCTTGTTATCTGGATACATGTTTGATAAGGGTAAGGTTGTCTAAATAAGACCCGGGCACCCCACTGGCTATGGCTCGGAAGGCAAACAATATCAGAAACTAGACACCGGGCGGCTGAGAAAGAAAATTGAACAATGAAAACAAGCAGTGTCTTAGCCAGGATTTAGAAACTGGGTGCCTAAAATTGGCAGTTGCAAAATTTTTAGGCGTCCAAATTTTGAAGGGGGATCACAATGTACTCATATTTCAACCTTAAACATGTGTAAATTCATCAAAATAAGGCATGATATCATTAAACAATGTCATAGAAATTATAAGAAGATGGAAAGATTCAATTATAAGCTTGAGATTGAGATTTTTAGAAATTCCACACAAAAATATTTGGGTGTCCTGAGGGGTTCCTTTTAAGGGTTTGGGTGTCCAAAAAGGCACCCAGTCGCCTTGCTGGCTAAGACCATGAAAACAAGTATCCATCTGCTCCGACTAGCCTGACATCTTCAGCATAACCTTCGCCAATGTATGCAGGGCTCAACGCTATGGGTGAACCTATGGCCCCAGGCCAGTAAAAATTCCCAAAAACAGCTTTGGGCCAGTAAAAAAATACATCAACCGGTCCTACAGGGCCAGTAAACATTTGGAGACATTCTGAGAATGTCCCCAATTGTTTTTGAAATAAATGAAGATAAAATCTATAAAGATAAATGTTGTGGTGAATCTTATGCAATGTTCTTTCTTGTAATGTTAAAGAAAAAATCTAGGACCAGTAAACATTTTGCAGGACCAGTAGATGCTACGTGTTACTGGTCCTACAGGGCCAGTATCATCTTGAGTTAGCATTGAGGCCTGGTATGTGATAGAACAGTTTCCTAAAAGTCTTCAATATTTCAATCCAAACATATATTATATTAAAGCACAAATGACTGACAACTTAAAAATAATAAAAGGCAAATTCTACATCTTTAACTATCCCTTCTTTGCATATGAGATTCCCAGATTCCACTATACCTCAGATATATGCAACTTTCCACTTTTTTCAAATGATCCATCCCCGTTTGGTCCCGCAGTCCAGTCTCCATACGACAATTCTTCCTCCAACCAAAATAACTTCTTCTTGTTCTTGAAGTCAGTGAACACCTCAGCTTCATCAACATAAACATATAGGTCCTACAACGAGAAACATATATTAATAGGATTAAAGACTCCATGAAAATGTATAACTGGTATCCATTAATTATGTTGTTGTAAAAAGATATTTTGCCTGCATAGCTGTTTCTAACACACTATAAGTCAGGTAGTACAAAATGATGAATAAATAGAGAATCTGACAATTATTCCCTAACATATTGCTCACAAATGATGTAGAAAGATCCCTTGGCAGTGTTGCATGAAGTGTAGAGTCAATCAACATCCTGATAGCTAAGTGGTCTACGTTGCTTCCACTGACTGATCACCACTGTCTTTCACCACAGCCCAAGTTAATTTCAAGATTAGGATGTGAGTGAATTCTGAAAGTAGTCAGTGACTTTGGGACAAATAGCTCAAAGATTGTATTTACTGAACCTTAGATTAGAATGTGCTTCATTCAAACTTACCATTACTGAGTTCTTGTCGAACAAGTTGGTCGCTGGCATGACAGAGTTTGGGGTTGCTGTTTGATTGGGATTGGCTGCTGGACGTCGGAAGAAGCTGGTGATGAAGTAGATGATGAGACATCTCACTATCATAGCCTTGGCTATACTCAAGAAACTCTGCCTTTCCGCGGGCGGTGCCTGAAAATACAGCAATTACCTTTATCTGTAAATAAGAGTAATACATAGCCTGGCTAAAACAGTCTGGTGGCAGGGCTCAACATTAAGAAAAAAAATCATAAGCCCAGCAGGGCTAGTTACCGAAACTTTTACTAGCCCTGAAATATTTTTGCTAGCCCTGATATTAATGACAACTCTTTTCAAATATTGACCTCTATTGGTATCATAGCCTCTGTTGATAACATGAAAAGAATACAGTGTATTGTGATAAATTGAGTTAAATTATCATCCAGATATGCAGAGCCAAAGGTGGGCTTCTTAATTTTTAAGCGCTGATATTCTAATTATATCTAGCCCCTCAGGGCTGCTCACAGGTATAATTTACTAGCCCTGACTTTCAATAGCTAGCCCGGGGCTACAGGGCTAGCCTTAATGTCGAGCCCTGAGTTGACTTATGGGGTATGCTGAACGGCCATATCACAATCAGGTGTACCACATTCAATTTCGCACTGTTACGGATAGATAAAAAATTTAGAAGGATTCAAAAATAACAGCCTCTAATGCATCTGAAGGGATCTCATGGAGATCTTTCTGCTCCCACAAAAATCATGAGAATCGGTCAAAAAATGGTGGAGATATGCCCTTTTATCAACCAAAAAATGACAAAAAAGGGCGTTACGGCTGCTCACTTTGATTTTGCTGTTCTTTCAAGTGGATATAAAATTACCTGTGCTTGACATTACAAAGAATTATAAGTTACATTGTGTAGGCACATATATGAGATGGAATTAAAATGGCGTTGCAAGAAAAAAATGTATGATAAAATTTCAGATTTTCCACATGTACAAAATATGTCAACAGTTACGGATTTTGAGGTTTTTAAACTTTTTAACCATAACTTCTTTGGAATATCTTAAAGATAATAGGAAAAGGCATCCTAAATGATAAGAGCAGATTTTTGAGACCCTAATCACCCATACTTGCAATATATCTTTTAAAATTTTGGGATACAATAGAAATTAGCTTGAAAAAATGTGCTTATTGTAAGCCATAATTTCACGAAAAATTTGTAGTGTACGTACCCCCCATGACCCCCCCTAGTTAAAACAGGTAAAGACTGACTGAATAAAGGCAACTACAATGTTACTGTATAAAGGGCCTTGGGAGGTACTTGGAACAATAACATATATGACAACAATTTCTAGCTTCTCTGGAATCTATCAATGTAAAGAGCATTGTAGAGTACGTACCCCCTGTAGAGTACGTACCCCCCTAGGTAGATTTGCTTTGTATCAAAGCATATCTTCTTTTTCTAGGGCCAGGTGAATAGCCCCTTTGTATCAATCAAAAGGCTAAATTTTAACCTGCATATTCAACTATAAATGAGAACTCTTAACCTTCAGTTTTGGTCTTTAAATGCATAACATCCCAAATTTCCATCATTTGATCTGGGAATTTATTAAGCAATACTACTGTGGTGTAATTATCTGCTAATGTCCAATGCTTTTTAGAGACAATACCTTCAAATATGTACCTTTTTAAATGGAAGGTACAGTAATGAGGGAGTTGCATCCTCATTACATGATCCAAAACATAAGTGTTCACAGAGGGGTACGTATTCTACAACTTAATGTCAATCGAGTGATATAGGCCAATTTTCAAGTGCAAAGCTGTATTAAGCTCCATTTCTTAAAGTATCAAAAGGCCTGAAAATATTTCTAAATGTGGAAACTCATCTAGCCTGTATTGGGCAAACTGCTGAGCATCAACTGCACAAAAGATGCTTTTAAAAGCTGTCATTTTGCATTTGAGGGGTTTTATGCAAATAAGCTTGTTACTTCTGTTCATCTTATATATAGTTTGAAATGTGAAAGAACATTTGAATATGTGCACTATTGTTTCATGCTTCAACTATATTCAACTACATTTGATTGAAAATATATGTATTTCATTTCTAAAATGTTTTCTATATCTGTAGAGTACGTACCCCCTTTGCCTTGCCAGACCACTATGTGTACAATGTTCAATTACCTAAGTACTAGACAGCCTGAAATGTGTTAAAATCATCCACATGTTCCTGACTAGTAATAAGTGAACTATGGGCAATAATAATGCCATCTGCTATAAAAATTACCACTATGTCATGTTTCACATATATTTTGGTTTTGGCAAAAAGAGACTTTTGCTTAAAACAAGAAGAGTAACATAAGTATGACTGTGCCATTATTAATGAACATATGTGGTCAATTACTTTTTAAAGTAATATCTTACAATTACAATTACTTTGGATAGGCCCTATTAATATTACAATTACTTTTGAAAATCACCATCACAATTACAAATACTATTTCTTTTGAAAAGAAATTATGACAATAACTTATTACTTTTCCAACCGTAGGTGAGTGTGGCACAATGTCAAATTGACATAACTCACTTTTTATTCATTCTAAGTATATCTAAGAACAGCTGTTTCATACTTCCTAATTTATGGTTAAAATTGGATATTCAAACTGAATAAAAATGTGTAGTTATATGTATGTAAGAAATAAAAAAGCAGTTCCCTACCCGGGAAAGAGGACTTAGATTTTTTTCTATAATCTTAAGAAAAATAACTGACCCTAGTGATGATTAATAGTTTGTCTACCATAGCAAAGTATACGCAAGGTGGACACTGATCTGTTTAAATACATTGTGGACAAGAAATTATGTTCAATTACACAGAGGTTCATCTTAATATTATGGAGGGTTCATCTGAATATAAGGTGCTGCTTAATGAAGACAAACAGGGGTTTCCTAGTATTTAAGTCCTCATGCAAAGACCAATGAACACATCCATATAGGTAATGCAGTATAGAACATATGTACAGAAGAACCTTGGGTGTTTGATCGCCTTCAATTTGGAAAATGTCCCAGCTATGGAGGTCTGCTATGCAATTAAGAAATAGAAAGTACATGTACCATAAGGTGGGCTTCCCGAAAACTTAAAACCCACAGAGGTGTTTAGATGTAAGTGTTATTGAAAAATAACAAACCTGCAATACTCTATACAGTATAATCTGTGTAAGTTGATCGCTAATGCATAATGGTGTTCTACTAATGGATGTCCTATATATTAGAATAAGTTTTTGATATTCAAACATATCTGATAAACAACTAGCTTGCCCATCCCAAAAGCCTTTCAATTTGGAATCATTCAGTTCAGGCTGTAATGCTCAAAATCCTCTTGTACATATATGGACAGGTGAGGATTGACAGTATCTGTAGCTACAGGAAGTTACAATTGCAATTCAAATCACCTGGACCTATATCATTTGTGGAAATGATGGTACCCCTAAGTCTTGAAGTACCAGTTTGAACTGAAAGTCCACCTATGATCATTCCTATTTTAAAGTGAATTTTTTCACATAGTCAGAAATAAGCTGGAATCTATGTTGAGCAAGTTCTATTGGGAAATCAATGTTTGTAGGAGACCATGCAATCTAGTCATTATCGTGTTAAATGACACAATCTGATAAAGGGGTCATTCCAAAGTCACCATTTTGAAAACCTTGGAATGACCATGAATAGAGCAAAACTTCTAAACTGTTCCTATTGAGGTTTGATAATTTTCTTTAAAAGGTGAATATGAAGGCTATTAAACACCTAGCTTGCAGGTAGCCTTAAAAGTTTCAAGTAGAACCATTCTGTATATGATGAAATGGGTAGCAAAAGACCATCTACCTGATGATCATGCAAAACATTTAATAGAAAAATCATTGCTAAAAGCATAATTATATGCTATTAACTCAATAGGCAAGGCATCTATACTCATCCTATGAGGAGAATTGAGAATAAGGATGGGCAGCTTATCTCAGAGCCTTTTTCCTCATTATAAATTTAAATTCCTTCAAAATAAGTATTGCAAAATATTTATTATAGTTATTTTTGTTCCAAATATTATTCCCTTTTGTTCCATAGTACTGCTGTATAGTACGTACCCCCTTTGCCTTGCCAGGCTACTATGTGTACAATGTTCAATTTTCTTAGTACTAGACAGCCTGAAATGTGTTAAAATCATTCAAATGTCCCTGACTAGGAATAAGTGAACTATGGGCAATAGTAAGTTGCCACTTACTAAAAATTGCCACTAATTAATGTTTTACATATATTTTCGTTTTGACAAAGAGACTTATGCATCGAAATTTTCTTAAAGTTCATACTTAAAAGAAGAAAAAAATCACTAACATACTGGTATGTTGGTCATTATATGTAAATTAAACTTCCTTCAACATAAGTATTGCAGAATAGGTCATTTTTGTCCCAAATAGTATAGCCCTTCGTCCAGAAGACTGCTGTAGAGTACGTACCCCCCATGTGTGAGCTTACTAATGTCTGTGAAATTTGATTTTTTACTCATGTGACAGCCCGAAATTGTATCAGAAAGTTGCATAGTCCTGTAAGCTGCAGTCAGGGAACTGTTGATCATCAATACATGTATGTATTTGAAATATATACATTCTGTTGTGGTGTTGCTCACATTTATTTCGAGCAAAATTCCCTTTACCACCTGCTAATTTTGTACCAAGTCATTCACATCAGGTTTTTGTGTTTTATTTATTAATATCAATGTTCACCAACATCATCTATGCCAAAATAGAACCAAATACTCCATTTAAATCTGAGAAAAGACCAGTATTACATAAATTTGGGGGTTTTCCCAAAAATTGAAGTTGTTTTAAATAACCATCCCTATCTTTTTTATAAAAAACAACTGTGCTCTTATACTTCAGGGAAATAAACCTGACACATAGGCCATTCATCTGTGATATGTGGCCAAGTTTAGTTCTGACTTTCATTTTTCACCAAAAGTGACACCCCTTTGGTACACCTGATTGTGATATGGGCGTGAAGTAGAACCCTAAGAGCAGGAACTTAGCCAGGACAGGTCTTTTGGACCAGCAGTCCACCCCCCACAAATAAACAGGTAAAAATTTCTGTGAAGAGTTTTTGATTTTTCCTTTTAAGAATTAATGACAACATCTTTTCATAAGAAAACAATCTTCTAAGACCTGGTGTGTAAATTCCCATAGTTGACGTTATAGTTCATTAAATATAGTTGTTATAAGAATTTGAAGAAGCTGAGTGTGTAAATCTGGACGGGCAGAAATTTTGTGAATGCTATTTTGGACTGGCATTTTTAAAAATCTTGCTAAGACCCTACTTTGAAAGTTCGAAGGTAAGTTTTTATTTGCCAGTAGGATATCTGGGTATCATTTAGACACCCAAACCCCCAAAAGCCATAGATAATGACATCTTATAGAAATGTCTTGTGTACTTGTGTATGTGGTCAATAGCACCCAGACAATTTGCTGGCGAAGACACTGGTACTATCTTTCTTAGCAGAAACCGTCAGTAAACATGGTACACATCTGTGCAGAGCCAGAAACAGAAACTTAAACACACTTATATGTTGATTTCTAAAGCTCATTTCCAGTTTAAAGTGTTTTATGTGTTTTTATTTGGTTGCACCTGGAGATACCATAGACGCTATATAAAGGCAACCTAGAGCCACCATCTATATTCAACATTGTAAATACTTGACAAACCAGATCCTAACACCAAGTAAACTTGGAAGTAAAGCTTGGGAATATCTTGGATAAAAAAAAGATGGTGAATGAACATATATTGATCACATGAATCCAGCTTGTTGGAAGTATTTGTATGTATGTCAGAATTCTAGTATGCTGACAGAGCACTGTCTATGTGGTGAGGTTTAAACTTTCATGTATGCCCTACAACTTTGCAGGAAATACCTAACACCTAAGCTGTGCTGAACTTGGTGACCTTTTGCAGTCTAAAAAAAGCTTTCCAAATTCCAATTGCAGACTCTTAGAGTCTAGCTATTCTCTTCCAAGGAAACGACAAGCGCTGCACTAGTAAGCTTGGTGTTTAAATAACATCTAGGCATACTTATGTAAATTTGCCTTTTAAAGCAATGTACATTTATATCTAGCAAGTTTTGCCAGGCAGTTTGGAAGGTCTAAGACATCTAACATTGAACCTATGGCCCTCAGCTGCATTATATCATGGCCTTGAGTTTCCCCAACACAGCTGCTCGGTTCAATTTAAAACCGTGTACTGCAGGGTCTTAGCCAGGATTTTGAAACTGGGTGCCTAAAATTGGCAGTTGTAAAATTTTTGGGCGTCCAAATTTTTAAGGGGGTCACAATATACTCATATTTCAACCATTAACACATATAAATTCATCAAAATAATGCATGATATCATTAAACAATGTCATGGGAATTATAAGGAGATGAAAAAATTCAATTTTAAGCTTGAGATTGGGATTTTTTAAAATTCCACGCTAAAAAATTTGGGTGTCCTGAGGGGTTCTTTTTAAGGGTTTGGGGCGTCCAAAAAGGCACCCAGACGCCCTGCTGGCTAAGACCATGCCGTGTAGTAATGCAATGAGCTAATCCCCTTTTAATGCTGAGCATCCTGCAAAAGCCTACCACCAAAAACGAATACTCAAATCAAAAACTTTTGATTCTCAACAGAGTGCAAGATTCTTTCTGAATAGTCTAGCACTCATCTGTTATTGAGTACATGTTAAACTAGTTTGATATCAGATCCCTCCATAGTCTTAGCCAGCAGGGCATCTGGGCATCATTTGGACACCCTAAATCATGGTCTTAGCCAGCAGGGCGTCTGGGTGCCTTTTTGGACACACAAACCCTTAAAAAGAACCCCTCAGGACACCCAAATATTTTTGTGTGGAATTTCTAAAAATCCTAATCTCAAGCTTATAATTGAATTTTTCATCTCCTTATAATTCCCATGACATTGATATCATGCCTTATTTTGATGAATTTGTACATGTTTATGGTTGAAATATGAGAATATTGTGATCCCCCTTAAGAATTTGGATGCCCAAAAATTTTACAACTGCCAATTTTAGGCACCCAGTTTCTAAATCCTGGCTAGGACACTGCCCTAACCTTCAAAATTAACCCCCATCGACATCCAAATATGTTTGTGACAAATTTCTAAGTGTAAGTTTCAGGCACATACTTGATTTTTTCACCTCAATACAATTCCCATAACATTGTATTAGGACATCATGCCTTATTTCAATAAGTATATATACATGTATGATTATGGTTGAATTTGAATATATTGAGGTATCCCTTAGAAAAGTGGATGCCCAAAAATGTTACAATTGCCAAATTTGGGCGTCCAGTTTCTAAATCCGGACTAAGACAAAGTAGCTCAGTTGGTTAGGTGTCGGATTGGTAATCAGAGGGTCGCTGGTTCGAATCCTGGCCGCCTCGGGCACTTTGGTCTGTTCTTGGGCAACATAGTTTATCCCATATTGCTTCAGTCTACCCAGCTGTATAATGGGTACCTAGCATAAATAAGGCAGTGCTTAGAGTGTGTGCGCTATATGCTGCCAGTTGCTCTGGAATATCCCCTGGGGGATTGAAATGGTTTCCGTGTGTACAGTGCCTGCTAGGGGAGGAAGGTCGTGTGAGCACTTCGGTGGATACAAGACTCTAAACCGAATACCTTTAAGACCCTGGATCCCATAGATGACTAATTTCAGGTTCATATCTCATTCCCTGGACAATGGAGAACTTGTGTATTTTGACAGATCATGAATATGAAAAATGAGGAGGGTCAAGATAATACACTACTGATCCTAGCTAAGTCCCTGCTTCTTCTGTGTCAGATGGTAAAAAAGCCCCCACCGAAAATACTGCCAACCCTTCATTGCTCTGTATTTACAATTGCAACCCAATCCCCTAGCATTAGGATGCGTTTCCACTAGGCGGGACGGTGAGTGGGGCGGCAGCCGTTTCTCCATCGGAAAACCGCCCCATCAGGCTCATCCTATTGCCAGAGTGCTCTAACTGCCGACGGGAAACCGCCGCAATTTAACCCATCGCAACATGGCTGATTGAAAAAATGACATCAACTAATCAATTTGATTGGCTGATGAAGCAAAACTGTGGCAGTTTCCCACTTGGATCGCTCACCTGAGCGATTCAGATCTTGCCTGGCCATGAAAGCTGTCCCACTCCTGTTGCTGCCAAGTGGAAACGGCAAAAGGGAATATAGAGTTTAGCGATTTAGGCGACAGGAAAACCGCTGCCGTCCCTCCTAGTGGAAACTGGCTCTTAACATGGTATGGTATTGTGTAGGTTATGTCATGTCTGTCTGTATCATTCACTAAACGATGATAGCTTAAAATAACGTGTTTCGCCAAGTTCATCGAGCTATGGTTACATGCGAGACAAAGTTGAAACGAATGTAGTCTATAGATGTTACATGAGGAGGTTCAGGCGCCTCCATGATGGGCGTCGCCGCTCTATGGATGAAACTATCTCGTGACTGCACCTCGTGAAATTAAATGAATGTATAAATAAAAGGTGAAAATAAATGTTTATGTGCAAGAAAGGTGAAAATAAATGTGTAGGTAACGAAACAAAATATGCATTCCCCAGTACGCGTCTTGCAATCTTTATATTGAGGATGATAGGGGAAAAGTCACCATTTTCTTCTCCATTCTTTAGTAACATATCTTCTAGATCATCTTTATTTTCCCAAAGAATCAAGAATATTTTGTTTTGTAAAATCAAGCAGGTAGTTAAAAACCAAAACCCTCATGTCAAGTCGGAACAGGTTACCGAAAACACCGCTCTGCTAGGCATCAATCGCAAAGAATCTGCGCTTACTCTCATGCTTTGCATTCTTATATCACCTGTAGGCTGAGATAGAGACCCCAAATCAGACACACACACAGAGTACATAGCTACTGAATAGTCGGTACATTAATTATCGTCTACGTGGATGTGAATGAATTGCAATGCGAATGGTTCATTTGCAATTATTATTTCTCTGAGGGAGAGAGAAGAACCGGGGAGGGTACAACGTTTTCGAGATTCTCTACCGTTCCTCGAATAAAATCATTGCCTATAAGCCGTGGCAATTTTTTCTTTTATCATGGCACAGAAAATGCATGGTCACTGACTAAATGCTCATTTCCGAAATCAGTAATGGTTTACTGTAGAAAATCACACCTCATGATCTAGAATCCGAAGTGTTATACTCTCATTATCTCGGGACTTAGGCCACAGATTTTGTTTCTACTTCGGAGAAGGGTGCTGCAATATCTTACCTGCGCCTCCTGGGCTTCATTTCCACCCTGAGGAGCTACTTCCCCAGAATTTTGGGCATTGTTAGATACCGCAATTTCACCTTCGGCCGCTTGATCCGCCATGATGTGCAAATGTGCCTCTCTTTAAATATAGTCTCTATTTTAAATCAGTATCCTTGATGATTCATACTTTTGGACAGTAATCATACCAATGACTCAACCAAATATAAGGTTTAAATAAAGGCACTCTCTGGGATGGGAATACAGTCTGTCAATGTTGCTGGAGAGGCAAAATGGGGGAAAAAAACTATTCGAGACTGTTTTGCATGACGTCACGGCAGTTCAATTTCAAGATGGCGGGCTTTCGAGATGCGGATAAACAACATTTCCCGTTACAAAACATTCAAGACGTTGTGGATCTCTTCCGTGATCATTTAGAAAAGTGTGCACAGCCCAACCTATCATTACTATCCATTGTTCTTGGAGCTATTGAAAATACATTAACAGTGAATCGTGCCATTCCACAGGATATAGACACAAGCAAAAACTTAGAACCAATTTTTCCGGTGATTGAACTGTCCACGGTTGAAGCTCTTCAGTGTAAATTTGTAAGTCATGTGAAAGGTAGCGTGGACCTCTCACAATACACCAGTGGATATGCAACACGGGATCTTGTTAAGAGAGTGTCAGATGTCATATGGGGCTCACTGACACGGACTTATTACAAGGATCGAGCGCACCTGCAGTCATTGTATAGTTTTTTGACAGGTAAGCTTTACCGCCATTTTGAGCACACGTGGTGTGTATTATCTCTTCCCTGTGTGTTTTAGCGGCACCGATGACAAATCGGATGAAGATCGGTATTAACTAATGGCTATATATATACCGACAAGGTCTTAGGATTGTGAATCAGCGCTATTTATTGAGTGACAGTGCCCGAGAAGATGAGTAAGCCGGTTGCAACAGAAGCCATCCCAGTCGGTGAGGCAGCACTGACAGCAGCGCCAGCGGTTCCTGCTACCGTGGGAGGAGGCCCCATCGACCAATTATAATATTACAATGCGTGTTGCGCAGTTCGAAATTCCTTCAGTAGCTTGTATCTGGTGATTATTTGAAGCCCGTGTAAGACGGTTTTGCGCTGCGTTATTTGGTACTATCAGGGTATGCGAGGGAGTTTATTTACAACACAGGGGTGCCACTCATGTTCACTGCACCACACGCATATTCTCCGATTGTTTACTACAATGGCAGCATATAAATAGCACTTGAATAGGGCGGTTAATTGAGCAAGTTGTTGTTGTTGTTGTTGTTTGAGATCCGTAACCGCATTGTTCCCACGGGGTCGACTCCCGAAGGAGGACCTACGGAGGTCTCCCCTACCACCCAGGCCACTCGTCACCCCCGGGCCTTGTTGCTCTTCATGTTCCCTATCCCCCCATACTTATTGTCATGCATCCTGCATCCGGTCAGTCCCCTCCCCCGTCCTCCTGTCCTATACAGATATCCTACCAAGTATCTGGTCTGCCCCCTCCCTGTCTTCCTGTCCTACACATATATTTAAAACCCCACACATATGAACCCCTCAAAAACCCCACATATAAACTGCGTTATTTGTTAATTTCAACAGCCTTATCCAAAGTGTAACTCTCAACAGACCATCTCCCCACCTACTTCCTCCATGCCAACCTGTTTCCGCATCTCTCACTTACCTACGTAGCTCCCTTCCTCTTACTCGCTTAATACTACGATTAGTATGAACCAAAAGTAAGTGTTACACAGTGATTTAAAACATGTAAGCATACAACACACCCTTGTGTCATCTGCCTTTTTTTTTTTTTTTTTTTTTTTCATCCCTACTTCTCCCCCCTTCCCCTTGTCCTCCTCCCTCACCCTCTCCTCATCCTCTTTCCTATCGTCTTTCTCCCTCACCCTCTCCTCATCCTCTTTCCTATCGTCTTTCTCCCTCACCCTCTTTCATATCGCCTTTCTCCCTCACCCTCTTTCCTATCGCCTTTCTCCCTCACCCTCTTTCATATCGCCTTTCTCCCTCACCCTCTCCTCATCCTCTTTCCTATCGCCTTTCTCCCTCACCCTCTTTCATATCGCCTTTCTCCCTCACCCTCTCCTCATCCTCTTTCCTATCGCCTTTCTCCCTCACCCTCTTTCATATCGCCTTTCTCCCTCACCCTCTCCTCATCCTCTTTCCTATCGCCTTTCTCCCTCACCCTCTCCTCATCCTCTTTCCTATCGCCTTTCTCCCTCACCCTCTTTCATATCGCCTTTCTCCCTCACCCTCTCCTCATCCTCTTTCCTATCGCCTTTCTCCCTCACCCTCTTTCATATCGCCTTTCTCCCTCACCCTCTCCTCATCCTCTTTCCTATCGCCTTTCTCCCTCATCCTCTCCTCATCCTCTTTCATATTGCCTTTCTCCCTCACCCTCTCCTATATTGTCTTTCTCCCTCCCCTCTCATCATCCTCCTTTCTATCTTCTTTTCTCATATCACCCTCTCTCCTCTCTTCTTCCACCCTTTTCCGCTGTCCCAATTATTTCCACTATCTGCCTCCGTCCCCTCTTTTTCCTTCTCCTTCCCCATGACTCCTCTCGTTTTTTTCCCCTCCCCTTTGCTCTCTATCCTTTCCTCCTTTTCTCCCTCTTTTACCTGGGCTTTCATCCCTTCCACTTTCTTCCTGTCCTTCACCCCTCTTTTCCCTTTTTTCTACCTTCTCTCCTAACCTCTGCACTCGTTTTTCCCACTCTCCCATCCTTCTCTCCTTATCCCTCCTCCATACTCCCATTTCCTCTTCCTTCTCCCCTCCCTCCCTTTTTGCCAACTCCATAGCCTTCTTCTTCAACTCCCCAGAGCTCTTCTTTCTTCCACCTTTTCCCTTCAATGCATGCTCTACACACAAAACTTATCTTCTTCAGTTCACTTTCTCCCTGTCTAGTCCCAAACTATCCCCTCTAATCCACTGCTTACACTTCTCACACTCAACCAAAAATTCTTCTCCCCTTCCCACCATCCCTACTATTCCTTCTACTCATTTTTCTCTCACCCACAATTGAAATTCTACTAAAACAATCAACTTTCGTTCTACTTTACTCCCTCTCTATCAAGCTTTTGTTTTCCCGCCAAAAAACGCTGCCACGCTACACCTATTCACCCACAAAACCTTTCGAATCTCCCCAATTACTCCCTCCCCACTTCTACAAAACACGCCAAAATAAACACACACTATTCATACACAAAACACCACAATGGACACACAGCAAACCCAGTGATATATTTCGTGATCTTCCAAAACTCGTCCCCGCTATCGTCTGCTTGTCCGATCCAAGATGGCGCCGGTAAATGTAATTTGGTATTAGCAATCCAGCGGCGTCAGGCCATCAAGCTATACAGGCACAGATACATGTGGGTGGGTGTGTGCTGGCAACTATGACTCATTTTTTTCTCATGCAAGTCATGAATTGTTTGGAGGCTATTTACTGAGGTCCTTGGCATTTTCATTATGGCATTATGCTGAAGCGGGAATGGTGTGACCCCTGCTTCCCGTTTTGAGATATTAGCAAAAACGGATGACTTGGGTTTAGATGAGTGTAGCGCAAGTACACTACATCCCCTATAGGGGTCTCCCCTATCTCAGCTTACTGCTGTTGTTCGGTAACCACAGAGCTGCTGGTGTTTTGATACAGTGTGGTTTGTGGTTTCTCTTGGTCTAGGATTTGATACAGTGTACAGGTCAGGGGTCACTTTTATATTTACATTTGAGCTAGCAGAGGTTCGAACTTCACACTAAGGAATGGTCATTTGTTTTCATTTAATAATAGATTTAAGCCAGTAAATAGTTTTATTATCTTTCGGGGTAGGAGGATTAAAAAAAGATGAATAATTTAATTATAAAAATATGAAGGAATGCAATATTTTTCATCTTTTCAAATTATCTTAAAGCCAAAAAAAAAAAGTTTTTGGTTCCTCTTACATCATAAAAAATATAGGTAGGGTAGGTAGGGATTTATTTATTTTTCATTATTTTTGTTCTTTAACTCATATGGAGTGGAGGTTTTTGACATGACAGAGTGACAATATAAACTAGAGACAATTGAGAGACAAGTAGGAAGGTGTGCTATAGGGGGTGAAAAGGGGACAGGGTACGAGACAATTTATGGTGATCTAGGTTGGATAAGCCTAGAAAATAGGATAATAGAGAAGAAGTTGGGGAGGGTACGGACAGGATGCATGACACAAGTACGGGGGGAGAGGGAACAGAAAATGAGACAAGGCCCAGGGGTGACGAGTGGCCTGGGTGGTAGGGGTGATCTCCGTATGTCCTCCCTTGGGAGTTGACCCTGTGGGGAAAATGCAGTTGCAGATCCCAAACAAACAAACAAAACTCGCACAATTCCCTGGAGTTGGATGGCTTCGATGAAAGTTTGCCTTGTAATTGTCTTTATATGCAGTAATCACACTTCTGCTCATCCAGAAATTGATAGTAATTGTTGGAGAATTGATATTTAGGACAGCAAGGACTTCCGTTGGTGGCCCTAGTAGTTAGTTTAGTTAAGTTAGCCTGTCTATGAATTTTGTTACTGTTTTTGTGTAGGAACTTCATTTTTCAGTAAGATTGGCAAAAAAAGTTTAGGGTAGTGGACAAAAACTGGGTAGGGTAGGGTAATAGGAACCAAACATCTTTTTAGGCCTAATTGTTAAACAATGATATATAAAATACCTTCATTGTTTAATTTATGCATGAGTTAAGTGTTATATATGTATATATATATATATATATATATATATATATATATATATATATATATATATATATATATATATACACTCACACACTGGAGTTCAAGTTTTGAGAACTACAGGTTGAATATAAGATTTGGGTATCTCACCTTATGATGACATTTATTATTTGAGAAAAAACTATGCTACAAGCTATTATTATGTCATCTTTATTATCTGATAAATAAGCCTTGACTGAATTGAAAAATAAATGTAAGTGCCATGTTTGTGATTGAAATAAAGTAAAGCTTAAAACTGATGAGTATTTGAGCTGACTCAGCAGTAATATTTGAGCAGTAGATTAAGTTATGTTTAGAAGAAAATAAAAATGGTTGAAAGAATCATAATTTGGGTTTTAATCCTAAAATGAATAACAGGGACCATTAGAGCATACTAGTACCTGTAGATATATTTTGGGAAAAAGCATGAATTTTCTGAACTTAAATTCCTCAAATAAATATATTGAATAATTATTTTTAAGTTATTTGAGACTTCTCTATTGCTGATAAGTTTTGGTTATTGCCAACTTTATTTTTCTATGAAGAAAAATATGGTATCCAAGTATCTACCATTCATACCAGAGGTATCCTAGATAATGTACATCTCTGGGCATACTCAAATTTCCACTAGCCTAGTAAGGCCTAAAAAAGAAAGTTGTTTGTTTCCTGTAACCCTACCCTAACAAGTTTTTATTCAAAAAAATCCCTACCCTCAAGTTTTTTTTCGCCCTCCCAACTCCCAATCAACAAAAAAAACCGCATAAAACACATTTTTGACCAAAAAAATAATGCAAAATTTTTTTTTTTACCGACCTACCTCCCCTATTTTCTTTCGGACCGTTACAGGAAACAAACAATTTCTTTTTTTAAGCCTAATGTCATACTAACAAGGAGTGTGATGAACAAATCGGATAAGCCTCTAGAAGTTAGCATACTTAGCAAAATAACTAAACATATGTAAAGAGAAAAGCCACAGTGTAGCATGAAAGAAGTAGCACGCTGCAATGTTGGGAGGTTACATGAAAGGCCAATGAAATAGGATAGCTGTCATTGTAAGGCACAATGGTTTTGGCTGAGAGAGGAGGTGAGCAGGGGGCAGCAGTTACCTGTAATTGAGAATCCCCCACAGAGTATACACCTGGCGCAGGTAGCTCTCTAGCCCAATTAATCACACAAAGCGCTTCATCTATAAACTGCATGTATACAATGTGTACTATACGTCCACTCCTGCATAGTACTTTTTATACAGCTTTAATGCCTGTGTGCTGTTCAGGTTTACAACTACATTAACTTGAATTGCCTTAGAAATATGTATATGAAAGATGGAAAGGTTGACATTATCTTATTTTTACAATTGAACAAAGGTCTATTTGCAAAGAGTAAAACTTGATGTCCGATTATTCTCTAACTTTGGGTTTGATTAATATATTAGGTTTACTTAGACATTTTGATTTGGTACATTTGTACAATGATTAAATTAGAAACTTAACTTGTTCTTTATGTATTAGACTTAAGTAGAATGTAGACTGTTTGCCACTTAAAACTTCATGGGTCCAGAATCCTGGGGATTATACAAGAAAAAAATGGAATAGAAGATAAGATAACGAAATATATAAGTATAAGGTATAAGGCTGCAAGTATTTATGAATTGGAATCAGTCTGAGAGTCAGGGACTTAGCCAGGACTTGTCCTGTCTGTCTTTTGGACAGGCAGTTTCCTGAAAACCTCAGGACAGGCCAAAATTTCTATGAAAAATTTGCTATATGGATTTTTTGGGGGGTAATGAGTAATAACCAAATATTTCACTAACAGACCAAATTTCGGTGGAACAAGACTATAAACCGAATACCTTTAATTATAGATGTTATTGGTTTAAGGAGTTGAAGTAAATTAGTAGTTGAGTATGGACAGGCACATTTTTTGGAATTGCTGTTTTGGACAAGCATTTTTGAAACCCTGGCTAAGACCCTGCAGTGGTAATTATTATAGGAATTTACAGTACTTTGGATTTATATGCACCCTATAGATGTATATATTTAGGGGAGTGGTCCCTGCCAATCATTCTTTACTCTCCATGAGATCATGTACGTTCCCTGTTTTAACCCCATTGATGGATCTGTCTAGGGAGTGGTTCTTTAGGTATTTGGTTATTTTTAGGGGAGTGAGCCTTACCAATCATCACGAACTCTTCACGCTCGAGTATGTACTTTCCCTGTTTCAATCCTATAGATGGATCTGCCCAGAGGTAGGGAGTGGGCCTCATCAACCATCCTTTATTCTCAATGAGATTAAACTATCCTTGCTTTAACCATATTTTAGTAATCACCTCTGGATCCCTAAAATAGCCAGAAGGACACTTAGGCGTCATTTTGACACCCAAAACCTCACAAATCATCCCTCTGGATACCCAATTTTTTTGTGAGGAATTAGGGAAAATAAAATTTTCGTGCATATGATTTAAAGTTTTCACCTAAATAATTTCCATGAAATTTTATAATTATCAAGGATATTATGCCTTATTTCAAAAAGTAAATACATGTTTATGGTTGCAATCTGAGTATATCATGACATGGCCTCTCTTTAAAAAAGGGATTGCAAAATAAAAATGTTACAATTGCCATTTATGGGAGCCCAGTGTCTAAATCCTGACTAAGACCCTGTCCCAGAACATCCCAAGCATAACAATGTGTGAGCTTGTGTCACAGGAGGGTACGCATGAGGAGATAATTTTCCACTTGAGTAGGCAGAGAACGACCTAATCTCCAAGGGAAACAACAGGTGTACTCAGCTAGAGCGTGTAGGGATTGTGCTCATACCTCCAAAATTGCTCTCTACTGAAACTTTCTCAGGGCCTCTCACTCACTTTCTCACAATGCTAAGCATATTGCAACACAGTATTCTCAAATGGGTACACCTTCTTTTGTGTTTATAGTTAAACCTTGGCCACTTTCTTAGGGAGGGAGGGTAATCATGAGAATATATAGTTTTTTTACACCTAAAAAAAATGGTGAGTGCTTCCCGTAAACCTAGTTGTTTCATTGTTAAAATCCCATTCCCAGGGCTTTTTTTATTGGACACAATTAATTTCTTATTCATTTGTAAAATGATATTTCAAAATTATGTTTATATATGGAATAAACACTGGAGTATTCATTTAATGTTTATATAATAATGAAAATGGTTGAAATCAATTTATCTTGTTTACATTTTGATAACTTACATGAAGTTACGTGTAGAACCCCTCAAACAGTTTGGCACATTTTAGGTTTATGCAATTAACAGTCAATCACAATTATTTACGAATTGCTGCATGCACACCAATTAATTTTGGTAGGGCAGAGTTTTCCAAGTAAATATTTCCTGGGACATTAGGAATTGCTATGTACAAGAATACATCAAGTTTTGGTGACCTCTTTGACTAGGTTTAATATATTTTGAAAACTACATATTACTTATTTGGTTACCCTTGATGTAATTCTAAGGTAATTAAAGTGTTTTGTTACTAGGGATGTCATTGTTTAGAATTTTTTCTCGATTCGATATATTGATAAATTGTTTTCGATTTCGATTATTTCGATACGATGCATTGATATATCCATAGAAATGCTATCTATGCCATGATGGAAAATCATGAAGCATTTATGCTGGTTTTTCACCGTTTTATGAGGGGCCCTGCCTCATTCTATTGCTTCTTTTTGGAATGCAACAAGAAAAGTGAGGCATGACCATGTGGAGAAATGCTTTTAGAAAGTATGTGACTAGCAACACCAGCAGTATTTAGCTCTCAATTTCTTCTCTGAGTGTCCATTTTCATGTTTTTGATATTTCGATACATTGCAATACGTATTGACAAGTGAAAGCAGGCTGTATTGTTTAAGGAGAGATATTGATATATCGATATGCCCCATATCAATGACACCCCTATTTGTTACAATTATTAAAGCATGGACAACACAGATATGACTTGTCATATTTCTTGAAAAGGCTTCAAACCATCTATTCAAAAAAATTGTTCTTGTGATGCTTTATCAAAAATGAACTTTAAATGTCGAGAGAATCTTTATTGATTTGTTAAAAGTGCTGTTTCCAAACTGTTTCTTGGAACACATTCTGACAAACAAAAGATAAATTTGCACATAAACTTTCTTGAAGGTAGGAGAGATATAAAATACATGTGTATAGACTGTTCCAAAGCATTAACATCAAGCTCTGGTCAAACAAGCAATTGACCATTTGATTTGTTTGTAAGTTAAAGCTTAAAATGCTATGTGAATGATCAAGTCATGTCAGTAATATTATTACATCACAGGGCCAGTGAATATCACATTTCTAGACGCAGGGCACGACGTTAACTTTTGCAGGGACTTGCCCCGTAGGGCAAGTGAGATTCAATTTTGACTTGCCCTACTCCAACTTTCACTTGCCCTTGAAAAATAGTATATAATTTTATAATATTTCATTTAAAACCAAGTAGAACATGTTTCTGGCATGTGAAAGCATATTTTCTAGGACAAGCTTGGATGGCAGACCACGAAACTTGCAAACATTCTCAAAAGTAAACCTGAAATATACAAAATGTACTTTCCCAGTGGGGCAAGCAAGATGCAGTTTTCACTTGCCCCACAGCTATAATTTATAAATTCTACTTGCCATTCAATATCTTTATTTGGTATTGTATCAACTATCAAGTACAGGTACCTATCCCTATGCACCTGCCCTTGTGCTGAATAGTCTGTATCGATCTTGCAGCATCATGATATCTCTCTCTACCAGGATGCACCGTCATACCTCTTGTTGACAATAAGTCTTGTCTGTTTGACTTACATAACAGGCGTGAGATGTAGAGGACTCATGGGATAGGCCAGTCTAGACTAGCAGCAGCAGCAGCAGTAGATTTGCCGAGCAATATTCTGTGCACATAGCCTGCCTTGCTGGAGCGGGTCCAGAATAACCCTTTCAAGCCCAGAGCAGGGTTCGACTTTCCCAGGGGCACAGGGGCATATGCCCCTAGATTTTGCTGTGGGCCCCTAAATTTTTCAGACAAGGGGCCCAAAATAGTATGTTTAATAACCAGAAATCCTGTTTTCGACCGCTTATTACACTCAAAGACCTGATTCGGTCCCCTTGCCTGGAATCTTAGAGTCAGACCCTGCAGAGTTCTCCTTGGAAATTATCAGCTGGATCTAGGATTTCTAAGAAATAAGTAATATCAATTGTGGAACCAAAAATGAATTAACAAAACATTCTAAGCGGGTCTGTCTTAGGGTATTGATAAAAGGTTAATTTCCAGGGTGTTTTTCAATTGTCATGCCTAGATACTTAAAAAAACCAGAAAAAACTATGGAACCAAGAATGAATTAACACAATGTTTCAAACAGGGTTAGTCTTAGAGTATTGTTCAACATTATTCCTTTTTCCAAATTTGCTTCAATTTAACAAATTTGCTTCACTGGTCAAAGCGATAATAGCAGGGATGTATATATATGAGCCTGATGTTAGTAAGGGAAATTGTCAGGCTGTTATTGGGTCTGACAGTACAGGGGTGCTGCATGGGTTAGTGAGTAGTCACATTAACCCTTTCAAGGCTGAGACAACTTTTGTCTGAGGCACAAGAACTCAAAGATCTTTGAAAATCATCTAAACCCTATCATCTTGGTATTCATTGGAAAGCATTCATCGAGTACTCTCAGATGAGTACCCATTTGCCAGGGTTTCGGTCATTTTTCAGCTTTTTTCACATTATTTTGTATTGATCAAATTAGCCACCAGCAGCATAAGGGTTAACCATCCTTTTCCTCCATTCAGTGTGGGTCCTGCACGATGATGAGAGCAAGCAAGTATTGGACTGGTTCTTGCTGTCTGTCTGTCTGTCTGGACGTGATAACTGTGCCTCATGATAGTCTTATTGGCAATGCTGGCATGTAGACACAATTATTGATAATTAGATCACACTCCTCTTGAGCTCCCGTACAGAACGACTCTAAAAATCTATCTATCTGGTCTGCTGCCAGGGATTGTCACCTTCAGAATTCCTGCAATAGGAAACAATATCGATATATTCTCATTGATACGGCAACTTAGCAATATTTTAACGCTACTACCTGCCTCCTAGAGAGAGAGAGGCACTCAGCACTGTCAGCATAGGCAGAGCCCACTGCCTTCGATCGGACCCGTCTAGTTAACACTGTAATCAGTTTAATATATTTTTAAAATCTTCAATGGTACGATAGTATACAAAACATTTTTGATGCGGTACTTTTTTCCATTGGTTATTGGTATTTTGTATGGTATTGAGTACAGGTACCTACCCCTAACTGGGTGATGCTAAAGTCAATTCATTTATGTATACGCTGTCAACCTTAACCCTTCCCATGCTGAGGCTACTTTCGTCCAAAGCACAAGGATGAAAAGAATTTTGAAAACCATTGAAACCCTGATATGTTGGTATTCATTGGATAGCATTCACTGAGTACTCTCAGATGAGTACCGATATGCCAGGGTTTCGATGATTTTCAAAAATCTTTGCGTCCTTGTGCTTTGGACAAAAGTAGCCTCAGCAGCATAAGGGTTAGCAAAATGTAGCTGAGCCTTCCATGAAACTCATAGCATAGGTTCCATAATATTATTTGCTTCTTAAGTTTACTTGGCCTGTCCGCACTGCCACTTGCCCCACCACTCTGTTAAACAAAGTTGAATTAGATTGTGAGGACTCTGCCCAAAACATAACTTGCCAGGCGGGGCAAGTTGGGGTCTTGTTCTGCTTGTCCGATTGCTGTTTTTTTGCCGAATTCACTCGCAACTCGCAACAGGGCAAGTGGTTATGTTTCGAGTTGCTCCAAGGATTTTCCTAGGAACATCCTAGAATTCCTCAGTATTTTAAGATTAATTTGGTAAGGGATACCACATCTAGATGAAGCAAATATTCTCGTAGTTCAGGACACCTATTTTCCTCAAAATTGAATGTTGTAAAGTTCATTGCATAACCCATTACTCATGCCTGGAAATCTACCTAATGATTGCAGGGCTCGACCTTAAGGCTAGCCCCGTAGCCCCGGGCTAGTTATTGAAAGTCAGGGCTAGTGAATTCTACCTGTGGGTAGCCCTGAGGGGCTAGATAGAATAAGAATATCAGCGCTTAAAAAATTATGAAGCCCACCTTTGGCTCTGCATACCTGGATGATTATTTAACTCAATTAACCACAATACACTGTATTCTTTTCATGTTATCAACAGAGGCTATGATATCAACAGAGGTCACTATTTGAAAAGAGTTGTCATTAATATCAGGGCTAGCAAAAATATTTCAGGGCTAGGAAAAATTCTGGTAACTAGCCCTGCTGGGCTTATGAAGTTTTTTCTTAATGTTGAGCCCTGGATTGGCATCTGGATCTGTCATGCATTGATCTGAAAAATGACTTTGGAATGATCCATTAATTTGCAAACTATTTGAAGGAGAGTCATGAATAATTGTTAGTGAACAACCCTCCTTAAAATGTTTTTGCCCAATAGTTTTGGATCGAGGTATCATGTTTCAGGCATTAATGGGTTAAGCAACTTCCAGCCATATTTCAAAAGCAGCTTAGTATCTAGAGGGATTTTTAGGGGAACTTGAGGTCCACGAGGATTGGTTCATTATATGAATCTGAGCTTATACATGTCCATGTATAGGATATATGAAACTTTTCCATTTGAAACTCTAAACTTTTCCTTTTAAGACAGGAAGTATTTCTAAGCCATAAATAGTGTTCCTCAGTGAAATCTGATAAAATTTGCTTCTCAGCTGACAACACTATTCTGTCTTTGACTCTACCTGATCTCTACTTAAATGTAACCATTACAGAAATCAGGCATGTTTTAATCCTTTCATCATCATCATCATCATCATCATCATCATCATTCTAACCCACACATCTTTAAAGAAATTATTGAAAGGCCAATCAGGATCAATCAACTTCTTTCATGTAATTTTTTTTTCAATTTTTATTTCCTACTGTATTTTAAAGGATCCTAGCAACCAGATGACAGTTGTCAGGGAGAACTCTTACAATGAGTGGATGCACTGATTATCTTATTTCTCTTAATTAAAGTGCGTGATATTGATCACTAGGGATCGTTCGATTAATTGGACATGCCGATTAATCGCTCATTCAACCTCTGATTTTGATGATCGATTGCAATTTTAGAAGATCGATTTTTTTAAAGTTTTTTGAAAAAATAAATTGTATCTAAAAACAGCCTTTTGTTCAAGTGACAGACACCACTTAAGCCTTCACAATCTTAATTAATATCAAGCAGTACTGTAACAAGTAAAACTAAGGGGTTCAAGGGGTGTTTAAAGAGTTAGATTAGCTCCTTTACAAAAATGGAGCTAAGAACCCTTGAACAAGCCAAGACTACCAAAGGACAACTGCGCATATACAACTTCTATTATTAATCGATCATCGGTCGTTCAGATGGACCGATGATCGATCTTGAAAATTGTGACCTTTAATCCATTCAGGCTCAGAATTATAAGATTATTGCTTTTGAAAATAACTTAAGCAGGAATTTCCCTTTTATGTTTGCAACTAATTAGAAGGTTGAGTCAAATCAATGATCACTATTTCACAAACTATTTTCTGAAACAAGTTTTGGTCAGAAAGCTATCACCAAATTAGGGACTTCTTGAGTGTTCAAGAGCCAGAGGTGTAATAACTAAACTGCTAAGCATTAGGGCATGGTCTTAGCCAGGATTTCAAAAATGCCTGTGCAAAACAGCAATTTCAAAATATCTGCCCGTCCAGATTTAGCTACTTATCTACTTCAAATCCTTATACCAGCTACATGTAATAGCCTAGTGTGTCAAAAAGAGCAATTTATACTTCAGCTATGTTCTAAAAGATGGTTAGTTAGGAAAATATTTGGTTATTACACCCCAAAAGTCAAACTTGAAAAATCATCAGAGAAATTTTTGCCTGTCCAAACAGGAGGTTTTTTAGGAAACTACCTGTCCAAAAGACAGGTAGGACGGGTCCTGGCATTAGGGCATGGACCCCAATCAAATGTAGGTGAGATTTCCCAGGAAATCCTAGCATTATTCAAGGATTTCTTGGGCATTCACTGATTTAGTGAGGGAAGTGTGTATGGCTTAAAACCACCGACTATTTTGCTGATTTGATTTGCTAGTGAGTAATTAGGTGTATAGGATAACCCATTCTTAGCCCTACACATTTACTGCCAATCAATAATTGACCTTAAATGAGGATTGAAATGATAGGCGCCATAACTCAGCACTTAAGCTAACAATCCTCAACAATCAACGTGCACTGGCCTTGCGCAAAATAAATCTTATGATATTGAGACACTCATATTTGCAATGTTGGTATAATGAATAAGCTGGCAGCGATTCCTTTCCACAGTGCTTCATGCCACTTCATATATAAGCCTAAAAAAAGTTGTTTGTTTCCTGTAACCCTACCCTAATAAGTTTTTATTCCAAAAAATCCCTACCCTAAAGTTTTTTCCTCCCTCCCAACTCCCAATCAACGTAAAACATGCATAAAACACACATTTTTGACCAAAAAAATCATGCAAAAAAATATTTTTTACTGGCCTACCTACCCTATTTTTTTTCGGACCGTTACAGGAAACAAACAATTTCTTTTTTTAGGCCTAAAGATAACTATGGGAACTGGAATTGCTAATAGTAAGTCTCATCACTAAAGTGGGACTCGGGAGATTGGTTTATCTTTCAGATCTGAGGATATTTGGGGTTATTTTTGAGGGTTTAGGTGTCCAAATGACGCCCAGACGTCCTCCTGGCTAGGACAATGCTGGAGATACATAGGGTCCAAGGGGTTCAATGAACACCCCTTCACAGTATTGGTTTTCTAGTTAACCCATTTACACTCAGAGCGGCAAAAGAGGCCTGACGATTTTGGATATATTTCCCTTACAAAAGCATTTTTTTGAAAACATTTGAAAGAGAAATGATGATCAGAGGACAAACAAAAAATCTCCTTCAAATATTTTGTGAAATTTCACTTCATTCCCAAGTTATTTTCAAAAGTATGAAAGTAGCAGATGTTATTCCGAGAGGAACTCTTGAGTGTGAATGGGTTAAGAATAGTCTATTTTCTTTAGCTTTGCTTAAAAAAATAATGAGGTAGATATATTTTCTGTCCAAACTCACCACCAGCCCTTTGTATGGAAAGATATCCCTACACAGAGATCCTGGATTTGCCACCTATCCTGAATTCAAGGAAGATTTCTACCCTTCTGTTAAAATGATCCCAACACAGAATCCCAGGATCTGCCCCTGTTCTGTCTAGATAGTGATCAGCGTGCAACATGACCACTTGCCCTGTTGCAGGTGAATTCGGCAAAAAATGGCAATTGGGCAAGCAGAGCAAAACCCTAACTTGCCCGGCTCGGCAAGTAATATTTTGGGCATAGTGTAGTCCTCGTAATGCTATAACTCACCTTTGTTTAACAGAGTTGCGGGGCAAGTAAACTTTAGGGGCAGCTTGCCCCGCTTGGCAATTAGTAATGTTTTTGAACCTATGTTGCACCCTGGTAGTGGTTGTGTAGTAGTGGTAGTGAATTCCCCATCACTGGAGGGACAGGGTTCAACTTTCCCAGGGGCCTAGGGGCATATGCCCCTAGATTTTGCTGTGTGCCAACTAGATTTTTCAGACTAGGGGCCCAAAATATCATTGATATTAACCAGAAATCCTGGTTTTCACCACTATTTTTTATCAAAAGGCTTTTCGGGCCCCTGCCCTGAAATCTAAATGTCAGACCCTGAGGGAGGGAGAGAGTTCTATGTAGTAGTGGTACTGGCGGTAGTAGGAAGGCAGTCAGTGTGTTAGTAGGCCACGGAATGGCAAGATCTATTGACTAACTGCCCGCTCTCCTCCAAGTACAGTAATTAATTACAGCCACAAGTTTCACATTCCCCTCTTCTACTCTACTCTACTCTACTCAGAGCAGCTTCTTCTATGACGTAGGAGTGCTAGGTTTCTCCACTTCCAGTTGACTCGCTGCCAAGTGAAGAAAATATCTTATTGGATGATATACTGGGTCAACGACCGTGCCCGGTGATAATAGTAAACAAGGCCTGGGAAACTAGGTTAATTATTCATGGCTCCACCCACCATGCTCCATATATATCGATCCCTGACCACTGACTGGCAGTAGCAGGAACAGTTTCTGGTGTCAGGTATTGAGGTTTTCCAGGAAAGTCATGAGTTAATAATACATGATGTTATTTAAGATGTAATGTTCAAGAATAGTTGGTTTCTTGGAAGGAAAGTGATATCCAATCAAAAGCTTATGATAGATGTGGATTTGCATCAAGATTTTAGTCAGGACTTATGGAAAATGGCTCTCAAAATGTGGCATCATGAAATTCTGGGCAACCAAAATCTTAAAGAAAGCTATGATATCTTCACATCGGGATACATTTACTTCATGAGGAAATCAGACCTTTGCGTAGTCCGCAAGCACTTACATCGAGGTGAAATTTCAGACCATTTCCCTACAAGTAACTGTCAATTTCTTTTTATTTGGGGGGGGGGGGGGATGTCCTTAAGAGTGGTTTTCAAGGGGTTGGGTGTTTAAATAATAATACCCAGACACTCTGCTGGCTAAGGTGTTGTGTAGTAAGCTGGAGGTATGGCAATTCAGAACTTATATCTGGTTTAATACATGATTAAACTTTCTGGCAGGAAAGTGAATTATGTATAGATACATTAGCAGTAGGTGAAAACTTCTGAGGGTATTCAAGACTTTTAAATCTAATTTCCAACAATGTTATTGCAACTAAGTTTGATTAGCATATCAATGCTCACAATGGCCAAAATGACAATGATAGCCTGACAATTTTGATGAAATTTAAAAGTCAAAAGTAAAATTAGGAAAATATATGATCAAACACTATTGATAAGATCATTACCAACAACTCTCCTCCAAATACTTTGTAAAATTATTCTATATTTCAAAGTTCCAAATGACAATTTCTAGAGGATCTCTTAACCCTTTCATCCCTGGAGATTTTTTTGACAGGTGTCGTTTGGACTTATGATACTTTTGAATATAACTTTGAAATCAATCATAGATTCACAAAATATTTGAAGGAGATTTATAGGTTGGGTTCTGATGAACATTACTCCTTCAAATATTTTACAAAAAGTGCTCTAGTCACAAAGATATAAGCCATATAGTCAGGGCTCTTTTGGCTGCTACAGGCATGAAAGGGTATTAATGGGTTAAACCCTCTGGACCATTTACATCTGACAATTGCCTATTTTTGTAATGTGCTTTCGACCATTGTAAGTGGAAAAAGGGAGGCATTAAACATCAAATTTTCATTATTATGAGTATCATTAAATCTTTTAGCCTCATGAATCCCTGACCAGGTATGTGGTCACTGGTATTTGATTAACTAATTCCTGTCACGACAAAAACAATCAATCTTACGCAAATAGAATATCTTGATAGAAGCAATATTTTGCCAGGTGCCAAATGCTGATAGCTTAACCCTTTCAGGGCTCGAAATTAAGATTTTTTCCAGGGAACCCAATTGCATCTTCAAAAGCCACTTACTAGTGTCGGGATGATCATCGATTATAATCGATAATCAATCGTTTACCTCCCTGATTCTGATTAATCGATTACAAAACTGGCAATCAATAATAATCGGAAAAGGTGACACCTAGTGGCAAAATATAGAACTAAGTGACAGACATGTTGTCAGCTTTCTTGCTATGAAACTAAGCCCCAAAAACACTTCAAAACGAAGTTAAGGTAGGTGCTAATAGCAAGTAATTGTCATTAACTATCACTTATTATTAGGCTCTAAGACCTCTAGTACCCAATTACTGCAAAAGTTCGATGAACTGATTATGATCGATAATCGATCGGTTGGCTGTAACTGATTATCGATAATGAAATTGCAACCGATTCCCAACCCTACCACTTACAGGTGTTGTTTATAGAAACCAGTACATTTTTGGGCTCCCTGCAGAAATTTGAGGGAGCCGCTGGAGAATTCAAGGGAGCCCTCTGCTCCCGGCACCCCCTAATTTCGAGCCCTGCCTTTATAGATGCACACAGCAATCAAAAGCAGCCTTATAATTTTGATGAAATCTTGCAGTCCAAAGCAAAGTTAGGAAAAATATTTGATGGCGAAATATTAATTATAACACTACTTACAAACCTGCTTCAAATATTTTGTAAAACCTTTCACAATATTTCAGTAATTGTCTTAAGTATCATAGATACTGATGACAATAAATGAATTTCTGGAGGAACTCTTTAGCATTAATGTGTTAAGAATTAACCCATTCACACTCAGAGATCCCCTTGAAAGTATCGTCTGCTACTCTCATACTTTTCAAAATAACTTGGGAATAAGGCAAAAGCTGACAAAATATTTGAAGGAGAGTTGTTGTTTGACTTCTCTTTAACATTTCTCCTTCGATTATTTTCCAAAAAGCTCATTTGTGAGGGAAATATTGCCAAAATTGTCAGGCCTCTTCTGGCCGCCCTGAGTGTAAATGGGTTAAGACTTGTGCTGGGCACATCAGAGAGAGTTTTGAGGATGCCACTCAGAGGTGGGCTTACAGTCCTGTGGAAGTTGTGATATAGACTGGTTCGCAGACCATAGTCTTAGCCAGCAAGTCTAGGCATCTTTTGGACACCCAAACCGCCACAAATCACCCCTCAGGACACCCAAATCTTTTGTGAGTATCTTCTTAAAATGTCAATTTCAAGCATATACTTAAAATGTTTTTCAACCTCAATATAATTCTCATGATACAGTCGTGAAAATAATAAGTTGTTATTCTCTCTTTCACATGGTCGGGAATAAATAAAGTTTTATTTTCTCTCCCCCCAAAACGGTCGTGAAAATAGCCATCAGGGAGTTGCAGTTAGTAACTCACTTCTGCAATACTTACTAGTTGCTCCTCCTTGGGGATTAAAACAGAGCTAGCCATTGGCTGATGTCTACTCAGGGTAGGTCATTGGAAATCAGGATATATTAGGCCTAAAATAAAAGTTGTTTGTTTCCTGTAACCCTTCCCTAACAAGTTTTTATTCAAAGAAATCCCTACCCTAAAGTTTTTTCCGCCTTCCCAACTCTTTGACCAAAAAAAATATTGCAAAAAAAATTTTTTTACCGACCTACCTACCCTATTTTTTTTTCTGGACCGTTACAGGAAACAAACAATTTCTTTTTTTAGGCCTTATTGAAATACAAATATTCTTAAAAGTCCTTCAGCCTATTGGTCCTAGAACCAAGCGATTGTTGGTGGCCACCGCAAGAATTGATTTTAAGAATGTCACCAAGTGACATTGCCATATCAGCCTCCTAAGCAATAATAGATCCCTAGATCAATCAATAGACAATATCAATTAACGGTAAAATATCTGGTAGACTAGGCTCCTAGTCAGGGACTTAGCCAGGACCCGTCCTACCTGTCTTTTGGACAGGTAGTTTCATATAAACCTCCTGTTTGGACAGGCAAAAAATTCTATGAAGATTTTTCAATTTTGACTTTTGGGGGGTAATTAACAAATATATTTCTGACAAACCATCTTCTAGAACCAAACTGAAGTGTAAATTGCCCTTTTTGACACACTAGGCTATTAAATGTAGCTGGTATAAGGATTTGAAGTATATAAGTAGCTAAATCTGGACGGGTAGAAATTTTGAAATAGCTCTTTTGGACAGGCATTTTTGAAATCCTGGCTAAGACCCTGCTCCTAGTCCCTAAAAAGTTGACATTTCCTGCTGAATTTGCCAGGCAGTGTGGTGTAGTACTAGCTATGGTAGATAGATGGCACAAACTGGTCCTCTTATCTATCATACTCGAACTAGGTCCTCTATTCACCTGGTGAGATTTATGTGAACTAATTTGGCCACTCCGGACTCCTTGACCTGGTAACAGAAAAACTTAAAGGGCAAATGCACCATCATGATGATTTAGGTTCAAAATGTGCCTATACATGTCACCTTTCAAATAAGACCACCCGCAAGTCTGTCCTCCTCAGCAGTCCTCAGATATGGCTTATGAAAGTTAGTAAAAAACTGGCCTGAGTCTGGGTATAGAGGCTGACATTATCAGAAGTGTTGCTTAGGAAGTGACTGCCAGTCCTGCTTATGATTGGTTGAGAGATATCAGTGGCTGGAAGTGACTGCCACTGATATCTCTCGACCAATCAGAAGCAGGACTGGCAGTCACTTCCTAAGCACCACTTCTGATAATGTCAGCCTCTATACCCAGACTCAGGCCAGTTTTTTACTAGGACTGTGCTCATCAGCCATTTTTTTGCGATCCGATTAATTGCCAAATTTTTCTCGATGTCGATTTTCTCGATTCGATTCTGTCGCGCGCCGTAGTGCTTGGAAAAGTGTGGTGGGGGCCGGACCAGCACCATGTAAAATACATTGCGTGGCCCTCGCCACACTTTTCCAAGTACTACCGCGCGCGATAGTATCTATCGTAGTGCAGTTTCAATGGCGGCGGTCTGTGGCCGGCTCAGCGCCGCGGTCTTTTTAAAGAATAGGGTAGGCTCTTTTGTATTTGGGGGGTAGGGAAAACAATGGAGGTAGGGGGGGCCGTATCGAGTTCGGCAATCGATGTCCTCTCATGTTGAACATCGATCTTACGACTTTGCCGATCCATCGATGTCGTGCCTATCGAGCCCAGCCCTATTTTTTACTAACTTTCATAAGCCATATCTGAGGACTGCTGAGGAGGACAGACTTGCGGGTGGTCTTATTTGAAAGGTGACACGTATAGGCACATTTTGAACCTAAATCATCATGAAGGTGCATTTGCCCTTTAAAGATTGAAAAAATGCATTTGACAGCATAGACATCTAGGCTAAATATCTGGTAGACTCAACTGACTGGCCATGCAAACTAATAATATGCTGAGTTAACCCTTCCAATGCTAAGGCTACTTTCTTTCAAAAGATTTTTGAAAATCATATAAGCCCTCCCTGTCATGTTGGTATTTATTGGATAGCTCTTGCTGAGCACTCTCAGATGAGTACCCTTGTACCAGGGTTTCAGTCATTTTTCATGGTCTTTGCATAATTTTGTATTGGTCAAATTAGTTACCAGCTGCATAAGAGTTAAACAGTGCTTTTAGTCCTGTCACACACTTTGAAGCTTCTGTCGCACCACGTTGTGTCAGTTGGACACCCCTGAGTTAGCCTGCAATTAGACTAGGTTCCTAGTCTCTAAAAAGGTGACATCCCCTCCCATGCTGACCAAGCAGTGTGGTGTAGTACCAGGTATGGCAGATAGATGGCACCACCTGATCCTCAGATCTATATAGGATTTTGTCATACATAAACTGAATCCTGGTGAGATAAGTGTAAACTAAATTGACCACTATGGCCACCAAGAGTATTTGGTGCCTGGTAACAGAAAAAACATAGCAGAAAAATACATGTGAGAGCCTAGAAATCTAGGCTAGCCTGCAATCAGCACAGACTTGTAGTGAGTCTACACGGTGATACATGAGAGTGTAGGCCACCAGGCCACTGGTTGCTAGCTCCAGGAAACGCATAAACAAAGATTAAGAGGACCCCCCTGAGTAGCAGCATCGGAGTATCACAGGCTAGAACAACACCGCCTCTACTCAATGAGCACAATTAGCCATGGCAATACCTATTTACA
Organism: Maea johnstoni; assembly: GCA_963942565.1. Taxonomy (NCBI): domain Eukaryota; kingdom Metazoa; phylum Annelida; class Polychaeta; order Spionida; family Magelonidae; genus Maea; species Maea johnstoni. The sequence continues at coordinate 16,002,589 of OZ012686.1, forward strand.
CCCTGAATCCCCCTTGAAAAAATGTCTACTAGGAGTTAACCCATTAATTCTGCAGCGGCAAGAAACAGTCTTACTATTTTGATATGATTTTTCAGGCAAAGGTATAGTTGGGAAGATGTTTGAAGGAGAAATGTGAATCAAAACATCGGCAACAACTTTTCTAATAATTTGTGAAATTATTTTTAATTTCTAAATAATTGCCAGGAGTATCAAAACATCTAAACCTAATTTTCAGGGGTAACCAGGGCTCGAAATTAGGGGGTGCCAGGAGCCCAGGCCTCCCTTGAATTCTCCCTATGCGGCTCCCTCAAATTTCTGCAGGGAGCCCAGAAAGGTACTTGTGTATATACACAACACATTTAGGAAGCTATATAAGATGCAATTGGGCTCCCTGAAAAAACACTTAATTTCGAGTCCTGGTAACTCTTTATGCATTGATGAGTCCAGAAACCTCTTAAAATAGCTTGGTATTAAATGAAGCATGGATCAACAAAATAGCCTTATGGAAGAGTTGTGATTAACCCATTAATGGCTTCAACCAGAAATTGTCGTCTGGTTCGATGATACTTTAGACAATAACTTTTGAATTGGGAATTATTTTACAAAATATTTGAAGGAGAGTTGTTGGCAATGTTCTGATCAACATTTCTCCTTCAAATAGTTTGCCAATTGTGCTAACACCTGAAGGATTTCTTAAATTGTCAGGCTGGTTTTGGCCGCTGTGAGCATTAATGGGTTAAAAGTTCTCCCTGAGATGTATTTTCTTGGAGATGCTTTCATCTTAAAGGGTTGTAGAGTAGAAAAAGGTGTACAAGTCGATGGGAATTGTAGAGTATAGTAACCATTTTATGCTGAACTTTTATTCAAATTTTGGGAACGGTCAGATGCTATTTGCTTCACAACCACCATATCCCTCGGGACCTTTCATTGAAGAATAAGTTGATATTGTATTAACCCATTAATACTTAAGAGTTCCTCCAGAAATTGTCTTCTGGACGGAAGATACTTTTAACGATAACTTTTGAATAGATAATTATTTTACAAAATGTTTGAAGGAGAGTTGTTGGTATTGTTCTGATCAATATTTCTCCTCAATATTTTGCCAGTTATGCTTTAGCTTGAAAGATGTCATCAAAATAGTCGGGCTGTTTCTGGCCGCTGTGAGTATTAATGGGTTAATTTGTTTTTACTGTTCCATGTGGATACTCAGCTTTGGCGCATATTTGACCCATTTAACTCATTGATAATCTTATCTGCCAGGTGAGCTGACAATGTAGCTGTAATGTTACTTTACACGCTAGAACATGTAGTGTAGCACATGGAACTTTGTTGGATGCCAATTATTTCTTTGAGGAGTAAACATAGATACACACATATGTATCCATGTGTATAGATACAATAAACAAAAAACACACAAATACTTATTTTTAATACATTTTCATATTTGCTTGACCATGGAGCAGGCCTCAACTCCAACTCCAAATGTTTACTGGGCCTGTAGGGCCATTTGAGGTCTTTTTTTTTACTGGCATGAAGCTGTTTTTGGGAATTTTTACTGGCCTGGGGCCATAGGTTCACCCTTAGCGTCGAGCCCTGTGGAGGTTCTAGTCTGGGCGTGAATGAGCCAAGGTCACCCAGTAAGTTGTTCCTGGGAACTCGTGTTACTATTTACATGAATGGTTATCTTGTTGCACTACATAGCACCATTACGTAGTAGTGAATTGATGGTGTAGTAAGGCTGTAGTAACCAGGCAGAAGAAACTGGGTTAATTATTCGTAGCTCCTCCCAGTAGCGTACTACTGAGTGCATGAGCTGCAACCTGCATGTTTACTAAGCCTTATGTCTTCTGCTTGCTGCTTTTTTCCTGGTGATCTCCCTCTTTTGTTGGGACAATCAATGCAGGTATAAAAGAAGGAAAAATGATTATTTATTTTATTGGAATGTGGAGTTAGATTTATAACCTAATTCGCTAGGGCTGTCCATCATAACTATTGCCATGATTAACCCATCAATGCTTGCAGCGACCAAAACAGCCTGACAATTTTGATGAAATCTTTCGAGCAAAAGAGTATTTGGGAAAATATTTGAAGGAGAAATGTTCATTAGAACACTGCCAACAACTCTCCATCAAATATTTTGTAAAATAACTTTCAATCCCAAAGTTATTGTCAGAAGTACCATAGATCCAGACGACAATTTCTTGAGGAACTTTTAAGTATTAATGGGTTAATAACCTGAGAGCATGGGAAAGTTGCAGAAACCTATATCAACTCAGGAAATGTGGATATAATTTCTGTTCCCTTGTGCCATCTAGTGGTGAATGTTGGAAGCGTGCATGTTTTATGAATTAAAGATTTTATTGGGTCAGAGTTCAGTTCCATTAGTTCCTATTTAATTGTGTTTTTCCGATTAATTTATTAATCGGACATTTCACTATTTTTACTTCCAATTTTGATGGTCAGTCCCAATTTTTGAACACCATTTTTTTCTGATTATTTGCATGTGTTTAAAAGGCATACTTTCTGTTCTCCCTATCTATGTTTAATTCTAAATGTATACATTCTGTGTTTCCATTATTATTTATTTCTACCTTGTTTCTGCAGATATTATCCTGAAATTTCATGAAAAATGCACAACACATGATATGTAAAGCACATGGGGAAGGGTCAATGTGCACGAAAAATATCTCCAAATAAAAGCTAAACATTGATCACTCTGATCAGTCCTCAAAATGTGTACTGATTCCCAACACTACTATTTAATCATTCTTACTGGTGAACTGTGTAAAAAGTTAACTGTAATTGTAACAAAATCTGCATCTTATTAAAAGTATACCTTGTTAGATGCTATGCAGATAAGAAGGAATTTTTCTTTGATGCAAGCTATGTTAGTTATCAGTGAAGTTTCATTGAACAAGGACCTTAATTCTTTGTATTTCTTCCCAAAGCTTACATGACAGTACATTGTTACTGTACTACATTTACTACATGGGTTACACATAAACAATAGTATCACTAGGATACTCTAGATGGCAGTGCGACCATCACACAGTGTCAACCATAACGCTCTACAGATGCTTGTTCCCCAACACAGCTCTCATGGCTCCACCTCGAGGGTATGAAGAGAACTTGACTTTTGCTGACATTTTACACATATTCAAAACAAATCTCCTGTAGCTGCACCTGGAGGGTAAGATTAGAACTAAACTTGGCATACTTTACACCGGCCTTGTCAGGGGTCTGGCTTCAGTTTAAAAGCTCTAAGAGTCCACCAGACTTCAGGTTTTCAACCAAAATCTCATAGCCCTAGCTTTTCTTCATGCTTCAGTCCCACTACAGTCTTTCCCTAAAACAACTATTGAATGTGTAAGCTATCTTTTCTATGTTCTATTACATATTTGAATTATATACCAAAGGAAAACTGATGTTTCAAATGGTGTTCTTCAACTGATTTTACTGTTGATATTGCTCTGAGCATGATCTTAAAATTTCGCTTTTCTTATAGCCAGCCAGGCTACAAAGGCAAATATTATTATAGGCCTACACAGTTTTCTTTAGCCATTCTGAAGTAACTCTCCAACTGGCAAAGTCAGGGACTGTTTTGGCCAATGCTTCTTATGTTATCAGGGGATTACTTCCAATTTTTGTTTTGCCGTTTTTCTGGACTTGCCAGGCACAGGCATAAGTACAAGCCCGCTTGCCATGCCAAGTGAATTTTTGAAAAAAGGGATTTTGGGCAAATACATTTTATTTTTCACTTGCTCGAATGAGCAAGCTTATTTTCTGAACACTTATCACATTTTTTTATAGTAAATGGGCCAAATGCCCAGATTTATGCAAACAATGCAACAAAACTGTAAAGAAAAATGGTTGTCTAATATTTAAATCCATGATAAACAATACATGCCTTTCTAGTAGGGCTGTGCTCATCAGCCAATTTTTAGCGATCCGATTAATTGACTAATTTTTTACGATGTCGATGTTTTCGATTCGATTATGTCGCACGCGTTAGTGCTTGGAAAAGTGTGGTGGGGGGCGGACCAGCACCATGTAAAATACATAGCATGGCCCTCACCACACTTTTCCAAGGGTTACCGCGCGCGATAGTGTCTATCGCAGTGCAGTTTTAATGGCGGCCGCCTTAGCGCCGCGTTTTCTTTTGAGAAATAAAAGCACAAGGTAGGCTCTTGTGAATTTTTGGGGGGAATTCAACTGTTAGGTAGTGGTAGAGTGTATCGAGTTCGTCGCTCGATGTCAGAAGGTGGTGAGTATCGATCATGAGACTTAGTCGAGCGCACAATGTCTTAGCAATCGAGCCCAGCCCTACTTTCTAGCATATGTTATAACTTATTTTGGGCAAGTAAAAATTATGTCGGGCAAGTCAAAAAAAATCATTAATTACTTGCCCAGCATGGAAAGTTAGTTATGAAAATTATGTTGGTGCCAGCTTGCTGCTTCCACTTTTGACAATTCACTGGACATTATGGTGATCACTTGCAGGCCTCAACGCTAACTCAAACTGTTACTGGCCCCGTAGGACCAGTAACACCTAGGATCAACTGGTCCTGCAAATTTTTTACTGGTCCTACATTTTTTTCTTTAATATAAATAGAAAAAAAAACATTGCCTAAAATCCACAGACAGCAATCATTTTCATTTATTTCAGCTTCATTTATTTCAAAATCTTTTGGCACATTCTTGAGGGGAAACTTGTTCACAAGAATGTCCCCAAATGTATACTGGCCTTGTAGGACCAGTTAAGGTCTTTCTTAACTGGCCCTAAGCCATTTTGGGAATTTTTCACTGGCCTGGGGCCATAGGACCACTGTTAGCGTCGAGCCCTGACTTGAGATTGGAAGGTCCATTGGAAAGGCTTTCATCTGAATTTGGCCTTCTGAGGCATATAACTGCCAGTTTGCATCTGCTGAAGAATGAGAAAGTAAACCTCTACGTCATTATCTGTAGAGATGGCTGTTTCAGTCAATGGTCCTGATACCTTATTATCTGTAGAGATGGCAGTTTCAGCCAATGGTCCTGATACCTTATTTTCAGTAGAGATGGCTGTTTTCAGCCAATGGTCCTGATACCGTATTATCTGTATAGATGGCAGTTTCAGCCAATGGTCCTGATACCTTATTATCTGTAGAGATGGCTGTTTCAGCCAATGGTCCTGATACCTTATTTTCAGTAGAGATGGCTGTTTTCAGCCAATGGTCCTGATACCGTATTATCTGTATAGATGGCAGTTTCAGCCAATGGTCCTGATACCTTATTATCTGTAGAGATGGCTGTTTCAGCCAATGGTCCTGATACCTTATTATCTGTAGAGATGGCTGATTTCAGCCAATGGTCCTGATACCTTATTATCTGTAGAGATGGCTGTTTTCAGCTAATGGTCCTGATACCTTATTATCTGTAGAGATGGCTGTTTTCAGCCAATGGTCCTGATACCTTATTATCTGTAGAGATGGCTGTTTTTAGCCAATCGTCCTGATACCTTATTATCTGTAGAGATGGCCGTTTCAGCCAATGGTCCTGATACCTTGTTATCTGTAGAGATGGCTGTTTCAGCCAATGGTCCTGATACCTTATTATCTGTAGAGATGGCTGATTTCAGCCAATGGTCCTGATACCTTATTATCTGTAAAGATGGCTGTTTTCAGCCAATGGTCCTGATACCTTACTATCTGTAGAGATGGCTGATTTCAGCCAATGGTCCTGATACCTTATTATCTGTAGAGATGGCTGTTTTCTGCCAATGGTTCTGATACCTTATCATCTGTAGAGATGGCAGTTTCAGCCAATGGTCCTGATACCTTATTATCTGTAGAGATGGCTGTTTCAGCCAATGGTCCTGATACCTTGTTATCTGTAGAGATGGCTGTTTCAGCCAATGGTCCTGATACCTTATTATCTGTAGAGATGGCTGTTTCAGCCAATGGTCCTGATACCTTGTTATCTGTAGAGATGGCTGTTTCAGCCAATGGTCCTGATACCTTATTATCTGTAGAGATGGCTGTTTCAGCCAATGGTCCTGATACCTTGTTATCTGTAGAGATGGCTGTTTCAGCCAATGGTCCTGATACCTTATTATCTGTAAAGATGGCTGTTTTCAGCCAATGGTCCTGATACCTTATTATCTGTAGGGATGGCTGTTTTCAGCCAATGGTCCTGATACCTTATTATCTGTAGAGATGGCTGTTTCAACCCTGATAGCTTATTATCTGTAGAGATGGCTGTTTCAGCCAATGGTCCTGATACCTTATTATCTGTAGAGATGGCTGATTTCAGCCAATGGTCCTGATACCTTATTATCTGTAGAGATGGCTGTTTCAGCCAATGGTCCTGATACCTTATTATCTGTAGAGATGGCTGTTTCAGCCAATGGTCCTGATACCTTATTATCTGTAGAGATGGCTGTTTCAGCCAATGGTCCTGATACCTTATTATCTGTAGAGATGGCTGTTTCAGCCAATGGTCTTTATACCTCATTATCTGTAGAGATGGCTGTTTCAGCCAATGGTTTTGATACCTGTAGAGATGACTGTTTTTGCCAATGGTCCTGATACCTTATTATCTATATAGATGGCTGTTTCAACCCTGATACCTTATTATCGGTAGAGATGGCTGTTTTCAGCCAATGGTCCTGATACCTTATTATCTGTAGAGATGGCTGTTTTAGCCAAAGGTCCTGATACCTTATTATCTGTAGAGATGGCTGTTTTCTGCCAATGGTCCTGATACCTTATTATCTATAGAGATGGCTGTTTCAGCCAATGGTCCTGATACCTTATTATCTGTAAAGATGGCTGTTTTCAGCCAATGGTCCTAATACCTTATTATCTGTAGAGATGGCTGTTTCAGCCAATGGTCCTGATACCTTATTATCTGTAGAAATGGCTGTTTTAGCCAAAGGTCCTGATACCTTATTATCTGTAGAGATGGCTGATTTCAGCCAATGGTCCTGATACCTTATTATCTGTAGAGATGGCTGTTTTAGCCAATGGTCCTGATACCTTATTATCTGTAGAGATGGCTGTTTTCAGCCAATGGTCCTGATACCTTATTATCTGTAGAGATGGCTGATTTCAGCCAATGGTCCTGATACCTTATTATCTGTAGAGATCGCTGTTTTCAGCCAATGGTCCTGATACCTTATTATCTGTAGAGATGGCTGATTTCAGCCAATGGTCCTGATACCTTATTATCTGTAGAGATGGCTGTTTTAGCCAATGGTCCTGATACCTTATAATCTGTAAAGATGGCTGTTTCAGCCAATGGTCCTGATACCTTATTATCTGTAGAGATGGTTGTTTCAGTCAATGGTCCTGATACCTTATTATCTGTAGAGATGGCTGTTTTCAGCTAATGGTCCTGATACCTTATTATCTGTAGAGATGGCTGTTTTAGCCAATGGTCCTGATACCTTATTATCTATAAAGATGGCTGTTTTCAGCCAATGGTCCTGATACCTTATTATCTGTAGAGATGGCTGTTTCAGTCAATGGTCCTGATACCTTATTATCTGTAGAGATGGCTGTTTCAGCCAATGGTCCTGATACCTTATTATCTGTTAAGATGGCTATTTTAGCCAATGGTCCTGATACCTTATTTTCAGTAGAGATGGCTGTTTCAGCCAATGGTCCTGATACCTTATTATCTGTTAAGATGGCTATTTTAGCCAATGGTCCTGATACCTTGTTATCTGTAGAGATGGCTGTTTCAGCCAATGGTCCTGATACCTTATTTTCTGTAGAAATGGCTGTTTCAGCCAATGGTCCTGATACCTTATTATCTGTAGAGATGGCTGTTTTCAGCCAATGGTCCTGATACCTTATTATCTGTTAAGATGGCTATTTTAGCCAATGGTCCTGATACCTTATTTTCAGTAGAGATGGCTGTTTCAGCCAATGGTCCTGATACCTTATTATCTGTTAAGATGGCTATTTTTCGCCAATGGTCCTGATACCTTGTTATCTGTAGAGATGGCTGTTTCAGCCAATGGTCTTGATACCTTATTTTCTGTAGAAATGGCTGTTTCAGCCAATGGTCCTGATACCTTATTATCTGTAGAGATGGCAGTTTTTAGCCAATGGTCCTGATACCTTATTATCTGTAGAGTTGGTTGTTTCAGCCAATGGTCCTGATACCTTATTATCTGTAGAGATGGCTGTTTCAGCCAATGGTCCTGATACCTTATTATCTGTAGAGATGGCAGTTTTTAGCCAATGGTCCTGATACCTTATTATCTGTAGAGTTGGTTGTTTCAGCCAATGGTCCTGATACCTTATTATCTGTAGAGATGGCTGTTTCAGCCAATGGTCCTGATACCTTATTATCTGTAGAGATGGCTGTTTTCAGCCAATGGTCCTGATACCTTATTATCTGTAGAGATGGCTGTTTTAGCCAATGGTCCTGATACCTTATTATCTGTAAAGATGGCTGTTTTCAGCCAATGGTCCTGATACCTTATTTTCATTAGAGATGGCTGTTTCAGCCAATGGTCCTGATACCTTATTATCTGTAAAGATGGCTGTTTTCAGCCAATGGTCCTGATACCTTATTATCTGTAGAGATGGCTGTTTTAGCCAATGGTCCTGATACCTTATTATCTGTAAAGATGGCTGTTTTCAGCCAATGGTCCTGATACCTTATTTTCATTAGAGATGGCTGTTTCAGCCAATGGTCCTGATACCTTATTATCTGTAAAGATGGCTGTTTTCAGCCAATGGTCCTGATACCTTATTATCTGTAGAGATGGCTGTTTTAGCCAATGGTCCTGATACCTTATTATCTGTAAAGATGGCTGTTTTCAGCCAATGGTCCTGATACCTTATTTTCATTAGAGATGGCTGTTTCAGCCAATGGTCCTGATACCTTATTATCTGTAAAGATGGCGGTTTTCAGCCAATGTTCCTGATACCTTATTATCTGTAAAGATGGCTGTTTTAGCCGATGGTCCTGATACCTTATTATCTGGTAGAGATGGCTGTTTTCAGCCAATGGTCCTGATACCTTATTATCTGTAGAGATGGCTGTTTTCAGCCAATGGTCCTGATACCTTATTATCTGTTAAGATTGCTATTTTAGCCAATGGTCCTGATACCTTATTATCTGTAGAGATGGCTGATTTCAGCCAATCATCCTGATACACAGCAAGAAATTTTGAACAGCAAATAGAGAGCAAATGGCTATAAATCTGTCAGCGACTGTTTGTGCACTAAAACATCGGGTGACCGTTTGCTGTATTCAACAGCAAATGGCGAATGCTTTTAAGGGACATACCAATTTTAAATAGGGTATTGCAATTAAGTATAAGTATTAAGGACAACAAGGCTTTTCATATACATACATGTCTTTTATTTAGTTTTATATACAGGTTAATACAAATAACCACTACTGGGACAGCAAACCGTCCACAGAAATATTTGTCAACCGTTTGTTCACAAATGTTTGGTTGACGATTTGTGCACAAATGTTCCAGTGCACAGAAACATTCGTTGACCAATACATTGTTTAACTACATTTGTGCACAAACAAACAGCAAACAATCAACCAAAATATTTGTCTACTGTTTGACATCAGTAATTTTTTTGCTGTGTACCTTTTTATCTGTAGAGATGGCTGTTTTAGCCAATGATCCTGGTGCCTTATTTTCGGGAGATATGTTGCGCTTTTTTAGGCTATGGTTGTGATACCTTATTTTATAGTGCAGCGTTGGCTGATTAAGCCAGTGGTCCTGGTGACTTCTCTGTAGGGCTGACTGCTTCACCAAATGTTTGTATTTTGTAGAGAGCACTGTTTTAGCCAATGGGTCTGATAGCTCATTCTCTGCAGCGCTTGCTGCGTTAGCCAATGGTTCTAGATTCTAGGTCATGCTGGTGGATAGTGCAGTCGGTACGAACATTCGCCTGCGAATGGCTGTCACAAGGAAATTCAATCAATATTCTGGCACTCCTGCCAAGTTCACCAGGTACGGCCTCCCGGCTTAAAGCTGCATCTCCTAGGGAAGTCTTTTTGTCCACCGCTGGAAAGGACCAATAATATTGTCCAGGGATTCAGCAGTCTAACAGCAATGGATAATTGGTTATTATAATACCATGTATGATTTAGACATCAATACCAAGAACTGACTTCATGTCATTTAGATTAGCTCCTTAAGCAATCCATAGAAGAGGCAATTCATGCAGATAAATTATCTGTGGCACGTTGCTTCTGCTGTGGACGTCTCATTTTTCATGGTTAACCTGTCTATTGAGCTGCTAAGAGAAAAAATGCTTCCCATACACCACCCTCCATGCCTGGGTGAGGTAGCAAAGGGTGAGGTGGTGCCCTCAGCAAATACTGGCTCTCACCCAGAGCTGTTTGGGGGTTTATTTGTCTGTGAATGTGTTGTTTGTGAAATAGTTTATGTGTCTATTTTACTCATGGTTACCATGGCTACTAAGTATTGGGCAGAAAGATTATAAACAATGAAAGGGAAGACTTTGCAATTAACCCTAGTACATTTTTCTCACCAGCAGAGACAAATATTATCACAAGAGCCATCATCTTAACACCCCAATGATATAAAGCACTTACCAGGACACCCATATATTTTGGTCAGAAATTCCTAGAGTGGGACAAAGTTTTTGTTTGTCATTTGACTATTGTGGTTCCTATTGGGAGAAAAGTTGTCCATTTGATATGCAGGGGTCGACAGACCCCAGAAGGACCATGTACAGTAGGCTGGTGGGGCTACCTGTCCCCCAAAATCAGGTAGCCCCACCACTACCATTTTGTAGCATTTTAGTGAGAAACTTCCCCAGGATTCAGGTAGTCTAAAGGGGCTACCTGAATCCAACTTTAGGTAGCCCGACCGGGGCGTTTTTTGAAGTTAGATCTCCCAAGAGATGGGACTATGCTATTTGTCGAGTGCTGATATGTTTGTCTAATGTGGGCACCAAGCGTCAAAATCTTGATGGAGACCCAGATAGGTGGAATGTCCTCAAGACAGTGTATGCCTCATGTATCAACCTTGTTAGTAACAATCAAATGCCATGGAGTCAGAAACTACAGGAAGTCTGAGTGCGAGAATCTTCCTAGCTTTTTAGAGATTGTCCTTTAGGACATCTCTTTTAATATAGTTTTGATATTTTTTTTGGTCTTACCCATCGGTGGGAGCCGGTGGGAGCCATTTCCAATATTTCGTAGGTCGTCTTTCCCAGGTTTCTGTGGGTTCTTGTCGGACCTATCTCTGATTTGGTTGCATTTTTCGAGAATTCGTTTTGGGTGTTTGTGTGTTTGGGGGGTGTTTAAGAGACTATTTTGGGTTTGGTTTTGATTCCTCTTTTTATTCGTGAGATATTTGGGGGTGTTTTGAGTTACCTACTTTTCTTTACGCTCTCACAATCCTGTCTAGTCGGTCTCCGGGTTGTGTTGGTCGTCATGGCGCTGCGTCACCCTAGTGTGTTTGCGCAGGCGCCGCATATATTATTATGCTAATTTTTCGTGACCTGCATGCGTAGTGATCTTGTGGTGTGATCTGATTTGCCCTAGCGCATGTTTTCTTGTGTGTATTGGCGGTGTTTTCGGTCCTTATGTTTATTTTCATTTACATTACCTTTTGTGTTTTTGTCTTAATAAGAACAAAATCCAAAATTTTTTTTATATTGTTTACTTTATAGTTCGTTTTTATCGGACTTTCTTTATCGATCGATCTGCCGCTTCATCGCAGCCATTTTGCCTATTTATAGTTCTGGGCGGGGTGTTACCACGTGGTTTGTGTCTGGTGTATTATCCAATGAGCGGTTTCACTGGCTCACCGTCACACCACGTGGTACTCTTTCCCGCGGTTTATTAACCAATGAGCGGCTATTTGTATCCCTTTTTGTACTATACTACTTACGTGTTCATTCATTACATTGGTGTGGATACGGTCCGCCATTTTGAGTATCGGGATTGACGAAATTTGCACCCCGGTTTCAAAGCTTTCGTTTGTGGCCATCTCTAACTCTGAAATTCTGAAACCAAAAGAATTAACTTGCCAAGTATCTATATTATTAAGATTAGTTCTTTTGGTTTCGGAAAATTGTAAATATTTTGAGATATTTGTCAACACGCATTGATGATGTCGTGTTGACCATGGCGATGGGTACATTTTCAATGGTACCTCGCCGGTTTCTGTCAGTTTCATCAAACTCTCACCCGCCTATCACAATATGATTACCTACCTGGATAGATGAGATGATCATCTATCTGATTCAATCATTTTTTTATTTCAACTTCAGGTTGGAAGCGAGAAAATAGCTTTTCGCTTCAACAGGTAGTTGATTTTTTTGACATTAGCGTGGTTACGGCTTTGATATGGATTGTGTGCATTTCACTCAAAAAACATACTTTTTTCAATATTTTGTCACGTCGCCGTTTCTGGGTCAAAATTTACAAATGACCCATCAAAGTGTTCGGAACAAATAGGGCTTTTACCCGGTTATCATCACAAAATCCAAAATTATTTTTATATTGTTTACTTTATAGTTCGTTTTTATCGGACTTTCTTTATCGATCGATCTGCCGCTTCATCGCAGCCATTTTGCCTATTTATAGTTCTGGGCGGGGTGTTACCACGTGTTTTGTCTCTGGTGTATTATCCAATGAGCGGTCTCACTGCCTCACCGTCACACCACGTGGTACTCTTTCCCGCGGTTTATTAACCAATGAGCGGCTATTTGTATCCCTTTTTGTACTATACTACTTACGTGAATGATGTGCATTTCACACAAAAAACATACTTTTTTCAATAAATTGTCACGTCGCCGTTTCTGGGTCAAAATTTACAAATGACCCATCAAAGTGTTCGCAACAAATAGGGCTTTTACCCTATTATCATAACTTGTTGGTTATATTTGTAATTTTTGAAAAAAATTGGCGACTTCGGAAAAAAACGGCAAAAACGGCTTTTTGGAATGTTGATTTAGGAACCCTGGCGAAATTCTAAATTTACTTATTAATTTCGCCACTAAAACCGGAAAAAAAGTTTCAACTTCAAGAAAACAGACTCTAAATAATCCATCCTGCCCATTTGTGGAATTTCTTTGTTCCCCACAATCGTAAAAAAACAACTTTGAAAAAACCGGAAGTAGTAAATATTTTTATCGCGATTTCAGCAGTCAGTATATATACCCTTCTCACCATGAGTGTAGTATGCAGTCCTGAAGTTAGCAGACCTTTAACCCTGCCACCCCTTCCGTTCTCACTGTTGTTGTATTTTAGATAAAGATATGATTTTAATTGTTTTGGGTGACAGGAAAAGTGTGTACTGTTATAATTTATTGGTCACAAACTTATAAGCCCAAAGAGCATGTAATGCGAATGCATGGGATGGCATACTTCAGGATTGCATTTTCACTCATGGTGAGAAGGGTGTCAAGGGACATAACTGCAGGCAGCACTCATAGAAGCAGGCTTCGACATCATACTGCATCTACACCAAAGAGCATCATAGGAACTTGATTCACCTGACAACCCAAAATAGTAAGCATACATTAAATTGAAATAAATACAAAACTATCAATACAAAACTATCACTCAATATACACATTTATAAAAACACATCCACAAAATATAGAAACCATGCAAATCTTCACTGTCCCTCAAACAAAACAATTACTGTTTAAAGAAGATATTGTGTCGGTGTGATAATATAAGATTGCATTTGGTGAGATATGTTTTGTGTTGATATTTTTGTGTTGCTTTGATGGTATGTATGATTATTTTTTCAGGTTGCATGGTGTATTGAATTTCTCTGATGTACCTTCAGTCTACCTGATGTTTAGTGCTGCCTGCAGTTCTGTCCCTAGAAACTCTTCTCAACATGAGTGAAGTAGCAGACCTGAAGTATGCAGGCTTCTACCCTATGATGCTGATGCCGGTCCCATACCCCTTCAACCCAGTGCTCGGGCCCAGGCAGCATCTCCCTGCATTTGTATCACCCAAGATGCCTTCCTCTCCGGTCAAGACTCCGCCAGTGGTGCGGTCCCCCATCCCAATAGGAGCGATCTCGCCCAACAACAAGCGGGGTGGAAGCCCGGTGGTAGCTGGGAGCGGCAGCAGTCCTGGGGCCAGTCAGTATACAGTGGTATCAGTGACGCGCCCTGGGCCATCCACACCTACCAGACCCATCTCACCCCAGGGGAAGGGTATGCAGGTCAACACCACCCCTACACACAGCCCACGGTGACCCATCTCATCAGCACGGCTTCAGGGACCAGCGCTACCCCACCCTTTACCACGGTTGGGTTACCCAGGTATTCCTCATGGACCTCTCATAACGCCGTACGGTTTCATACCCCCCTGGCACCATTCCCCAGTGCCCGGGGCAGGACACCCTGGCATGTCGCCCTTTCTGGGGCACCCCTTCAGTCAGCGCGTACCAGGGCACCACTACCCCCTGCCCCCCTCAGGTGCCCTGTCTCAGGTCCAGGCCCACCAGCTGTCGACATCGCCCCCTGGTGCCAACGGGAGCAGTCCCTCCTCGCCTGCTAAACTACAGTCCCAGGGTGCACCTCACATCCAGACACTCCCGAACGTCAAACACGCCCCGGTGCATCTGCTAGACACTTACAAGGTGCAGAGCATCACATTGGGTGCTCAGTCCATGGTGCAGCAGACCTCCCAGGGCCAGAGGAAGGCACTAGGGAGTAACGAGCCCGTGGGAGTGGGACAGGATCTGGACGGCAAGGCACTCACGTGTAACCTCCACCTGCAGCGAGAGTTCTATAGCTACATCCTGCAGAAGGAGGGGGAGAATGCTGCCAATAGCTTCATGGAGTTTATTCAGGAGAACACCACTACCACCAAGGGTGCCCACATGATACCCAAGAACGACTTGAACTCTCAGATCAACAACAGCCGGCAGAAGCGGGAGAGCGTGACAGTTTCTGTGACGCTCGATGAACCCTCACCTCGCTACGACGCCGGAACGCCGGTCAGCTTTGATCCATCAGACTTCAGCGATCATTCACGTCGCTCATCCATACACTCAGAGAGGTCGGCTGATACAACCAGTCCTGTTCACTGGTCAGAACGTGTGGATAAGCGAGGAGGTTTTAGTCCTAATTTCATGCATGGGGCACATGTGAACTCACATCGCCATGCAGGAGAACTGGAGTCGTCTGGGAAGAGGTGGGGGTCTGCGGGGGAGTCAGGTCCACATGATGGTGAGGAGCTAGAGACTCCCACTGTGGTGGACAATTCCACGACGACCTAAAACAGTTAGAAGCCGCAACAACAAATGAATCAAAAATAATTATAGGAGACTTTAACATAAACCTCATGTCAAAAAATCTGAAAGCTTCCAAAGACATATGCACTTCCACACAAACACGCCAGCACATTACAACAGCGACAACAAAACAACAAACACTGATAGATCACATATACACAAACCTTAACAAAGAAACAACAAGTAACGTTCTAAAAACATATAACTCAGACCACGACCAAATCTTTATTCAAATAGAACACACATCAAACACCACAAACGCCTAAACAAAAAAACTTACCAAAGTTAAAAATTACAATGACTAAAACTTAAAATACGAATAACGGAAAAACATAAAATTGAAAAAATTAACAATAAAAAAATTACACATCAAACAATCTCTTGACGCCACTGGCGTCCCTCTTGTTTTGGTACACGTGCAAGATGGACATACTATACTCCCTATGAGAAGAAACCGATACTCATAATGATATATTACCATTACTCTGAAAATATAAAAATACTGTACAGGATTCTACATTTCTGTTACCGAATGAATCTTCTTTTTTAAATAAAGGAGATATGCAGCATTGTAAATTGGATCAAAGAATGAAACTCAGTATAACCAAGTCTTACGTTATTATCGTCTGGCTGAGTTGCCTCTAGAGGGGCCTGATTGGTAATGCCAGTTCCTGGCCTATTCCTGTACATAATAACGACTAGTTAGCCATGCCTGACTGCTCTTATAACAACATTGCCTGACAGATGATAGTGGACTTGAAGAGATAAGGGATCCATGTTCATTCATGGTGGGTGAATTTTAGCTGGTACTTTCTGCTAATTTGGCAGGTTTCAGTTTTCTGTCGAGTTCTCCTGGCTGCTGGCCACAGCAGGCACACTAGTCCAGGGTTGGTATGTTTGAAGGGGTTACATTAGTCATGCACAGCACAATAGGACATACCAAAAGTGGATAACATACTTTTGGACATACCCTTTGAAACAACTTAGAGACAAAACCTTATCATGCTTGGTGTATGGTGCTGCCCATGCTGTAACTATTGCTGCCTACCAATCATGCTGCAGCCCATGCTGCAACTAACTGCTGCCTACTTATGTTGCTGCAACTACTGCTGCCTACTTATGTTGCTGCAGCCCGTGCTGTAAGTACTGCTGCCTACCGATTATGCTGTAGCCCATGCTGCTACTACTGCTGCCTACTTATGTTGCTGCAACTACTGCTGCCTACTTATGTTGCTGCAGCCCGTGCTATAAGTACTGCTGTCTACCAATTATGCTGCAGCCCATGCTGCTACTACTGCTGCCTACTTATGTTGCTGCAGCCCGTGCTATAAGTACTGCTGTCTACCAATTATGCTGCAGCCCATGCTGCTACTACTGCTGCCTACTTATGTTGCTGCAACTACTGCTGCCTACTTATGTTGCTGCAGCCCGTGCTATAAGTACTGCTGTCTACCAATTATGCTGCAGCCCATGCTGCTACTACTGCTGCCTACTTATGTTGCTGCATCCCATACTGTAACTACTGCTGCCTACCGATTATGCTTCTGCAACTACTGTTGCACACCGATGGTGCTGCCTATCATTTATGCTGCAGCCCATGCTGCAACTACCATTGCCAACCGATGGTGCTGCCTATCATTTATGCTGCAGCCCATGCTGCAACTACCATTGCCCTCTGATGGTGCTGCAACTATTGCTACCTACCAATGGTGCTGCAGTTCATGCTCCAGTTTTGCAGCCAGCGAAAATTTCGGCCCGTGCTGCAGCTATTGTTTTTGCTGCCGCTGCCATGGCATGAGGCTTGGCATTCGCTCTCGCCCTCTCTTTCTCTGTGCCATCACTGACCTATGTTGTTCCCGTCAGCAAACATGCACACCAGATCACAGTCTGTCTAGACACTCCATGCAGCAATTTTATATTAACCTATTTTCTGTGACGGCTGGTGGAGACTGACTAGTGTCTGGATAAAGGGAGAGAATGTCTTGTGCAGGAAACCTCTTTGAACGGGCGTGAGATGGATTCTGTGATGCGTTCTTAGCACGTCATTGTGTGATGAGAGTCTGTCACTGTCACTCCTCGATACTCTGGTCTCAGATCAACACTGCAGCTTGCCCTTAGATCATCCACATACAAACTCTAGCCACAATAGAAGATATGCCTCAAGCTAGGATCAGGGCTCGACGCTAACAGTAAACCGCTGGCCTTAGGCCAGTAAAAATTCCCAAAAATGGCTTTGGGCCAGTAAAAAAAAGGCCCCAACTGGTCCTACAGGGCCAGTAAACATTTGGGTAAAATTTAGTGTGTCTTAACCAGGATTTAGAAACTGGGTGCCTAAAATTGGCAGTTGTAAAATCTTTGGGCGTCCAAAGTTTTAAGGGGGATCACAATATACTCATATTTCAACCATAAACATGTATAGATTCATCAGAATAAGGCATGATATCATTAAACAATGTCATGGGAATTATAAGGAGATGGAAAGATCAATTATAAGTTTGAAATTGAGATTTTTAGAAATTCCACACTAAAAGAATTGGTGTCCTGAGGGGTTCTTTTTAAGGGTTTGGGTGTCCAAAAAGGCACCCAGACGCCCTGCTGGCTAAGACCATGCCTTAGATCCTCCACATACAAACTCTAGTCACAATAGAAGATATGCCTCAAGCTAGGATGATGTGATCATCGCAATGAACAATTTCTTCATTCCTAGATATTAACCCATTCATGTCAAGAGTTCCACAGCTTAGTTCATATTGTGTCAAGATGGCACCCTGAAACTAGAAAGAATTACCCTTTTCTCTAGAAACTGCCCCAAGGAGTCTTGCAGCTGCAAAGGCACCAGAGACGGTGTTTTATAGTGGCATACATGTACATGACAACCAGTCCAATTTACAGCGAAAACCTATAAACATTGCTGTCTGCTTGTTACAGATACTGCTAAATATTTGAAGGAGATATGTTGGATGGGTTGTGATTAACCCTTATGCTGCTGGTGGCTAATTTGGCCAATACAAAATGATGCAAAAACCCTGGAAAATGACTGACACTCAGGCAAATGGGTACTTATCTGAAAGTACTCAGTGAGAGCTATCCAATGAATACCAACATGACATGGTTTGGAGGTTTTTCAAAAATCTTTGCGTCTTTGTGCTTTGGAGGAAAGTAGTCTCAGCATTGGAAGGGTTAAGGTTAGGGATGGGGACCGGAAACCGGTTCAAACCGGCCTGAGCATTGCGGTTAACCAATCAAAAACCGGACCTCCCTCTAAACGGTTCGGTTTTCTATGCATGCACAGGGTTCCTGGAGGCGTAATAAAACTGTCAGCACCTACCTCCTTGCTGGCCTCACAATGTCTGCCAAGCGCGACGATCAAACAGCCATTTCAAAATCTCTCAATTCTGGTACCCTGCCCACTTTCACTATGCTCAGAAGCCTTCTGAGCGTAGAGAAAGTGCCCAGGGAGCTAGTATATAGGAACTTTCAAGAACTTTCCAGTTCAGGCAAGTTCAGCCACACATTCCATTGCTTAGTTTTGTATGCAAGAAATGTCATTAATAAACCGTTTAGGAAACCGTGGTAAAACCGAACCGTAGAAGCAAAACCGAGAACCGAACCGAACCGTAGTATTCTCAACGATCCCCATCCCTAGTTTAGGTTTGACCTTAATAGTTTCCTATGGGTGCCTTGGCCATAAAAATATTGTTCGACAAAAGAGTGTTGCATTTTGATTGGTGCAGGGATGAGAGGGTTATCTACATCATCCTCCTAGCCCCTTACCAATGAACTTTGCTATATCAGTGAAACCCTAGGATTATCCTAGAAAAATACCAGGATTTCCTCGGAAGTCTCAGTCTCATTTTGTGAGGGTCAGTGCTTTGGTGATTTTATGATTACTCATGTTCTGGCATGTGTGGGAGTAAAGATTGGCAATCTGAATATTTTTGTGAAACCAACAATACCGATATTGCCCTATTGATAGGAAATTGAACCACATTATCTATGTACATTACTGCTTGCTTCCAAGGGACTTATTTTTGTTCAAATGGCTCTGTCAAGATCAAAAAGATTGCTAGCAAATTACAAATTGCCTTTATGCAGAGATGTCCTGGCAGTTCAATTTCATTCTAGAATATGGCTGTCACTGAGTATCAGTACTAATCCCTGTGTGAGAACCTAGCCTTATATGGGCATGAATTGGTTAACCCTTCCAATGCTGAGGCTACTTTCGTCAAAAACATAAAGATGCAGAGATTTTTGAAAAACATCTAAACCCTGCCATGTTGCTATCCATGGGATAGATCTCGCAGAGTACTCTCAGATGAGTACCCATATGCCAGGGTCAATCATATTTTAGAGTTTTGCATCATTTTGTATTGGCTAAATTAGCCACCAGCAGCATAAGGGTTAACATATTAGTGATAAAGATAAGTGGATGAGTTGGATTGCATACTTCTTTTTATAGGCATTCACTTGAATTATAGGCCATTGATCCATTCAGTAAGGAAAGCCCAAAAATTAAGATACGCATTATTTTTCATATATATCAAAGCAAAGAACATATGTAGGTTTAATATCAACCAGTGTACAAACTAAAATCATTTTGAATTCTTTGAGTGTTCAGACACTCCCTTTATTTATATATGTGCATTATGTTATTTATTTATTTACTTGTTTGGTTATTCATTTATAATTCATTCATTTAATTTCTTTCATTTTATTAATTAGTGTTGTTTTTTTTTGGGGGGGGGGGGGGGGGGGGGGAGTTATGTTCTTTGACATTCTGTGTTGTGTTGTGTGAGAAGTGACCCGGCTCCCGTTGCGCTGCTGTAACTTTCCCACTTGAATAGCTCAGGTCCGACAAGTGTAAAAGAAAGACAGGAAAAGTTATTGTGAATCAGTATCGCTCAAATGCACAAAATAGGAATGGAAATGTAAACTTAAGATTTATGAATTATACATATATGGAGTGATTAATATACTGACTATATCACAAAGAGTAACTAAAATTGATATTAGGTGAATGCTTTTGTCAGAAAATCTGATTTCTCTACTATAAAAAGGTGAAGAGTAATTCGTGCTTGTATTCCTATTTAGAGGTTGCCCACCTGACCAGCACACCTGTTGACACATTGTCACTAGTGATGTCATTGATATGAAATTATATTGATTCAATTAATTGATATATTTTTAGATTCGATTCGATTCGATAGGCCGTAACATGCTCATAGCACAATTATTTATAGGGATGTCATTGATATCCCTTTATTTTGGTTGGATACCCTGTGTCTTGGCCATATGCCTGAGTAAATTACACCATTCCTTCCAATTTCTCGTACAAAAGCCATAGAAAATACTTCAATATTTAGTCAGAGTTTCACTTTGCATTAGTTTAACAGGAAAATGTCTGGGAAAAGAGTATTTTTTATTAATAATCATACCTCATTATTGGTGTACAGAATATCGATTATTTCGATTCTATACCCAACCATTCGATTCGATTTAATTGACAAATTGAAAATGTCGATTTATCGATTTGTCGACTATTGATGACATCCCTAATTGTCACACCTGCCGTCCTGGTGCTAATTACTTACTGTGTGTGTGTTTGTTGTTTGCAGGTAATAAGTTGGACTGTTTTGGTGTAGCGTTTGCTGTGGTGGCGGCGTGCCAGGTGCTAGGATTTAACGACGTTCATCTCTCTCTGTCGGAGGATCATGCGTGGGTGACGTTTGGGAAGGACCAGGATGAGACGGCAGAGGTCACGTGGCACGGTAAGTCAACTCAAATAGTTAGAATATAGGTGAACTTGGATATGACGGACCACTGTATGACAGATTTTTGCATATGACAGACGATATGCTTGGTCCCAGTCTGATGCATATCAAGTATTCGTCATTTGTATACGACGGATTTTGCATATGACGGACAAATTTTCCTGGTCCCATTGAGTCTGTCATATCCAAGTTCACCTGTATTAATAGTGGGGATAATGATCAGATCAGATGGTTAAAATGATAATGTTGATAATAATAATAATGATTAATAGTGATGATGACAATGATGATAGGCTACAAAGGGTTGGGATTACAGATCATCCTATTGACCTTCAGATTGTCTGAAAGGGAACACAATCCTTTTTTCAGCCAAAATGTATGATTTATCACTTGTGCTCTTTTATATCTGAATGTCTAATGTTAGTTGCCATGAAGTGTTTACCCTTACCAAATGAAGCTTGAAATACCGAGGAAATACTAGGATCTTAAAAAGATCTCAGGATTTCCTAAGATCCATTGCATGGTCATTGGTTGAAAAAGGCAAAAATGATTGAAAAGCACATGAAATGTTTTTTCTTCACAAGGCTTATCTTTGGTAGAAGTGATTACAGGATGGAGATCGAATGTTTGGTTATGGGTGAAAAAAAGGTGATATTATTGGGGGAAATATGCATTTTCTTCTTAAGGTTATAGAGGTGAGTAGGCAAACGGTGAATGGCAACTTAACTCAGACTATGGTTAGATTAGGCCTAAAAGAAAAAGTTGTTTGTTTCCTGTAAATCTACCCTAACACGTTTTTATTCAAAAAAATCCCTACCCTAAAGTTTTTTCCACCCTCCCAACTCCAAATCAACGTAAATCATGCATAAAACACACATTTTTGACCAAAAGAATTATGCAAAAAAAATATTTTTTTACCGACCTACCTACCCTATTTTTTTCCGAACCGTTACAGGAAACAAACAATTTCTTTTTTTAGGCCTTATAAAGGTAGGCAAAAGGTCAATGGACTAATTATCCTCAGTCTTGGGATAACGGCAACTCAACTCAGACTATGGTTAGATTAGAGGGTAACATGGTTGAAATAAGATCACCTCAGGGAAGTTTACTGCATTTTCCAGTTGAACTGCTTTAGGCCTAAAAATAAGAAATTGTTTGTTTCCAGTAACGGCCAGAAAAAAAATAGGGTAGGAAGGTCGGTAAAAAAAATTTTTGCATTATTTTTTTGGTCATAAATGTGTGTTTTATGCATGTTTTTCATTGATTGGAAGTTGGGAGGGCGAAAAAAACTTTAGGGTAGGGATTTTTTTTGAATAAAAACTTGTTAGGGTAGGGTAACAGGAAACAAACAACTTTTTTTTTAGGCCTTAGATTAGAGGGTAACATGGTTGAAATAAGATCACCTCCGGGAAGTTTACTGCATTTTCCAGTTGAACTGCTTTATATATGATCTTGCCTGCAGCCTGGACTCTGTGAAGATGAAGATGAGGATGGTGGTTAATTAAATGAGCCACATTCGAAAGTAGTGATGTCATTGATATAAAATTTTATCGATTCGATTAATTGATATATTTTTCGATTCGCTTCGATTCGCTTCGATATGCCGTAACATGCTCGTATGGCACAATTATTCATAGGGATGTCATTGATATCCCTTTTTTGCCTTTGTTGTTTGCCCTCTTTTAAACCATTCCTTCCAATTTCTCTTACAAAAGCCATAGAAAATATTCAATATTTAGTCAGGGTGTCACTTTGTGTTAGTTTGACAGGAAAATGTCTGGGAAAAGTGTATTTTTTATTAATAATCATACGCCATTTTTTGGGTACAAAATATCGATTATTTCGATTCGATTCGATTTAATTTACAAATTGAAAATGTCGATTTATCGATTTGTCGACTATCGATGACATCCCTATTCTAAAGGAGATGTGAAACCAACATCACTGTCATCAGGTTACTTTTGCCAGTGTTTTAAGATGTATCTGATATCACACTCTCCGGTGCCATCCGCACACATTTCCAATCTCATCTCCGTATTGTTGTAAGTTACTCCGCGAGATTACTGCAGACTGCCTAGTGGGAAATGTCTTTGCCCTGCATGATCTCATTTCCTTATTCTTTTTTTTTTGCAAAGGAAATAATACTTTTCTGTTGGCCACGAGACCTCGCTGTCACAAAACAGTGACCTTGACTGACCTTGGGTGCAGTAGAAGTCAGCAGTTGCCAAATAGATTTCTCTCCCCTCCCCTTCCTTCTCTTGCTGGGTGAATGATCAGTTTATTTTTGTCATTAAGAAATAAATCATTCATTGTTGGTAAAGAAATGTGTGCCAAATATTCTGTGATATTCAAACTAGTGCTCACATGAAATGGATAGGAACAATTGAAATCCATTCTATCTAACTTAACAATATGTGGGGGTGTTTGTATGTACGTGTGTGTGGTTTTCCTTAGGTCCAAGATAAGCTATGATTCAGGAAATGGGTCTAATACTGCAGGAATGTTAGATAAATTATTAATTTATTATCTAGTTTGTAGATATCTCTTTCTCCTAGTGTTCGGAATCGGTCACAATTTTCAAGATCAATCATCGGTCCATCTGAACGACCGATGATCGATTAATAATCAAAGTTGTATATGCGCAGTTTTCCTTTGGTAGTCTTGGCTTGTTCAATGGTTCTTGGCTCCATTTTTGTAAAGAAGCTAATCTAACTCTCTTTAAATACCCCTTGAACCCCTTAGTTTTACTTGTTACAGCACTGCTTGATATTAATTAAGATTTTGCAGGCTTTAGTGGAGTCTCTTAATTGATCAATAGGCTATTTCTAGATACAATTTATTTTTTCAAAATAATCAAAATAATCGATCTTATAAAATTGCAATCGATCATCAAAATCAGAGGTTGAATGAGCGATTAATCGGCATGTCCGATTAATCGGACAATCCCTAACTATCTCCTATTATGAATAATCCTTATGAATGCTGCCTGCTGTTTGTTCTAGATATCCTATCTCTCCATCAGTTCATAGAGAAACCCAAACAGACTCCCTTAGCTAGACAGGTGCCATCTCATTTACACACCCGCTTGTTTATGTGGCTCTCTCCCGCTAATGGCCTGCCATAATCATCGCTGAGAGTGCTGACTTATAGGTGGCAAATATCTCTCTCCTTGTTCTGTATCTCATGTGATAAAGACTGGGGGAACCCAGCAATAACAAACATCTAGCATGTGAGGCCTAAAAAAAGAAATTCTTTGTTTCCTGTACCGGTCTGAAAAAAGGTAGGTCGGTAAAATATATTTTTTTTGTATTATTTTTTTGGTCAAAAATGTGTGTTTTATGCCTACCTTAAAGAAAAACTTTAGGGTAGGGATTTTTTTGAATAAAAACTTGTTAGGGTAGTGTTACAGGAAACAAATAACTTTTTTTTTAGGCCTGGTGCCTAAAGGCCTACCCTTTCCAAGTGTAGCTGAAATCATAGGATATCCCTGCTATTCATAGCATTATTTGTAAGGATATGAACTACATGGTTCACAATACAATTATACCAAATACCTATATCGAATGGGAAAAATATCATATCAAAATTAAGTATTGTATCTTTAACATTTGTAATCTTTATAAGATTGACTTCATTGCTATCTGGGCGTCTACTTATAAAGGCATGAAAATATATATGACTCAGTTAATTGAATTTGTATTATTTTGTTTCTGAGGGGATGTGGTGACTCGGAGTTGATGATTCAGTCACAGAGTTTACGTTGCTATTGTCTTTCCTGAGTCATAGCTCAGTGATGCATCTAGCTGTGGAAGAAGAACCAATTTTTGGGATACAAATAGAAATAATCTATTTCAACCCATTAATGTGTATACTGCCTCACATGGGTCTTCCTATTGTTGTGATATTTTTGAGAAATATTTGAAATAGAAATGTGGATAAGAACATATCCAATAACTCCATCAAATGCTTCATTCATTATTAGTTGTAGACTAAAAATAGTAAGGTTTTTTTTGGTTTTTTTTTTTGGGGGGGGGGGGGGGGGGGGCTCAACAGTCATCAGTGAAATAATCTATAATTGGAAGAAGCTATTTACTCGATACAATATTGATATTTTCTTGACTATATGAATTCTTATCGATACCTTTAAACATACTGCTTCCCTGGGACCTAGTATGTTCTTTTAAATTTAGCACTGTCAACTTCAGCAAAGTTGCTAATGATAATGTGCTGTCTTCCTGCGGGGATGTCCAAGTGCCTGAGTAAAGTACACCATTCCTTCCAATTTCTCTTACAAAAGTAATGGAAAATACTTCAATATTTAGTCAGAGTTTCACCTTGTGTTAGTTTAACAGGAAAATATCTGGGAAAAGTGTATTTTTTTTATTAATAATCATTAGTGATGTCATTGATATGAAGTTTTATCGATTCGATTAATTGATATATTTTTCAATTTGATATGATTTGATTCGATACACCGTAACATGCTCGTAGGGCACAATTTTTTATAGGGATGTCATTGATATCCCTCTTTTTTCCATTTGATTAATTGCTATACTCTTTCCGATATATCGATTCGGTTCGATACCTTGTGTCTTGGCCATATGCCTGAGTAAAGTACACCATTCCTTCCGATTTCTCTTACAAAAGTCATGGAAAATACTTCAATATTTAGTCAGAGTTTCACCTTGTGTTGATTTAACAGGAAAATATCTGGGAAAAGTGTATTTTTTATTAATAATCATATACCATTATTGGGGTACAGAATATCGATTATTTCAATTCGATACCCAACCATTCGATTCAATTTAATTGACAAAGTCTACTATCAATGACATCCCTAGTATCGAGTACCGGTACTTAAAGCCCTTAAATATGCTGCCTGTAGGAATATGCAGTCTGTTTCAGTGGTTGCATGATGCATCATTTAGTAGTAGCGATTATTTCTCCAGGAGCAGTGTCACATGTGATGAACCTGTCACCTGTAGTAGGACTTACCTGCATCGTTTGGTGGCAGCAATTGATTGGTCAGGTGTGGTTAGACACATGATGGATATGTCTCCTTTACAAATTACCTACATCGTCCAATGCTACCAACCCTTTGCCAGGTGTTGTGTGACATGCAGTGTTGGGACGATCATCGATTATAATCAATAATCGATTGTTTGCCTCTCTTATACTGATTAATCGATTACGAAACTGGCAATCAATAATAATCGGAAAAGATGACACCTAGTGGCAAAATATAGAAATAAATGACAGGCAAGTTTTCAGCTTTCTTGCTATGAAACTAAGCTCCAAAAACACCTCAAAACAAAGTTAAGATAGGTGCTAATAGCAAGTAATTGTCATAGACTATTACTTATTATTAGGCTCTAGATCTCTAGTTCCCAATTACTGCAAAAGTGCGAAGAACTGATTATGATCGATAATCGATCGGTTGGCTGCAACTGATTATCGATCATGAAATTGCAACCGATTCCCAACCCTAGTGACATGTGATTTACCTGTCACCTGTATGACATACCTGTATAGTTTAGTTGTACACTCAATTCTATTGTCAGGTGTTGTGTGACATGTGATTCACCTGTCACCTGTATGACATACCTGTATAGTTTAGTTGTACTCAATTCTATTGTTAGGTGTTGTGTGATATGTGATTCACCTGTCACCTGTATGACATACCTGTATAGTTTAGTTGTACTCAATTCTATTGTCAGGTGTTGTGTGACATGTGATTCACCTGTCACCTGTATGACATACCTGTATAGTTTAGTTGTACTCAATTCTATTGTCAGGTGTTGTGTGACATGTGATTCACCTGTCACCTGTATGACATATAGGCTATCGGCCAAATCTCAAAAGAGCCTTATTTAGCGAGTTTAATTACCCCCCCATGTAGATGGAATTTTTTACTTTAGGTGGATAGGGGAGTATATGGGGCCTACCAAAATGCCGTGCCCCCACTTTGGGACATGGTCAGATTTGCGTTAGGCCTGGTCAAACTGACCACCTTCAAATCAGGGAATCGGCCACCTGAAGCACACATATATTGAGGAATAATGGGGTGGGGGTAAAGAAATTGACCATAAAAATGCTCACAGTTCATTGAATACCACAAGTTTGGTATCAAAATGTTGGGCTGGAGGAGACGTATCCTTTAAAATACTAAACACATAACAAACTCTATTCCATGATGTAATAGAGGTCATTCAAGGTCAAAATGGCTGCCAAATCAAGAATCTGGCATTTTCCCATAATCTATAGTTTCGGTTTATAAACTTCTCAGTTTTTTTGAAGGGATGTATTTCATTTCTGTAGCCACTTTTTCAGAAGGAATGCTTTTTAGTCGAGTTGTTCAACATTTTAGAAAGTTCATAAATTAGAATGTTAAGTCTAATTTTGAGATTTAAGGCACAAAGTAGGGTACCAGGCCCACCTAGTGACCCCAAAAAATGCCAAAAATGGTAAAAAATTGAAAACCAAAATGCCTGTATCTTAAGTTTTACAAGTTGGAAGGGAGCAGATGATGCACCGAAATATCAGGTTGAATTTTTTCTTCAATCTGGAAGATGATGGTATAAAATCCTAAAATTAAGGGGTCATTGAAGGTCAAATAAAGGTCAAAATGTCAATTTTTCTCTAAAAAATTCAAATTTTGATTAAGATGTTTTGATAAAGTAGTTGTGTTTTGTTTGGGATTTAATTACTCCCCCCATGTAGATGGAATTTTATACCTCAGATGGATAGGGGAGTGTCTGGGGCTTACAAAAATTATGTGCCCCCACTTTGGGACATGGTCAGATTTGCGTTAGGCCTGATCAAACTGACCACCCACAAATCAGGGAATCGGCCACCTAAAGCACACATATATTGAGGAATGATGGTATGGGGGGTAAAGGAATTGACCATAAGATTGCTCACAGTTCATTAAATGCCACAACTTCGGTATTAGAATGTTGGTCTGGAAGAGACCTATCTCTTAAGATACTAAATAAGTGACAAACTCTATTCCATGATGTAATAAAGGTCATTCAAGGTCAAAATGGCTGCCAAATCAAGAATCTGGTATTTTCCCATAATCTGTAGTTTCCTTTTATGAACTTCTCAGTTTTTTTGAAGGGATGTTTTTCTTTTATGTGGCCACTTTTTCTGAGGGAATGCTTTCTAGTGGAGTTGTTAAACATTTTAGAGAGTTCATTGATTAGAATGTTAAATCTAGTTTTGAGATTTAAGGTACAAAGTAGAGTAACAGGCCCACC
Source organism: Maea johnstoni (assembly GCA_963942565.1). Taxonomy (NCBI): domain Eukaryota; kingdom Metazoa; phylum Annelida; class Polychaeta; order Spionida; family Magelonidae; genus Maea; species Maea johnstoni. Next base: position 16,030,881 of record OZ012686.1, read on the forward strand.
CAGAGACCATAAAAAGTGCCTAAAATGGTACAAATTTGAAAACCAAAATGACTGTTTCTTTATTTCTACAAGTCGGACTGAAGCAGATGATGCACCAAAGTATCAGGTTTAATTTTCTCTTCAATCTGGAAGATGATGGTAAAAAAACCTAAAATTAAGCGGTCATTGAAGGTCAAATAAAGGTCAAAATGTCAGATTTTCTCTAAAAATTCAAATTTTGATGAAGAGATTTTGATAAAGCAGTTACGATTTGTCATAGTATAAGGTCCAAATCAAGTTACCACAATAACTGACAGATATATTACCTGAAGTATGGTCCACTCTTATATTTTTGACCATATATCGGTAAAAATGAAGTAGTTTTAAGTCAATATGGAGGTGTGGATTATGGCATATAGCAATTCCATGCTTATAATAAGTGCTTACAGACGGTTGGTGAGGAAGTGCTAGTATGGCACCACTGTTTAGGTCATAGAAGTTGTGAAAACCGAACATCATAGGCATTGTTTGGTATCAAAATGCTTGTTGTAGGACATTTCTTTTTTATTCAATTCAACCAATCTAGGGTAAAGTATATTGCTCTAATATTAGAGGTCATTCAAGGTCAAACTAACCCCAATTTCATGCTTTAAGGTATTTTGTCTTTGAATTGTCCATTTAGCAGCTTATTGAATTCTCCTGGAATACATTTTCTTATCCTGGAATTAATTTTAGGTGAGAAATATCTTTATAAAGGATCCTCAGACACTTTTTTAGTCACGTCAAGACAAGGTCTGGGCCAATCTTGAATATTTACGGACCAAAATGGCCACATGCCTGAATATGGGTGCACCCAAATATCTAAGTGAAGCAACAGAATGTTGACATAATAGAGTTATATCTTATTGTATGTCAGCTTTCATTTTCAATGAGGAGAACAAGGTTTTAAACTTGCCTATTGTCTTTAAGTGGCGTTGTTGAACATTTTAGAAAGCTCATTGACCAAAAGTTCCATTTCAAGCTTTAAGGTACAACATAGGGTACTAAGTCCACCTGGCGACTCCAACAAGTGCCTAAAATGGTACAAATCTGTACACCAAAATGACTGTATCTTAAGTTTTGCAGGTTGGAAGGGAGCAGATGATGCACCAAAATATCAGGTATAATTTTCTCTTCTTACTGGAAGATGATGGAAAAGTGATACTAAAATTAAAGTGTCATTGAAGGTCAAATTAAGGTCAAAATGTCAATTTTATTTGAAAATTCATACTTTGATGAAGAGAGTTTTGATGAAGTAGTTGTGTTATGACATTTTACAATTTCCAATTCAAGTTATCACAATAAATGACAGATAAATTACCCCAAGATAGGATCTGAGAATATATTTTGAACCATTTACTGATGAAAATGAGGTAGTTTTAAGTCAATGTGGAGGTGTGGAATAAGACGTTTGGCAATTTCTGGTTTCTAATAAGGAGAGTTTGTGAGAAAGTGCTAGTATGTGACAACTGTTTAGGTCATCAAAAGTGTGAGCACCAAACAAAATAAGCATTGTTTGGTATCAAAGTACTTGTTGTAAGACAATCTTCCCATTTTATGCAACCAACCTAGAGTAGGGTGTTCTGTTGTCATATTAGAGGTCATTCAAGGTCAAACTACCTCCTCTTTTATGATTTAAGGCATTTTGACTCTAAATTATATTATTAGTATCATTTTTCCATCATCTTCCAGATTGAACAGAAAATTAAACCTAATATTTTGATGCATCATTTACTCCCTTCCAAACCAGTGAAACTTAAAAGAGTCATTTTGGTTTTCAGATTTGTAACATTTAAGGTACTTTTTTGGGTCGCCAGGTGGACTTGGTACCCTTTTTTGTACCTTAAACCTTAAAATAGAACTTGAAATTCAAGTCAATGAGCTTTCTAAAATGTTCAACAACTCCAATAAAAGACATTCCTTCAGAAAAAGTGGCTAGAAAAAAATACATCACTTCAAAAAATGTTTAGTAAACATATCTAAGGTATTTTGTTAGCCAATTATTGTGGTAACTTGGTCAGGAAATTAAGTGATGACAAAACACACCTTCCATCAAAATCTCTTCATCTAAATTTGAATTTCCTAGAGAAAAATGATGTTTTGACCTATATTTTACCTTCTTTTTTCCTCAAATCTCTTTAACATCTTACATGACAAACACAATAGGCAAGTTCAAAAGCTTTAAAGCTGACATACCATAAGATACAACTCTGCTATGTCAACTTTCTGCTGCTTCACTTAAATATCTGGGTGCACCCATAATCAGTCATTCTGTCATTCTGGTCCCTGAATATTCAGAATTGGCCCAGACTTTGTTTTGAAATGACTCAAAATGTCTGAGAATCCTTTATAAAGATATTTCTCAACTAAAACTATTTCCAGGATAAAAGATGTATTCCAGAAATATTTAATAAGCTGCTAAATGGACAATTCAAAGACGATATACCTTAAATCACGAAATTGGGGTTAGTTTGACCTTGAATGACCTCTAATATCACAACACTAATACCCTACCCTTGGTGGATTGAATGAAATGAAAAGATTGTCTTACAGCAAACATTTTGATACCAAACAATGCCTATGATATTTTGTTTTCACAACTTCTATGACCTAAACAGTGGTGCCATACTAGCACTCCCCCACCAACCGTCTTTAAACACTTATTATAAGCATGGATTTGCTAAATGCCATATTCCACACCTCCATATTGACTTAATATATGGTATATATATGGTCCAAAATAAAAGGGTGGACCATATTTCAGGTAATATATCTTTCAGTTATTGTGGTAAACTGTTTTGGACATTATATAATGACAAAACAAAACTACTTTATCAAAATCCCTCATCAAGATTTGAATTCTTTGAGAAAATCTGACATTTTGGCCTCTATTTGACCTTCATTTGACCTTCAATGACCGCTTAATTTTACTGTTTTTTACCATCATCTTCCAGATTAAAGAGAAAAATTAAACCTGATATGTTGGTGCATCATCTGCTCCATTACGACTTGTGGAACTAAAGAATCAGTCATTTTGGTTTTCAAATTTGTACCATTTTAGGCACTTTTTGGGATCTCTAGGTGAGCATGGTACCCTAAACTGTACCTTGAATCTCAAAAGTAGATTTAAAATTTCAATCAATGAACTTTCTAAAATGTTTAACAACTCCACTAGAAAGCATTCCCTCAGAAAAAGTGGCCACATAAAAGAAATACATCCCTTCAAAAAAACTGAGAAGTTCACAAAAGGAAACTAGAGATTATGGGAAAATACCAGATTCTTGATTTGGCGGCCATTTTGACCTTGAATGACATTTATTACATCATGGAATAGAGCTAGTCATGTGTTTAGTATTTTAAGAGATAAGTCTCTTCCAGACCAATATCCTGATACCAAAGTTGTGGCATTTAATGAACTGTGAGCAATCTCATGGTCAATTCCTTTACCCCCCATTCCATCATTCCCCAATACATGTGTGCTTTAGGTGGCCGATTCCCTGATTTGTGGATGGTCAGTTTGACCAGGCCTAATGCAAATCTGACCATGTCCCGAAGTGGGGGCACGTCATTTTTGTAAGCCCCAGGCACTCCCCTATCCATTTGAGGTATAAAATTCCATGTACATGGGGGGAGTAATTAAAACCCAAACAAAACACAACTACTTAATCAAAATATCTTCATCAAAATTTGAATTTTTTAGAGAAAAATTGACATTTTGACCTTTATTTGACCTTCAATGACCCCTTAATTTTAGGATATTTTACCATCATCTTCCAGATTGAAGAAAAAATTGAACCTGATATTTTGGTGCATCATCTGCTCCCTTCCAACTTGTAAAACTTAAGATACAGGCATTTTGGTTTTCAATTTTCTACCATTTTTGGCACTTTTTGGGGTCACTAGGTGGGCCTGGTACCCTACTTTGTGCCTTAAATCTCAAAATTAGACTTAACATTCTAATCAATGAACTTTCTAAAATGTTGAACAACTCCACTAAAAAGCATTCCTTCTGAAAAAGTGGCTACAGAAATGAAATACATCCCTTCAAAAAAACTGAGAAGTTTATAAGCCGAAACTATAGATTATGGGAAAATCCCAGATTCTTGATTTAGCAGCCATTTTGACCTTGAATGACCTCTATTACATCATGGAATAGAGTTTGTTATGTGTTTAGTATTTTAACGGATACGTCTCCTCCAGACCAACATTTTGATACCAAACTTGTGGTATTCAATGAACCGTGAGCATTTTTATGGCCAATTTCTTTATCCCCTATCCCATTATTCCTCAATATATATGTGCTTCATGCGTCCAATTCCCTGATTTGTGGTTGGTCAGTTTGACCAGGACTAATGCAAATCTGACCATGTCCCAAAGTGGGGGCACGTCATTTTTGTAAGCCCCAGACACTCCCCTATCCATCTCAAGTAAAAAATTCCATCTACATGGGGGGGGAGTAATTAAAACCCAAACAAAACATAACTACTTTGTCAAAATATTTTCATCAAAATTTGAACTTTTTAGAGAAAAATTGACTTTTTGACCTTCATTTGACCTTCAATGACCCCTTAGTTTCAGGATTTTTTACCATAATCTTCCAGATTGAAGAGAAAATTGAACCTGATATTTTGGTGCATCATTTGCTTCCTTCCGACTTGTAAAACCTTTGATACAGGCATTTTGGTTTTCAATTTTTTACCATTTTCGGCACTTTTTGGGGTCACTAGGTGGGCCTGGTACCCTACTTTGTGCCTTAAATCTCAAAATTAGACTTAACATTCTAATTTATGAACTTTCTAAAATGTTGAACAACTCGACTAAAAAGCATTCCTTCTGAAAAAGTGGCTACAGAAATGAAATACATCCCTTCAAAAAAACTGAGAAGTTTATAAACCGAAACTATAGATTATGGGAAAATCCCAGAATCTTGATTTGGCAGCCATTTTGACCTTGAATGACCTCTATTACATCATGGAATAGAGTTTGTTATGTGTTTAGTATTTTAAAGGATACGTCTCCTCCAGACCAACATTTTGATACCAAACTTGTGGTATTCAATGAACCTTGAGCATTTTTATGGTCAGTTTCTTTACCCCCCATCCCATTATTCCTCAATATATGTGTGCTTCAGGTGGCCGATTACCTGATTTGTGGGTGGTCAGTTTGACCAGGCCTAATGCAAATCTGACCATGTCCCAAAGTGGGGGCACGGCATTTTGGTAGGCCCCATATACTCCCCTATCCATCTAAAGTAAAAAATTCCATCTACATGGGGGGGTAATTAAAATCCATAATTTGGGTCCCTGGCCGATAGCCTAATACCCGTATAGTTTAGTTGTACTCAATTCTATTGTCAGGTGTTGTGTGACATGTGATTCACCTGTCACCTGTATGACATACCTGTATAGTTTAGTTGTACTCAATTAAATTGTCAAGTGTTGTGTGATATGTGATTCACCTGTCACCTGTATGACATACCTGTATAGTTTAGTTGTACTCAATTCTATTGTCAGGTGTTGTGTGACATGTGATTCACCTGTCACCTGTATGACATACCTGTATAGTTTAGTTGTACTCAATTCTATTGTTAGGTGTTGTGTGATATGTGATTCACCTGTCACCTGTATGACATACCTGTATAGTTTAGTTGTACTTAATTCTATTGTTAGGTGTTGTGTGATATGTGATTCACCTGTCACCTGTATGACATACCTGTATAGTTTAGTTGTACTCAATTCTATTGTCAGGTGTTGTGTGACATGTGATTCACCTGTCACCTGTATGACATACCTGTATAGTTTAGTTGTACTCAATTCTATTGTCAGGTGTTGTGTGACATGTGATTCACCTGTCACCTGTATGACATACCTGTATAGTTTAGTTGTACTCAATTCTATCGTCAGGTGTTGTGTGACATGTGATTCACCTGTCACCTGTATGACATACCTGTATAGTTTAGTTGTACTCAATTCTATTGTCAGGTGTTGTGTGACATGTGATTCACCTGTCACCTGTATGACATACCTGTATAGTTTAGTTGTACTCAATTCTATTGTCAGGTATTGTGTGACTGGTGATTAATACATCACCTGTAGGATTTTCCATATTGTTTATTGGTAGCAATGGTTTTGCCTGTTGTTCTGTGATGACTAAGCTACCTTAATGAGTCTAAAGCAGAAGGCCTGAGCTGTCTCGTCTGTCCTGTTGCCTGCATCAAGGTAGGCCAGGGGTATTAAATGGCCATTCCTTCATGTAATAAACATGTGAGTCACTCTAACAGATAATCTGGCCAGTGACTAGTAGGAGCTCATTAACCCATTGATGCATACAGCAGCCAAAAGCAGCCTGACAAATTTGGTGATATTCTTCGAATAGTTTGTAAAAGGTTCTCAATTTGTCAATGTATCTCGTTAACTCTTTAGCCTTAATTGGTTAATCCATCCACGCCTCAATTAGCCTAAAGTGGCCTGACTGTTTTGGTGATATCTAAAACTAAAGCATACGCTTTATTGTGAATTCATACTTTAGTCTGGAATCATTTTCAAAAGTAGCACAGATGTAGAAGATTGAATGGGAAGTTCATTTGAATCAAGAATGGACTTACATTAATGTACTTAGCTCCATGACAAAGAAATATGAAAAAACTGCCTGAAAGTTACCCTAGTCATATGAAGCTTGGAAGACCAGGTTAATCTAAGGATTTTTGTAGAAGAATACAAGGATATATTTTGGAAGTCTCAGCTCTATTTTGTAAGATATACTACGTGTTTGGGTTGAATTCTCTTCAAAAACATATTGGATAAATTACTCTGTGAGTGTTTTAAGAATTATGTTCACGGACCACGTGTACACTCAATCCAGAGACAAAAAGGGTAAATCCTACATTACTAACTGCCCACACTTATATAATGATAAGCTAGCGATGTGACTTGGCAATGTTGTGCATCGTGTCGTGCAATAAACAAGCACCTGTAGGAGTCGTTATTTTACCTGAGCAATTGGTTTGCCCAAGCAATGCGTGATGAATACTCGGCCTGCGTGGAGCATAAAGGCATGAGACCTTAGCAGCCTCACTGTCGTCATAAAGAGCGGTACTAGGGACATCATGTGGCCGTTACCTTGATATAATAAATGCCAGACTCGCTCTGTCAGGCAATCCCCACTATAGACTGATATTGACTCATTCATGACAGTTGCGGCCAAAACCGTCTGCCTATGTTGGCGATATCTCTCTAACAAAAGCAATTTTCAGAAAATATGGAAATCAGAAACTACCCAACAACTACCCCTTCAAATATTTTTCCAATTAAACAATGCTTAACTTCAAAGTTATAGTCCAGGAAATCTCCAAGCATGAATGGGTTAACCAATTCTATTCCAGCTTAAAATGGCCTCAATGGCATGGATCTATGATAATTTTGATCAGAATATTGCCAACTTGGCGAGTGGCAGAATGCTGAACCTATTAATATCCTACGGACGACGTGCTACCCTACTGCACGTCGGATGCCGGGGTGGGTAAAGCTATGAATTGAAAATGACTTTCAAATATGTTTATAGAGGGAGAGTTGTTGGTAATGTTCTGAATAACATTTCTCCTTCAAATATTTTCCATTTTAGTATCAAAAATATCATAATAAACAGATGGAGGATTCTAAGCATGAATGGGCCAAAAAAAAGTGCCTCGCTTGTCTGGCCTGCTTTGATGTAGGAGTAGGATTAATAAGTGCTATCTGATCAGAAGACGAGATGGCATATATATATATATATATATATATATATATATATATATATATATATATATATATATATATATATATATATATATATATATATATATATATATATATATATTCTGGCATTTTTAACATTTTCACAATACGATACTCAGGGAGATATTAGGATTTTCCTAAGAAAATCGTCTGACTTTCGGGGTATTCCAAGCTCTATTTAGTACGGGCACAACATTACCTTCTAAGTGGTCCCACTTCTGTTGTTCCAAAGGCTACCTTTAGAGGGCATTAGTGGGTCTGAATGCCCCCATGTGTTTCCATGGACTATGTTACCCGGTGCAGATACAACGGGGGTTCAAAGGGTACCATCAAACCACTATTCCCACCTTATGCCACTCAAATTGCTGATTTTCTTAGCAAGATTTATCCCTTTAGTTTTCCTTAAAAAACATTGAGATATTATTCAGTGGAACATCTGGGAGTGGACATCCCTCTATTATGGACACCTTCACTATAGTGGACATTTTTTTTGCTCCCAAACGACTTTCTTCTTATTCATCATATAAGTCAGCCCCTCTTATGTAGACAATCCCTCTTATATGGTCACTAACTGTCCCACACTCACTCTCTGACCTTGCTAGAGTGGACACTCACCTTCCTCATCTGACTTCAGTCTTTTTGTTGTCAAAATACCTCTCAACTATTAACCTAAAAGGTTTGGAGCATCATAACCTACCCTTTCTGTGTTTTTATTTATCATATTTAGAGTCAATGTTCAAACTTACATAAGGTCATGGGACCTGTTGTTTGATCATTTATTTTCAGACAATTGTCACATGCAGAGGGTTTGTTTGTATAGTAAGCTTTTTAACTGACCATCCTATTACACCACAGAGTAGACTAGGTTCCTAGTCCCTAAAAAGTTGACATTCCCTTCTATACTGACCAAGCAGTGTGGTGTAGTACCAGGTAAGGTAGATAGATGGCACCACCTGATCCTCAGATCTCTATAGGCGTTATAATCAAACTGAATCCTGGTGAGATAAGTGTAAACTAAATGGACCACTATGGCCACCTAGAATATTTGGTGCTAACAGAAAATCAGTTGCGGATCCAGGGGGGGTTCGAGGGGTTCGACGAACCCCCCCTGGCTGGTGAGTCACTTTGCACCACCACGCCACCTGTGGACAACATCAAAACTAATAGTTTCTCTTGCCCCAGTTGCATAATCCTTTTGTTTCAAGTTCCCCAGACCTTGAGTAGCTATAGACAATAGGCTGATTGGTGTCAGCCTGGGATGGGCGCGAGTGGATGAACATCCTGCCTGACGTTATCGGCGGATATAGTATTACACTCTAGACTAAAAATAGCTTGGATTACCTGAAGTTTGTTAGGTGAGGGAGGGGGGGGGGGGGGTTCGTTGATTCTCAAACTTCTAGATCACTTGATTCCTTAGTCTTGCGGAAACAGAATTACAACAAAGTCGACGTTTGCAGACTAAGCATAGCTTGGACTAGAAAACCTGAAGTTTGTTAGGTGAGGGGGGGGGGGGGGTTCGTTGATTCTCAAACTTCTAGATCACTTGATTTCTTTGTCTAGCGGACACTGAATTACAGTTGAACTGTTCAGTCGTTTGCAGACCAAGAAAAGCTTGGAAACCCTGAAGTTTGTTAGGTGAGGGGGGGGGGGGTTCGTTGATTCTAAAACGTCTAGGTCACTTGATTCCTTAGTCCAGCGGATACAGTCCAGTCGTTTTCAGACTAAGCATAGCTTGGAAAACCTGAAGTTTGTTAGGTAAAGGGGGGGGGGGGGGTTCGTTGATTCTCAAACTTCTAGGTCACTTGATTCCTTAGTCTAACGGATACAGAATTAATTACAGTCCAGTCATTTGCAGACTAAGAATAGATTGGAAAACCTGAAGTTTGTTAGGTGAGGGAGGGGGGGGGGGTTCGTTGATTCTCAAACTTCTAGGTCACTTGATTCCTTAGTCCAGCGGATACAGTCCAGTCGTTTTCAGACTAAGCATAGCTTGGAAAACCTGAAGTTTGTTAGATGAAGGGGGATAGATAACCTGTTTCCTCCAAAACCTTTGACGAAAAATATCTAACTACTAGCCAACAGATACTTAACCACATCTCAACACCTTATAAACCAACAGATATATAAAATAACCACATCTTAACACCTAACAGACAAAAGTTCTTCCCTCATCCCCAGGATGTTCACATTGTTGAACCTCTCCAAAAGGTAAAATATATCCTTTAAATGTTTGAAGGTGCAAGAGGTGCATTCAATCTCTTGCGACCATAAAATAGGATAATGCGGCCATCACCAACTCCATGATATATTTTGTTATATCTCTTATGAAATTATTCTATTAAGTATTTAGTTCGCTGCAGTTGACTCCTTGTGGTGTCTTTATTAATACGTGCTAGTGGCGCCACCAGTGTCACGTTTCGGAACTAAATTGACCCCCCCCCTTCTCAAATCCTGGATCCGCCCCTGAAAATACATACAACAGCCTAGAAATATAGGCTAACCACAGAGCTGCCACTCCATAAGAAATGGCATTTTTGAATCTGGTCCAGGAGGCAGGCTTGCAGCCTCAGTGAAGGGATTAAGATATCTCTTGTTACATCATTCTGCACCAGCTGTTGCTACAATCACATTTAAATCTCAGATGAGGGTCATAATTTCAATATAGCGGGATGATAATCAATTGTATGTGCCTTTTAATTGCTTAGAGTTCCAGCCTTTGTCTGCTAATAGTAGGAATGGCGGAGAGCTTAGTCTTGATCAGAACATATCTATGCTTTATGACAGAGAAAAACTTAGCTATGCATGGCTTGTCTCTTATTTCAAGTACATGTATGATCCAAAGGAGAACTGAATACATGGGTGCTTCTGATTATGATGCGACCCCAGAAAGAAAAGACAGGATAGCCATGCACATGTAGACAGGGTAGTTTTCAGAGGACATTCATTTAATTGCAATTTAGAACTCAGCCATTTACTGAGCTGGGTGGCCCAGCAGTGGAAAACACAAATATAGTCAAAAAATTTACCACTGGTGGCAGGGCCTGCTCTGATGGCTGTGTTGTCTAAGGCCGCCACTGACTGCACGCTGTCTCTCACCACTGCCTGGGTTCGAATCCCGTCCTGGGCATGTGAGAAAGTTGCCAGTGACTTGGGGTTAGGCGGTGGTTTTCGCCGGGTACTCCGGTTTCCTCCACCACATACAACTGGCTAGTCACGAATTAGCCACATTTGGCATAAATGTGACGAAAAGCATAATTCCAAATCCACTGGTGGCATGGTGGTGCAAAGGGAGTATTTCCAGGAGATTTCTAGGCTGTCATATGTATTTTTCTGCTATGTTTTTTCTGTTACCAGGCACCAAATACTCTTGGTCTCCATAGTGGTCAATTTAGTTTACACTTATCTCACCAGGATTCAGTTTATGTCCTATAGAGATCTGAGGATCAGGTGGTGCCATCTATCTACCATACCTGGTACTACACCACACTGCTTGGTCAGCACAGGAGGGGATGTCAACTGTTTAGGGACTAGGAACCTAGTCCAGGGCTGTCCAAGCTGTCGCATTGTCGCAAGATTTGGCGACAGATCCTCTAAGTTTTGCGATAGCAGTTTTGTGGCGACAGAAAGGCGACAACCATAGGAGCGTAAATATGTGAGGCTGGTTTACACAGATAGTCGCCAGTTTACATATGTACCTTTATCTGTTTGCATTACCCTCGGATAATTTGTTTTAGCAGAAATATATGATATACAGTGTTGCCGCTATGTTTATTCTAGCCTCTCAACAGGGTGAATGTTGTCTGACTCTAAATTGAAAACACTACATTAATACCTCAACCAATAAAGATGTCAGGGATAACCATAGGAGCGTCACATTCACTACTAACAGTATCACATTTTGCATGAATGAACCTTGAAGTGTAACCTCCCTGAAATAAAATTCTAACAGAACGGACTTCCTGTCCCGCACTAAATGTGAGTAAAATGTCACCCTCTACAATGTGATTTCAGTGAAGTGTCGTTAAGAGATGTACTACAATTTCAACTGGTCACTGACAAGTTTATATACATTTGTGAATACTAACAAGGCAGTATATTATGTGTATATGTTCATTATGTTGAGGGAAAGGTTGATACATATCAAATATGTCAAAAAGGTATTATATAGATATTAAAACTAAATAATGGTGACTTTTCCCAGTAGATGTTTGCAACTGTTTATTGTCTAACATCTGTCACTAAACGTATTTTATATCTAAATGTATCATAATGTATTATAAAAAAAACTCAAATACATAGAACATTGTCTCTGGCTTCATCATTCAGAAAGTAGTTGATGGAAAGTTCATGTCAAATTCTAGAATAATCTGAATAACCCTTTCAATAAGGATTTAAAATGTTGAATGGAGGCCTACTTTTGTTAAAGAGAATATTACGTTGTAATCAGCTCTACTGTAGCTAACTTGCGGATGCAAGTGTATACCTTCTACAAAGCTTCAGCAAGACCAGGGTTAATAAGTACACATTTTTTTCGGATTACTTTTGCCCTATTGACTCCTGGGTTACACTTTCTTTTGAAATAATCCTACAGTGGCGGCTATTTCTGGCTATTTCCTGTTATTGCACAAATCCATATGCTGTAAGGGATTATTGGGATACGTTGGACCATAGCAGAAACCCTACAACCACCACGTAAACAGGTAAAATGATACCTGCAATTTAGCTCTTGAGTAAACTCTACTATCAAAACTAACCTTATCATAGGGTTATTTGTTAATTATTAGTGTACTACATTTGTGCATTAAAAACCTGGAATATTCTTTGATGTTGACATAATTCTAAAGCAAATATGATATTCAGTTAATTTCATTTTATTGCACAACATTGAATCTGTATAGAAGGCTGGATATCCAGATGCCGTAATGTATAAGTGGGCTATCTTGAGTCACATCACAAACCTACCGTGCACACCCTTGACAGACTTTTATCACTGATACCTTCTAAAGAGCGTCACAGTGACGAGGGTTAAGACGAGGCGATCCCACCGACGTTTTAGGCCCAGCAAAAGTTATGTTAGATAACGCAGGGTAGGCCAACAAACATCCAGGCCGCTGAATGCTATAGAGGGGCAATTTTATTGATATCACTGACTACCACTACTACTACTACTACTACTACTACTACTACTACTACTACTACTACTACTACTACTACTACTACTACTATCATTACACAAGCAAAATGTGTCCCTCCAGTCCTCCATTTCCTTTGGCTACATGATTCCCAGTTTTGGCTACAATGATATTCGGCATGGACATCCCTGTAGTCTAGGGTAGGAATTGATGGCATAGACTGTCAAAATGTGAATGCGGAAGTTCTAGGCTTTATGCATTAAAGAGACTAGTGTAGGCAATGCTACAGCACCTGTTGTTCGTCTCCAGAAGACTCCATGATGTATCCTTTGAACACAAGGGGTATAAATAGTAGTGAGTGATGGCATTACCTAGGTAACCAGTAGGGCATGACGCAGGGTTACTAGCCGGCCTTGATGCTCACCGCTACTCAGATGCTATGACGCAAATGGCGAAGATCGTGACACTGCTGTGGATCGAAAGAAATTGTTGAAATGAGGTCACATGTCTTCTGCTAGTTCAAAAAGAAAATCTTTCAATCTATTTGAAGCAATGTTGTTCTTTTATTTTTAGTGCCATCCATCTTGCATACTAAACAGTGGTCGAGAGATATCAGTGGCAAGAAGTAACTGCCACTGATATCTCTCGACCAATCAGAAGTGGTGCTTAAATGTGCCCTGCCCTGATAATGTCAGCCTCCATGCCCGGACTCAGGCCTGTTTTTTACTCACTTTCATAAGCCATATCTGAGGAGTGCTGAGGAGGACAGACTTGCGGGTGGTCTTATTTGAAAGGTGACACGTATAGGCACATTTTGAACACAAATCATCATGATGGTGCATTTTCCCTTTAACCTCTACATTACTTTCAAAAGTACCATTTGTCCGGATGACACATCTCAAGGAGATCTTCAAGCCAGGATAGGTTACCATTCCTCGTGGATAGCCAATGCCGGTCTGTGACTGTCGCGCGCTGTGCGCTGCACGACATTTTCTCAGCTGATGGCCACATCCCCAGTCCTCTACATGAACACTGCGTGCGGCTCCCAATGAGATTTGATCGACGGCCACTGTAAGAGTGGGATCTCACCGAGAGCAGGTTGCAGTCGAAATTGCTTAATGTTGCTTGAGAATTGTCTGAGATGCAGGCACGTTTAGTGGATATAATAGGACTTAGCTGGGAATCTTGCAGCGTGCTGGGGAGCATGCCAATTGGTGATAGAGCTTCAGTAATGGCAGCTTTAGATCATACCCTCTTACTCACAGACTTCTAGGGTATCAATGAGATTTCTCATTGGCTACAAAGCCATTACTTATTGACCCGAGGGCCAGAGGAATTCTAAAGGACACTTTGACCTTTGAACTAAGTCTTAGAACAACAAACTTGTTGATTCCAGACACCTATGAAATTGATGCTCAAATGTTACTTGCCATTACCAAAATGCAGCTTGGAATACTATGAAAATATGTAGGTTTCACTGGGAACAGGATTTCTTAACTCTTATTCTGTGGGTGACTAATTTGGCCAACACAAAATAATGCAAAAAACCTTAACAATGACTGTAAACGTAGCACATGGGTACTCATCTGACAGTTCTCAGCGAGAGCTACTTAATGAATTCAATATGACAGGGTTTAGATGGTCTTCAAAAATCTTTGCATCCTTGTTCGTAGCATTCTTCAAGTGGCCTTAGCATTGGAAGGGTTAAGAAATCTCAGCTACATTTTGGAAGGGGTATAATATATTATTTTAATATGTATTTTTTGTAGGTTGCCTTCAAAGTGAGGAATTCTTGTCTGAAGATAAAGTTTTGCCATTTTGATACATTTTTAACCCATTAATGCTTAAGACCATCATACAGAAATTGTCGTCTGGATCTATGATACTTTTGGAAATTACTGCCAAAATAAGAATAATTTTACAAAATATTTGAAGGAGAGTTGTTGGTATTATTGTGATTAACATTTCTTCTTCAAAAGTGTTTCCAACTATGCTCTTTCCTGAAAGATTTTACCAAATTGTCAGGCTGTTTTTGGCTGCTGTGAGCGTTAATGGGTTAAAATGGCACATATTTCTCCTGCCTCTGGTTGACCCAATGTTATCTAGTCTTTCCTCATGGTGGATTGCAGCTTACATAATCTAGAATAATATATGTCCCTTTATAAATGTTGAAATAATAATAGATATAGTGCCAGCTCCTGAACTTACCTCTCGCCTGCTTATTCGGCGCCTCAAACCTGTAGGGCTGTCATTGATATGACAAGTATCGATCGATCAAAATAATTTTACTAATTAGTCGAAAAAAATATTATGTCAATTGTTATGCCAATTAATCGATTGTTAAGTAAACGCATATTTCGGCCTTTAACACTATTTGTTAGCCATTTTCAGCCAACACTAAAAAGAATTTTGAGTAGAAATCAAGTATTCAGTCAAAAAAATGTTGAGAAAACGTTCATTGTCCTTGCATTGTGAGAATCTTAGGATCCTAGCAACAAAAATTAAGTGTGGAATATGTGAACATATTCTATAAGTGCAGTTCTTCAAAATAATCGGAATCGAAAAAAAAATGTCAATGATCGAATTGAGAATAAATTGGATGTCAATGACAGTCCCACAGACCTGAAAGTCCCATAGATCAAGTTGCAATTTTATTGTTTTAACCTTGCAGTCTCTATGTCTTTCAGGTTAAGGTGATGAGGATGTTCTGTCATCTTTTAAGGAAGTTGTGATTCTATGGAAGTTGTTCTATCGATGATCTCTATGTTTCAGGTAAAGGTAATGAGGATCGAAGAGGGCAACCAGTCAGTGAAGGAATTTTAGAAAAAAGTTGGTTATATTTAAATGGTCAGCCGGTGACGTGCAGTCGTCAGATGGAGGTGGCAGCCATGGTGTCGGGAATCAACCCTGCTATAAACGCTACAATGGACAGTGTCGAGATGGGATCCTTACAACAGGTACGTGCAGGACGCAATCTCATACTCATAGCAGCTACTCGGCCATCGGAGTGGCAGGGGCATATTGGGACACGCAAAAAAAAAAAACACGCGCGTGCACACACACACACACACACACACGCACACACACACACACACACATATAGCAAGATGATTTTGTCTGGAATTTCAAAAAACATTTAAGTGTGAATTTCAAGCAAATGATTGAATATCTTCACTTCAACTGTTATTCAATTGGGCGGCATAAAGTGACAGTAAGTATCTCAACCTACAAACTCATTAAGAAGATATCACTCCTTATCCAAGGTAGTATTGATGTGCTGGTCTATGATGTGGGAAATCTTTTGGTCACATTGGTATGTCACTAAGTACTTTTGTTATAATTGCTGATATTCTTAGGGGATCTAATC